>CM057054.1:48725566-49355361 GCA_029948455.1 Solanum rostratum
TGACAACTACCCTTACACCTCGCTTGGTTTATAATACAAGAAGATAACATTAAAGCACTTTTATTGGTCTGTCTATCTCCGCTCAACGATGTAGTTACGCAGTCAATAACGGTAGGCCGGCAGAGGCGTGCAACCCTGTTTAGGTAATTTAACCCTGTGAACCAGTAGGCAGGAGCCCAAACTTATGTGCGAATATTGAGACTAAAATGGCGTCGATAAGGTTACAATCCCCGAATTGCTCTTAAATTGATAGTTAACAATAAGCCAACGCAATGTAGTAATTTAAATTAGTGATTTCATTTCATTTCACAAACTTCTTCACTGTTTCTCCTCAAAACACTCTAAACATAATAACTTGGATTGTTTACCGATTTCCTTTAAATCCTTTGGGCTCAATATCCCGCCCTTAATCAGGGCCACTATATTACTTGTTTAGACCACGTATACTTGCATGCGCTGGGGAGCAACAAGTTTTTGGCGCCGTTGCCGGGGATTTAACGTTTAAGATGGTTAATCCTCTAAGTTGTTTTATTTTGTTGTGTTCTCTAGATTTGATCTTAGTCGTGTTATGTTTCTAGGTAGTTGGGCACTAAACTGGAAGACCAGGACTTTTGCTTTCGTTAACCTAAGAGGAAAGAAGACACCTTGTTCCAAATTCCGCCAATTGACCTCATTGAACATGAATATATAGAGGATAACAAAAATGAACTAGATCCTGTCAGGGAAGAAATGGCAGAAGCAAATCCGCCTGCACCACTAGCACCTAGACCACCGATACCCTGGCTAGTTCGGGATGTCGCAATCCCGCGAACCACCAATGTCGCTAGTTGCTTTCTGAAACCAGAGCCTGGTGGTCAATGGGAGCTGAAACAGAATATGGTCCAGTTGCTACACTCTACTGGACAATTCACAGGACTATCACATGAAGACCCACAGGTCCATCTTCAAAACTTCTTGGATTTGCTGATACTTTCATTCCCACAGAGTTGAATAGGGACTATGTGAGTATGACCTTATTTCCCTTCTCACTTGTTGGGGGAAGCCCAAAGGAGGCTACAGATTGAGCCACCTAACTCCATCACTTTCCAGGATGATCTTACTCGCAAGTTCCTCACTCGATTCTTCTCATCTAGCAAGACATCCAAACTCAGGAGTGAGATTCCAAGCTTCAAGAAAAAGCATAGGGAAAATTTAAATCAAGCTTGATACAAGTTCAAAACTCTCTTTATTAATTGTCCCCATCATTGGCGGGCTAATGAGGTGCTGGTCCATACCTTCATAGAAGGTTTGGAACCTAACACAAAGATTCTTCTTGATTCTGCTACAGGTGGACAAGCATTAAAGAAGACATACAATGAGTTGTATGCTCTTCTCAATCAGATCTCACAAGGAAATCATGAGTGGAATGGAGGATCAAGATGACTGATAGTCCAAAAGTAGGTCGGTATGTTGGAGATTGATGCTATAACTGCCCTGCAGGCTCAAATGCCAGCCATACAAAATATGATGACTACGCACTTTAACAACCTGGCGTTAGGTCAGCAATAACAAGGGCCAGTGGCTATGGGTTAGCAACCAGCCCCAGTGAATATGGTACAACAACATCAACATGGCTAGTGTGATGTTTGTGGGAGAGGAGACCATACTGCTGAGTTCTGTGGAGCTAATCTGGAAGCGGTAAACTTTGTGGGAAATGCCAACAAAGGTGGCTATCAAGGATTTGGGAACTCATATAACCCAAATTGCAGAAACCACCCCAACTTCTCTTGGGGTGGAGATCAGCAAAACCAGGGGCGACCTCAGCAGAGACCACAAGGGGGAAATGCTTACTATAATCAGCAGATGCAGCATCCTGCAAAACAGGCTACCCAAATAATATGACTGACAATGAGGTAGTGAGACAAATTCTGGCAAACCAGATTAGGCAAGAGGAAGAGATTTAAAGGAACAAGCAAGGTCTTCAAAACTTGGAGAAACAGTTGGGCTAGTTGGCAGGTACTGTGAACTCTAGACCTCAAGGGGGCTTGCCAAGTAACACTGACCCCAACCCAAAGAAGGTTAATGCAGTCAGCACTAGGAATGGAAGACCATTGACTGGGTTAGTCCCAAAGAAGAGAGATGGGGCTGAAATAGGAACTACACATAGTAATGAGGCTAGCAATCCTAGCCTAACCCTTGAAGAGACAACTCTAGTGCCTAAACCTCTACCTCCGTTCCCATGAAAGTTGAAAAAAAAGGATACTTGTTTCCAAAAGTTCATCGGGCTCCTGAAATAGGTACATATTAACTTACCTCTTACTGATGTTTTACAGGGTATCCTGAAGTATGCCAAATATGTGAAGGACATTGTAGCCAATAAGAGCAAGTTGGGGGAATATGAAACCGTAACACTCTCGGAGACATGTAGCTCCAGCATTCTCAATAGGTCCCAATTGCCAACTAAGTTGAAGGATCAGGAGAGTTTCACGGTGCAAGTAACTATTGGGAGTCATTTGAATGCAAGGGTCTTATGTGATCTAGGCGCAAACATTAATCTCATGCCTAGTTTCATATTTTTGAAGTTGGGGTTTGGAAACCCAAAGCCTACCACCATCATGTTACAATTGGCTAATCGTTCTGTGGCAAGAGCAGATGGTGTGATTGAGGATGTCTTAGTCCAAGTGGGATCTCTCATCTTCCCCGTGAACTTTGTTATCTTGAATTTTGAACCGGACCCGGAGGTCCCATTTATTCTTGCCCGCCCATTCCTAGCTACAGGAGGGCATTGATTGATGTAGCAGCAAAGAGGCTCACCATGAGATCCTATGATAAGGTTGAGGTTTTTGATGTCTACAAAGCTATGAAGTTGCCTACGGCATATGAGGACTTGGCAGCCATCACAGTGTTAGATACAATAGCTGCAATGAGCCAGGTGGAGATCGCAAGCCCACTGACTAGAGTGTTACTAAATCAAGGGTTAGTGGATGACATAGAAGCGAGGGAATAGTCACAATGTCAACATGCTAAAGAAAGGAGTTGACCCATTAAACAGGGTGTTGGGAGCTCCACCCAAACCTCAGTTAAAGAAGGGCCTCAACTTGAGTTGAAGTCGTTGTTGTCGCATCTCAGGTATGTGTTTCTTGGTGAAAATGAGACATTACGTGTAATCTTATTTGTTTCATTGATTGCAGCCTAGATAGAAGCTGCCATAGCAGTGTTGAAGAGAAGGAAGAGAGCAATAGGGTGGCAAATGTCAGACATCCATGGCATTAGCCTAGCCCTGTGTATGTACAAGATTTTCATGGAGGAGGGTCACATGTCAGTGGCCCAACCACAGAGGAGATTGAATCCAATCACGAAGAAGGTAGTAAAGAAAGAAGTGATCAAGTGGTTGGATGCGGGGATCATCTTCCCCATATCAAACAACAAGTGGATGAGTCCGGTGCAATGTGTAACCCAAGAAAAGGGGAATGAAGGTCGTAGACCAATGATAAGAATAAACTAATCCCAACCATAACGGTGATAGGGTGGCATATCAGCATGGACTACAGAAAATTGAATGATGCTACCCAAAAGGACCACTACCCGGTGCCCTTCATTGATTAGATGTTAGATAGGCTTGCTGAACAAGAGTATTACTGCTTCTTGGATGGATACTCGGGGTACAATCAAATCACTATTGCACCCGAGGACTAAGAGGAAACTACCTTTACCCGTCCATATGGAACTTATGTTTTCAAACACATGCCCTTTGGACTGTGCAATGCACCAGCCACTTTCCAAAGGTTCATGATGTCCATATTTCATGACATAGTGGAGGACGTTGTAGAGGTATTCATGGATGACTTCTCACTCCTTGGGAAGTCTTTTGAAATATGTCTGCACAATCTGGATAGGGTGCTAGCGCAATGTGAAGAGACTAACCTTGTCTTTAACTAGGAGAAATGTCACTTTCTGGTTAAGGAAGGGATAGTCTTGGGGCATAAGGTGTCAAAACGTGGCTTAGAGGTGGATAGGGTGAAAATTGAGGTGATAGAGAAGCTGCCACCACCAATATCAGTAAAAGAGGTCCGGTGTTTTCTTGGACATGTGGGGTTCTACCACAGATTCATTAAGGACTTTTCAAATATTGCAAAGCCGCTTTGTGCCATCCTGGAGAAAGAGGTACCTTTTAACTTTGATGCTTCGTATCTGCAAGCCTTTGAGTTGTTGAAGAAGAAGTTGTTTGAGGCTCCAATATTGACAACACTTGATTGGGAGCTCCCATTCGAGCTCATATGTGATGCTAGTGACAATGCTATGAGTGTAGTGTTAGGGCACGCAGAGTGAAGGTGTTTCACTCCATTTACTATGCCAGAAAGACTCTGGATGCAGCACAAAGCAACTATACAGTGACTGAAAAAGAGATGCTGGAATAAGTGTATACGTTCGATAAGTTTAGATCATATTTGGTGGGCACCAAGGCCATAATGTTCACCGACTATGCTGTTGTGAAGTAGTTATTCAATAAGAAGGGTGCGAAGCCCCGATTGATCATATGGATCCTTTTGCCCCAAGAGTTCAACATTGAGATTAAGAATCGCAAGGGGTGTGAGAACCATATTGCTGATTACCTGTCTCGTCTGGAGAATGATGCTTACATAGATGAACAAATGCAAATAAAGGAAGAATTCCTAGATGAGTAGCTACTGGCGTTAGAAGTAGAGGAGCTACCTTGGTACGATGATATAGTAAACTACCTAGTGAGTGGGGTGTTTCCTCCGGAGGCTAATTATCAACAAAGAAAGTGTCTGGCTCATGATGCAAAAGCTTACATCTGGGATGTGCCATATCTCTTCAAGTAGGGGGCTGACCAGATGGTAAGGAGATGTGTGCCTAAGGCAAAAATGTGAAAGATTTTAGAGAGGTGTCATGCTTCTCCTTATGGAGGCCATCATGAAGGTGAGCGGATAACTCACAAGGTGCTGCAATCAGGCTTCTTCTGGCCCACTCTTTTTCGAGATGCTATACATTTTGTGAGGGCTTGTGATGTGTGCCAAAAGACTGGCACCATCTCCAAGAGGCATGCGATGCCCCAGAATAACATCTTGGAGGTGGAGATCTTTGATGTATGGGGGATGAACTTCATAGTCCATTCCCACCCTCTTTTCAAAATCATTACATCTTGGTTGTAATTGACTATGTCTCTAAATGGGTGGAAGCGGTAGCTTTACCCACCAATGACTCCAAGGTAGTGAGCAAGTTTCTGAAGAAGCAGATCTTTACAAGGTTTGGGAGTTTGAGAGCCATCATCAATGATGGGGGTACACATTTCATTAATCAAACTGTGAAGAATTTGCTAGCAAAATATGGAGTGCGGCATAAGGTGGCCGTAACATATCACCCACATACGAGCGATATAATAGAGGTGTCCAATAAAGAGGTCAAATAGATCCTGCAAAAGACCATCAATACCACAAGGAAGGATTGGTCTATCAAGCTTGATGAGGCCTTGTAGGCATACAAGATGACATACAAGACACCTATTGGCACATCCCCATACCGGTTGGTCTATGGGAAAGCATGTCACCTCCCGGTGGAGCTCCAACACCAAGCGTATTGGGCTATAAAAAGGCTCAATATCGATCCCAAGATCTCAGGGAGAAGGAGATTGGAACAGTTGGTGGAGTTGGATGAATTCTGGCTCCAAACATATGAGAATGTGAAGCTATATAAGGAAAACACCAAAAAGATGGCATGACCAGCACATCATCCAGCGAAACTTTGAGCTAGGACAACAAGTACTCCTTTTTAACTCTCTTTTGAAACTGTTCCTAGGTAAGCTTCGGTCGAAGTGGAGTGGACCATATATTGTGGTGTCCGTGATGCCACATAGAGCAGTGGAGCTAAAGGATGGGGCCACGAATCAAACCTTTTTGGTGAATGGTCAGCGTGTCAAGCATTACTATGGTAAAGACACAAGCAAAGATGAAGAGGCCATTGAGTTGGCCAGTGAAGAATGATGAATGCTGAGTCGTGTCGCGATGGTAAATCGGCACTGCACGAGAGGCAACTCGTGGTGAGGTAACAATACTTATTCCTTATTTATGCTAAAAAACCCGTAGAACATTAACAGTTTGCACCAAGTGCATGTCTGCGACAGTGGTACGTCGCGGACATTGCACATTTTGGTGCAAAAATTTGCATCTTCAATTTTCGATGATCCATTGGATATCTTTTGTAACTTTTTGGCCGGATTAACTTGTTACAGTGTTTCGCAGCATATTCAAGTGTTCGAAAAAATTTTCGGGGACCGTAGCTCAATATATTATTTTTTAGCCCCAAAACAATGGTTGTTCGTGTCGCACCTGTATCGTGGACCAGCCTCCACTTTTGGACCTAAGTAAGCCGTGCAAATTTTTTTTCTATGGAACTGTCTGCGCCGACTCCTCGTCGCGCTTGTGGCATGGATATGTATAGTTTTTTCTCGGGTTCCACGTGACTTAGCCCATATTTAAATGCCCCCACGTTCTTATTCAATTCTTTTCCTTATTACCCGACACCCCACCTTTCTTCCTCATTTTTTTCTCTCTTTTACTCTTCCAAACACCCAAAATTTTAAACTAATCCGCATCACACACCATTTCCTTCAAGATCTTCATCTCCCCCTCTAGTATTCTTCAAGCAGGTTAGTGTTCTTTTCTCACTTTTTGCTTATGCTTACTCGAGTTAGTAACTTTTTCTTTAACTTGAGATGTGCTTATGTGGGTTTTGTGGTTTCGTTGCATATTGTTGATAACTCATGTTTGAGTGTTAAGATTTTAGGCCTGACTTCTTAGAGGGAGTGATTTTTGTGCTTGTTTTTGGTGGGTGACAACCCTAGGCCAAAAATCGGGGAAAATTGGGATTTTGGTAATCTTGTGATTAAATTGTTGTCATTATGAAGAATTTTTATGGGTTTTGCGAAATTCTAAGTGTGGGGTTGTCTGTTGAAGCATGATCCTTGTTTTGTGCCTCTCTGGGTTGACTTATGCTATACTTTTCTTGATTGGGTTGAATGCTAATACTTGTGTGCTAGAACAAGGTAGTAATTGTTTGTGTTGACAAAATTGTTGGAATTGAAGCGTAGGGAATGTTTTGTACAATACATCGTGGCATATGCTCTCGGTTGGTTATTTAATATTGGCGGAATGACCTAATAGGCCCTTATACTTGGTCCCGTTTGTCACCTAGGACCTTATACTTAGATCTTTGCCAATTAAACCCTTGTACCCACTCAAAACCTACATTTTTAAACCCCTCCAACTCATCGTGTCTCTCAATCGCGCTGATGTCACACTTCATGTCAGATCAGATTTGCCACATCATTTTTTATTTTTTACAATATTTTTTTTTGGTCAAAAAGTCAAAATCCTCATAATTTTCAACATTTTCCCCTTCAAACACAAGTATACCAACCCCTTCTTTTTCAACCCCCACCTCCAATTCAACTCAAGAAACAAAACCCACCAAAAATCCAACTCCAAATTACCAAAAAAGTTGTCTTTTCCAGTTAGATCAAACCCAAATCAAGAAAAAAGACCATTTATGTAAAACTCTATAGGAATGAGCTAAAGTAGAATGGATGAAATTTTTTTGAGAAACAAAATGGATGAAATTTTTTTGAGAAACAAAATGGATGAAATTGTTTTGATATGGATAAGAGAGAAAAAGAGAAATTGAACTTGAAATCAAGAGGATGAGAAGAAAAATAGGGAAAAACGGATTATAAATGGAGTGACTACTAATATATGGTATAAGTTCTTTGAAAAAATGAGTATCAAAACAAGAGTAAGAGCAAAATCCACTTTAGCAGAAAAATAATTTTCCAAGAAGAAATTATGGCTAACAAGAAGAAATTTCATTTGGAGAGACAAAAACAAGAAGAAAATTGAAAAATTTTAAGAAGAAGAAATGGAGATTTATATATTTGGGCATTTGGGGGAAGAAGATGACTGTTAAAGGAGTTTTTACAAACCTTTCACGTTCCAAAATGGAGTGAAACTCACGCACCAGGCCTGGTATGCCACATAGGATGCTAGGTCAAAAAAAAGTGTTTAAAATGTAGGTTTTGAGTGGGTACAAGAGTTTAGTTGGCAAAGTTCTAAGTATAAGGTCCTAGGTGACAAACGGGACCAAGTATAGGGGCCTATTAGGCTATTCCGCCTTTAATATTTCGTATTGAGTTGGAAAGTCTGAGTACCTTCTTCCCCCTCATGGAATTAATTTAAGTGTGGGGACGGGCCTACTTAGGGAATATAGTAGGGGCCCTATTTACTGCACCTGGGTTGATGAGATCTAATTATTTTTGCAAGTTCTTATAGCTTCTCGTCCATGCAGATTGGCCAGGTTAGAGGGGCAAATGCCTCGAGCAGCAGGAGAAGAAATAGGGACATCCCTAAGGTGCCCAGAGCCCCAGAGCATGGGGGCTAAAGACTATGCTATAGGCTTAAGGCTGTTGACAGAGATGAGTAGCACTGGTACCGGGCACACAACGAAACTAAGTACTTCCCGAATGTCCCTATTAATGCTGATTCCTTGGGTAGGGGCTACCCACAGATACACTACTGCTGATGCATGGAGTACCACCTGGCATTTTTATTTGATGAGCCGATGCACTGCAACCTCAGTATGGTTTTGGAGTTCTACACCAATATGAGGAGAGAGTCGCATACCCAGGTGGCGATAGTTATGGGGGTAGACGTGAACATTACTCCACTGGTGATTAATAGAATCCTGGGCACCATGGATGTCCTGCGGGTGCCTTTATTGAGCTCCAGTTTCATCCACCATACAGGGCCATCTATCACACTGTCGCCAGGGTGAATTCCGTAGCTAAGTGGATTTGCCATGCTTACATGGGCTACCATTAGTCCTTCCTGTTTGCCCATATGAATAGGGAGGCTCGTGTCTGGTTGAAGATTGTGACCCATTCATTCTTCCTAGGGCAACACTTCATGGATGTCACGAGGGATAGGACGTGTTTGGTTTATGCACTTATGACTGGGATGGAGCTCAACTTTGGCGCTATCTTGAAGTCAGCAGTGTGGAAGGCGCGGGTTCATAAAGGGCATATGTATGCATTTGATGGCCTTATCATTTAGCTTTGTCATCGTTCATGTGTCCCCATGGAGGACCTTGACTACTGCCACGCATTGAGGCCTCTCCCTATAATGTCACTAACATTAAGGGGCCTCAGGAGTCTATTGGTCCAGTGCTCACTACATCAGAGAGGAGGCACAGGGATGAGCTGATCATGGCATGCATGTACGGGCTCGAAATGCTGCGACATTGGACAGGCGGTTGCCCATCCACACACCAGGAGCTTGAGGAGGTTAAGGCATGTTACCCTCTTAATGCCCATGCTAATGTAGTATTGGGCATCGGGCCTCAATTTGTCGATCCCATTGAGGATGACATCCCCACTGACCCTGATGAGGCACGAAATGCTTCCGACACAGACAAGGATAAGATTGACGAGGAGGTGTTTGTGGCTGTTGAGGGTGATCCCATCTTGCCAGGCTCCGAGGAGTGACCACTAGGCTTCCATATGTTATGTATGGTTAGCAATAAGGGCAGTGCTACATTTAAGTGTGAGGTGGGTATCTTTTGATTATGCTTTATTTTGTTAATTCGGCATGTACTAAGACTTGATGTTTTTGGTTTTCTGTTAGACATCATTTTCATTGTTATTTTTCATTGGTATGTAATTATTAAGTAGGTGATGCTTGAATTTTAGTGGACATGTGAATGTTTTAGTTTATGCATCATTTTATTTATAGTTACTTGTGGTTGTTGAGTATTGTGGTTGAGAATGTAATAGTAGTCATAGTTGAGTGAAGGGGCCCTATGATGGATGGATGACGACTATCCAAAGGGTATTCGGCGAATTGATTCTCATTTAGAGTGTCGGTAGTTGTATGATCTAGCATTGTATGTCGAGCATGTGAACCAAGATAACTTAATCACTTGGAATCCTAGTAAATTAATACTTGAATCTGACACTTGGGGCATGGAAGTGCGTAATCATGGATTCATGAGAATAAGGTGATAGTAAGTCTAGTATTAACTTTATGATGATAGTGTGTCAGGAGCGAATGAGCTTATCTGTGAGTCTATGTTGCAATAGTTGCTAGAACTTGCCTGGTATGTGGATTAGACTTGGTAGGAATCGAACTTGGAGGAAAGGATCTAGGTATTTCTTTGGTAGCCCTAATAATTTTGCAACCTTTTTATCCACCTAATATAAACATCCTTAGTTAGCCTCCTTGAGCTTTAGCTTTTTTTCTTTGGTTAACCACATTTCAAGCCAAACTCATTCTTTTGAGTTTAAACCGTGTTTGATCCTAATGTCTAAGCGCTTTAGCACGATAAGTCAGAGGGAAGGGAGCTTGATAGGACACCCAAATGATAAGTGGTAGTGTAGTAAATAAAAGAAAAAGCAGAAAATTGTTGATCCGAACCAGTGATGGTCTGCGATTAGTATGCATCGCTGACCCATCGCATAGGGCTACTGTTTTAAAAAAAGAGGAAAATTTGTAATACAAATATTTGGTAGTGTTTTGTAGTTTTTATACCTTATAGATACATAAAGGGTGTTGAGTCAAGGAGGATTAAAGGTGATGGAGTGAAAGAATCATATGTAAGCTATGAGTGCTTGGGAATTGAGCCATGTCAACTATAGCGATAAATGTAGCCCACCAGCTTGTAGCCCACATTACAACCAAATAAAATACATATGTGATCCTTCGAGTTAGATTCTTACTAGGTTAAAGTCATACATTAAGGGCAAGCTTATGGAAACTAGAAGCAACATAAGACATCTATTAGGAGAGAGAGAGAGTTGATTGAGTACCCATTTTTAATCCTTGTTCTATGTTCTTAGTGGTGTGCATGGGTTATTCTTCTGGTAAGGGCATATAATCATCTGAGGTTGGTGACTAGAATTTGTAAAAATAAAGAAAATTTTTGAATTGTGCGCCCTTAAACTAAAGATATGGGTGGGATATACCTAAATGATTAATGAAAGAGCCAAATGTATTTGAGGGATGTCAACCGACACCTCTTCATCAAAAAATTACCCTGTAGCTAGGTATAAATATTTTTTTTATGTATATATATATCGAATATTGACACCTCTTGACTTCTTTGTGAGTATGTTTTACTTCTTTTGTATTTTGACAATCCTTAGTAAAGATTTTACTTCGCCACTAAAACAACCTCTTACCTTATGATTTTGAATATGTCACGTAATAAATTAAAATTAAATATTTATAAAACATTTCCTCTTGAAATGGAGTGAGTAACATGCTTTAAATGACTTTTGTAATTAATAACATTCTTATTTTGCTTGCAGGCATTAATAGCTAGGGAAAGAATCTTTTATTGAAGAGAAGCTATGTTGTTCGGGTCAGTAGGTGTGTGTTAAATTTGTCAAAAATAGCATATTTTTTTCTAAAGATTTAATACAAATGCAACATTAAAAGTGAAGAATTCGTGCAGTGAGATAGCTAAGACAAAAGGAAAACAAATTGGTTATTTTGACATCATACCACTTCAATTTTCTTTTACCAAAAATATGGTATTTGTAGCAAAAAGTTGAATAATTATTATTTAATTTAAAGAGGCTAAAATGCAAATGAAGAGTTGAAAAACTTTATTACGTTTCTAAAGAAACTCTTGACATTAGTTGTATAAGACTTTTTTATTTATTTTAAAAGTTAGTATACTCAGAAAATATACTATGAGAATTTGGTCTACCAACTTGTTAGACAAATTAAAAGAAATATCATTAGTAAAAATGAGTTTATTTTCTTGATTTTTGAATTTTAAATTACAAGTTTGATTTTTACTTTCTTTTTTAAATATAATATTTGACTCATGAATTTATATTTTGCAAAAAGTAATTTTTCATTTTAAATTTTTCAAAAAAAGACTCTGACTCGACTTGAAGAGATTGTTTGTGTATCATATAGGAGAATTATATTAAAGAATAGCTAGTTATAACTACTACTAATTTAGTAGACCATAAATATATACATAAAATCATGTTTATTTGAAAATTTGTAATAATATGTCCTAACGAATCCTAAATAACAATGGATGACAAAATGATTTACAAATAGAAACACATTGTAAGAGGTTTGGGGTTCGTAACATGTGAGAAATTCTTGATAGGAAATACTTTTTCTTTGAACGCATCAATAAATTTTAGATAGCATATTGTTTAACCCAAAAAAAAAAAAAATGAGGATCAAGAAAAAGCTGAGAGAAAAATAAACAAGAAGTAAACTTTTCAAACAAACAAATGCACGTTGAAGCTTTGTAATTGAGTGAAATTCTAAGGTGTGTTCAAGTTAATTTACTATTTATTGCATTCTCATGTATTCACAAATATTAGCTAAAAATATGTATCAAATAATAATGTGGAAATGTTTTGAAAATATACTTACTCTCCTCCAAATAATGACAAAGTAAAAGATCTATATCACGATGGGTGAATATTGCTGCAAAGTAGGAGTAGTAGGAGAAACGTCACCGAGAAGACTCTTGTCATGATTGACTGAACAACTAAAGGAATGGCAGTGGAAAATGAAAAGGCACTTGCTAGATGTTATTGATGATCGAACGGGCCGGACCCTCTATTTGGGCTGGGTGTATCATTTTAATTTTTCGACAAACATTATGTAGTTAGTTTATTTATTTTCATAGTAAAATGAGCCTTGAGCTAAAAAAAAATTATTCAAAAAAAAGACTCTTTCATCTCAATTTATATAGGGGATTTTTCATAAATATACATTTAAAAATCACTTTTTCATTTAGGCTACCAAGCCAAAAAAATTACAACTAGAATACCAATTTTTATTACAAAAGTAGGAGAGAGAATGTTTTGGTATAATTAATATTGTATTTGATGTGATGTAATGTGTTGGGATTTGGAAAAAAGTAGTGAATGAAAAATTATTTATTGGTTGATGTGATATATTAGTATTGGCAAATGGTGAAAAAGTATATAAAAATGGTTCAGTGCGGCAGTGAAAACCATACATACACCATACGGGCAGCCTTGCCGAAACCAATACAGGTAACCTTATAGAAACCAATACATATACACACACACACACACACATATATATATATATATATATATATATATGTATATATATATATGCATAAAATGATGCAAAAATCCTACATGGAAAACTGTGAAAAAACCATACAACCCCATGAAAAACCATTAAAAATTATATGTTTTCCAGTAATTAACCATAAAATGAACCATAGAAAACACAAAGCCGTCAATCACATTTAATGCCTCTTGAAATTTTTAAAAAAAAAATTATATATATACAAATATATTTCATTTGACCACATCTAATATATAACACACCACGAAATTAACCACGTCGGACACCATTAATGACCTGTCACGCCAAGGTCATTTCAGCATTAAATGCTGACGGCGCATGTCCCGAAAAACCATTAAAAATTATATGTTTTCCAGTAATTAACCATAAAATGAACCATAGAAAACACAAAGCCGTCAATCACATTTAATGCCTCTTGAAATTTTTAAAAAAAAAAATTATATATATACAAATATATTTCATTTGACCACATTTAATATATAACACACCACGAAATTAACCACGTCGGACACCATTAATAACCTGTCACGCCAAGGTCATTTCAGCATTAAATGCTGACGGCGCATGTCCCGAATTTAAAAAAAAAAATTAAAAAAATAAAATAAAAAGGACATGTGACTAGAATTATTTGAAAAGGGAAATTTGTATAAAAATCAATAAATGTGAAAAATCATGATAACCCATTAACGGTCGAAACACCATCAAAGCAACCATACAAATTTGGGGCCTGGGAACCGTAGGCACATATACATCTAAAAAGTATTTATCAATTGTGTACATTTTAAAATAAATAACAAACTCATGGCTTAGAAATAGAGAACATTTAATTTGATGTGATATGAATACAATTGGTAGGACCTAGTGTTTCCCTAGGTAATTATTACTTTAAGGTACTTTAGACACATGTGCAAAGGTGTCATCATAGTGAGTTGGTACGGTTTGGAGGGAAAGTTTGGTATATAGTCTTATTTTGTTCATGTAAAATTCTTTTAAGTGTTTCACCAATTGTTGTGAAGAAGGTTTTTTTGTGGCAAGGCAAAGGTATCCTATTGGATAAGTAAGAGCATGGGTACCGAAAATATTATATCAATCTTGGTTAAATATAATAGGAGGTGGGATTTTGCAGGTAACGTGAAAAACATTTTTTGTATGTGTTAAATTTTTTATTTTTTTTTGACATAACAGTGAGCAAATTATTGGTATTATTGTGTTGATGTTAAGATTATTATTTAAATATTTGGTTTTATTGGTTATGAAAATGTTATGGTATATTCCAGGTGTTGACTTTTTTTTTGGGGGTTTTCTGGATAAGATCAGCGATGGTGCGTCTGTTGGTAGTATTGATGGTGTGCTTGTTGTTTCTGATAGATGGTAATTTTCTACATGGAAAACAGTGAAAAAAACATACAACCCCATGAAAAACTATTAAAAATTCTTATGTTTTTCAGTAATTAACCATAGAAAACACAATAATTTGTGTTGGCGCACGGAAAAACCCATACACCACCATGAAAAAACCATTAAAAAACCATTATGTTTCAGTTATTCACTATAAAAAGAACCAATATATATGTATAAAATAAATAACAAAGTTCATTGGTTCAAATATAATTTGTGTTGACCCAAAAAAATATAAAAATCAACAAAATGTGATGTGACTAGAATTATTTGAAAAGGGAAATTTGTATAAAAATCAATAAATGTGAAAAATCATGATAACCCATTAACGGTCGAAACACCATCAAAGCAACCATACAAATTTGGGGCCTGGGAACCGTAGGCACATATACATCTAAAAAGTATTTATCAATTGTGTACATTTTAAAATAAATAACAAACTCATGGCTTAGAAATAGAGAACATTTAATTTGATGTGATATGAATACAATTGGTAGGACCTAGTGTTTTCCTAGGTAATTATTACTTTAAGGTACTTTAGACACATGTGCAAAAGGTGTCATCATGGTGAGTTGGTACGGTTTGGAGGGAAAGATTGGTATATAGTCTTATTTTGTCCATGTAAAATTCTTTTAAGTGTTTCACCAATTGTTGTGAAGAAGGTTTTTTTATGGCAAGGCAAGGGTATCCTATTGGATAAGTAAGAGCATGAGTACCGAAAATATTATATCAATCTTGGTGAAATATAATGGGAGGTGGGATTTTGCAGGTAACGTGGAAAAATTTGGAGTATGTGTTAAATTTTTTATTTTTTTTTGACATAACAGTGAGCAAATCATTGGTATTAGCGTGTTGATGTTAAGATTATTATTTAAATATTTGGTTTTATTGGTTATGAACTGTTATGGTATACTCCAGGTGTTGACTTTTGTTTTTTGGGTTTTCTGGATAAGATCAGCGATGGTGCATGTGGTGGTAGTATTGATGGTTTGCTTGTTGTTTCTGATAGATGGTAATTTTCTGTGTTGAATACTTACAATCCTGGACAGGTGAATACGTGGATTATATGGTGGAAGGAGTATTATATGACAGTTCGTCAAATTATAATGGTTTATTGAGCGTAATTGCATCACAAATAGGGGTGGACAGACCATGCTCCCACATGGTGATACAATATGTTGTAGATGCAAATTCACCGCCTCTGAGGATCCATAATGATATGGGCGTAAAAGTCTATTTGGATCAAAGACGATGTAACCCTGACTCCTTTTCAAAATATCCCTTGTGTGTTACATACATTGATCAAGATGGTGATCGGCGTGGTGAAGTTCAAAGTACTGAAATAGTTATGTGCAGCCCTATGCCGATGTCAGACCCTGGGTTTTCGGCCGATGACACTGTTTCAGTGGATTTGTGTGACGAAAACGAACAACAATTTATAAACAACCCATTGACTGACGTAGTTGCCGTAGGACAAGTCTACGAAAACAAACAAACTTTGGTTGCCGTTATGCAGAGGTATGCGTTATTGAGGAAGTTCAAATTCAAGGTCGTAAGGTCATGTACATCAAGGTGAAAAAAATCAACAAATCATTCTTACCGTTGTGGTGTTTAACATGCAATTGTAAAAAAAATAGAAGTGCTCTAATTATTTGGTTATTGTTTTTGTAGTTTTTCGTTGAAGTGTGCATGTGATGATTGTTCGTGGGTATTAAAATCATCATCACTTGGTAAGTCTGGTTTATTCAAGGTGCGCGTTTTCGACGATGAACACCAATGCGGGACTGGTTGCATGACATACTCAAAGCGCCAATCATTGAGTTCGGTGCTAGGTGCAATGTTACTGCCAAAGTATGCTATTGCCAAATCAGTTTACAATCCAGCAGACATACAATCCGACCTAAGGAGGGAACATGGTATTTCATTGACATACATGCAAGCCTGGAGGGGTAGGCAAAATGCACTAAAGATTCTGCATGGCAACCCCGAAGAGTCATACAGTAGATTGCCAATGTATCTGTATATGCTGGAAGAAGCTTATCCTGGGAGTATTGTTAACCTTAAAAAAACCGAAGATGATAGGTTTCTATACTCATTCATAGCGCTTGCTGCAAGCATCCAGGGGTGGGAGTATTGCCGTCCCATTGTTGTAGTCGATGGCACTCACCTACGATCCACGTTCGAAGGGACACTGTTGATAGCTAGCACCATGGATCCTGGAGGTTTGTTTTTCAAGAAACATGTTGCACGAAGTATCCATGGAAAATCAAATTTTTTCTTTACTGTAATTTTGTTTTTGTCATAGGGCACATTTTGCCGCTAGCATATAGGGTTGCAGATTCTGAGAACGACGACGCATGGAGTTGGTTCTTCGAAAATTTCAAATTAGCATTTGGTGATAGGGATGGCATGTGTTTTGTTTCGGACCGGAATAAAAGCATATGGAATGCTACCGCAACAGTTTACCCGGGCATCAAACATTATGCCTGTATCTACCATTTGTGGACTAATTTGTTAAAGATGGCGCACAAAAATACAGATGAAGTTAGACGGTTGTTTTTCGCGTTGGCTAAAGCATACACAGTCGAAGAATTTGATGAGCTGATGGCCAAAATGTATGAGATCAATCCCAAAATCCGTGCATACCTCATTAAGGCTGATTACGAGAGGTGGTCTCGATGTCATACAACAGTTAAAAGGACGTGGACTTTGACAAGCAACATAGCTGAATCCATCAATAGCGCAATCGTATGTGGAAGAAAACTGCCAGTAATACCAATGTTGGAGTACGTGAGGGAAACAATGCAACGCTGGAACGAAAAAAACAACGAGGAGGGTAGGAAAACAACAACCGTACTGACAAGGAGATATAACAAGATGCTAGTAGATAATATGAAACGGTCAAATAGTATGATGGTATGTGAATTATAGAGTTCTTAGGCTTAGCTTATAATTGTGTTTGAATTGTTACGAAACATAATATTTTGGTGCAGGTACGAGCTTCTACTGAACATCTTCATACCGTGGTGGATGGTGCTAAACGATTCGTTGTTTGTCTAAACACGCGTATGTGTAGCTGTGGGAGGTTCCAACACGACGAAATACCATGTGGGCATGCAATAGCAACTATTGAATACCGAAAACAGCGCGTAGAAGACTACTGCTCAGCTTACTATAGTACAAAAAACTTCAAGGATGCTTATGCAATACCAATAGAACCGCTACCCGGTGAAACAACACGGAATATACCAACCCATGTGTGGAATGATGTATTGCTGCCCCCCAACACAAGAAGAAGACCGGGGAGGCCATCAAACAAAGAACGGAAAAAGGGATTCACTGAAAAGTACTCAAAAAAGAAAAAAAAAATTCCACTCCGGATGGTGTAAAAGTCGACGAAAAGAGGCATTGTGACAAGAGAAATGGAGGGTTTTAGGCATATTGCTTATGAACAACACTTGGTAAACTGGATAGGTGGTTGAATATGGCTTTTGTTGGTTGGAATTTTCACGACATACCATGTTGGTTCTACTTTTTTGCTGTTTTGTAGTAACATTCCCAGTGGTCTGGTTTGTGCGTGTGGTGTTCTGGATGGTTGTTCTCTGTGATTTTGTAACTGTTCGGCAGTTGGTTTGGTTGTAAGGATGTTTTCAAGGGAATTGGGTGGAGTTGGTGCTCGCCACATTTGTTTACTGTTCCGCTGTTTTCTTATTTTGGAATATTCACTGTATACCATGTTTTGCTTGTGATTTAATGTTTTGATACAATTTATGTCGGCCAAAGCCACCGCGGTTGTACGTTTGGTGTTTCAATAGATGTATATCGTAATGTTGTTTTCTTGATTTCTTTGGTGTTGTGGATGCTGTTACGTGGAGGGGGTGTTTCCCGATCTGTTGTTGGTTTACACCATATTTCCGTGTTGATTTTGGCAGTGTGAATGACTTCTAAGTGTTCATGGTTTTTTGGTTGGGAAAAAAATTACTTGGGACATTTTATAAAAAGATTAAAAAAAAGAAGTCAGTCAATATATATAACATAGAGCAAAAAAGAAAAAAAATATTTCCACTCCGGATGGTGTAAAAGTCGACGAAAAGAGGCATTGTGACAAGAGAAATGGAGGGTTTTAAGCATATTGCTTATGAACAGCACTTGGTAAACTGGATAGGTGGTTGAATATGGCTTTTGTTGGTTGGAATTTTCACGACATACCATGTTGGTTCTACTTTTTTGCTGTTTTGTAGTAACATTCCCAGTGGTCTGGTTTGTGCGTGTGGTGTTCTGGATGGTTGTTCTCTGTGATTTTGTAACTGTTCGGCAGTTGGTTTTGGCAATGTGAATGACTTCTAAGTGTTCATGGTTTTTTGGTTGGAAAAAAAATTACTTGGGACATTTTATAAAAAGATTAAAAAAAAGAAGTCAGTCAATATACATAACATAGAGCAAAAAACTGTCCACAAAAACAATTACACCATCAGGCAAAAAGAAATCCCTGTTGTCCCATGGGAAAAAAAGAAAAATTATCCAAATTTACACAAATAAACTACGACTTCCTCCTGGGGACATATTTAGACGCCGGTACGTTGCTGGTTTCACCAACCTCAACAACCTGCCTGGTGGGGCCTCCATATCTGCCAACAACCTTTCCGGTGACCTCGCTTTCACTCACAGCACCAGCGTCGATTTTCTTCTTACCATAGTCCCACAGTAAAGTAGCATATCTCCATCGCTGAAATTCCGCATCAAGAGGTTTCGCTGAAATCTCGCCATAATCATAACCTTGGCAAATAAGCTCAGCAAATACACTGATAAACAAACCACAATCGCTGCAGGAATAAAACAAAAAAAAAAAAAAATACCAGCCTTCACATAATGAATAAATCAAAAAAAAAATTTACTTACTTGGAGTCACCGCGCTGCTGGGGGACATTATCCAATATAATAATGGACAACGCATCCGACGTTGCATAGTCCGCATAGTCCGGTGAGTTTTGCCAATCAATGTCGTTCCTTTTGCCATAAAACCCAGTACTGACCAGGAACAAAGGGATGATTTCTGCCAACTTTTTCACCAATTGTATTACCCCCCTGTAGTGAATCGACCCAACCTCGCATAGGGAATCATAAACAAAAAGACACCTATTGGAGATCGAAAAAACTACCAAGACCCAGTGACATTGCTTGGGGACATGTACAGGGATGCAAACGTAGTCCACTTTATCCCATGGAGTATTCGCCAGAATCTTGAACCCCCGGATGTATTGTGCTACGTCATGCTCCTGTGTTATGATGGTATTATCCCTATTATTAGCATCCCAACTGTCGTGAATCTGTTCAACCCAATTAAAGAAAAAAGTATCGGCCGTCGTCACTCTATTCTGAGTCGCATCCCCGTACTTGCATTTCTTCCGCAAGTAGTACATGACAACATTCACATGCTGGTATTTTGCGTGAAAAAAATGTGATGGAAAAAAAAAATAAGAAAGGGACGAAAAACTGTAATGGCATCAATAAAAATACATACACAAAAAAATGTAAAAAAGGAGGAGAGCATGACTCAGGTAGGGGAAAATTACCGCATCAGTCCATGCCAATCCAGTGGTGGCCATGGTATAAAATCAGTCCATCAGTCCAACGGATTCAACGCCAAAATCAAATGGGGGGGTTATCTTGTTTGACTGAGCCGTAAAGGCACTGGCTCTCCTAGATGTGTGTAATTTAATAACATTGATATTAACATTTACTTAACAAAAAAGCATGAAGAAAAAAAATACATTGAAAAAAAACAGAGCATACCTGCCCCGTTTCTTGGACAAACGGTCGTTCATCCACTTCTTAAAGGCCTCCACCAAAACTGGGTGAACTCCCATCTCATCGTGGCCAACAAAGGGGTGCTTCACATCAAAAATGATCGGCGATCGCACTAATTTGCCGCCAGAGCTACCAGACTCTGTAACTGGGCTAGCGCCAAAATTCAAAGTGGCTTTTACTGCTTCACGTTGCGTTGGTGTAAAATATGGTATTCTGTTCTCCAACGCCATGATCTGGGACTCTCGGAAATCAGGGAACTCAAAATCATCCAGCGTGGGGGCCCGCTGCACGGGCGTCGTGGCATCTGATTTGGTTCCCTGGTTTGCCACTTCCTGTACAGTTGGCAAATCTGAATTTTGTTTATCACAATCACCCGCATTACCATCCACCTCTGGCCCCTTTGACCCTGCAACAACCTATATAAAAAAATAAGTAGTGGCTTTACAAATTCAGGGAAAAAACAAAAAAAAAGTATATAAAAATGACCCTCCCCCATGAATGGATACCATCCTCCCCCCATACCGCATATTGTTCACATTAATATACCAATTCGGGTACCAATTTTATAGCATGTTCTAAAACATTGATTAACCACCACCTCTGTATGCCATGCTTAAAAACAAAAAAAACCAAAAATAATTCCAGTACACATGAGAAAAAACCCTATTAAGATAACCATTCACATGTAAAACCACCCCATGTCAACCAAACAAGAGAAGAAAACACACAAAGGATGCCAAAAATCAGAACACCACCAGGCGTCGCCATACACAGCGCTAAATTACTAAGGAAAAAACAAGAAAAAATAAAAAAAAAAAGGACCCCCTCCCCCCCGGTGCATGCATACCATGCCCTGTACCAACATATTGTTTCATAGTATATATACCAAACCACATACCAATTTGATTGTGTGTTCTAACATGGTGAATTACGACCGCTGTGTGACATGCTTAATAACGGAAAAGAAAACAAAAGAACTCACCGTGCACATGAGAGAAAAAATTATTAAGATAACCATTCACATGTAAACCGGCCATGACAACCAAAGAAGAAACCAAAAACACACAAAGGGATGCTAAAAAACACAAAAACAGCGAACGCCAACAAACACAGCAATAACGTATTCAGCAAAAAAACAGAAAACAAAAATATAAAAGGACCCCTTCCCCCCCCCCCCCTCTGCACGCATACCATCCCCCCGTACCAATATATTGTTCATAGTTGTATACCAACCCAGGTACCAAAATCAGTTCTGTGTTGTAACATGATTAATCACCGCCTCTATGTGACATGCTTAATAACGAAGTAGAAGCAAAAGAAATACCAATACACATGAGCAAAGAACACAACTTGCTAAGATAACCATTCACATGTAAACCGCCCATGTCAACCAAACAAGAAAAGAGAAACACACAAGGGATGCACCAAAAAAAAACAGCAGGGCATCGCCATACGCAGCACTAACGTACCTGTTCCTGCCGAACACCTTCATCACTCGACCTTTCACTCCTTGGATTCTTAATCTCATTAACAAAAAACCTAAAACAATCTTGTATATATCCTTTCAAGTCTTGAAGTTGCGCCGCAACTTTGAATTCTAAGCCCTTGAAGTCCTTGCGCACCTTTTAAAAAAAATGAACTTAAGGTGAACAAACAACTACCACCATGGTATGATTCTTAGGAAGACTGACACCATACTAACCAGAAAAATTTCCTCTTCAAGCTTTTTTAACTTGCCCACATCCACATCCACATTCGGCTCATCGCTGCCATGGTGAATGTCATTCGTGACGGAATTAGAATCCTGAAGCTGCTCATCATCAAACGCAGCCAATTCTCCCGCACGGAAACTAATGTCTTGAAACTTGTACTTCAAAAAATAATAGAACAGATGCAGGAATGTTTATTAATAACTAAATAAATGCTACATTCAAATGGAACATTAAGACACACCATTGAAATTGTTTTCTTACCTGACTGCCATATTTCCGAAACATTCCTTGCATCAACCTGTCATAATAGAGTCTGCCATCCACTGTTCTCCAATTGAATATACGAGGACTTCGATTATCAACTCGTAAAGCAATTGCCGGATCTACCTTGTTGCAACATTCATAAAGCCATATTTGAATGGCAAGCGGGAAACCACAAAATTTAAAATAGTCCGGTTCCGCCGCAAGTTGGCGGACCAAAGAATCTCTGAAGTCAAAAAAGGCACGTCGACCCCAAGGATACGTAACATAACGACCAGATTCTACAAGCAAAAAAAATTCTACGGGGACAAAGAATTTTTTGGCAGGGGACGAAAGCAAGTATGTACTAATAAAGTATATGACCGCTATATTGAGAACGTCCTCCCTTTCAAACATTCCTGCCTTAAAGGCATTAATCAGCTCCTGTTTCTCAACGCCCCTTGTGCTGGCCGTCGGGAAATACCTCTCTATTAACTTTGAAGTTCCAGTCAAGTCGTGCGTGTAATCATCCACTGTACCACACTTTAGCCCAGTAATTGCCCTAAATTCCTTCAACCCAAAACGCAACTCTTTCCCATTAAAGTTAAAAATGAACACATCACCAATGTTGTCCTTGTTGGACATGTGGTGAACTATGGCTCTAATGACCTGTGATTGTACATTCAGAGGTGGCAACCCAAAGAGATAACCAAACGGGCCGCTTTTAAAATCATCAATCATACCATACCGTGACAGAAAGCCGGTTATTTCATCAAAGACATCAACGTTCACATACGAGCACCATCTTGTGACTCTGTCCTAAAAAACACAGAATAATGGAGGTTCAAAATCTCACAGTGCTACCATCCGAAAAAATAAAAAAATCCAAAAATCATAGACAAATAAATACCTTTGGTTCACGTTTGGTTTTCTTAATTCTGACATTATCCTCTTTCTTTGAAGTAGACCCCACGTGAGCCTTCCGTTTCTTGGCAACGGACTGCCAATTAAATAGAAAATTAAATAGAAAATTAAATTAAATAAAAAAAAACCAAACTGACATACAGAAATATAGACAAGAAAAACCAAAAAAAAAAAAAATACCAACCTCCACGTCCACGTCAGCAGTCGGATTGTTATGTTCTGTTTGCTTTACTCTCTTCGAAAGAGGAATTTCATCCTCAAAGTCACTGTCATGGGGTAGATTGGCAGCATTCGATTCCCCTGCCCCGTCCTTTTGCAAACATAAAAGCCTTGGGCTTTTCCGCGTTGGTGTAACGTCCATGATTTAATGGTATACACTAGAAAAATCATTGACAAAAATAAAAATAACCTAAATTATATAGCATAGTAGAGACAAAACAACAAATTATGCCAAGTCTATCAGCCTCGTATAAAACAAAGGGGCAAACATAAAAAAAAAAGGTTCGGCATCTGGAGTGGAAGAGAACAAAGGGGCAAACAACAAAAAGAAGGGTTCACTTTGGAAGTTCAAGGTGAGCACGGGCAGTGTCACAACAAAAAAAATAACTAGGAATCACGTAAAATTTTACAACAACTAACATTCCTTCATAAGTTCCGACAAAAAACCCACCAATTACCACATTGCGCGCACCAAGACAAAAATCAGGGAACAATGCCGCCAACCAAACAAAAAAAACCACTCTGCATACCAATGCATCCTCCATATTCCAACACCAACAAAAACTCAAAAAAACAACAACAAAACCCAAAATTGTGCCCATTAAAAAAAGGGCACACTAACTACCAATAAGCAACCATCTTTCCGATGCCTAGATACTACAAAAATAAACAAAGCACACACATCGTATGCCCCCAAATCAATTAATTGAAAAAACCATCACAAAAGAAATACAAAGAATCAATAACCATCACAAAACCGTGAAAAGGAAAGGGTCGAAAAAATTTCACTTGCTACATTTTTACACTATTTGCGCCAAAAAAAGGATATAAATACACATGGTGGCCCAACCCTAAAAAATGCCGCAAACACAAATAATTTATTGCCCCCAGAATAACCACGATTCTCGCCCAAATCTACCCATTAAACATTTAAAAAGGGTCCCCCCCACATGAGGGACTACCATCTTTTTCACACCGCACCGAAACCATGATTTTCCCCCAAATCTACCCATAAAACATTAAAAAATGGTCACCCCCACATGATAGCCTACCATCTTTTTCACGCCACACCGAAACCCCCCGACATACCAAACAAAAAAAACCCGCAAAAATCAAAACGTTTATGGTAGAACACTTAACAAGAATCTATATCATAAAACATTTAAAGAAAACATACATATTGCGAAAAAAAAAACACATACCTCAGAGGTTAACAGCGACAAGGAAGAGAGAAAAGATGAGAAAATTGACCGGAAATTGTAAAGTTAGAATGGTTATTCAATGGGGTTTCAAAAGTTGTATTTGAAAGCATGGGGGGACGCGCCGGCTGATTGGACCGGCGCGTCAGTCGATACTTCAGCCGTCAATCACATTTAATGCCTCTTGAAATTTAAAAAAAAAAATTATATATATACAAATATATTTCATTTTTACGCCACGAAATTAACCACGTCGGACACCATTAAATGACCTGTCGCGCCAGGGTCATTTCAGCATTAAATGCTGACGGCGCATGTCCCGATTTTAAAAAAAAAAATAAAAATAATAAAATAAAAAGGACATGTATATTATGGTAATTTCGGTGCTATTGTTGTAAATAAATGGAAGTGTGTAAATTTGGTAGAAATGATGTATATTTTGGTAATAAATCCTTTATATAACATAATTTGAATTTTGAGACACAAGTATCATAATTATTTATTTTTTTGTATTAATTCTTATGATTTATAATAATTTTTTTTCATATAGTTTCTAAATACGTAAATTATAATTCAAAAATTATAAAGATTGTATATCCATAGCCATAATCAAAATACAGAAATCTGACTCTCGAAAGGCTACTATATAATTTGGATTTAATCATATGTTATGTTGTTATATTACACAAATTGGAACATCAAGGCCCATTAGCTCAGTTGGTTAGAGCGTCGTGCTAATAACGCGAAGGTCGCAGGTTCGAGACCTGCATGGGCCAATGTGTTTTTTGGGTGCTGCCTTTCAGAGAATTTTAAAACTAAAAAAGTGATATTTTTGCTTCTATTTTTTAAAATATAAAAAAGGCAAGTGGGCAAAATTAATAGCTAGTTAATTAGGTTTCTAATTAATGTATTTTTGATGCATTACTGAAGCACTACTCCAATTTATGTAGTAGTTTTAATTTAGAAAAAAAAATAAGAATATCAAGACTTGATAATCGTACTATATATATACTACATACAAACTTCTTTCATTATTTTCTTGAAATAAGAATAAGAGGCTGAGCATATAAACAAGTTCGAATAATGATTTGCTCATTATTTTCTTGAACAAATATAACGGATAAGTTCATTCGAACACTTTTTTTTTTTTGGTAACTTACTTTAATTTTATTATCAAAGTGTTGCTTTACAAATAATCTGCAAGCTTTGCGACTTTCCCTGCTTTAATGTGGATTTCCTAGATCATTTGCTTGATCATCATTGTTGTGGGACTATTTTTCATTTTGAAAAATCCTTGAATTCCTTTCTTTCCATAAAGTACAAACTAGAGCAGGCAACATTATCCTGTATATCTCAGTTTTGTAATTTTTGTCTTTTGCATATGTTTCAGCCCAAAATAATTCGTCATTCCATCCCATGGTGCCCCTGTTAAATATGACTACTGAAAATTAAAAGATAATCCAACTCAAACTATATACTTAATTCCAAGCATCTTCCATTAATAATGGATCTAAAATCAAGTCAAGTCAATATTTTTAATTTGTTTATCAAAAGTCAATATTTTAAATTGAGGTTGCTTAAAACAAGCAGCATTACTACATTAATTATTTCTGATTGAAAGGGTTTTTTGGTGTACTTATTGTCAATACTTTATTACGAGTTATTTCGACAACTTCAACAGAAAAAAAATGTATTTACCTATACATTTTGTAGATGGTATGATTCTATTCTTTTTTATTTCATATTTATTCATTTCTCTCAATCTTACAAAGAGAATAAAGTGTGATTCGAGCAAATGTTCGAGAAAAAATGTAGGCTTTCTAAAGGTGATGCTTGAAAATAGAACAATTACTTCTGTCATATATTCGCTTAATGCAACCTCAAATACTATTTATTGATTCACGATTCCAGTATTAGGCAAAAATATTTCACCTTTACAGGTCAATCTTACTCTATTAATGCTAATAGGCAACATGACAAAAGAAACGCTACATCTAAAAAGCAATAACACGAAAATTTTATTTTGAATCAAACTTTTTCTTAATTAGCGGGCTTGGATCTAAAAGATAACGGATTTAGAATCAAGTCAAAGCTTTATTCTTAATTGAAAAAGTTATAGGCATTAAACAATTAAATAAATAATAAGGAAAAAAATGAAAAAATAATCAAATATAAGTCAAGCTCTATAAATTAGAGCAATGACAATACATGTTTAATTCTCATATTACACGATGGGTCGTTTCATGTTAAAACTTAGCTTCATATTTACTATTCTTCTCATGACATCTTATGGTTAGTTTTCATCTTGTTTATCTCTATATCACAATTTTGTATTTTCATAGCTAATCTGTTGCTAAATAACTCGTAATTGACCGAATATTTGTTAATCCATTGTTTATTCATCTCTAAATAGGATAAGCAACATATTTTACTATTTTAGCTAAAAAAAATTATTTATTCATCGCTAATTACTCATATTTTGACCATTATAATTGAATTTCAGTCAATGCTAGACGGGATTATATAAGTTTTGAATTCTCAAGACTTAAGGGAAGATTATTACCACAACTTAGTACTTGTGGAAGGCCTTGTACTACTGATAGTGATTGCGGTGATTGTTGGATTTGTTGTACTTGTGGAAATGCTGGTTTCTATCTTGTTGAAAGCCAATGCCTATAATAGACTACACACAAAAAATCAATTTTTATCTTTACGAGGTAAAGATTGTACTTGTATTAATTGTGTATTACACATGCTAGATATCCTCTTTAAAATTTAATTGTGAGATTATACTCAATATTATTGTTATTTTGTTGCTTTATATGAATAATGGAAATTTATGAGTGTTGTTCTATCTACGAATAAAATTGTATTCAACTTCAAAAATTATAGCTGGGATTGAATTGTAGTAGTTATAATATAATTCCTTGTAAATATATGATATTTATGCACATTTTAGGGTGCGGGGTCCATGCACTATAATTATCAAATACACACACAAATGTGTGTGTATATATATATTTGGAAGAATATAGTCGACTCTAGGTTGCTCACCATTGGCAACCGGTGCAGCAACAACTAGTTACTTGAAGTATCATACCATGTAAATGAGGTTAATAATTTAAATCTTATATCTATCTTGTTTTTTCATTCATTCTTAAATTAGGTAATATTTTTCTAAATGGTTATTGGTAAATATATTATATATATATATATATATATATATATATATATATATATATATATATATATATATATATATATTTGCGTTTTAATTAATTTTTTCTTTAATATTTCAAAATTTTCAAGCCTGTCACATTGTAAATTCCTAAATCACTGTAAATTTTTTATATAATTAAATCAAATATTTGTTGACATCACGAAAGCGCAATGTCGTAGCAACTCGTAAAAAATAATTAATAAAAGAATATTTTTAGGAAAAACAATTTAATTTTAGAGTCGCTACCTAATTTTAAGGATAATTAGGAGTCAATTAATTATTTACAAAAATAGTCTGCGAACCAAAAATTTCAGGTAAGGGTTCAAGTTATTCCAAAGGGAAGGTATTAGCACCCTTCAAAATCCACAACTGTCGGTCCTGACTAAACTCCTTTTTTTATAAATTGAGGAGGAGATACACAATATAACATAAGTATAATAATAAAAAAAATATACACCAATAATGAAATAAATAATGATAAGAAGAATATCCAAGTATTTGCCTAACGTCAATAACATACACAATAATGAATAAATAAAGAATAAACTAAAATTGTTCCGCCTTGTTTTAACATCTAATGCACAAAACTTATTCTAATTCTATTGAATTTTAACAATATAAAAATATCAATCTAAACTAAAAAAATTTCGTCTTTTTGAATGGGAAGACCTTGAAATTCGACGGATAGATTTGTTATTAGCCAAGTTTAATATATAATATGTACGAAATTTGAACTAAAATTTTCTTGAATTTTAACATGTAATAGATATAAAATTAAACGAACTTTTTCCATCATTTTTAAATGCGCAGGCCTCGAAATCCGACGGATAGATCTTTCATTAGCCAATTTCATTCATATTACATTGCCGAGAGGGCCGTTCATTCATCTTTCATTCATATTGCATTTCCGAGATGGCCATTCACTCATATTTCATTCATATTGCATTTCTGAGAGGGTCATTCATTCATCTTGCATTACCGAGAGGGTCATTCATTCATTTGCATTGCAGAGAGGGCCATTATTCATTTGCATTGCCGAGAGAGCCATTCATTCATATTTCATTCATTTGCATTGCCGAGGGGGCCATTCATTTATTTTGTATATTCATTCATATTGCATTGCTGAGAGGGTCATTCATTCATCTTGCATATTCATGCATTTCGCATTGCCAAGAGGGTCATTCATATTGCATTCAATGAATCATCTTTATTTGTCTTACCAATAGATATGCATATTATCCTATATGGATCATTTTACATTTGTCATATCAATGGACATGCATTCATATTGCATTCAAGCAATCATTTTTATTCGTCCTATTAATGGGCATGCATTTTTATTCTGTATGGATCATTTTTCAATCGTCATACTGATGGACATACATTTATATCCTACCGATGAATCATTCTTCATTTGTCCTGCCAATAGACATGTATTTATATCCTATCAATGGATCTTATTTGTCTTTCCAAAGGACTCACACCTTGTGTAACACCCCAACTTTTTTTTTTCTAAAAAATTGAGTCATCTTTCATATGATATACGATCTTAATTGAGCATAGATGTTAAAGTTAACTCCTTAGAGTGGGAATCGAATTAGAGATGATAAAAGGATCTGTTACATCAAGTCAAGTCCAAAGAATTTCTATCGATGAAATTTTCGTAGGAGTTGATAGAAGGGTCAACTTCAAATGACCATATTTACTTAAAGTATAATGATTTAGGTGACCCATAATATATCACATTAAAGATCTTTTAATTAGCTTTCGAACGCATCTTATTTCGCTTTAATCATAGTTCGGAGTAGAAGTTATGACCATTTTACTGGAGACCTGTAGAGCTGTCTGAAGGTCCGTGACGGCTCTGCAATGCGGACCTATTGCAAACCCTTTCTGGATAAGCTAAGCGACGTCCCTTTATTTTATTTTGAGGGTACTTTTATCCTAAAGCCTTTGGGGATCTATTTAAGGTCCCAAAACGCATAAAACGTCAGTTTCATGAGTCAAAACCCTCTCCTTCACCCTTAAACATAAAACGCTCAAGAATCATCAAGAAAGTCATCAAGTTAGGATTAACTTTCAAGATTCATCATCAAGGTGAGTTATTCTTCATAAACTTTAAGCTAATTTCTCTATCTATTCATGAAATCCCTAATAGAATCTTAAATTATAACCTAGGGTTCCAAGAAAGGGAATTCAAGAATCCCAAGAAAGGATTCCTTGATTCTTCTTTCCATGAATTAGGGTTCTTCATCAAGAACTCTAAAAATTCTAAGTCAAGAATTCAAGAATCAAAGAGAAGCACTTCAAACAATGTATTTCTAAGTTCTTCCACTATAAAAGAACTACCGAGATCAAGGATTTTCTCCAAGAAATGAGTATTCATCAAATTTTGATTGTAATATCAGATTTTCAGGTATGTAAGACTAAACTAAAAGCATGAGATTGTTCTCTCATGTGCCCCATAGAGGTTAAAGATGAGTTGATGGTTGAAGAGTATATGTGCATGAATACTTGAGAGTTTTTCATTAAAAAATTGATTTAAAATTACATGTTTTCTATGTTGATGATCATCATACTAATAGTTTTCTTGAAGTAAACATTTTTTATGAGATTTTGCATAACCTTACATGATTATTTGAAAAGCATGCATAATGAACTTAAGGGATGAGTCTAGAGCCTTGACGATGATGATGATGTTTGTGATGTTGTGATTGTGTTTCACATTTGATGAGAGTCTTGATGATGATGTTGATGAGAATGATGTTCATGAGTCTTAAAATTTGAAACTAAATTCTAAAAAGAGTGTTTCGATTCCATGATGTTGATGTTGATGAGATGAGTTGATCTTGATGTTGAGGTACTATGTCACTATGGGACTGATGATTATGTATTATGTCCCTATGGGACTGATGATGAGGATGTTTTATGAGCATGTCGAGTTTTGGGAGGAGTATTGAGCACCGAAATGGGTGAGAGTGAGTCCCACTTGAACCCATTAACTACGTGGCCCGCATAGGAAGAGAGGATTGAACCGCAATGCGGATGACTCCTATCTTCTCCCAAAAGAGGACTAAGGTTTTTTCCTTGTGGATCTACTGAGGTTGATGTCCTTTACCTCGGGCAGGGTATTGGATGTATGTGGCAACGACATCGGTTCGTTATATCATCACCGGCTAATAGGTGATGGTTGTCAGTTAGAGAAACTCTCCTTTAGGTTCCATTTTGATAGAACTCTGATGTTGATGTGATGGTATGAGTCTTAATGGATGTTGATGTTTTATGTCTACTCTTTATCCTTGTCCTAAGCGGGCATGAGTCCGTCGAGTTGAGTTGAGTTGAGTCGAGTTTCCTTAAGTTGAGTTGAGTTAAGTCGAGTCGAGTTGAGTTGAGTTGAGTCGAGTTTCCTTGAGTTTCCTTGAGTTGAGTTGAGTCGAATCGAGTTGAGTTGAGTTGAGTTTCCTTGAGGTGAGTCTGATGTATTGATGATGCATTGATGAGATGCTGATGGGTCATTGTTTACTGTTTATTCTTTCTTTAGATAGACATTTGACATTCTGATGGAGTATGATGTTGAGGTGATGTTATTTGTCACGCCCTAGGAGGGTACCCTTGGTGTGGCCGGCACTTGGAGACTATTGCTAGCCCCCAAGCGAACCACCTAGTCTCATCACGTCATTTAATCACATACTTCTAATAATCAGCGGAAATTATATGCAAGTAATGGACACAATTCATCTAAAGTTCTCAATATAATATAGATAAAATAACGAAGGCTAGTAGAAAGAACTAGCTCACAATCTCAACATCAATACTCGACACCTGTCTATGAAGCCTCTATCACTAAATTATGTGGTGCCAATGACAGATCCATGGCTACCCAAAGCAAAATAAGAAGATAGTCCAATCCTAACTCTAAAGCATGATGAAAGTAAACTAATGGTTCCTCTGGAGTAGGGGAGGCTCACCAAATCAGCTTCGGATCTCTGATCTTCAACGGAGCGCCTGTTGATGATCTCTAGTACTTGCCTCTACATCATAAAACAATGCAGTCCAGAGTGGACGTCAGTACTTGGAATGTACTGGTATGTAAAATAGCTGAATGAAACAGAAGCCGGTAGAAAATATGGAAAGTAACATCAAGTCAGAATAAACATCATAATCACATTAACCGCCAGCTTGCCTATCTACGAAAGAGTACAGAGTGGACAAGTGACACACCATCATCTCAGACTCATCAAAAGTCTCAACTCATCACATGATTCATCTCAGAGGAGTTCACCCCCTCTCATCACATCTCATCTAGACTCAGAGTAAGGTACGAATTTTCTCGGGAGTTTCTCTTAACCGACAACACTCACTTATGAGCCAGTGAATGTACAATAATCACCCTGATGTTGCCACAGTGGTCCCAAACTTGCTAGGTAAGGAACATTGGATCCCATATCAATATATCCGACATGGAATCAAGCTGAACAGATCCTCTATTGCTTTCAGGGACTGTTAAACCTCGAGGGAAACCATATGTATGTATATGATGGTTTAAGCCTTTCCTACGTTTGGCAACGTAGTTAATGAGTTCGAGTGGGACTCACTCCTGCTCATTTCGGTGCTCGATACTCCTTCCGAAGCAGTGATCATAAAATCAACCTCAACCAGTCTAATAGGGATTCACTCCCCGTCAATGACTGCCAGTCTCATAGGGACCCACTCCCCGTCCACGACTGATATTTCACCGGGGCCTTGGCCCCTTTCATCAATCACCTCATAGGGACTTCCACCCTATCATTAACATCTCATAGGGATTTTAACCCTATCATCAACACCTCCTCAATGACTCAAGATTATATAACCGTCATTAGGAAACAAGTGAATAAACACATCGGTAGAGTTCATTTATAGAGACTCATACAACAATCAAGATTTTATCAACTCATCATCACAGTCAACAATCCCAATGCCAGGCTCTAGACTCAAGTCTCAAGTGCATTATGCATGCTTTTCAAATTAGTCATGTAGGGTTATGCAAATTCCATGAAAGTATTCAATTTAAGAAAACAAATAGTATGATGATCATCAACATAGAAAACATGTAATTTCAAATATAATTTTCAAGAAAATCCATCAAAGAAATCATGCATGTAGACTCTTCAATCATCAATTCAACTACGACCTCTATGAGGCACATGAGAGAACAATCCCATGCTTTAGTTTAGCCTTACATACCTGTGATGCAACTGTTCAACCGGGTGATGTCGAGGATCTCTTCTCGTATTTCTCACCCCAAGCCTTTCTCTCCACTCCTCAAGCCCTAGCCTTCTTAGATTTTGGAATAGGACTTAGAATAGGTTTTGTTAGACTCTTTTCGTGTAGAAACGACCTTACTAGCCGTGTATTAGTGTCTAGGAGGGGTTAGGGATTGACTGGAATGCCCCTCAAAATAAATTAGAAATTTCCAGTTCAGAATATACACGGTCCGCGATGCGGACCTATCGCGAACTGTGTATTTTTGAAAAAGTATTTTTAAACGAGTTTTCTCCATCCCGTCGAAAATCTGCAAAAATATATAAGTGTCCCTCCGCGGCAGGTGCGCGTGGCACCTCTGTCGCGGACAATCACTGTTTTATGACTTGGATTGAAAATTTATCTTTCGATCGGGTCATCCTAAAATTTGACCCGGACCATTTTTCCACTCCATTTTTCATGCTGATCACGAATCCGGTCTCGAATTTGCCATACGAGCCCCGGAAGATGCGTTACGTGCATACCCTCACTCTAGGGGCATTTTGATAAATTTACCGGGCGTCACATTATTCCTATATTATTCTACTTGTTTCTGTTTCACTCAGCTATTTTACATACCAGTATATTCCACGTACTGATGTCCCCTTCTGGGACTGTATCATTTTATGATGTAGAGACAAGTATTAGACATCATCGACAGGTGCTTCGTTGAGGATCTATTCGCATTTAGCTGATCGGTGAGACCTCCTTTTTTTCGGAGGATTTTCATATTATTATTTTTTAGCTTGAGTAGTACATTATTTTCCTTGAGCTGGGTAACCATGGCCTTTCATGGTACCATCTAGATGTTTGAGTTAGAGGCTTCATAGACACTGGGTAGAGGATATTATGTATTGTTTTTTTTCAACTCTTCTTTGTTGGAAATTAACATTTTGTATAAAGACTTGATTACTTTAATTATGTTAAAGTCTTTTCCTTGAGGATGTTTCTTCCGCTGTTAAGTATGAGGTGATGATGAGGCCAAGTGGTTCGCTCGGGGACTAGCAATAGCCTCTGAGTGTCGTCCATGCCAAGGGTACCCTCACGGAACGTGACATGTCATGCCCCGGGAGGGTACCCTAGGCGTGGCTGGCACCCAGAAGCTATTGCTTGTCCCTAAGCGAACCACTCCTTCTCAGGACAGTCACTCAACGTCAACATAGCGGAATAGCGGAAGTAAAGTAGTGAACTACCTCAATAAAAGGGCTAATGGCCAACATCAATCTCAACATCATAATAAGTAAGAATAAGTACTACTCATTTCATAAGGGAAAACCATCAACGTCAAACCTCTACTCATGTCTATGAAGCCTCTAACCTGACTCAACTATCTAAGATGGTACCATGACAGGCCATGGCCACCTAACTCAATAAATAACGAAAACAACAAATAGATGGGTCTCCTCCGGATAGCAAGGAGGCTCATCAATGACTGAACTCGAAATCTCCAACCTCAACGATGCGTCTGCTGAAGTCCTCTAGCTCCTCTATCTGCATCATGAAACGATGCAGCACCGAGTAGCGTCAGTACGTGGAATGTACTGGTATGTGAAATAGCTCAATATAACAATATAAGTACAACAACATAGGGAACACATCAACTCAACATCATCAATACATCAGGCTCATCTCAAGGAAACTCGGCTCAACTCACCTCGAGCAAACTCGGCTCAACTCACCTCAAGGAACTCGACATTAACTCAACTCAAGAAACTCGACATCAACTCAACTCAACACAGGGAACTCGACTCAAAACATCACATCAATATCAACAACAGAGTACTATTGAAGTAAGACCTCACTGGAGTTTCTTTAACCGACAACCATCACCTATGAGCCGGTGATGATACAACGAAGCGATGTCGTTGCCACATCCATCCAATACCCTGCTCGGGGTAAAGAAGCGATGCCGTTGCCACATCCATCCAATACCCTGCCCGGGGTAAAGGACATCAACTTCAGTGGATCCACAACAAAAACCTTAGTCCTCTATTGGGACAAGAAAGGAGCCATCCGCATTGCGGTTCAATCCTCTCTTCCTACGCCGGCCACGTAGTTAATGGGTTCACGTGAGACTCACTCTCACCCATTTCGGTGCTCAATACTCCTCCCAGAACTCGACATGCTCATAAAACATCAACCTCATCAGTCCTAAAGGGACATAATACATCATCATAAGTCCCATAGGGACAAAATATGATACCTCAATATTAACATCAGTCCCGTGGGGACTTAATATCTCAACATCAACATCACCTCACCCTATCAACATCAACATCATGGACTCAAGATACTCTTTTAGAAATTAAACTTCCGATTTTACGACATCATAAAACATCATTGTCATCAACATCATCATCAAGACTCTCATCAAATGTGAAACACAATCAGAACATCACAAACATCATCCTCATTAAGGCTCTAGACTCATCCCCTAGTTTATTCTTACACTTTTAAACAAAATAAATCATAGGGTTTTGTGAAAAACACTCATGAAAATGAATTATGCAATAAATCAAGTTTATGATGATCATCAATTTGTGTAAAATATATGCAGTAAGTAAAACTCATTGTAATGCTCAATAATCTTCACATCAACCTCATTATATTCAATACACAACTCAATGTACTAAAAAGGGCACATGGGAGAACAATTCCATGTTTTAGGTTAGCCTAACATACTTGGGATGATTGCTAACAACAATCCCTTGAACAATCTCCTATTGAATTCCTCAGTCTCCACTCCCCTCAAGCCCTGACTTAGATTTTTCTAGGAAGAATGCTCTTGGATGGGTTTTTGGAACCCTTTTCTCAGAGAAACGACCTTTATTCGTCGTATGGGGAGTTTAGAAAGTATAAAAATGGACTAGAATGCCCCTCGAAATTTTAAAGAAATGTTTTCCGTACTTGAAATAACACAGTCCGCAATGCGGACCTGTCGCGGATAGTGCAATTTCAGAAAACTCAATTCCGTCGAAAAATCACAGAAAAACATAAGTGTTGCTCTGTGATAGGTCCGCGACGCGGCCCTGTCACGAAGACACACTGTTTTTCATTTTGAAACGAAAATTTATCTTTCGACTCGGTCACTCTAAAAATCGATCGAGACCCTTCTCCCATTTAATTTTTCGTGCTGATCACGAATCCACTCTCAGATTTTTAATTCGAGCATCGAAAGATGCATTTTGCGCACACCTCTTCCCTAGGGGTATTTTGGTAATTTACCGGGTGTTACATTATCTCCCCCTTGGGATCATTCGTCCTCGAATGATGAGTAGGAACGATTTTTTTGGCACAAATAGACTCAAGACTCACCTCGATACTCACTCAACAACTCAACTCCTCAACTCTTCATGGACCTTAATAACATCTACTCAAACATCAGGGATATATATACATCAACTCATGGTAGGAACATCAATTTACATTCAAGTAAGAATATTACCTCCGACACTTTCATCAACTTCAGGCACAAACAAGTGTGGGTATTTTGTTCTCATCTCTTCCTCAGCTTCCCATGTGGCTTCCTCAACAAATTAGTTCCTCCATAAAACTTTGACGGAGGCTATCTCTTTGTTTCTCAGTCTTCAAACCTGTCGATCAAGGATTTGGACTAGAATTTCCTCATAGGACAAAATGTCTCTGACTCCTGTGCTCTCCATAGGGATTACCAAGGCAGGATCTCCCAAACACTTCTTCAACATCGAAATATGGAACACCGGATGGATTCCATCTAACTCAGAAGGTAACTCTAGCTCATAAGCAACCTTCCCGATTCCTCGCAAAATCTAATAAGGGCCAATATAACGAGGACTTAATTTATCCTTTTTCCCAAACCTCATGACACCCTTCATGGGTGATACCTTCAAGTATACCTAATCGCTCATCTCGAACTCTAAGTCTCTTCTCCTCACATCTGTGTAAGATTTCTGACGGCTTTGGGTAGTCTTCAATCTTTCTCGAATAATCTTCACCTTCTCAATGGACTGGTGGACAAGGTCAGGCCCAATCAACTCAGCCTCTCCAACTTCAAACCACCCAATGGGTGAGCTACACCTCCTCCCATACAAGGCCTCATAGGGGGCCATTTGAATGCTTGCATGATAACTATTGTTATATGCAAATTCAATCAATGGTAAATGGTCATTCCAATTTCGTTTGAAGTCAAGGATGCATGCTCTCAACATATCTTCTATCGTATGAATAGTGCGATCTGCCTGACCATCCGTTTGTGGATGAAAGGCCATGCTCAAGTTCACTTTGGTACCCAATCCTTTCTGGAAAGACTTCCTGAAGTGAGAGGTAAATTGGGCTCCTCTGTCCGAGATGATGGACAAGGGAACTCCATGCAACCTCACAATCTCTTGGATATACATCTTGGCATACTCCTCCGCAGTGTTAGTCGTTTTGACTGCCAGGAAATGCGCTGACTTCGTCATCCTATCTACAATCATCCATATGGAATCATGCTGTCTCCGGGATCTCGGTGGGCTAGTGATGAAATCCATATTAACCATCTCCTACTTCCATTCTGGAATCTCAAAGTTTTAGGCCAAGCCACTTGGCCTTTGATGTTCAACCTTTACCTGCTGGAAATTTGGGCATCTTGAAACAAACTCAGTGATGTCCCTCTTCATTCCACTCCACCAATAGACTTCTCTAAAGTCGTGATACTTCTTGGTGGAGCCCAGATGAATGGAGTACCTAGTGTTGTGGGCCTCAGCCATAATCCTCTCTCGAACACCATCAACATCGGGGACACATAGCCTACTCTGGTATCTCAATACCCCATCTCCCCCTTTGGAGAAGACTATCACTTTTTGCTTGTGGACATCCTTCTTCAATTGGAGTATAATAGGATCTCGATCCTGCTTCTTTATTACCTCTGTTACTAGGGACGATGAAGACCCACTTTGAACATTAATTCCTCCCTCGTCATTCTCTTCAAGTTGGACTCCCAGTCGAGCCAACCTATGTACTTCCTTCACTAGCTCTTTTTTTTCTTCCTCAACATGGGCTGTGCTACCCATAAACAACCTGCTAAGAGCATCAACAACAATGTTATCTTTACCTGGGTGGTACATGATGCTCATGTCATAATCTTTGAGCAATTCCAACCACCTCCTCTGTCGCAGGTTAAGCTCTCTCTGGCTGAAGATATACTATAAGCTTTTGTGGTCAGTGAACATGTCCACATGCACTCCATACAAGTAGTGACGCCAGATTTTTTTAGTGCAAACACTACTGCCACCAAATCAAGATCATGGGTCGGATAGTTCCTCTCATGAACTTTAAGCTGCCTGGAAGAATAGGCTATTACTTTCCCTCTCTGCATTAATACACATCCCAACCCAACTCTTGATGCATCGCAGTATATTACAAAATCTTCCATCCCGTCGGGCAAAGTCAAGACAGGTGCGATGGTCAATCTAGTCTTTAACTCTTGGAAACTCTTCTCACATTCCTCAGACCACTGAAACCTGACCTTTTTTTAAGTCAGTTTGGTCAATGGCGCAAATAGGGAAGAAAATCCCTCAACAAATCTGTGGTAGTAGCCTGCCAACCCTAAGAAACTCCTTATGTCAGTTGGAGAGGTCGGTCTTGGCCAGATTGTGACTGCTTCAATCTTCTGGCCATCTACTCGAATTCCATCACCCGAAACAACATGGCCTAGGAAAGCCATTGACTTAAGCCAAAACTCACATTTGAAGAACTTCGCTTACAATTCATGGTCCTTAAGAGTCTGAAGGACAACTCTAAGATGTTTAGCATGCTCCTCCTCATTCCTCGAATGCACCAATATATCATCAATGAATACGATTACAAACATGTCAAGGTAAGGCCTGAACACCCTATTCATCAAATCCATGAAAGTTGTCGGTGCATTCGTCAACCTAAAGGACATGACCAAGAACTCAAAGTGGCCATATCTTGTCCTGAAGGTTGTCTTTGGAACATCACATTCTCTCACTTTCAACTGGTGGTAGCCCGATCTGAGGTCTATCTTTGAAAAGCATGAGGCACCCTGAAGTTGGTCAAACAAGTCATCTATCTTGGGAAGAGGATATTTATTCTTGATCGTGACCTTGTTTAGTTGCCTATAGTCTATGCACATTCTGAGTGTCACGACCCAAAAATGGACGTGATGGCACTCGTCTTATCCCACCAAGACAAGTCAGCCTAAAACCCTATTATAACCATAAGATATGGAAAGATAATACAAAGTGAAAATTTTAACTACCGATAATAAGTCAACTTAATTAGAATCCTCCAAGACCTGGTTGTCACGTGTGTAAGCCTCTAATGTGTTACAATGGATTTGAAAAAAAAATACAAGTCAGAAATGATATTGTCTCTAAAGTAGGACAAGATCATAAATAGGAGGATGAGGCTCGTTGAGATGACAAATAGCTATCTCACTAATCTCCAAAGAAAGCCTCAGATAAAAAAAAGGAGAGAGAGTATCAGAAAGATCCGAGCGCATAACCTACAAAAAATGTAGAAGCAAGGGGTGAGTACCAACCACACGATACTCAGAAAGTCAACTAACAAAACAAAGCAAGTCCAATAGAATACACAAACTCCTTTAATCCCAACCGACCTCCACAACTATGACCTACACAGAAAATTAGTCCAGCCTAGCAACACATAATACATAATAAAGATAGTTTTCATAATGTCACAATTCAACATCGCCAGCCACAACTCACAAGTGATAACACATTCAAACACAGGAATAACATCATGCCACACAAGAATATGCAAAGATGAGATGCAATGCTTATGCAATAATCGCCGGTAATCTCCTCGGCATCATAATGTCACTGAAAAATACCTCAACATCACAACATCGCCGGTAAAGACCTCAGTATATTATCATCACCGACAAAGACCTCGACATATTATCATCGCCGACAAAGACCTCGGCATCATATCTCGACCGGTAAAGACCTTGGCCCCAATTTTTACCATCTCACTCGTATCAATATCCATAACCAATGCAAAAATGCGTGACATAGAATGAATAAACATAAGATGAAGTCCACAAGCAAATACACTCATAATCACCAACCACAACCACATATCTCAATGTAGAATTCACGCTACTTAACCACATTTCAATTCAGGTGTTACAACACCATACATAACCAACCACAACAATATATCTCAATAATAAAATTCACACCACTTAACCACATTTTCAATTTAAGTGTTACAACATCCAACTAATTTACATTTATATTTAAGCACCTCATTTTTATAATATTAAAATATTTCATGAATCACACATAGGAGAAAGGAAATTTTGAGAATTCTACGAGAATTACAAAGTTTTGAAAGTCCACTTGCCTCAATCAATAGAATAACATTCCGAATCTTGAGTCTTTTCTAATGCTTTCAAATGATCAAATCTGTTCACATACATAATCTACATAAGAATACGAATCTAATGACATCCATATTGCTATATTTATTTAATTATTGCTCAAAAATTGGGTCAAAAAGTCACCCGAGCCCTTAAATTCAAATCTGAAATTTTCTTTCAAATTATGTTTACCCATCATAAAATAAACTCATATGTTAAATTTCAGCTAAAACGGATTGTTATTCGGCCCCCAAATCAAAATTTTATTCTAAGAACCCTAGGGCTATATTTTCTTAATTTAACATAAATTATACATGTTTCTACCCTAAAAGTTTATTTATAATCTCATGAAAACTTAATAGAAAGGATGAAAATAATTATCTTGATGATTTGGGACGAAAATCCTAATTTATCTTCTCCTTTTTTTCTTTCTCTTTTCTTCCCGTAATTTTTTTCTTCTCTGTATGTGCGTGCGTCAACTTTTTTTTTTTTGGCTTTCTAAGCTTGTATTGTTTTATAGGGCTGTGCAGCAGCCCTTTTCACCTTTAAGTCTTTCCCTTTTTTTTAAAAAAAAAAATTCTTTCTCCTTTTTATCTCTTATTTACTTATTTATTTATTTACTTATTTTAATATACTAAAAGTGATAAATTTTATAAGCCTATTTTTTATAAATATGAGATAAATTGTATAGGATATTAATTAAAATATTATTTTAACCCACCAACTAAATTAATTATCTAAAATTATCCGTCAACTAAATGACTGTAATTATCGAATAGTCCAAAATTTTCAATTTAAATTTATGAAAAGGTCTTTTATGAAAAAGTGAGGATTCGTTCTCAAAATGACCTAACAGGTCATTACATTGAGAGACCCATCCTTCTTTCGTACAAACAGAACAGGAGCACCCCAAGGAGAAACACTAGGTCTAATAAAATCCTTCTCTAACAGATCCTTCAACTGCTCCTTCAACTCTTCAACTAAGCGGGGGCCATCCTATATGGTCGAATGAAAATAGGCTGCGTGTCGGAAAGTACATCAATACCGAAGTCGATCTCCCTATCAGGAGGGACTCCAGGTAAATCCTCAAAGAACACCTCAGGGAACTCATTTACAATTGGGATTGACTCAGGAGTAGGGGACTCAATATCATCAGATTTAACTCGTACAAGGTGATAAATACGACCCTTAGAGATAAACATTCTCGCCCTAGGAAATTAATCTACCCTTGGGTGCAACATAACTTCCCTTCCACTCTAGGACCGGTTCATTCGAAAATTGGAATTTAACAACTCGGGTCCTACAATCTATAGATGCATGCAAGCATGGAGCCAATCCATACCAAGAATTATATCAAAATCGACCATCTCTAACTCTACCAAATTGGTCAAACCATCCCTATGATAGATGGACACTACACAGTCTCTATAGACCCTCTTAGCCAAGATAGACTCACCAGTAGGAGTCGAAACAATATAAGGCTCAAGCAAACACTCTAGAAGAACCTCAAACTTATTGGCCACATAGGGCGTCACAAAAGATAAAGTGGAACCCGGTCAAGCAATGCATAACAATTATAAGAAAAGATTCAGAGCATACCCGTAACAACATCTGGAGCAACCTCTTGGTCCTGTTGATTACCCATCGTATACAGACAGTTCGTCCCGCCTCCTGCATTCGCAGTAGTAGCCTTCTGATGACTGCCCGTAGGGGGCGCTGTAGAAGACTGAACTCTATTACCTCTATCACCCCATCTCCTCGAAGGGCACTCACCCTGAAAATGGCCAGGCTGTCCGCATGAAAAGCAAGTATTGGTGCCCTCATGGCACGCACCAAGATGCAGCCTGCCACATCTGCCACAAGGTGACTTTCTTCTCGGACCTTGGGCAACACTAGCTTGGAACTGAGGTCCCTGCGCTCTGAAATTTTGGTGACTATAGGATTTTTTATCATACTTGTTTTGCTGAACAGGTGCACTCGCCATGGGGGTGCATAGCTGGAAGACTTCTTCTGAAAGAAAGTTCTATCACCCTTATTCTGCTTCTGTTGGTTAGGCTCATGCCCTCCCGATTTGGCCTTCTTACTCTGTTGCTCTTCCTTGTCCTTCTTCTTGTCCTCCTCAGTCTGTTGGGCATAGACCATAAGTCTAGAGATATCCATACCTGGAATCAGCAATGCTGCCTTACACTCCCTCTTTATATGCCTGCCCAATCCAAACACGAACTTTCTCATTCTCGCCCTCATATCAAGGACCACCTCAGGTGCATATAGGGACAACTGGATGAACTTCAGACTATACTCTTTGACCGTCAACCCCTCTTGCCTCAGGTTCACGAACTCCTCAACCTTCGCCTCTCTCAACTCTTGGGGAAAGAAGTGGTCGAGAAAAACACTCTCAAACTCCTCCACCTCAACAGACTCAGTATTCTCACCTCTACCATCTTCCCACTAGTTATGCCAGACGTTGGCAACATCTTTAAGCTGATATGTTGTGGCCATTTTTACTGGAGACCTGCAGAGCTATCTGAAGGTTCGTGACGGCTCCGCGATGCGGACCTATCGCGAACCCTTTCTGGATAAGCTAAGCGACGTCTCTTTATTTTATTTTAAGGGTAATTTTATCCTAAAATCTTTTGGGGGTCTATTTAAGGTCCCAAAACGCAGAAACATCAGTTTCGTGAGTCAAAACCCTCTCCTTCACTCCTAAACATAAAATGCTCAAGAATCATCTTCAGTAATCGGATGAAGGTTGTCGGCATGCATTGAAGGAGGATGACAATAGTATTGAAAGTGATGCTACTTTTTTTCTTTAATTTTGTCTCTACTAATAAAGTTGTCTTAGTTTTTCGAGAACATCTGACAAATGCATTCTCAATTAAACCACCGGTACAAATCAGGTCAACAAAGTTGCAACAATGTGGAACTTTTGGAGTTAAGGAGCAACTTCCACCGCAGTCAAGAATGGTCATATTGAAGGTCATGTGTTTGGCCATAATTAAGTTTGTCAATTTTCTTTGTCTACAATCTCTTTCATCGATCATATCTAAAGAAAGGGATAGTTGTTGATACCCAATTTCGGCCAAACACTCCAAAAGATTCTTACTTCTTATGTTTATATTTTAAAAATAGTTTAAAATACTTTTTGGGCGATTTTAGATCAATGTTTTTATAATTGCTTTTATATTTAAAATATTAGAATTTTAATTATTTTAAATTTTAATGCAGTATAATAATTTATTTTTCCTTGTTCAGATATAATCATACGCTTGTGTCCAATTGACCCACAATTTAGACCCATATCTTTCTAGCCTATTGGGGTTTTAAATGAAATGTACGTTGCTACAAATAATTGGAGAGGGCAGACATTTTAATTTTAGAAAATGCTAAAAAATATCTCCTCTTTCTTTCTTATTTTCTGGCACTCCTCGCCCGAATCTGGCAAAAACTCTGGCAGACCCCTCTCCCTCTTTCCTTCACCTCGCCGGAAAATCCCCATCCTCTTCTCCACCTAGCCATCACCATGGCAGCAAACCCGAACATGAACTCACCACCACTGCCACCACGAACTAGCACCCAAACGCAACCCCTCTTTTCTCTTCAACGACCAAAACGTCACCCAAAAACAGCTCCTAAATGACCACCATGAAACCATCAGCCCAGCCGCTACCACACCACCATAAAATCACCCAAAACACACCCTCAAATGACCCCAAAAACGCCTCCTCAAATAGCCCCAAAACTCCATGAGAAACCAACCAAAGAACTTCAAGAACAACACCTAAAACCCCACTTGAAACCACTCCCAAAAACGCTTCACAAAATCGCACAAAAATCAGCCATGAAACTGACCAAAACCACCACAATAGCAGTCACAAAACCATCCAAATTAGTCCACAAAACGCGGCGGCGAGCCACTACAAAACGCGGCGCCGAGCCACCACGAACCAGCCCCAAGAAACCCACCAAAACCCCAGCGAAAAGCCAACAAAACTTCCCCCAAACCCGTCAAAAACACCACCAAAATCCCACCTGAAACTGCCCCACTTTCGCCCAAAAATCACCTCCGAAACCCCCCCAAAAATGCCATCCAAACAGCCCTCCAAAACCCTCAAATGCACCAGATTTCCAGACACCAATCCGCCACAAACCAAGCCCCAAAATTACCTCCAAAAACCTCTAAAAAGTGTTACCCCCACAGCCCCCAAAAGGCCCCTGTATAGCAACCGTTTGAGCCCCAAACGCCACCCAAAATCCCTCAAGAACCCCCTCAAGCACCGAGAACCACCAGAAAAATCAGTCCCAAAAGCCATCAGAAAACCCAAGCTCCGACAAATCAACAACAACAACAACACGAGCTGGCGAGGAGTACAAACCCACGGACCAAATCTTAGACGAGCTTGTCTCTGATGCAACACCAGACCTGGCCCGGGAACATGCCATTCCAGTAACCTTAATTATATTTTTGCTTTTTCTCATTCGTTATTGTAATTGAAATAATCTGTAATTGACATTCTTAGTTACTGACTTTCTGGTTGATTTCTCCCAAGTTTTCTTTATATTTGCTTTCCTTTACCCAAAATTGCTATGATTTATTTGCTTTGACTAGACCAATTGTTATGTTTACTTGCTATTATTTTCATCATTTTTATTATGTATTTTTTACTATAGTTGAAGACAAGTTTTATTGTGTTAATTAGTTATTTTACTTTGTTCACACTCCATTTTGTTACTTGTGATCGCTTCAGATTTATTGAAATTAGTTGTACGCGTTTCTAGGCATTCCTATTGAGTTGTGTTCCTGTGACAGTTACCATTTTTTTCATTTTTGTTTTGTTTCCTATCATTTTGTTATGTTGTCATTTTGATTAATTATATATTACTTTATATACTCTCTTCGTCCCAAATTACTTGAATTTTTGGGACTTTTTTAAATGTTCAAAATAAGATGAATATTTGAACATTCTTCTATATTTACTCTTTCATTTATTAAAGTTTTATATTCTCTAAGAGATAAATTACACTACATATTTATGACTTCACAAAGGATAATAGTGAAAAGTATGATTTAAATTTTGTTTTTGAATATTTTTCTTAATATTTGTACATTGCTCCAAAAATTCAATTAATTTGGAACAAGTAATGGCAACTTTGGGTTTCCCTAACAAGTTCATTAGTTGGGTGATGAAATGTATTACCACTGTTTCCTACTCATTTGTGATAAATGGAGAGTTAACTGAACTTTTTAAGGTAGCTCGAGGATTACGACAAGGGGACCCAATGTCCTCTTTATTGTTTGCTATAGCTATAGAGTACTTGAGTAAAAATCTGCATGATTTAGCCAATCACAACCCGTTCAAATACCATCCTATGTGCAGTAAGCTTAAGATCACACATTTAAGCTTTGAAGATAACATACTCATGTTCACAAGAGGAGATCTAATATTAGTCAGTCAGATGCATAACAAGTTCAAGGAATTCATAGCAGCCTCAAGATTACAAGCAAATTTATCAAAAAGTGCTCTGTATTCTGGGGGAGTATCAGATGCAGTAAGGTCACACATTCAACAAATGCTGGAATATAGCCTTGGCACTCTACCATTTAGATACCTAGGAATCCCTCTGTCCACCAAGAAACTCAGTGTGATTCAATGGCAACCAGTGATCAATAAAATAGTAGCAAAAATTACCTCCAAGATAGAAAAAAAATTATCCTATGCCGGGAGAATTCAACTTGTCAGGTCAGTAATTTTTGGAATTCAAGCTTATTGGGCTCAAATATTTGTAATACTTGCAAAGGTGATGAAAACAATAAAAACATTCTGTCGAAGTTACATATGGTCAGGTGTTAATAATATAACAAATATGGCTCTTGTATCATGGGAAAAATGTGTACTCCAAAGGTGGCCGGAAGACTGAATTTGGTGAATCTAAAGCTATGGAACAAGTTAGCAGTTCTTAAATTATGTTGGGATATCGAGCAAAAGCAGGACATACTATGAATTAAATAGATCCACAACTATTACATTAAAGATCAGAACATGGTAACTCTCAAGGTTCCAATGCAAGCATGTTGGATGGTTAAGAAGATTCTTAGAGCAAAAGCCTATCTACACATTCTACAACAAGATAATGGAATCAGGGGAAGCAAGATTAGGCAAGCCTATCGTCTTCTGCTAGGAGAACACATAAAGGTTGAATGGAGAAACCTGGTATGTCGAAATCTAGCAAGGCCAAAAGCAATTTTTATTCTCTGGTGTTGCAAATCCAAAATAGGATCCTTGCTACTGATAGACTTCTGAAATGGAGGCTGAAGATCGATCCAAAGTGTCAGGTACACACAAGTGGATGAAACAAGAGACCATTTATTCAGTGAATGTTGGTATGCACCAGTATTATGGAGAAGATTCCTAAGATGGTTAAATATTAATCAACCTATATCAACACATTGGAATATAAGGCAGCAATGGATCATCAAGGAAACCAAAGGAAAGAGATGCCAAGTTCAAATGATCCAATTAGTATACACTGAATTTGTGTACACAATATGAAGGAAAGGAATAGTCGAATCTTCAAAAAGATAGAGACTATAATAGAGGACATTGCCCGTAAAATAGCTTGTGTTTGTTGTGTTAGAGCTACTGATCCAGTCAAGTTACTTTTAGATAGTTATAGCTTTTAATCCTTGTTTTTAAGTCTATTTTGAGATAGCCAGTGGTTTACTGCTCAGATCTGTAACTCCATACTTTGGTGATTAATAAAATCTAATTACCAAAAAGGAAAAGAGAAAATCGTCTTTTCATCATTTTCTTCAAATATTGTATCATTATATACACTGAATTTGTGTACGCAATATGAAGGAAAGGAATAGTCGAATCTTCAAAAAGATAGAGACTACAATAGAGGATATTGCCCGTAAAATAGCTTGTGTTTGTTGTGTTAGAGCTACTGATCCAGTCAGGTTACCTTTAGATAGTTATAGCTTTTAATCCTTGTTTTTAAGTCTATTTTGAGATAGCTAGTGGTTTACTGGCTCAGATCTGTAACTCCATACTTTGGTGATTAATAAAATCTAATTACCAAAAAAGAAAAGAGAAAATCGTCTTTTCACTATTTTTCTTCAAATATTATATCATTATATATTAAATATTGACTATAATAAACATAGTATAAATTAAATTGGGAAGATATTCTTATTATAATTAAATTCCTATAAGTAGAATTTTTTTTCACCTAAAGTAGATTTGATTAAAAAAAATACCGTAGTAAAAAAAACTTCCAAAATAATAGGCAAAACAAGATTTTGAATTGTCCCAAAAACGGTAGCCAAAAAATAGGGGAAAATGTCTACTTTCAAAAGACAAAAAAATCCCCCCAAAATAGGATTTTTTTTTCAAAAACACGTCCAAATAAATAGTAACCCCCCCCCCCCAAACACACACACACGCAAAAGTTTGAGTAAAAATAAAATGTAAGAAAGAGAAGACTTTACTCTATTTAAAAAAAAAATAGGTTTGTTTAAAAAGATTTCTATTCATAACTAAGGAAATAAATAATATTCTACTTAAAATAGAAAAACACATACATAAAAAAAATTTATGTATAGATAGGCCATAGAGTGAATTGATTTTTTTTAATTTGCATATAAAAATAAAAAAATAATCATAATTATTCTTTATCATCTTTCTTTGTTTTAACATTAATAATATATATATATATATATATATATATATATATATATATATATATATATATATATATATATATATATATATATATATATATATATATATATATATATATATATATATATATATTCTCTTTTTTTATTTACAGTATAATTTAAAACTCGAAAAAAAGACAATAAAGTATCAAAAGGTAGGCTTTATTTTTATTATTTAATTTTTTATTTGTTTAGTTTCAAGATTCACTTTGGTATTAGGATTTCTTTATATTTAGCATTCACTTTTGATGTAGGACTATTATATGCAAATAATTAACTACAATTTTGACTATTAGATATTTTGTTAATAAAAGAATATAATATCCGAGTAATAAAGATCATGTTGAAATACCTTGCATTGAATACAATTTTCAGAAAGAGAAGAGAGTCAAGTTGACAAAAGTTTAAGAAAAGCTAAGGTTGGGTTAAGTCCCAAAAAATTAAAAGAGCATTTGAGAACTCTTACTCTTAATGTTATGAGCAGTATAAAAGTTGTTTTGGGATAGTATTGAGCACCGATATGAGTAAGAGTAATAAGAACTTGAAATCATAAACTACGTAGCCGGCATATGATAGGGTTGTACCAAGAGTACAACTCCTCACTTTCCACTGAGATGACCCAGTTTTGCGATGGATCCACTCCCCTAGTTTTCGTCCCTTACCCTAGCAAAGTATTGGACGGCTCTGGCAGCGTGGGCAAGATGTTGTATTATCACGAAGCTCATAGTGATGGTTATCGGTTAGAGAAACTCCCCAAGTTAAAGTAAACTAGTTTTTATATACAGAGTTTCAGCATATGTTTTACTTTTAGCATATACTTTAACTATTACTTATGTTATCCTATTCTGAATCATGTTTTAATTACTTTGAGTACAGTGCCTAATCCCATATTTCTGTTTTTGGCTATTTTATATATTGTACATTCCATGTACTGACACCCTTTGGACATGTATCATTTTATGATGCAGACGGGGTGACAGAGTTCCTCAGCAGACGCTCCGTTGAGGTCCAACTATTCATCCAGCCATTGGCGAGGCCTCTTACCTGTAAGAGGCTTTGGAGTCTTTGTTTATGTTTTCACTTAGCAGTTATTTTTAGCAGTTGGTCAGATTATTCCTGTTAGAGGTTCCATAGATTGTATGTCAAGAGTTTCAGATCTTATTTTCAAATGTTGTCGAGGCATTTCTACCATTCAGTTTATTAAGATATTGCAATATCTTTAGCTTATTATATTTAAGCCTTCCATTTATCATTTTAGTCTTCCGCTGAGTAAACAGGCCAAGTGGTTTGCTTGGGACCAGAAATGGTTCTACGTGCTGGCCACGCCCAAGGTGTGAACTCAAAGCGTGACAATTTAATGACAAGTACTATTTATATATAATTTTTAAATTGATGCGGCACATACGTGCAAAACACGTGCACTTTGAACTAGTTAAAACTAATATTACTGAATGATACAACATGGTCAATGAATTCAATTTTTTTTCAACACAAATACAACAAGTAGTAAAAGATATTGTCACGCCCTGGAAGGGTACCCTAGGCGTGGCCAACACCCAGAGACTATTGCTAGTCCCCAAGCAAACCACTCAATCTCAAGCCAGTCATTCAACATCAAACATAGCAGAAAGTAGTAGGATAAAAGAACAAAGGTAGTGAGCCTCTCGGTCAATTTTACATGAATAAATAGGGTCATAGGCTAACATTACCTCAGTCTCAACATCTAAGATAAGTAAATAGTATTACTAACTTGACTTAAGGCGGGGAAAAACTCCAACATCAAATCCTCAAATCTAGTCTATGAAACCTCTACCTCAACTCAACAATCTAAGATGGTACCATGACAGGCCATGGCTACCTAACTCAATAAAATCAAATAACTGGTAAAGAAAAAGGCTCCTTCAAAAAGCGAAAAGGGCTCACCAATGGATGGAATTAGAAACCTCAGAGCCTCAACGATGCGTCTGCTGAAGTCCTCTACCTCTTGTATCTGCATCATAAAATGATGCAGCACCGAGTGACGTCAGTACGTGGAATATACGGTATGTAAGATGGTTGAATATAACAACATAGATAGAATAATATAGGCATAACATCAACTCAACATCATACTCTATTAGAATGTCGATTGTCTATCTAAAGCAGAAATAAAATGACTCACCAATATCTCATCTCGACATCATCAATACATCAGACTTGTCTCAACTCAACTCAACTCGACTCAACTCAACTCGAAGGTCCAATGCTTGTCTAGGACAAGGATAAAGAGTAAACAATAAATCATCAACATCCATCAAGACTCATACCATCACATCAACATCAAAGTTCTATCATTGAGGAACCTAACTGGGAGTTTCTTTAACCGACAGCCATTATCTATGAGCCGGTGATGATACAATAAAGCGATGCCGTTGCCACATCTATCCAGTTCCTTGCCAGGGTAAAGGATATCACCATCAGTGGATCCACAGTAAATAACATCAGTCCTCTTTTGGGACAAAAGAAGCATATGTTTTACGGTTCAATCCTCTCCTACGCTAGCCACGTAGTTATTGAGTTCGAGTGAGACTCACTCTTACCCATTTCGATACTCAATACTCCTCCTAGAACTTGACATGCTCATAAAACATCAATATCAAGATTTCTCATCATCAGTCCCATAGGACATAGTGCGTCAATTTGTCTGATTAACATCAACTCTTAGACTCAAAACATTTTTTTAGAATTAAGTTTCAAGCTTTTAAAGACTCAAGAACATCATTCTCATCGACATCATCATTAACACTCTCAACATTCAGACCATAATCACAAACATCAAGTACATCATTATTGTCAAGGCTCTAGACCCATCTCCTAAGTTCATTCTTGCAATTTTTAATAAAATAAACATAGAGTTTGGTGAAATTATTCATGAAAACTATTTTTGTAGTAACTCAAGTTTGTGATGATCATCGATTTAAGAAAATACATGGAATAAGTAAAATCTCAGTAGAATACTCAAGGATTTTCACATATAGATTCATTATCTAAGATTATGGACTCAATTCAATCAAAAGGGGGCACATGAAAGAAAAATTCCATGCCTTTAGGTTAGCCTTACATACCTGGGATGATTGCTAACAAAAATATCTCTTGGGATCTCCTCTTGAACTCTTCAATCTCAATTCTCCTTTACTCTCCTCAAGCCCTAGCTTGTTGGCGTTGTTAGGAAAAGGATTTAGGATGGGGTATTGAACCCTTTCTTCATGAAAATGACGTATGTTAGTCGTATATGGAGTTTAGAAAGTGTTAGGAATGGACTGAAATGCCCCTCAAAAATTTTAGAAATTTTCTAGACTCGGAATGACTTAGTCCGCGACAAGGACTGGTTGCGTACCAGTATATTTTCTGGAATTTTTTTTTAACGAGTTTTCTCAATCCCGTCAAAATGTTTTTAAAAAACATAAGTCCCTCTCCGCGATAGAAAATGCGGCTCTGTTGCGCATCTCCATTATTTTTCGTTTCGAAACGAAAAATTATCTTTTGACTCAGTCGCTCTAAAAATTGACCGAGACCCTTCCCCTACTCAATTTTTTGTGTTGATCACAAATCCGGCCTCAGATTCGCCATACAAATATCAGAAGACGCGTTATGTGCACCTCCCTAGTCTAGGAGTATTTTTGGTAATTTTACTAGGCGTTACATCATCTCCCCTTGGGATCATTCGTCCTCGATTGATAAGTAGAAGTGATAATATGGCACAAATAGACTCAAGAATCATCTATATACTTACTCAATAACTCAAACTCTCAACTCTTCAAAACCTCGGTAACTCTACTTAGAACATCAAGAATGGACACATCAACTCAAGATGGAAACATCAAGTTAAGGATAGGAACATTACCTTCGATATTCTCGTCATCAAACATGAATAGGTATGGGTATTTGGCTCTCATCGCTTCCTCAGTTTCTCACGTGGCTTCCTAAATAAATTGATTCCTCCACAAAACCTTAACAGAGGCTATCGTAACGCTCGGTAAAATTATCAAAATACCCCTAGAGTGAAGGTATGCGCGTAACACGTCATCCGATGCTCATATGGAAAATTCGAGGCAGGATTTGTGATCAGCATGAAAAATTGAGTGGGAAAATGGTCTCGATCGATTTTTAGAGCGACCGGACAAAAGATAATTTTTCGATCCAAATCGAAAAATAATGTGGTGCGCGATAGAGGCGCGTCGCACGCCTATCGCGGAGGGACACTTGTGTCTTTTTCAAATTTTTTGACGGGATGGAGAAAACTTGTTCAAAAACTCTTTTCTTTCAATACACTATTCGCGACCAGTCCGCGTCGCAGACCATGTGTGTTCCGAGCTGAAAATTTCTAAATAATTACGAGGTGCATTCTGGTCAATTCTCCACCCCTCCTAAGCTCTAATACACAACTAGTAAGGTCTTTTCGACGTGAAAAGGGTCTAAAACCCCCATTCTAAGTCCTATTCCATAATCTAACAAGGCTAGGGCGTGAGGAGAGAAGAGAAGGGCTTGAGTTGAGATATTCGAGAAGAGATCCTTGACGTACTTGGTTGATAGCTGTAACCCAGGTATGTAAGGCTAAACCAAAACATGGGATTGTTCTCTCATGTGCCCCATAGAGGTCATAGATGAATTGATGATTGAAGAGTCTGCATGCATGATTTACGTTGATGGTTTTTCTTGAAAATTATATTTGAAATTACATGATTTTGATGTTGATGATCATCATACTATGGGTTTTCCTAAATTGAATACCTTCATGAGAAATTTCATAACCCTTCATGACTAATTTAAAAAACATGCATAATGCACTTGAGACATGAGTCTAGAGCCTTGAGTTGAAATTGTTGATTTTGATGAGGAGTTGATGAAATCTTGATTGTTTCATGAGTTTCTATAAATGAACTCTATCGATGTGTTTATTCACTTGCTTCCTAATGACGGTTATACAATCTTGAGTCATTGATGAGATGTTGATGATAGGGTTAAAGTCCATATGAGATGTTTGATGATAGGGTTAAAGCCCCTATGAGATGTTTGATGATAGGGTTAAAGCCCCTATGAGATGTTTGATGATAGGGTTAAAGTCCCTATGAGATGATCAATGATAGGGTGAAAGTCCCTATGAGATGATTGTTGCAAGGGCTAAAGTCCCCTGTGAAATATCAGCCATTGACGGGGAGTAAGTTCCTATGAGACTGGTTGAGGTTGAGGTTTATGAGCATTGAGTCGGGAGGAGTATCAAGCACCGAAATGAGTAAGAGTGAGTCTCGTTTGAACTCACTTACTACATTGCCAAACGTAGGTGAGGCTTAAACCATCACATATATATGGTTCCCTCAAGATGTATCAGTCCCTGAAAGTAATAATGAATCTATTGAGTTTTGACTCCATATTGGGTGAGCTGATATGGTTTTTGAGCGTTCCTTACCTGGAAAGTTTGGAACTACTATGGCAACATCAGGGTAATTGTTGTACATTTACTGGCTCATAAGTGAGTGTTGTCGGATAAGAGAAACTCCCATAAATTTCTTACCTTATTTCGACTCTAGATGAGATGAGAGGAGGTGAGCTCCTCGGGGATGAGTTTGAGATGAGATGAGAGGGGGTGAGCTCCTCTGAGTTGAGTTTTGTGATGAGTTTAAGACTATTGATGAGTCTGAGTTAATGATGTATCACTTGTCTACTCTTTATCCTCTCATAGATAGACAATTGACTGTTTGATGTGATTATGATGTTTATTTTGAGTTGACGCTGTTTTCATATTATTCTACCTGTTTCGATTTCATTCAGCTATTTTACATACCAATACATTCCAAGTACTGATGTCCACTCTGGACTGCATCATTTTATAATGCATAGGCAGGTACTAGAGATCATCAGCAGGCGCTCTATTGAAGATCTGAGATTCGAAGTTGATTGGGTGAGCCTCCCCTACTCCGGAGGATCCACTACTTTTATCTCATCATGCTTTAGAGTTAGATTGGATTATTTCTTTTATTTTATTTGGGTAGCATCTGTCATTGGCACACATGATTAGTGATAGAGGCTTCATAGACGATGGTCGAGCATTGATGTTAAAATTGTGATCTTGTTATCTCTACTAGCCTTCATTATTATATATATTCTTTTGAGACTTTAGATGAGACATGTCCATTGCAAACTTATATTTTCCATTGTTCAGTAGAGTTATATGATTGAATGACATGATGAGGCTAAGTGGTTCGCTTGGGAACTAGCAATCGTCTCTGAGTGCTGGCCACGCCGAGGGTACCCTCCCGGAGCGTGACAAACTTGGTATCATATCATAGAGTTCATGTGTCCTAAGGAGTCTATGAAGTTGTGTCTAGTAAAGTCTTGTTTATGGGTGTGTTGTCGACCATATTTCATAAGCAAGAGGCTATAGGACATTAGGAACTGTTATATTTTTCTTCTTACTCCCATTCGTGCGATAGAGTTAAACTCTATGAAATCTCTCTTCTAATTCTTGCTCTACGTGTGCACAAGTGACAACATGCCTCCCAGAAGAGCTGTCAGAGGAAGGGGATGCCCTGCCAGACGAGCTGTCAATCCACCTGAGCCTCAAGTAATTGAAGAGCCCCTGGATCAAGCTGTCCCTGTTGAGCAACCCACTCAAGATAAGGTCTCTAATGCTAAGCTACGCCGGGCTATTCAAGCTCTTGCCTAGGCTGTCACTGGCCTGTCATGAGACAAGGAATAGGCATGCAAGACACCCATGACACCTCTAGAATCCGAGAATTTTTTAGGATGAATCCGTCTGAGTTCATGGGGTCTACATCCAATGACGATCCCGAGAACTATGTGGACGAACTTGAGAAGGTGTTCTAGGTGATGCATGTGACTGATGCTAATAGGGTTGAATTAGCTGCTTACCAACTGAAGGGTGTGGCCAGACTGTGGTTCGACCAATGGAAGAAGGGTACGAGAGATGACACTCCGTGTTTGACTTGGGCAATGTTTGAGAAGGCCTTCTTGGGACGCTTCTTCCCAAGAGAGAAAAGAGAAGCCAAGGTGAGAGAGTTTATGTACCTAAAACAAGGCTCTATGAATGTGCAGGAGTATGGGTTGGAGTTCACGCAACTATCCTGTTATGCTCCGAACATGGTTACTGATATGAGGGGAAGGATAGGAATGTATGCGGATGGGTTGAATAGAGGACCCAAGAGAAATAGGAGAGAAGCCATGCTTGTGAGTGACATGGACATCGGGCGACTGATGACCTTTTTGCAGCAAGCTGACGAGGAGAGGCAACATGACAAGGAAGAGTTCAAGTGCAAGAGGGCTAAGACATCTAACCATGAGGGTGGAAGAAAAGGCAATGGAAATCGATTTCCAGCACCCTCAGCTGCTAGTGCACCTGTGCCTAGAGGCAGGTCTGATCAAAGATTTCAGAATGTTGGAACCTATGGATCCCAGTCGCAAACTAGTGTGGCTCAAGATTCGCAGGGTAGGCCACCATGCGATAAGTGTGGAAAAATGCACTTGGGGAGATGTCGCGACAGGAATGATGCATGTTACGAGTGTGGCCAAGTGGGTCACTACAAGAAGGATTGTCCAAAGCAGGCTGGCCAGGCTCAGTCTACTACACCGGCCCCACCAGTTAGAGGAAACCAAAGAGCTACCACATTAGGCGCAGGCGGAGCAACAAACTGCTTGTATGCCACGGGTAGTCGCCAAGACCAGGAAAACTCCCCAGATGTTGTGACGGGTATGATTTAAGTCTTTACTTTTGATTGTTATGTTTTGATGCATCCTGGTGCCACATTGTCGTTTGTAACTCCATATATGGCCAATAGATTTGATAGAACCCCTGAGAGTCTCTTGGAACCCTTTGACGTTTCTACTCCAGTGGGTGAGTCTATTCGAGCTGAGAGGATCTATAAAGCTTGTGTAGTGTCCATCCATCATAGGGACACTCTTGTTGATTTGATCGAGTTGGAGATGGTTGATTTTGATTTGATCCTTGGCATGGATTGGTTTCATGCCTGTTATGCCTCTGTTGATTGTAGATTCTAAACTGTTAAGTTCTGATTCCCAAATCAACCGGTTCTAGAGTGGAAGGATGACTCTGTACACCTAGAGGAAAGTTTATCTCATATCTTAGAGCCAGAAAGTTGATTTCCAAAGGTTGTATCTATCACCTTGTGTGAGTGAAATCTGATAATGTTGAGTCCCCAACTCTTGGGCCAGTTCCAATTGTTAATGAATTTTCGGAGGTATTTCTTGACGATCTGCTCGGAGTCCCTCCTGATAAGGAGATTGACTTTGGGATTGATGTTCTTCCAAACACCCAGCCTATTTCGATTCCACCTTATAGAATGGCCCCCGCCTGAGTTGAAAGAATAGAAAAAGCAACTAAAAGATTTGCTAGAAAAGAGCTTCATTAGGCAAAGTGTTTCACCTTAGGGTGCTCCTATTCTATTTGTGCGGAAGAAAGATGGGTCCCTCAGAATGTGTATTAATTATAGGCAACTGAACAAGGTCACGATAAAGAACAAGTGTCCTCTCCTAAGGATAGATGATTTGTTTCTACTCCAGTGGGTGAGTCTATTCGAGCTGAGAGGATCTATAAAGCTTGTGTAGTGTCCATCCATCATAAGGACACTCTTGTTGATTTGATCGAGTTGGAGATGGTTGATTTTGATTTGATCCTTGGCATGGACTGGTTTCATGCCTGTTATGCCTCTGTTGATTGTAGATTCTAAACTGTTAAGTTCTGATTCCCAAATCAACCGGTTCTAGAGTGGAAGGGTGACTCTGTTACACCTAGAGGAAAGTTTATCTCATATCTTAGAGCCAGAAAGTTGATTTCCAAAGGTTGTATCTATCACCTTGTGTGAGTGAAATATGATAATGTTGAGTCCCCAACTCTTGGGCCAGTTCCAATTGTTAATGAATTTTCGGAGGTATTTCTTGACGATCTGCTCGGAGTCCCTCCTGATAAGGAGATTGACTTTGGGATTGATGTTCTTCCAAACACCCAGCCTATTTCGATTCCACCTTATAGGATGGCCCCCGCCTGAGTTGAAAGAATAGAAAAAGCAACTAAAAGATTTGCTAGAAAAGAGCTTCATTAGGCAAAGTGTTTCACCTTAGGGTGCTCCTATTCTATTTGTGCGGAAGAAAGATGGGTCCCTCAGAATGTGTATTAATTATAGGCAACTGAACAAGGTCACGATAAAGAACAAGTGTCCTCTCCTAAGGATAGATGATTTGTTTTACCAACTTTAGGGCACCTCTTGTTTCTCTAAGATAGACTTAGATCTGGCTACCATCAGCTGAAGGTGAGGGAGTGTGACATTCCAGAGACAGCCTTTAGGACTAGATATGGCCATTTTGAGTTCTTGGTCATGTCCTTTGGGTTGATGAATGCTGCTTTATGGACTTGATGAATAGAGTATTCAAACCATATCTTGATTTGTTTGTGATTGTGTTCATCGATGACATCTTGGTATATTCAAGGAGCGAGGAGGAGCATGCTAACCACCTCAAAGTTGTCTTTCAAACTCTTAAGAACCATGAGTTGTATGCAAAATTCTCAAAATGTGAGTTCTGTCTTAAGTCAGCGGCCTTCCTAGGCCATGTTGTTTCCGGTGATGGTATTCGAGTGGATACCCAAACGATTGAGGTGGTTAAGAATTGGCCCAGACCGGCCACCCCTACTGACATTAGGAGTTTCTTGGGGTTGGCAGGCTACTACCGCAGATTCGTGGAGGGATTTTCTTCCCTATCCACCAAATTGACTCAGAAAAATATCAGGTTTCAGTAATCTGAAAAATGCGAGAAGAGTTTCCAAGAGTTGAAGACGAAATTGACTACTGCACCAGTCCTTACCTTGCCCGAGGGGAATAGGACTTTGTAATCTACTGTGATGCCTCGAGGGTGGGGTTAGGGTGTGTACTAATTCAGCGAGGGAAGGTGATAGCCTATGCTTCCAGACAACTTAAAGTCCATGAAAGGAACTATCCAACCCATGACCTCGAGTTGGCAACAATAGTGTTTGCACTTAAAATCTGGCGTCACTACTTGTATGGAGTGCATGTGGATGTGTTCACTGATCACAAGAGCTTGCTGTACGTTTTTAGTCAGAAAGAGCTCAATCTGCGACAAAGAAGATGGTTGGAGTTTGCTCAAAGATTATAACATGAGCATTTACTACCACCCAGGTAAAGGTAACGTTGTTGCTGACGCTCTTAGTAGGTTATCAATGGGTAGCACAACCCATGTGGGGAAGGAAAGGAGTTAGCCAAGGACGTGCATCAGTTGGCTCGATTAGGAGTCCGACTTGAGGAGAATAATGAAGGAGGGGTTAATGTTCAGAACAGGTCTCCTTCCTTGTTAGTGGTGGAGGTGAAGGAAAAGCAAGACCAAGACCCTGTCATACTCCAATTGAAGGAGGATGTCCACAAACAGAGAGTGATGGTCTTCTTCAAAGGGGGAGATGGAGTGTTGAGATATTAAAGTAGATTGTGTGTCCCAAATGTTTATGGAATTTGAGACAGAATCATGGAAGAAGCTCATAACACTAGATATTTCATTCATCCTGGCTCCACCAAAATGTACCACGACCTAAGAGAAGTCTATTGGTGGAATGGAATGAAGAGGGACATTGTGGAGTTTATTTTTGAAATGCCCAAATTGCCAACAAGTGAAGGTTGGACATCAAAGGCCATGTGGATTGGCTTAGAACTTTGAGATTCTAGAATAGAAGTGGGAGATGATTAATATGGACTTTATCACTGGTCTTCCAAAGTCTCGAAAGCAACATGATTCGATATAGGTGATCATGGATAGAATGACTAAATAGGCTCACTTCTTGGCAGTTAAGACAACAAACACTCGGAAGAGTATGCCAAGTTATACATCCAGGAGGTGGTGAGGTTGCATGGGGTTCCCTTGTCCATCATCTCGGACAGAGGAGCTCAATTCACCTCCCAGTTTTGGAGGTCATTTCAGAAAGGCTTGGGTACTAAGGTAAACCTGAGTACAGCCTTTCATCCACAGACAGATGGTCAGGCAGAACTTACCATTCAGACACTTGAGGACATGTTGAGAGCTTGTGTTCTTGACTTCAACGAAAATTGAGATGATCACCTACCACTGATTGAATTTGCATATAACAATAGTTATCATGCAAACATTTAAATTGCTCCTTATGAAGCCTTGTACGAGAGGAGATATAGATCATCAATTGGGTGGTTTGAGGTTGGAGAAGCGGAGCTGATTGGGCCAGATCTTGTTCACTAGTCGATGGAAAAGGTCAAGGTCATTAGAGAGAGGTTAAAGACTGCCCAGAGTCGCCAAAAATCTTACACTGATGTAAGGAGAAGAGACTTAGAATTCGAGGAAGATGATTGGGTGTATTTGAAAGTGTCAACCATGAAGGGTGTCCTAAGATTTAGGAAGAAAAGAAAGTTAAGTCCACGCTATTTTGGACCATATCAGATCGTAAAGAGAATTGGGAAGGTTGCTTACGAGTTGGAGATGCCTTCCGAGTTAGATGGAGTCTATCCAGTATTCCATGTGTCGATGTTGAAGAAATGTTTGGGAGATCCTGCCTTGGTGATCCCTGTTGATAGCATTAGAGTGGGAGATAGCCTATCTTACGAAGAGGTCTCAGTTCAAATCCTTAATCGTCAGATTCGTAAGTTGAGGAACAAAGAAATAGACTCAGTCAAAGTCCTGTGGAGGAATCAATTCGTTGAAGAAGAAACTTGGGAAGCTGGGGAAAACCTATTCATGCCAAATGATGATAATGTTGAAGGTAAAAATCCTTACCCTTCACTAAATTGATTGTTCTATTTTTATGTAACTTACTATTAATAAGCCGTGAGTTTGATTGATTGAGTTGAGTGTGGAAATGAGTCTTGAGTCTATTCGTGCCCTAATATCCACCTTTACTCATCATTCGAGGATGAAAACCCCAAGGTGGAGATGATGTAATGCCTAGAAAATTATCAAAATACCCCTGAGTGAGGGTATGCACATAACGCATCTTCCGATGCTCATATGGCAAATCTGAGGCCGGATTTGTGATCAGCATGAAACATTGAGTTAAAAAATGGTCTCGGTCGATTTTTAGAGCGACCCGATCAAAAGATAATTTTTCTATCAAAAACGAAAAAATAGTGGCGGTGCGCGACGCACACTTGTCGCGGAGGGACACTTGTGTCTTTTTCAAAATTTTTGACCAGATGGAGAAAACTCGTTCAAAAACTCTTTTCTAAAAATACACTGTTCACGGCTAGTTTGCATCGCGGACAGTGTGTTTTCCGAGATGAAAATTTCTAAATAATTATGAGGGTCATTCTGGTCAATTCCCCACCCCTTTGAAACTCTAATACACAGCTAGTAAGGTCGTTTTGATGTGAAAAGGGTCTAAAACTCTCATTCTAAGTCCTATTCCATAATCTAACAAGGTTAGGGCTTGAGGAGAGAAGAGAAGGGCTTGAGTTGAGATATTCGAGAAGAGATCCTTGATGTACTCGGTTGATAGCTGTATCCCAGGTATGTAAGGCTAAACTAAAACATAGGATTGTCATCTCATGTGTCCAATAGATGTCATAGATGAATTGATGATTGAAGAGTCTACATGCATGATTTACATTGATGGTTTTTCTTGAAAATTATATTTGAAATTACATGATTTCAATGTTGATGATCATCATACTATGGGTTTTCCTAAATTGAATACCTTCATGAGGGATTGCATAACCCTTTATGACTAATTTGAAAAACATGCATAATGCACTTGAGATATGAGTCTAGAGCCTTGAGTTGAGATTGTTGATTTTGATGAGGAGTTGATGAAATCTTGATTGTTTCATGAGTTTTTATAAATGAACTCTATCGATGTGTTTATTCAATTATTTTCTAATGATGATTATACAATCTTGAGTCATTGATGAGATGTTAATGATAGGGTTAAAGTCCCTATGAGATGTTTGATGATAAGGTTAAAGCTCCTATGAAATGTTTGATAATAGGGTTAAAGCCCCTATGAGATGTTTGATGATAGGGTTAAAGTCCCTATGAGATGATTAATGATAGGGTGAAAGTCTCTATGAGATGATTGATGCAAGGGCTAAAGTCCCTGTGAAATATCAGTCGTTGACGGGGAGTGAGTTCCTATGAGACTGGTTAAGGTTGAGGTTTATGAGCATTGAGTCGGGAGGAGTATCGAGCACCAAAATGAGTAAGAGTGAGTCCCACTCGAACTCATTAACTACGTCGCCAAACCTAAGTGAGGCTTAAACCATCACATATATATGGTTTCCCTCGAGATGTAACAGTCCCTGAAAGCAATGGCGGATCTGTTGAGTTTTGACTCCATATTGGGTGAGGTGATATGGTTTTTGAGCATTCCTTACCTAGCAAGTTTGGAACCACTGTGGCAACATCAGGGTGATTGTTGCACATTCACTGGCTCATAAGTGAGTGTTGTCGAATAAGAGAAACTCCCATAAATTGCTTACCTTACTCCGAGTCTAGATGAGATGAGAGGAGGTAAGCTCCTCGGGGATGAGTTTGAGATGAGATAAGAGGGGGTGAGCTCCTCTGAGTTGAGTTTTGAGATGAGTTTGAGACTATTGATGAGTATGAGTTAATGATGTTTCACTTATCTACTCTTTATTCTCTCATAGATAGACAATTGACTGTTTGATGTGATTATGATTATTTTGAGTTGACGTTGTTTCCATATTATTCTACCTGTTTTGGTTTCATTCAACTATTTTACATACCAGTACATTCCAAGTACTGACGTCCACTTTGGACTGCATCGTTTTATAATGCAGAGGCAGGTACTAGAGATCATCAGCAGGCGCTCCGTTGAAGATCTGAGATTCGAAGTTGATTGGGTGAGCCTCCCCTACTCCGGAGGATCCACTACTTTTATTTCATCATGCTTTAGAGTTAGATTGGACTATTTCTTTTATTTTATTTAGGTAGACATGGATCTTTCATTGGCACCACATGATTAGTCATAGAGGCTTCATAGACGATGGTCAAGCATTGATGTTAAGATTGTGATCTAGTTATCTCTACTAGCCTTCATTATTATATATATTCTTTTGCGACTTTAGATGAGACGTGTCCATTGCATACTTATATTTTTCGCTGTTCAGTAGAGTTATATGATTAAATGACTTGATGAGGCTAGGTGGTTTGTTTGGGGACTAGCAATAGTCTCTGAGTGCCGGCCACGCCAAGGGTACCCTCCTGGGGCGTGACAGCTATCTCTTTGTTTCTCAATCTACGAACTTGTCGATCAAAGATTTAGACTGAAATTTCCTCATAGGAAAAGCTATCTTTTACTCCAATGCTCTCAACAGGGATCACCAAGGCAGGATCTCCCAAACACTTCTTCAGCATAGAGATATGGAATACCAGATGGATTCCGTCTAACTTAGAAGGCAAGCCTAACTCATAAGCAACTTTCTCAATCATCCTCACAATCTGATAAGTTCCAATATAGCGAGGACTTAATTTTCTCTTCTTCCCAAACCTTATGACACCCTTTATGGGTGATACCTTCAAGTATAACCAATCGTTCACCTCGAACTCTAAGTCCCTTCTCCTCACATCAGTGTAAGTTTTCTTCCGGCTTTGTGCAGTTTTTTCAGTCTCTCTCTAATAATCTTCAACTTCTCCATGGACTGGTCGGCAAGGTCAGGCAATCAACTCGACTTCTCCAATCTCAAATCACCCAATGAGTGATCTACACCTCCTCCATACAAGGCCTCATAGGGGGTCATTTGAATGCTTGCATGATAACTGTTCTTATATGCAAATTCAATCAACAGTAGGTGGTCATCCCAATTCCCTTTGAAATCAAGGATGCAGGCTTTCAACATATCTTCTGCTTTCTGAATGGTGCGCTCCGCCTGACCATCCGTCTGTGGATTAAAGGTTGTACTTAAATTTACCTTGGTACCCAATCCCTTCTGGAAAGATCTGCAGAAGTGGGAGGTAAATTGAGCTCGTCTATCTGAGATGATGGACAAGGGAACTCCATACAACCTTACAATCTCTTAGATGTACATCTTGTCATACTACTCCGCAGTACTAGTTGTCTTGACTACTAAGAAGTGTATTGATTTAGTCATCCTATCTACAATCACCCGTATGGAATCATAATGCCTCTGGGATCTCAGTAGGCCGGTGATGAAATCCATGTTAACCATCTTCCACTTCCACTTTGGAATCTCAAAATTCTGAGCCAAGGCACTTGGCTTTGATGCTCAATCTTCACTTGCTGGCAATTCAGGCACTTTGAAACAAATTGAGCAATATCTCTCTTCATTCCACTCCACCAATAGACTTCTCTCAAGTCGTGGTACATTTTGGTAGAGCCTGGATGAATGGAATATCTAGAATTGTGGGCTTCAGCCATGATCCTCTCTCGGACACCATCAACATCAAGGACACATAGCCTACTTTGGTATCTCAATACCCCATCTCCCTTTTTGGCATCACTTTTTGTTTGTGGACGGCCTCCTTCATGAAAGGCCCCGGACCCTTGACATCACTTCGAGGTCAACTGCCCAGAAATTCTACCAGGCATCACCTCATGGGAGGTCCCACATGGCCCATGTGAAGCCACACGGACCGTGTGGCCTCTCCTGAAGTGGCACCCGGGGAAATTGGAGGGTAAACGGGCCATCACACGGTCCGTGTGACCTTGGATGGACCGTGTGACCTCTCGTGAAGTGGCACCCGGGGAAATTGGAGGGTAAACAGGCCATCGCTTGGTCCGTGTGACCTTGGATGGGCCATGTGGCCTTCCATATGGTGGACTGTTAAAGGCCACATCCACACGGACCAAGTCACGGCCCGTGTGACGCCTGACGGTCCGTGTGGCCCTCCGTCTAAATCAGGGGTGGGGAGTTACCTACATACGGAAGGGGTCACGGCCCGTATGACCCCAGGTGGTCCAATTACCAGTCCGTGTTGTGATACTTAGTCTGGAAAAAATTGCCTCAAAAAAGTTTAAGTCTGGGACCACGGTACGGTAAATGATCCGTGTGACACTACACGGACCGTATACTGGACCGTATGCCTCAGATGGATTAATTCCTGGTCCGTCTCATTAATGGCATTTTTGAAATATTGGCTTGTTCCAACGAAAATTTTGTCTTTTCCCACCCTTCCTAAGCTCCCTATATAAGGGAGACTTCACCATTCTCAGCCATTTTTCACTCTCACTCTCTCTCACTAAAATTCACTTCTTCAAGACTGTCCCACATCTCTCTAGGATCTTTCAAGCTAGGACTTACAATTTGAAGTGCATTTCACCTCAGGGTTGTCTCCAAATCAGGTATGTGGGGTTTGATTCTTGGTTTCTCTCAACCAAGAAGACCCAAGTCTTCTCAAACTATTATATACACACTTATCTACTTAAAATGTGAGATTTTTACTACTTTATCTTGATATCTTGAACAATGCATGTGCTATTTAACCTTCCGAATTGTGAGTTATGTTAAGAATTATTAGAATGAACTACTTGGATTATGAAATTTGAACATCCATGTCCCTTTAAAGATGTTGCATGCATGGGTGAAAATACTACTTTTTCTACTAATTTTTATTATGGGTTTTCTAGTTCTCACCTTATATTGCTATGTTTGAATATGCTCTACATTACCCATGCCATCCCTACATACTTGCAATTTCATTACATTCATGAATTGGTATATGGAAATCTTGGTAATATTAACTTGTGATATGATCTTTATGGTAAGACATGGGATATGACAAGAAGGTGATCACCGGTATATCTATAATCTTGGCTCTTGGAGCATCTTGGGTGCTTGCACCATCTTGTACTTGTAGATAAGCTATTCCTTGCATTGGCATCTTGCACATGATCTTGAAATTCGGCATTTAGCCTAAATGTGCCTTGAACATTTTGAAACTTGCACTTGACTCTCTTGAAAGCATACGTATACGTATATGAGTATTCTTGTGGGATGTGTAAGACTTAGCACTGATGGATTAGGGGTCCTCCCCCTTTCCTTGAACTATGTGCCCGCATAGGGACGGATATTATTCGTCTACTTGTTTATGATACATCATGTCCTGATATGATTCTTGCAAATCCTTCCGAAATGGGGGACCCGTAAGGAAGGTGACCATCCATCAAAATGGGGGTCCCGTAAGGTGTGATGTAGATTACCCTTGGCAAGTAATCTTCTCCCTACCGGTGGGAGGTCCTAATCGGTCGAATTCATGTAATAGCTCGCATAGATTTGGTTTGTTGGTTATAGTCCATCCCCGTTACATATATATAGGAACAATATCGTATTGCACGTATCACGCATCCCATGGCATCTTGTATATTAAATCCTATTGCTTATATGTTCTTGAATATTATGAGCCCTTGTCATCTAACATGGTTCTGCAGATTTGGTAAGTCATGTGCATTGCATACCTGCATACTTAGTACATTCAAAAGTACTAACGCATACTCTATACCTGCATGATTTTACCGTGCAGGGACCGAGCAGTTTGAGTATCATCCGCAGGTTGAATAGTCCCCTTGAAGCTATTTTATGGTGAGCCCCGTCTTCCGAGGGCAAGCTTTACTCCTTGTGTTCCTTATGTACATTTGTTTTGCTGAGGGTGAGCCCGGAACTTGTCCTGGCCCCCGTCCCCTCCTTAGAGGCATGTGTTGGATGCTTGTAAAGATGTTGTCATTTTGATCTATCTATAAAATATGCTTTCCCTTTGGATTTTAGAAATTTTCCCTTTTTATTACTTGTCTTTAAATTCGGAAATTTTGAGGCTTGTTTGGGGGTTTTTGGATCCCCATTCACCGTGTCATATCTAGGCCCCGACCCCGGGTCGTGACAAAAGTTAGTATCAGAGCCTTGGGTTTTCAATGGTCCTCGGAGCCCAACGTGCCGCGTCGAGTAGAGTCCTATTCATGGGTGTGAAGTGCACCATACCTATGAGTGGGAGGCTACGAATACGTCTTAGGAAATCCCTCCCTTCTTTGTGTCCGGTATCGTGCTATGGTTAGTTTATGAATCTCTCTACTTATTGGTATCGTTAATCCTTTTTCAGTAAAAGCCTCGAGGAAGACCTCCACTACCTAGGCCGGCTTCAGCTGCTGAAGATCAGGCCCCTCACGAGCCTATGGAAGAGCCTATTTCAAATGGTGAATTCCATACTGCTTTCGCCATGCTTGCACAGGTGGTGACTGCTCAGCAAGGCAAGCCAATTTGCCACGGGATCCCACACCCGCTTCCATTGTAAGGGATATTACCCGGATGAATCCTCCGGAGTTCTACGGGTCAAGGGTTGATGAAATGCTCAATAGTTCATTGATGAACTCTCAAAAATACTGAACATTATGGGCGTCTCTTCTGAGGAAAAAGTTGGGTTGGCTTGCTTACCAGTTGAAGGATGTAGCTCAGGTATGGTATATGCAGTGTGCTATGGAACGGGGTTGTGATGGTGATGTTAAATGGGGAGAGTTCAAATCTGCCTTCCTTGACTGCTTTTTCCCACTTGAGCTGAGGGAGGCCAAGATGACCGAGTTTATTAATCTCAAGCAGGGGAGTATGAGTGTGAGGGATTATGCCCTCAAGTTTACCAAGCTTTCCAAATATGCTCCGTCCCTGGTGGCTGACCCCGTGCGAGGATGCACAAATTTGTTTCAGGTATTTCTGACTTGCTGGTGAAAGAATGTCGAACTGCTATACTGATTGGGGACATGGATATTGCTAGACTTATGGTGTATACTGAGCAGATTGAGGGGGAGAAACTCAAGGAGAAGAGGGCACACGATCCCAAGAGAGCCCGCTATGATAGTAGGTTCTCCGGTGCTAGGAATATTGGGTTTGGTAGCTTTCAGCAGGGCCAAAGTTCGGGAGCTCGGGTGGCTAATGCTCTGGCGCCCCCTCCCGGGGTATGGACGGATGGCGGACCCGAATATATCTTGTGTAACAAGTGTGGGAAGTCCCACATAGGTGCCAGCCGAAGGGATTTGGGGCTTTGCTTCGGATGTAGAAGTAAAGACCATAAGGTTGCTGATTGCCCGAGGAATGCACGCGGAGGCCGAGGTCAGGTAGCCCAAGGCGGACAGGGTCAGTAGAGAGGTCCTCCAGGTGTTGCCCCGAAAAACAACAGGTTCTATGCACTACATGCTCGCCAGGATGTCAAGGAGGCACCAGATGTTCTGATGGGTATGTCAAAAGTTTTGATTTTCATGCTTATGTTTTGCTTGACCCAGGTGCAAACTTGTCCTTTGTGACTCCACTGTTGGCTGTTAAGTTCGGTTTGAAACCCCAGATTTTAAGAGAGCCTTTCTCGGTCTACACCCCCGTGGGTGAATCTATTGCTGCTCATAGAGTCTATCACGGGTGCCCTGTCGCTGTGTTGCATAAAATCTTTCCATGTGATCTTGTGGAACTTGAAATGTTTGATTTTGATGTGATTCTTGGGATGGATTGGCTGCATGCGTCTTATGCTACCATAGATTGTAGAACCCGGAAAGTCCAGTTCTAACCTCCCGATGAGCCAGTTCTTGAATGGAAAGATAGTGATTCCTCTGTTAAAGGTAGGTTTATTTCCTACCTCAAGGCGCGGAGAATGATTTCTAAGGGATGCATCTACTATATGGTGAGGGTCAAGGATGCAGGTTCTGAGGTGCCTACTCTCGAGTCAGTCCCTATGGAGAATGAATTTTCAGATGTGTTCCCTGAGGACTTAATGAGCATTCCTCCGGATAGAAAGATAGACTTCGGCATAGATCTTCTTCCAGATACTCAGCCTATTTCTATCCCTCCGTACCGGATGGCCCCTGCAGAATTGAAAGAGTTAAAGGAGCAGTTGAAGGACCTATAAGAGAAGGGTTTCATTCGGCCTAGTACATCACCGTGGGGTGCTCCTGTGTTGTTTGTAAGAAAGAAGGATGGGTCTCTCCGTATGTGTATTGACTACAGGCAGCTGAATAAAGTGACAGTTAAGAACAAGTACCCGTTGCCGAGGATTGATGATTTGTTTGACCAACTACAAGGTGCCACCCACTTCTCAAAAATTGATCTCCGTTTCGAATACCATCAGTTGAAGGTTAGAGAGTGTAATATCCCCAAAACAGCCTTTTGGACAAGGTACGGGCATTTCAAATTTGTGGTTATGTTGTTTGGTCTAACTAATGCTCCGGCCGCATTTATGGATTTGATGAACAGAGTGTTTAAGCCTTTCCTGGACATCTTTGTGGTGGTATTTATTGACGACATCCTCGTTTACCCCCGAAGTGAACAAGAGCGCGGAAATCATTAGAGAATGGCTCTCCAAACTCTGAGGGAAAAGAAATTGTATGCAAAGTTCAGCAAGTGTGACTTCTTGTTGGGCGAAGTGGCTTTCCTCGGGCATATGGTGTCCGGGGATGGTATCAAGGTGGATCCGAGGAAGACAGAGGTTGTGAAAAATTGGCCTAGGCCGTTGACTCCTTCGGATATCCGCAGTTTTCTTGGGTTGGCCAGGTACTACAGAAGGTTTGTAGAAGGTTTCTCATCTATTGCATCTCCGTTGACCAAGTTGACCCAGAAGCAGGCTACGTTTATATGGTCAGATGAATGTGAGAGGAGTTTCCAAACTTTAAAGGATCGGCTTACATCGGCTCCCATCTTGACCTTGCCAAGTGGTTTGGAAGGGTTCGTGGTGTATTGCGATGCCTCGAGGGTCAGATTGGGTTGCGTACTTATGCAGAATGGTAAGGTGATAGCGTACGCATCAAGACAGTTGAAGGTGCATGAACGAAACTATCCCACTCACGACCTTGAATTGGCAGCGTGGTGTTTGCCTTGAAAATTTGGAGACATTATTTGTATGGGGTCCATGTTGATGTATTCACCGATCACAAAAGTTTGCAATATGTTTTCATCCAGAGGGATCTTAATCTCAGGCAAAGGAGGTGGTTGGAGTTTTAAAAAGATTACGACATAAGTATGTTGTATCACCCGGGCAAGGCCAATATCGTAGCTGACGCTCTTAGCAGGTTGTCTATGGGGAGTATGGCGCATGTTGAAAATGAGAAAAAGGAGTTGGCAAGGGATATTCATCGGTTGGCTAGGTTGGGTGTCAGGTTGACTGATTCTAGCATGGGTGGTATTCGGGTTCAGAATGGGTCAGAATCTTCTGTGGCGAATGAAGTGAAGGCTAAACAAGATATAGATCTGTCGTTATGTGAGTTGAAGAAGTTGGTTGCTGCAAAAAGATCGACGCTTTCTCCCAAGGGGGAGATGGAGTGCTTCGGAACCAAAACTAGCTTTGTGTTCTCGACGTGGATGACCTTAGGAAGGTAATTATGAGTGAGGCCCACAACTCTCACTACTCTATTCACCTGGGGTCTACCAAGATGTATCGGGATCTGAGAGAGGTTTATGGTGGCATGGTATGAAGGGGGATATTTCCAAGTTCATGTCGGAATGCCCGAGTTGTCAGCAGGTGAAAGTAGAACATCAAACGCCCGGTGGTTTGGCCCAAGACATTGAAATTCCCACATGGAAGTGGGAGGATGATAATATGGACTTTTTGGTTGGGTTGCCTCGGACCCGAAGGCAATTTGACTCCATTTGGGTTGTTGTGGATCGGATGACAAAATTGGCTCACTTTCTACCGGTCAGGATTGCCTACAGTGTCGAGCATTATGCAAGGTTGTATATTCAAGAGTTGGTGAGGTTGCATGGTGTACCTAGATCTATCATATCGGATCGTGGTACTCAATTCACTTCCCAATTTTGGAAGTCTTTTATGAAGGGCCTTGGGACCAAAATTAAGTTGAGTTCCGCTTTCCATCCTCAAACCAATGGCCAAGCGGAGCGGACTATTCAAACCTTGGAAGATATGTTGAGAGCATGTGTGTTGGAGTTTAAGGGGAATTGGGATGATCATCTTTCGCTCATCGAGTTTGCTTATAATAATAGCTTCCATGCTAACATTGGCATGGCGTCGTTTGAAGCCTTGTATGGGAGAAGGTGTAGATCCCCGGTGGGGTGGTTTGAAGTGGGCGAAATGGCCTTGGTTGGCCTGGATTTAGTGTTGGATAGGTAAAAGTGAATAGGGAGAGGTTGAGAGCGGCCCAAAGTTGCCAAAAGTCCTACGCAGATAGTAGAAGAAGGGACCTTGAATTTCATGTCGGGGATTGGGTTTATGTGAAAGTCTCTCCTATGAAGAGTGTTATGTATTTCGTCAAGAAGAGCAAGTTGAGCCCCCAATATGTTGGCCCTTATGAAATTGTTGAGCGGATTGGAGATGTGGCTTACAAGTTGGAGTTGCCCCCGGATTTGTGTTCCATCCATCCGGTCTTTCATGTATCGATGTTGAGAAAGTTTGTTGGTGATCCTAGCTCCATTGTGCCCTTGGAGGGAATGGAGGTTGAGGAAAACATGACTTATGAGGAGGTTTCGGTGGCAATCTTGGATAGGCAAGTAAAGCGACTTCGCAACAAAGATGTGGCTTCGGTAAAGGTGCTTTGGAGAAATCAACTAGAGGAGAGTGCCACTTGGGAGGCGGAGCTGGACATGATGAAACGATACCCCCCATCTTTTCAATATACTCAAGCCTAAGGTACTAGAAACTTTCCATATCAATTGTGTCATTTTCTTGCCCTCCTGAGTCTCATGACATGACATGCATATGTTTTCAATAATCCTTTCTTTACAAATGGGTTGAATGCAATTTTGATATGAATTTGGGTCTTAAACTGTAATTCGGCTTATGGTATCAAAAGCTTTGGTAGAAATCTTGTAATTTGAGTTAATATGTGCATTGTGTCTTGCGTCGCATGTGCATCGTGTCTTGCGTGGGATTGTCTTAATTTTAACTTTTCCAGCATTGTTCTTGCACATTCGGGGATGAATGTCCCCAAGGGGGAGATGATGAAAGGCCCCGGACCCTTGACGTCACTTCGAGGTCAACTGCCTAGAAATTCTACCAGGCATCACCTCACGGGAGGTCCCACACGAACCGTGTTGCCCCTCGTGAGGTGGCACCCGGGGAAATTGGAGGGTAAACGGGCCATCACACGGTCCGTGTGACCTTGGATGGACCGTGTGGCCTCTCATGAAGTGGCACCCGGGGAAATTGGAGGGTAAACGGGCCATCACACGGTCCGTGTGACCTTGGATGGGCCATGTGGCTTTCCGTATGGTGGACTGCTAAAGGCCACATCCACACCGACCAAGTCATGGCCCGTGTGATGCCTGACGATCCATGTGTCCCTCCGTCTAAACCAGGGGTGGGGAGTTACCTACATACGGACGGGGTCATGGCCCGTGTGACCCCAGGCGGTCCATTTACCGGTCCGTGTTGTGATACTTAGTCCGGAAAATCTTGCCTCGGAAAAGTTTAAGTCTTGGACCACGGTACGGTAAATGGTCCGTGTGACACTACACGGACCGTATACTGGACCGTACACCTCAGACGGATCAATTCTTGGTCCGTCTCATTAATGGCATTTTTGAAATATTGGCTTGTTCCAACGAAAATTTTGTCTTTTCCCACCCTTCCTAAGCTCCCTATATAAGGGAGACTTCACCATTCTCAGCCATTTTTCACTCTCACTCTCTCTCACTAAAATTCACTCCTTCAAGACTCTGCCACATCTTTCTACGATCTTTCAAGCTAGGACTTACAATTTGAAGTGCATTTCACCTCAAGGTTGTCTCCAAATCAGGTATGTAGGGTTTGATTCTTGGTTTCTCTCAACCAAGAAGACCCAAGTCTTCTTAAACTATTATATACACTTATCTACTTAAAATGTGAGATTTTTACTACTTTATCTTGATATCTTGAACAATGCATGTGCTATTTAACCTTCCGAATTGTGAGTTATGTTAAGAATTATTAGAATGAACTACTTGGATTACTTGGATTATGAAGTTTGAACATACATGTCCCTTTAAAGATGTTGCATGCGGGTGAAAATACTACTTTTTCTACTAATTTTTATTATGGGTTTTCTAGTTCTCACCTTATATTGTTATGTTTAAATATGTTCTACTTTACCCATACCATCCCTACATACTTGCAATTTCATTACATTCATGAATTGGTGCGTGGAAATCTTGGTAATATGAACTTGTGATATGATCTTTATGGTAAGACATGGGATATGATAAGAAGGTGGTCACCGGTATGTCAATAATCTTGGCTCTTGGAGCATCTTGGGTGCTTGCACCATCTTGTACTTGTAGATGAGTTATTCCTTGCATTGGCATCTTTCATATGATCTTGAAATTTGGCGTTGAGCCTAAATGTGCCTTGAATATTTTGAAACTTGCACTTCACTCTCTTGAAAGCGTACGTATACGTATATGAGTATTCTTGTGGGATGTGTAAGACTTAGCACCGATGGATTAGGGGTCCTACCCTTTTCCTTGAACTATGTGCCAGCATAGGGACAAATATTATTCGTCTACTTGTTTATGATGCATCATGTCTTGATATGATTCTTGCAAATCCTTCCGAAATGGGGGACCCGTAAGGAAGGTGACCATCCACCGAAATGGAGGTCCTGTAAGGTGTGATGTAGATTACCCTTGGCAAGTAATCTTCTCCCTACCGGTGGGAGGTCCCAATCGGTTCAATTCATGTAATAGCTCGCATGGATTTGATTTATTGGTTATAGTTCATCCCCGTTACATATATATAGTAACAATATCGCATTGCACGCATCACGCATCCTATGGCATCTCGTATATTAAATCTTATTGCTTATATGTTCTTGAATATTATATGCCCTTGCCATCTAACATGGTTATGCAGGTTCGGTAAGTCACGTGCATTGCATACCCGCATACTTAGTACATTCAAATGTACTAACACATACTCTATGCCTGCATGATTTTACCATGCAGGGACCGAGTAGTTTGAGTATCATCCGCAGGTTGAATAGTCCTCTTGAAGCTATTTTGTGGTGAGCCCCGTCTTTCGAGGGCAAGCTTTACTCCTTGTGTTCCTTATGTACATTTATTTTGCTAAGGGTGAGCCTGAAACTTGTCCTGGCCCCCGTCCCCTCCTTAGAGGCATGTGTTGGGTGCTTGTAAAGACGTTGTCATTTTGATTTATCTATAAAATATGCTTTCCCTTTGGATTTTAGAATTTTCCCCTTTTTATTACTTGTCTTTAAATTCGGAAATTTTGAGGCTTGTTTTGGGGCTTTCGGATCCCCATTCGCTGTGTCATATCTAGGCCCCGACCCCAGGTCGTGATACTTCAATTGGAGTATAATAGGATCTCGATCTTGTTTCTCCTTTACCTCTACTACTAGGGATGATGTAGACCCACTCTGAACATTGATTCCTCCTTTGTCATTCTCCTCGAGTAGGACTCCCAATCGAGCCAGTCTTTGCACTTCCTTCAATAACTCTCTCTTCCCTTCCTTAACATGGGTTGTGCTACCCATTGACAACCTGCTAAGAGCGTCAGCAACAATGTTAGCATTATAGGATGCTCATGTCATAATCCTTCAGCAGCTCCAACCATCTCCTCTGTCGTAAATTAAGCTCCCTCTGACTGAAAACATACTACAAGCTCTTGTGGTCAGAGAACACATCCACATGTACCATACAAGTTATGGCACCAGATTTTAAGTGCGAACACCGCGGCCGCCAACTCGAGATCATGGGTCGGATAGTTCCTTTCATGAACCTTAAGTTGCTTGGAAGCATAGGCTATCACCTTCCCCTTCTGCATCAACACACAACCCAACCCAACTCTTGACACATCACAATATATTACAAAATCCTCTATCCTATTGGGCAAGGTCAAAATAGGTGCAGTAGTCAACCTAGTCTTCACTGGAACTTGATCCTTTTCTGAGTCAATTTGGTCAATGGTGCGGATAGGGAAGAAAATCTATAGACGAACCTGCGGTAGTAGCCTGCCAACCCCAAAAAACTTCTTATGTCAGTTGGAGAGGTCGGTCTTGGCCAGTTCTTAACCCCTTCAATCTTCTGGGCATCTACTCGAATACCATTATCCGAAACAACATGTCTAGGAAAGCCACCGACTTAAGACAAAACTCACATTTTGAGAACTTTGCATATAATTGATGGTCCTTAAGAGTGTGAAGGACAACTCTTAGGTGATTGGTATGCTCCTCCTCATCCTTTGAATACACCAAAATGTCGTCGATAAACACGATTACAAACATGTCGAGATAGGGTCTGAACGCGCTATTCATCAAGTCCATGAAGGTTGCAGGCGCGTTTGTCAACCCAAAGGACATGACCAAAAACTCAAAGTGGTCATATCTAGTCCTGAAAGATGTCTTTGGAATGTTACACTCCCTCACCTTCAACTGATGGTAACCCGATCTGTGGTCTATGTTTGAAAAGAATGAGGCACCCTAAAGTTGGTTAAACAGATCATTTGTCCTGGGGAGAGGATATTTATTCTTGATCGTGACCTTTTTCAATTGCCTATAGTCTATGCACATTATGAGAGAACCATCTTTCTTTCGCATAAACAGAACAGGAGCACCCCAAGGAGAAACACTTGGCCTAATAAAGCGCTTCTTTAACTAATCCCTCAATTGCTATTTTAAGTCTTTCAACTCAGGGGGCTATCCTATAAGGTGGAATTGACATAGGCTACGTATCGGAAAGAACATCAATCCCGAAGTCGATCTCCCTATAAGGAGGGACTCCAGGTAAATCCTCAGGGAACACTTCGGGAAACTCATTCACAATCAGAACTAACTCAAGGGTAGGGGACTCTATATCATCAAACTTAACTCGCACGAGATGGTAAATGTTGTCTTTAGAGATTAACTTCCTAGCCCTTAGGTAGGAAATAAACTTACCCTTGGGTGCAACAAAACTTCCCTTCCATTGTAGGACCAGTTCATTCGGAAATTGGAACCTGACAACTTGGGTTCTACAATCTATTGAGGCATAACAGGCATGGAGCTAATCCATGCCAAGGATTACATCAAAGTCAACCATCTCCAACTCTACCAAGTCAGCCAGAGCATCCCTATGATAGATAGATAGATATTATATAATTTTTATAAACCCTCTCAGCTAGGATAGATTCACCAGTAGGAGTGGAAACAGTGCAAGGCTCAAGCAAACACTCTGGAAGAATCTCAAATTTTTTGGCCACATAGGGAGTCACAAAAGATAAAGTGGCACCCGGATCAAGCAATGTATAACAATTTTGAGAAAATACTCAAAGCATACCCGTAACAATATCTGGTGCAACCTCCTGATCCTGTCGATTACCTATCGCATACAGACAGTTTGTCCCACCTCTTGTACCTGGAGTAGTACCCTTCTGATGGCTGCCCGCAGGGGACGCTGCAAATGACTGCACTTTGTTACTCCCATTACCCCATCTCCTCGTAGGACACTCACTCTGAAAGTGGCCAGTCTGTCCGCATGTATAACAAGCATTTATGCCCTCATGGCACGCACCTAGGTGAAGTTTGCCATATCTACCACAGGGTGGCTTTCCTCTCAGGCCTTTGGTTATGCTAGCTTGGGACTGACAACCCTGAGATTTGAAATTTTGGTGACCATAAGATTTATGATCATACTTGTTTTTTTGAATGGGCGCACTTGCCACAGAGGGTGCATAGCTAGAAGACCTCATCTGAAAGTAAGTTTTGTCACCCTTATTCTACTTATGTTGGCTAGGCTCATGCCCTGTCGATTTGGCCTTCTTGCTCTGCTGCTCTTCCATGTCCTTCTTCTTGTCTTCCTTAGTTTGTTGGGCATACAACATAAGTCTAGAGATGTTTATATATGGGATCAGCAATGTTGCCTTACACTCCCTCTTCACATGCTTGTCCAATCTAACCATAAACTTTCTCATTCTCGCCCTCATATCCTGGACTATCTCTAGGGCATATCGGGAAAACTGAATGAACTTGAGGTTGTACTCTTTGACAATCAATCCCTCTTGCTTTAGGTTCATGAACCCTTCAACCTTACCCTCTCTCAACTCTTGGGGAAAGAAGTGGTCGAGGAAAGCACTCTCAAACTCATCCTACTCAGCAGGCTCAGCATCCTCATATCAACTATTTTCCCATTGGTTATACCAAATGTTCACAACATCCTTAAGTTGATAGGAGGCAAGTTCAACTCCCTCAACCTCATTCGCATGCATATCCATCAAGACCTTGCACATCTCATCAATAAAGTTCTGTGGGTCCTTTTCAACCTTTGACCCCATATAGACTGGCAGGTTCATCCTCAAGAAATCTCTGAGCCTGGTTGTAGCCATGGGCTCTTGGAAACTGGAACTAGGGGCTTAGGGACCTCGGCTATTACTCTGGGAGGCTACTAGTTGGGTGAGCATAGCAATGGATCCTTTGAAGTCCGCCTCTAGGGTGGAGGCTGACTAAGTAGGAGGTGCCTGTGGAATCTCAATAGCTCTGGTAGGTCGGCCCCGTCTCCTCGTCTGAGTAAAGGCCTCTGGTGAGGGACTCTCAGTGTTTGGGGCTGAGGCATCTCTTTGGGCAGTAGTACGTTTAGGAGGCATGATTTTCAAATGCATAATGCACGAATTAGAAGAAAGTTTTATAGAGCCAAACTCTATCGCACGAACTCAGAATACGAGAGAAGTGTAACCATTCCTAATGTCCTATAGCCTCCTGTTTATGAAGTGTGGTGCACAACACACACATAAACAAGACTCTACTAGACAAGGATTCATAGACTCCTTAGGACTCTTGAACTTTGTGCTCTGATACCAAGTTTGCCACGCCTCGGGAGGGTACCCTAGGCGTGGCCGGCACCCAGAGACTATTGCTAGTCCCCATGCGAACCACTCGATCTCAAGCCAGTCATTCAACATCAAACATTGTGAAAGTAGTAGGATAAAAGAACAAAGATAGTGAGCCTCTCAGTCAATTCTACATCAATAAAGAGGGGCCATAGGCCAACAACCTCAGTCTCAAAATCTAAGATAAGTAAATATTATTACTAACTCGACTCGAGGCGGGGAAAAACCCCAACATCAAATCCTCAACTCTAGTCTATGAAGCCTCTACCTCAACTCAACAGTCTAAGATGGTACCATGAAGGGCCATGGCTACCTAACTCAATAAAATCAAATAACTGATAAAGAAAAAGGCTCCTCCGGATAGCGAAGAGGGCTCACCAATGGCTGGAATTAGAAACCTCAGAACCTCAACGATGCGTCTGCTGAAGTCCTCTACCTTCTGTATCTGCATCATAAAACGATGCAGCGCCGAGTGGGGTCGGTACATGGAATGTACGATATGTAAGTTGGCTGAATATAACAACACAAGTAGAATAATATAGGCATAACATCAACTCAACACCATACTCAATCAAAATATTGATTGTCTATCTAAAGCAAGAATAAAGAGTAGACAAATGACTTATTAACATCTCATGTCAACATCATCAATACATCAGACTCGTCTCAGGAAACTCGACTCAACTCAACTCAAAGGTCCAATGCTCGTCTAGGACAAGGACAAGTAGTAGACAATAAATCATCAACATCCATCAAGACGCATACCATCACATCAACATCGGAGTTCTATCAGTGAGGAATCTAACTGGGAGTTTCTGTAACCGACAACCATCACCTATGAGCCGGTGATGACACAATGAAGCGATGCCATTGCCACATCCATTCAGTACCTTGCCAGGGTAAAAGACATTACCATCAGTGGATCCACAGTAAATAACATCAGTCCACTTTTGGGACAAAAGAAGCATCTATTTTACAGTTTAATCTTCTCCTATGTTGGCCGCGTAGTTAATGAGTTTGAGTGGGACTCACTCTTACCCATTTCGGTGCTCAATACTCCTCCCAGAACTCGACATGCTCATAAAACATCAACATCAAGATTTCTCATCATCAGTCCCATAGGGACATAGTGCGTCAATTTGTCTCACTAACATCAACTCTTGGACTCGAAACATTCTTTTAGAATTAAGTTTCAAGATTTTAAAGACTCAAGAACATCATTCTCATCGACATCATCATTAACACTCTCAACATTCAGACTATAATCACAAACATCAAGTACATCATTATTGTTAAAGGCTCTAGACCCATCCCCTAATTTCATGCTTGCAATCTTTAATAAAATACACATAGAGTTTGGTGAAATCATTCATGAAAATTATTTATGCAGTAACTCAAGTCTGTGATGATCATCAATTTAAGAAAATACATGGAATAAGTAAAATCTCAGTAGAATACTCAAGGATTTTCACATATAGACTCATTATCTTCGATTATGGACTCAATTCAATCAAAAGGGGGCACATGGAACAACAATTCCATGTCTTTAGGTTAGCCTGACATACCTGGGATGATTGTTAACAAAAATCTCTCTTGGGATCTCCTCTTGAACTCTTTAATCTCAATTCTCCTCTACTCTCCTCAAGCCCTAACTTGATAGCGTTGTTAGGAAGAGGATTTAGGATGGGTTTTTGAACCTTATCTTTGTGAAAACGACTTATATTAGTCGTATATGGAGTTTAAAAAGTTTTAGGAATGGACCGAAATGCCCTTAAAAAATTTTAGAAATTTTCCAGACATGGAGTGACTCAGTCTGCGACGCGAACTGGTCGTCTACCAGTATATTTTCTACAAAAATTTTCTGAATGAGTTTTCTCAATTCCGTCGAAAAATTTTTAAAAGACATAAGAACCTCTCCGCGATAGGTACACGACGCGGCTCTGTCGCACACCTCCAATATTTTTTTTGAATCCGAATGGAAAATTATCTTTTGACTCGGTCGCTCTAAAAATTGACTGAGACCCTTCCCCCCCATTTAATTTTTCGTGCTGATCACAAATCTGACCTCGGATTTGTCATACGAGCATTGGAAGACGCATTATGCGCGCCTCCCTCCACTAGGGGTATTTTTGGTAATTTTACCAGGCGTTACAAAAATTTAAGACAAAAAGGTTATGGGTTATAACTGAGATTCTTTTATCTTAGAGATAAGTGTCAAAAACACACCTGAACTATCCTCTGTTTTTGAGTTTCATACCTACACTATTGGAAGTGTGAGTTTCATACCTAAATTATCACTTATTAGTTTGAGAAATACACCTCTATCTTTTATTTCACTCAAACTAATAAATGATAGTTTAGGTATGAAACTCACACTCCCACTAGTTTAGGTATGAAATTCAAAAAAAGGGGATAGTTTAGGTGCATTTTTTATACTTATCTCTTTATTTTATTATTTCCATTCATAGTTAAAAAAAAGTCTTTATTTACTTTGTATACGATTGTGATATATTTGATCACGATCTTTTGAAGAGTTCCACGTCGGTCTTTTAAAGGATGGAGGATCTCTTCAATATATTTTCAGTCTAACTCAATCATAAAATCTAGTTTAAAATGGGAGGAGTGTCCAAATCAAATTAAAGAGATCAATCTTACATAGGTCCTTTAAGGTATAGTTAACTTGTTTAATATGACTCAGTTGTCAATGTTGACCTATTGAACTAACTTTTGGGATTGAGTTAGAGTTGGAGTCCGAATCAAAGTTAAGATCTAGTATAATTTTTATCAACAATTTACTTGACTCCAAACTAACAAGCCATGATTGCGATCTCAAGTTAATATAAATTTCAGTTAATGTGTTCGAGATGCAAGTAATTAGAGCTTTGTCAAGAAAATTAAAGAGAGCACCTAGTTCGATTAACTTCTTAATCATAACCTTTTTGTCAATTATATGTATATCATTCTTGGTAAAATAACAATACCATATCCAATATAATTTCACAAATAAGGTTGGAGAAACGTAAGATATATGTGGATCTAATCGTTATATCTTTGTGGAGTACAAAAATTATTTTTGATAGATTCTCAACTCAAAGAAGTGCTATCAATCATAGGATATAAAAGAAAAATATTATTGACACAAAATAATTGTAATAACCCATCTTGAGATGAGAAGTCTCACATAGGCAACACATAAGAGAGATATTGGGTATATAAGTAAAGGATTGATCTATATACTGTGAGGCGCCTTTTAGGGTGAGCCCCAAGGGACAAATCCGTGATGGACTGGGCCCAAGAGAGGACAATACTTTACAGTGTTAGCCCTGGTCGTTACAGGTGGTATCAGAGCCACTCTTGCTTCAGCCTTGTCGATATGGGTCAGAGTTCAACTGAGTTTAGGCGAATCCCATGCGTGAGGCAAACCTCAACGAGGACGCTGAGTCCATATAGGGGGTGTACTGTAACAACCCATCTTGAAATGAGAAGTCCCACATTGGTAAAACACAAGAGAGATGCTTGGTGTATAAGTAAAAGACTGGTCTATGTACTGTGAGACGCCTTTTGGGGTGAGCCCAAAGGGACAAATCCATGATGGACTATCCCCAAGAGCGGATAATACTTCACAGTGTTGGGTCAGACCGTTACAATAACAAGATATACAAAATAGTTGAAGTGACATATAGTAGCAAAATTGAAGAATAAGATATTATATCGCAGACTAGGTATAAACTACTAATTACGAATAGGGTGAGAAGATTAGACTAGCTCCTTGCTTTATTCTCATTAGAATATTGCAACACGCAGCTGCCTATCATCTTTTTATCCAATCCTCGATCTTAAAACCTTCCTACTTACCGTCATCTCTAATAAAAAACAAACAAATAGAAAAAATTCCATGTTGCTGCCCCTATTAATAGCTTTTTGGAACGAATATTCAGACATATTGGTTAATTAATTTGGGGTTTGCACACTGATAATTTTGAATTGAGAGAGGAAAATAATACTTTATATATTTTATCATATCATAAAGTCCAAAGTAAGAATTTATCAAAAAGTGAGGACAAAAATTATTGCCAGAAATAATAGGTGGATGAGTTAATTTTCTAAATATTAATATGCAATTTCATTAGACACCAAAGATATGTATATCTCATATATCAATCTATTATCAAATTGTATAACTCACTTTAGCTTTTCGAGTCTTGAGAATTTTTTGCTTACAAATTCCAGCACCAAATCTAGCAATTTTGATGTTCTTTTTTCCAACACTATCTAGTCTATCACATTTTCTTCTTGATCTCCATTTCTTATTCAAGTCTCCATGGAATATTTTCGAAATCAATTCCATTGAGCCTAAATTCAATTGCAATATAATTATAAGAAATGTAGTTTTTTTGGCAATTTGGTGGGTTGGGTAAAATTTAGACGGATCATAAAGGATCAAGACAACAAATAGGCTAAGATTAAATCCAATCTGAATTTGTTTTAGTTAAAATAGGTTAGGTCAAAATGGATTGAGACGTTGAGTAATGGATTATAGAATGGGTTAAGACCCAACCCAACCCAATTTTTACTCAGTTTTACTTATTTTGTTTGTTCTTTTATGATATTTCAGTACACAATAAAATAATATTTTTCTTTATTATGGCTATATAACATATCAAATTTAAAAAAATTTAAAATACTTTGATAAGATTTCTCTTGAGCCAATTTCGATTGCATATTTACTCAATTTTCAATGGGTTGAAATAGAATTAACTAATAAATAAAAGGATTATATTGCTCAAACTTAAAGGTTGGATGGATTAGGCTTAGTTTTGTCACCCCCAATGTGTGTGTATATATGATAGAAAGAAAGAATGCATTGTTTGGTTTATACAAGGGAAGGATTTTTTTTTTTTTTTTCCCACTTGATGTCGGACACTCATATTAAAGTTTAACTATCTTGAATTCATGCCGTATAAGATCCCATTTAAAGCAAAGCACTCACTATCAAAAAAAATTCTTAAAAAGAAATTTAATATATTAGTATGATAGAAGCCAAGTCAACAAAGTCGATGGGAAAATTCAATGATAGACAACTAATTATAAACAATAATAATAAAAAATAATACTTATTACCTGGAAGATCCTGCAACATTCTTAATCTAGAATGTGTTTTGTAAAGGTAAAGGTAAGATTCTCCATATTTATATTATTTTATACATTCAAAAAATAATTATGACAAAGTGACGGAAGTATTTAAAATTAATAATTACGTATTAAATTTATTGTTTATGTATGATGTGAGCTAGTTGATCCATAATCTTTCGCAACGTAATTATTGTACGCAAATGTTAAGCCTTTTTCTAGACATCTGATAGATCCTCGTTATGGAGAATATTCTACTAACTCAGGTGATTATTCATGATGTTCAATCGATCATCGACTAAAAAAAGTGTAATCAAAGCAGAATACAAAGAAAAATAACGATAATAAAATAATAAAAATAAATAAAGTAGTTGAATAACTGATAATAGGTAAAAAGAAGGATAAGATACTACTCAAATAATTTAAATTTTGTCTAATTGCAAGAATTGAGATTAGGGAAATTATTGATAGTACAATTTTGGGTAGTCTGAGAGAAAAGAAGGTTTTACGTTGCACGAATTCGAAATAGTCAAATTCCATTGTGAACATTAAATACTGAATGAGCATCAGAAACATAAATAAATAAAGACAAAAATAAACAAAAGCAACAAATCAATAGAAGGTATTTATATTATCAATAGATAAACAGAGTTGAATAAATCAAAGTATGGCTACACAAAATCTTAATTGTATATTTGAATGGATGAAAGAAAATAAATCTATCAAACCAAGCCCCTTGTAATCTTCATCTAGAGGCTGATTAATATAGAATGAAAAAAAGAAAGAAAAAATAAAGGTGGATGCGTATATTCTTTATAAATTGGGATACAATTTCATAGAAGACGCTACAGACTTGTATATTTCATATATCAATCTATTATCAAACTCGTTATTCGCATAACTCACTTCAATTTGTCGAGTTCTGAAAATTCTTTTTCTTACAAAATCCCATACTGATGATCTCTTCCCACCAAACCTAGTAACTTTGATGTTCTTCCTTCCAATACCATCAAGACTATCATATTTTCTCCTTGACCTCCATTTCTTATTCAAGTCTCTATCGAATATTTTCGAAATAAATTCCATCAAACTTACGAACTTTAAATTCAATTCTAATATGTTTGTAAGAGATGTAATTAAGGTGTGATAGAAAGGAAAGAAGGAAAAGGAAAGAAGGAATTGTTTGGTTTATATAATGGAAGAAATTTAAAATATATGCTTGTGATGGGAGTCAAGGTCAACAAAGTCGATGGGGGAATTCAATGATAGACAACTAATTATTTTATAAACAATAAATAAAACCCCACTTTAATTAAAATTAAGTAGTGTGAGTGGTAGGAAGGAGATACATTATTAGCTTACAAAATATTATAATTCCTTGTCCAACGATGGTTATTCATTATTGATTTTGTATAAAAATTAAAAAATTAAATGAAAGGAATAATTTTACTAAATCATCCTTATTAAATGTAAGTCGTCTAAACATTGAAAAATGTGCATTATTTAATAAGAAGGTTAAAATAAACACAAAATGATAAATTATTCAATGATTTTATAAACTGGATAAGTATTATTGGACATCCCAAAATAGTATAGTAGGTAAGTAAAGATGAACGGAAAAAGTATTATTAAAGATTGATGACTATGTGAGCTTTTTATTTGTGTGTAATTATGTTCTACTTAATTCCTAATTTTTCGTAACATAATTTTTGTATGGATTCAGAATTTAAAATTTATGAATTCTTTATATTAATGAGATTAGTGTCAAAAATACACCTGAACTATCATCTTTTAATTGACCAACATATTTAATTAAGTAAATAAAAGAACACAAGTTGATACAATGAAATTTATTAAAAAAAAAAAAAGGAAAAATCGCCCCACATATTCAATTAAGAGTTAATATTAAACTAACACAGATTGGGGTATTCGACTAAGTTAATTAGAACATATGAGGACTTCTAGCAAGCCAATAATATATAGTCTTCCTTCATTCCATTTTATATGACGTCTTTTGACTTGATATGATGTTTAAGGAAAAAAAAAGACTTTTAAAACTTGGGCTCTAAAAGCAATATTAGATATTTGTGTGGCTGATAATGATTTCACTAAGGGTATAAAAAGGATTCCAAAGGTAAATTGTTTCCCGTTAGAGTAAGGTGACATTCTTTTTGGGACAGACCAAATAGGAAAAGGTGCCACATAAAATGGGACAATGGGAGTATCATTTTTCATACGAACAAAAAACAACACTTTTTTCCCATACTATAATTTCTTCAACAGAACAAAAATTATTCTATAAATTACTACACACTATAAACATTACCAACTATTAGGATTGGACATAAAATACCGAAAATTAAATTAAATTTTTTAATAATTTGGTATTCGATAATTCATGAGTATTCAATATGATATTTGGGAGTAAAATTTTAGAATTATGTTACTTAAATTTGGAATTGGTATGCGAGTCAGTAGATAAACAAAAATTTCAAACTATGGCAGCACACAAGTTTGCATTGATGAATCGTAGATGTAAAAAAAAAACAAAAATATCATATCAAACCTCTCTTGATGTTTATATAGAGGCTGAATAAAAGAAAGAAAAAAATAAGGTAGATAAGTTGATTCTCTATATATTGGGATATAATTCCATAGAAGGAGCAGCAGATTTGTATATCTCATACATCAATCTATTATCAAACTCATTATTTGCATAACTCAATTCAACTTGTCGAGTCTTGAAAATTCTTTTTCTTATAAATTCCCATACTGATGATCTCTTCCCGCCAAGCCTAGTAACTTTGATGTTCTTCCTTCCAACACAATCTAGATCATTATCATATATTCTTCTTGATCTCCATTGCTTGTTTAAGTCTCCATGGGATAATTTTGAAATCAATTCCATCGAACGTAGAAACCTTTAAATTCAATTTGAATATGTTTGTAAGAGATGTAATTAAGGTGTGATAGAAAGGAAAGAATGAATTGTTTGGTTTATATAATGGAAGAAATTTAGTATATGCGTGTGATAGGAGTCAAGGTCAATAGTCCATGGGGGAATTCAATGATAGACAACTAATTATTATAAACAATAAATAATTCTTTATTCTAGCATATTTGTCTCGTGTAGCTATGATTCTCCACGTTTATAATAAAACTAGTTAGTGTGAGTGGTCGGAAGGAGATACAATATTGTTAGATTGCAACTAGGGCTGTCATATCGGTGTTCGTTTTGAAGTTTATTGGTTATTGATTTAATCGTTAAAATTTGATTAAAAAAAATCATTTATTGAGAATTACTTAGAAACGAGGTAACAAATCAAATGAACCATTTACATGAGTTGACAAATTGCATTTTGCTCCAAGGCAAACAATATCACGTTGTAGAATAATGACAGTTTGAGACAGTAAAAAGTAAAAGTATAAAACTATTAAGGATTTTTATATATCAAATAGTATAAATATAGTTATTTAATTTATTATCGAGTTATCGATTAACCCATTAAGGTGAAAATCTAAAACCATTAAGAACCGATAACTCAATAATAAAAATAATATTGCTAAACCAATAATCCGTTATCGATAAACCAACTTTTTTTTGATTTGGATAATCAATTTTGGTTCAGTTTTGAACGACCCTAATTGCAACATATTACTATAAAGATGGATAATTATGTAAACTTTTTGTTTGTATGTGATTGTATACTAGTTAATTCACAATCTTCCGCGACATGATTATTGCACTCCAAATGCAAAAGTGAATCCAACATTTAAAGTTTGTAAGTTTTCTTTTATGTTAGTGTATAATAATAATTGGGTCACAATCAAATATTTATAAACATTAAATATTTATGTTAGTGTATAATAATAACCTACAAACTTTCAATTCAAATCCACTGTAATTGTAAGAGATGACCCAAAGTGTGATAGAAAGGAAGAATGAATTGTCTGGTTTATCATCACGCAATGTGGTACAATGGATGTAGTTGTTTCTCGTAAAGGTCCTAAGTTCGAGCTTAGGGTATGAAAAAATCTTTGTTAGAAAATGTTATCCTTCGAATGGCCCCTACTTGACTCAAAATTCGAAATAATCGAGATGCAATGTAAATACATGACACCAAATGAAAATTAAAAAAGAAGAATTGTTTGGCTTATATTAGGGTAGAAATTTAATATTCGTGCGTGATAGAAGCTGGTCAACAACGCCGGGGAATCTATGATTAATGATAATCACAAGTATATATTATAATATAATAATAATAATTAACAAACAAACAAATAATACATGGAGGTATCCTGCAACATTATTTATTCTACCATGTTTGTCTTGTAAAGCTAATTACGTTAAAATCAAATTAATTGGCTTGCACTTGAATATGTGCTATGAAATTATGATTTTAATTAATTAGTGTTTGTTCATATGATTTGGAATTATGATTCAAAATTCTCAATTCTACGGAAAAAAATCATCAATTGGAATTCAAAATCATGACTTTTAATATGGGGAGTTTTCAAAAATACCAAGTTTTTGGATAAAAATTACATGCCCCTACCGAATCATTGAAAAATACCATATAAAATACCAACTTTATTTACAAATTTAGGAGAGAGAGTGTTTTGAGTGTGATTATTGTGGTGTGTGGTATGATATAATAGTGTTGGAAAATGAAAAAGAGTGTGTTTTTTTGGTATTTTGATAAATAAATTTTAAAGTGTAATTTTGGGGGTGAAAGTTGTTATTTGTGTAAAAATTTCTTTAATATAGAATTTGATCCATAAATTTATCTTTTATAAAAGAGACCAACTACAAAAAAGATGCTTGCTTAGTGTGAAAAGACTGTTTGTATTATGATGTGAAAAGATTATATTAAAGAATAACTAGATACTATTATTATTGATTAGTAGATCCTTAATAAAATGCAAGTTTGTAATCTCAAGCATTTTATTCATAAAAAGATTACGGATTTATGCAACTTATCAATGTAACGCTTTAGAATGGTCAAAATTCTTGTTTATAAATGTCACGTCCTAAGAGGGTACCCTAGACGTGGTCGGCACCTAAAGACTCTTGTTAGTCCCCAAGTGAACCCCTTGGCCTCATCATATTCATTCAATCAAATAACTCAAGACAAATCAGCGGAAGACTAAGGAGAATGATTGGGTACATCTCATCAGTTTCTCAAAAAAAAAAGGCTAGTAGAAAGAACTAGCTCGTTATCTTAACAATCAACATCCAACTCTATTCTATGAAGCCTCTATCACTATAAAGTGGTGCCAATGACAGACCCATGACTACCTCAATCTAAAATAAAGTTGATCAAGTCTAACTCTAAGGCATCATAAAATGATGCAGCGATAAATGGTGTCAATACGTGGAATGTACGATATGTAAAATAGCTGAATGAAACAGAAACATGTAGCATAATATAGAACAACATCAACTCAAAACAATCATTAAATCGTAATGTCAAATATCTATCTAAAGCAAGAATAAAGAGTAGACAAGTGACCCATCAACCAATCAAACCTAATTAAATCAAATCAGGCTCAACTCAATGGAACTCAACTCAACCCATCTCATCTCATCTTGACTTAGAGTACTCAATGTGGGAACTTTCTTGTACTTTTTCTTCTCCGACAACAATCACTTATGAGCCATTGATTGTACAAAATTCCGCCGATGTTGCCACGACCGTTCTATACTTTTCAGGTAGAGAACGAATCAAAACCATAATGGATAATCCAAAATGGATACGGCAATCTACAAGTCCTCTATTGTCTCAAGGACTTCTATCTAGAGGGAACCTCAATATAATGTAGTGGTTCAAATTCTCACCTATGCTTGGCTACGTAGTTAATGAGTACGAGTTGGTATTACTCTTACCCATTTCAGTGCTCGATACTCCTCCCAAGACTCAATGCTCATAAGACAATCAATCTATCTCAATCAAACCATTCGATCAGCCTCGTGGAGGCACTATTATTCAATCAGTCTCATAGAGACTCTAATCATCTCATCCATCAACATCTCAATCAATAGCTCAAAGCTTAGAACAATCATTAGGGAACAATCGAATAGATAATTCATGAGAATTTATTTATGGTGACTTACAAGACTATCAAGCTCTATCAATTCATCCTCATTCTCACATCACAATCACAATCAACATTCTTAAATCAAGGTTGTAGACTCAATCCCTAAATTCATTCATACATGCTTTCAAGAATAATCATGTAGAGTTATATAATATCTCATGAAAAGTATTCAATTCAAGAAAACAAGTTTTTGATGATCATCAACATAGGAAAATACAAGTAATTAATATAATTTTCAAGAAAAACCATCGAGAACCATGTATTTAGATTCTTTAGACTCTCAACTCTTCTATGACCATCTATGGGGCACATGAGAGAACAATCTCATACTTTTAGTTTCGTCTTACATACCTGGTGTGAAGCTCTAATGATCAATCTTCAAAAGTTCACCCTTGAATTCTATAATCTATGCTTCTCTTTTCTCTTCTCAAGTCCTAACCTTTTTCCAAGACTTAGGATGGACTTAGAATGAGGTTTAAGACCCCTTTTACGCTCAAACGACCTATTTTGATCGTCTTTTATGAGTTTAGGAGGGGTTGGGAATTTTCCAGAGTGCCCCTCAAAAAAATTAGAATAATTTCGACTTCGGAATACCCAGACCGCATTGCAGAATGGGTGCTAGAGTGTATTTTTTCATAATTTTTCGAACTAGTTTTTCCAATCTTGTCGAAAAAAATTGAAAAAAAAAATTAAGTCTAGCTCCGCTATAGAGGGGTGACGCGCCTCTGTCGCATACTGACACAGTTTTTTGTTTTCAGTCCGAAAAATTATCTTTTGATCTGGTTGCTCTAAAAATCAATCGAGACCATTTTCTTGCTCAATTTTTTATACTGATCGTATATTTGGTATCGAATTTTTCATCTGAGCATGGGAAGATGAGTTAGGCGCATGCCTCTCTTCTAGGGGTGTTTCGATAATTTTACCAGGTGTTACAATAAACATTGTATTGCTCATTCGATAAACTTGTACAGAAATTGGAGAATTTTTGCTAGTTTCCACAACTTTGTGGGTTTTCATATTTATGAGAAAAAAAATACAATTTTAAAAATTTTAAATGCAAGTTCGAAAAATATTTTAACTTTTTATCAATCTGATTTTATACCATAATTTCATATCGCATGTCCAACAGGACCTTAATGTGGGTAGTAGGAAAGAGAGTACTTTCTAACAAATAAAATATTGTTCATAATCATATATGTTGACAAGTGAGTATTAAGGTGTGTGTAGGGTAGGAAGGATATTTTTTTTTTTTTTGAAAATAAGTGATATGTTTACTTATTTTTTGGTGTTTAATTAGTTAAAAAAAAATTATTCGAAGAGCATTTAGGTATAATCTAATCGAATACTATAACTTTGGACCCAGGTTCATATCTCAATCCAATGCAGGATCTAACCCTCTGAGATCGACCCAGAATATCACCCCAATACCGATCAAGAACATGAACCTGATCCTTATTCAAGATTCGATCTCAATGCCGACTTGAGACCTGAACTCAAGATAGAGACTAAGCTTGAGATCCCTTGATCTCAAGACTCGAAAGCTAATGCAACCCTAACCCTTGGCTTCAAGCCAACTCCGACCCCGAATTCAATACCGAAACTCAACCCAGGCTCAACCCCTATTGCTTTCCATAATTTCCAGAAAATTAAAGATATCAACTCGATATGCATGTTGTTTTGCCATAATTATTATGTCCCAATAAAAAAAAATCAATTTTCATTTAGTGAAAAAACTATCTTTTTTTTTTATATTCAATTAATATATTTTATTTTTCATTTTTTTTAAGAAAATGATGTCACATTTGTATATGTTTACATTTTACTCTTAATAACACTATCTTACCAGGAATGACATGACATGTTTGCAACTATAAGGTTCAAAGGGTATTTTTAAATATGTTATACACATGTTATATTTAAGATCATAAGATATAATTTTTTTAATATACATTATTAAACTTCTTGTCCATTTGATCCATATAGTGCACTCGCAAATTGCACCATATAGATCAATAGACAAACAAAAATTTCAACCATGGCAGCACACAAATTTGCATTAATTGTAGATGAAAAAGGAGAAGAAGATATCATATCAACCCTCTCTAAATCTTTACGTGGAGGTTGAATAAAACAAAGAAAAAAAATTAAGGTGGATCTTAATCTTTATATGGAGGGTGAATAAATTAAAGAAAAAAAAAATTAAGGTGGATGAATTTATTCTCTACATATTGGGATACAATTCCATAGAAGGAGCAGCGGACTTGTATATCTCATACATCAATCTATTATCAAACTTATTATTTGCATAACCCACTTCAACTTGTCGAGTCTTGAAAATTCTTTTTCTTACAAATTCCCATATTGATGATCTCTTCCCGCCAAGCCTAGTAACTTTGATGTTCTTCCTTCCAACACAATCTAGATCATTATCATATATTCTTCTTGATCTCCATTGCTTGTTTAAGTCTCCATGGGATAATTTTGAAATCAATTCCATCGAACGTAGAAACTTTAAATTCAATTTGAATATGTTTGTAAGAGATGTAATTAAGGTGTGATAGAAAGGAAAGAATGAATTGTTTGGTTTATATAATGGAAGAAATTTAATATATGCGTGTGATAGGAGTCAAGGTCAATAAAGTCGATGGGGGAATTCAATTATAGACAACTAGTTATTATAAACAATAAATAATGTTTACTCTATGGAAGTATCTTGTAACATTATTTATTGTAGCACATTTGTCTTGTAAACTATGATTTCCCACGTATAAAATAAAGTTAATTAGTGTGAGCGGTAGGAACTAGGAAAGAGATACAATATTATTAGATTACAACATATTACTATTTAAAGACGGATAGTTATGTAACTTTTTTTTTCTTTTTGTATGTGATTGTTTATTAGTTAATTCACAATCTTTTGCAACATATTGAATGTATTCCAAATACATAAGCGAATTTAAAATTTGAAGTTTATAAGTTCTTTATATTAGTGTACAATATAATTGGATCACAGTCAAATACTTATAAATATTTGATATGTTTTAATATATATACACATTTTCTATAAAATTATTGAATTTCCTGATATATACGTATATCATGATCTAAATTCGCCACAATCATTAACTCTACATATTTGGATGCAATTCCATGAAAGGCACCAATGACTTGTATATCTCGTATATCAATCTATTCTCAAACTCGTTATTCGTATAACTCACTTTAACTTGTCAAGCTTTGGAAATCTTTTTGTTATCCAAGTAACTGAGGTTTCCGGACAAGTTAAGCATTATGTTGACATAGGCATTCTTGAATTTTTTTTCATAATTTCAATGGGCAAAACATGTTCAATTTCAATTTTGGGACTACTTCAATCTTTCAAATTGATCTCATCCCACCAAACCTTGTAACTTTCATTTCTTTTTTCCAACACCATCTAGACTATGATACTTCTTCTTGATGCTTATTGAAGTCCCTATGCAATATTTTCGAAGTCAATTCCATCGAATCTAGAAAGTTTCAATTCAATTCCAATATAATTGTAAGAGATTATAATTAAAGTATGATAGAAAAAAAGAATGAACTAAATTAAGAAGTGTGGTACAGTGAATGGGGTTGTTTCCCCTTTTAAGTGAAGGCCCTAAGTTCGAGCTCAAGATATGAAAAAAATTCTTATTTGGAAGCATTATTTTTTGAATGGAGCCCAACTCGACTCAAAAATTCAAAATAATTGAGCTTCAGTGTGAATTGCAGAACACCAAATGAGAATTAAAAAAAAAAATTGTTTGGCTTATATATATATAAGGGTTGAAATTTAATATTCGTGCGTGGTAGAAATTGGTCAACAAAGCCGGGGAAACTCTAGGACCAATGATAATCACGAGCATATATTATAATTATAATTAACAAATAAATAAGTAATACATGGAGGTATCCTGCAACATTCTTTATTCTACCATGTTAGTCTTGCAAAGCTAATTAAGTTGAAATCAAATTAATTGGCTTGCACTTGAATATGTGGCATGAAATTATGATTTTAAGTAATTAGTGTTTGTGTATACAATTTGGAATTATGATTAGAAATTCTAAATTCTACAAAAAAAAAAAAAAAAAAAAAAACATAGTTTGGGATCCAAATCATGGTTTTAAGTTTTAAATGTAGAAGTTGACCCATAAATTTATATTTTGTAAAAAAAGAAATTAAAAAGATGCATGCTTCGTGTGAAAAAAATTGTATGTATCGTGTGAAAGGATTATATTAAAGAATAACTAGATATTACTCATCTTATTATTGACTAGTAGATCTTTAATAAAATTATATGTAATTGAAAGTTTGTAATCTCAAATATTTATTCACAAAAAGATTATGAATTTATGTCACTTATCAATGTGACACTTTAGATATTCAAATCTCTTGTTTATGATCTTTGGGTTACTCATTATTCGATAAGATTGTATAGAAGTTGGAGATTTTTCGCTAGTTTTCACACCTTGTGGATTTTTCGTGTTTATAAGAAAAAAAAACTTTAAAAAATTCAAATTTCATATCCAAACAAACTTCAACTTTTTATCAATCTTATTTCATATTATAATTTCATATCACGTATCCAACGAGTCCTTAGTGTAGGTAGTAAGAAAGAGAGTACTCTCTTACAAATAAAATATTATTCAAAGATTGATAATTATATATGAACCTAACCTTGATCTAAAACTCAATTTGAATGTCGATTCAAGACTCGAGACTTGAGACTTGAACTCGAGATCGAGATAAAGTATTTCAATTTTTGTAATTAGCAAGCCATTCATTTCAATTAATATATTTTATTTTTCACCTTTCTTTAAAAAAACAACATCATATTTAATATATTTACGTTTTACTCTTAAAATGACTATCTTATAGCGAATGACATGACATGTTTGCAACTACAAAATTCAGACGTATTTTAAATATGTTATACACAGATACACATGTTAGTTTAAGATCATAAAATGCAGTTTTTTCTATACACGGTATTAAACTTCTTGTCCATTTAAACCAGGAATCATATTGGATGTTACATCCAAACGCACACACAAATTGCCCCATATGAATCTTTACGGAGGCTGAATACAAATAATAACATACCCAGTGGAATTCCACAAGTGGGGTCTGGGGAGGGTAAAATATACGCAGATCTTATTACTACCTCATAGAGGTAGAGAGATGTTTCCTGGGAACCCTCGTCACAAAAACCCATAAACAGAATAAGTTAGATATGGAAAACAGGAAAGGAAGAGAAAGAAAAAGTGAACAGAAAGAGCGATTTATAACGAAAAGCATATGATAGCAAGTAAATACGAGTTGTATATCTCGTATGGAGGCTGAATAAAAGAAATAAAAAATTAAAGTGGATGAGTTGATTCTCTACCTAGTAGGATACAATTCCATAAAAAGCGCGACAGATTTGTATATCTCGTACATCAATTTGTTATCAAATTCATTATTCGCATAAGTCACTTCAACTTATCGAGTCTTTGAAAATTCTTTTACTTAAAAATTCCCATATGGATAATCTCTTCCCCCAACCTAGTATCTTTGATAATCTTCCTTCCAACACAGTCTAGATCATTATTATATATTCTTCTTGATCTCCATTGCTTATTTAAGTCTCCATGGGATAATTTTGAAATCAATTCACTACAGAAAAAGGCATATATTGCTACACAGTTCGTTCGAGCTAAATATGAAAATTTTCGTATATGGCTAGACACTTTAGCTACATAATTTTTTTCCGTATCAATTGTAGCAAGATGTAGCGTGACTAAAAATTAGCTACGAACTTTACATGGTTTGTGACTAAGAATTTATACTTATTCTTACAAAACAAATGGTGTTGTAACTGCAAAGGTAAAATTTCAGCCATGAAAAATGTACTAGTAGCAAATGCTTTTATTCTTGTGGCATGAGAAATAATATTTGTAGTTATCTTCCTACTGTAGCCACACAATATTATATTGTAGCAAACAAATTAATTTATTTGCCACATAAGTTCAAATTTTATGGCTATTTTTATTGTTTAATCCCGTGGCAACATATTCACATCTAGTTACAAATTTTAAAATTCGTGGCTACAAATTTAAGTATTTGTCATAAATATTTTGACATTGTAGCTAAAAATTCATACCTATTGCCATGAAATATATAGTATTATAGCTAAAAAGAAAAAAAAACATTTTCTATAAAAAGTGAATTTGTAGTCATATTCTTGATACGTGGCTACTATAGGAATATATGTCTAGCTACGAATTTAAAGTTCCATAGTTAGATTACATGTTTGTTTGTCACAAGATATAATTTATAGCAAAAGATTTTCTATATTTGCAATGAAAATGAAAATGTTATTATTTGTGTGGCAATTATACGTCTACTTAGCTACAAATTCAAAAATATTTTACCTACTAATTGACTATTTTGCCACAAACATTGTTCGTCACAACAATTCATATAATTAGCCAAGAACTTATTTTTGACATGCAATATGAAGACAATTGTACTAGAACATCTTAAATTCTGCAAGAAATGCAATATGTTAGAAAAAAGATTTAATAAAAGTTCAATAATATCATTTGAAATTGGGAAACATCATTTTAATCAAATATATCCATGTATTTTTACAAGAGAGAAAATAATTCATGTCTCCATCAATTTTGATTTCGTCACTTCTCCACAGGTGCAACAACAATTAAAAAAGCAAATAAGAAAATGATATAATAAAGTATTCATTTAAAATATTAAAATTTCTTTGTTAATATAAAAATGTCAACATTACAATAAGTTTTTTCATCTTTTTCCTCACGAGAAAATAATAATCATCATCATCAAATATCCAAAGAAATCGCACTAAATGGAGTCTAGGGAAGGCAATGTACACACACATTACCACTACTCATGAAAGTAGAGAGGTTATTACTAAAAAATCCTCAACTCAAGTGCATCAATCCGAAAGAAGAAACACTGAAGAAAGCATAGCCAAGGAAGATGAAAGTGAAAGAGATCATTATGTGACAACAACAAATTTTAGAAGTGACAGGGTGTCCAAGAAGAATTGGACATGATGGCTAGCCTTTGGAATTGTGCACAAGTATCTTTCAGAGAGGGATGACAGATGAAGGAATTATGTTTGGCCAGTTGATTTAACCATAATACACAAGAAGAGCTAGCCTCCAAAAGACAGGTTGATTCATTCATTCCCATACAAATCTCTCAAACTTGTGGACTGCCTATATCGTGATGAAGGGCACGACCCGAACCTTAGTCAAAACATTATTGAAATTGTCTCTGCAGTCCTAGATCTATGTGTCCATGATGTTGAAGTACGAAAGAGAGGAATCAGAACTTCATAAGCAGAACCTGGTTCAATAACTCTACTTTGCAGTGAAGTGTAGAAATTCCACATAGTTAGGAAACTTAAAAGTACTTGGGTAATAACAAGGTCCTCTTTATCAACTATCATCAGAATGACTTAAATATTGTCCTTTTGTATGTTGTACCAATTATATGCCTGCATATTAACTATACAAAGCTTTCCCTACATTGCAAAATTTAAAAACCTAACTATACCAAAAGTACACCCTACCAAGAGGAAAATAACCATCAGAATTCTAGTTTAGTTACATAGAAAGTGGACCTACACTTGAAATATGCACTGTAAAAGCTTGATTAGTTTTATGAATAAGAAAACAGCATATATTGCCACAAATGAGTTCAAAGTATAAGAACTGATAATACAACAAAACCCAACTTTCTTTTACATTGTACTACTTTTTCAATATATATTTGTAATGTTACAATTCTAAGCAACAGACCATTCATAAAAGTGGTCAAATATTTTTTTTAAAAAAAATATTTTTGAGAGACATAGAAAAGGATGTGCAGTGATGAACAAAAAACCTTGGCTCTATGCAAAATATGGATATTGAGAAGAATATGCAGGATAGTTAGGAAACAAAAACAAAAGTTGGAGGTTAGAAATTTGAAACTAAAGAAGGTACTGTACCAATTGAATTTAGCATTGCATCTTACAATTAAATAGTTTGATGACACTTATCATTTTAGAAAAGAAAATATCAATAATTAAAATGGAATTTCACTAGGTATGTTGTTGTAATAAATAAACAAGTTCATTTCACACTAACCATTTTAGCATTTCTCCTTGAAAATCTACAATGATAACTACTAAACAATCACTAAGTCTATAAAACTAATGATACATATGAATGTACATACTTACAATCATTCTCTTTTCACGCAGAACAATTTTATTTTTATTTTTGCATATATTTTCGTAGAAAATGTGAAGGAATTCAAGTCCCTACAAAAAGGGGTTTCCAACTCTTAGGTGGAAGAATTTTACAAATATATATTTCTCCTGATCCTCTAAATAAAATCTAAAGTATCCTTAAAATCATCCTCAGTTTGATAATACATTGGACTTGGTGGTATATTCAATAACCCAATTGGAGAGATTGTAGGAAATAGGGTTATGTTTTTTGGGAGATTTGGGGAGGGAAATTTGGGAGGGAAGATTTGAATAAATAATACAAAGAGCAATAAAATAATTTTTTTTTTAAAAAAAAATAGATTTCAATATTAGGTATAAAATTAATAATTTGCAAATTAATACTATATATAAGAGCCTTGAAGTCAATTCTGCTTGAGCTATGTTTTTTTAAAGGATCTACTTTAAAATTTTAATATTTTTGGGACTACTTTAATCCTCTAAATTGATCTCTTCCCACTAAACCTAGTAACTTTCATTTTCTTTTTTCAAACACCATCTAGACTATGATATCTTCTTCTTGATTTCTATGCTTATTGAAGTCTCCTAGGAATATTTTCGAAATCAATGCCATCAATTTCAATGTGTGTTTTTGCTCTGTGTTTGTAAGAGATGTAATATTGAGTATAAGTTATATACTTTATGGTCTAAATATGGTCAAAAGAGTCAGGTCAGCAGGTCAACAAAGTCAATTGGGGAATTCAATGATATGGTTAACTTAACTAACAATCAGACGAATGAGAATATGTTGAATTTTTTTTTAAAAAAAATACATTGAACTGAAAGTATTTAATTGAAACAGTTTATCAAGAGTTAAAATATTCAATTGAAATATGATTTAGTTTAAGTGTGTAAATGAAATACCTGAAAAGTTTAAGGTATCAGGTCAATATATCAACAAACCCAATTGGAGATTTCAATAATGTTGTTGATTCAACTATCTAATAGACGAATCAAAACACATCATAAAAATTTTAAAATTTGAAAAAAAAAACTCTAGTTGAATGAGTTTGTTAAAAAATTGAAATATTCAATTAAAACGAGTATATAAATAAAACATTCTTCACAAATTTTAAAAATCATGCCAGCAGGTCCAAAAAGCCGGTTGGAGAATTCAATTATAGACGACTAATTTTATAAACAATAAATAATACATCAAAAATTGGACTGATGGAGGTATCCAACATTCTTTATAATTCAAAGCATATTTGTCTTGCTAAGCTTTTGAGTGGTAGGAAAGAGGCTATTATCTTACCAAATATTAATCCTTCCATTTTATTTTATGTGGCATCCTTTGATTGAATACGATATTTAAAAAAAAAGACTCTTAAAATTTATGGTCTAAAATCATTCTTGAATGTTCATATAACTGAGAATTATTTTATTAAGGATAAAAGAGAAATTTTAAAGTTAAATTGTTTTCAGTTAAAGTAAGGTGACAGTCTTTTTGGGACGGACCTAAAAGAAAAGGGTGTTACATAAAATGAAATAGAGGAAGTATTGTTTAAAGATTGATAATTATTGCAACAAATTGAATATTAAAGTGTGATAACACTTACGGCTCGTTTGGTTGAGAAACAAGTTATTACAATATTAGTTATTCAAGGATTGTTGTTTCATTTCTAATATTGGATAAAAGATAATACCACGGTAATTCTAAAATAACTATGATCGAGATAGCCTATTTCATGATTTTATCCCAACCAAATATACGATGAACTCATTTCAAAATTAATTTCAAAATTAATCATCCTTTATTCCTCAAATCAGACGAATCCTTAAGCTGATTTAGACTCAAAATTTGTTGTAAGCAAGTACTTAAAAGGTGTTTAAAGTTTATTATCATTGACAACTTGATTGGACTTCATATTAGATTTTTATTGTAACATATGGTGTTTCATAATCAATGATTCCACTAATTCTGATTTGCATTGTGAGACTCTTTAAAGAAGAGATCTATCTAACAAATATTTTTCCATGAGCCAACTTATTTGTGTTTGATGCGATTATAAAGTAAAAAGCAAATTTATAATATAATTTTGTGATGAAATTGCCTAAGAATTGATTACTTTCGTGTAAATACGTATGGTAATCATAAAAAATAATTTTAATTATTCCAAAACTCTTTATATCATCAATTTCAAAGAAAAATGTTAATAGTCCATCATTTGAAATGTCTACGTCCATGTATATTAAAATGATCACAACATGTGAGTTGTGACGACCATATTGAAAGGTGTATAACACCGCTCGAAAGTTTTTCAACAGACATTTGACCATGAAAATTTTTCACTTTTATTAGAGCTGAACTTTGAAAATTTTGAATGGTTATACAATTTCAAAATTCTCAATTTTCATATATCATTTTTCACTCTGAAATAAAAACTACTTTTTCCTAAAGAAATGACCAAATGCCCACTAAAATTGGCAGACAATTCCAAAGAAGAAAAAGATGAAAATGAGTGAACTAGTAGACATGAGAAGGATGACAACATGGAAAAAAAGGGAGTATAGTCGTGGATTCTTTTTTAAGATTTCAAAAAATTTCTAACAAAATCTCGAGAGCAGAGGAGGAGAAGCTCCAATCAGAGCAAAGACCAGGTTTGTTTTGGGAGCATTTGCCTCCTCTCAATGTTGTGGTCGTTGCAAATATGATGCAACAGATCCGGGACTACATTCACGGCCTGAAAGAGAGGAAGAAGGCCCTCCTCTAGGAAAGAAGAGAACTAGTTGTGCGGGTCGTCTGCTGTCACACCCCAAAAAGAGGAGAGGTGCAATTGACATTCGATACCATTATTGGCCAGGTAAGCCACTAAACATGCTAGTTAACTAGGCTAGGGACAAAAAAAAAATCGGGCAGCATCATGTTTTAAATAAACTAAGTTGGGACCATTTAGGTCATGACCTGGTCAACAATAAATCATGTATATCAAGATAAGTAAACAAACACGATAAAGTACTAGATAGCCGATAAGGCTGTAACGACAGAGGTACAGGCACACACTATATATACATGCTAATCTTATGACTGGAGACTGAAAGAAACAAAAGAACCAACCCGCAATAATATGTCCATAGTAGCCTCTAAGAGAACCACTAATACTGTCGGGACAGGGCCCCGACTATACCCAACTGTACAATAAAAAGTAAGCATCCTGTGAAAGCTCTAGAAGAAGTGGAACTTACCAACTCACAGCTGAACTGGGCTCCTAGTGGAGGGGCCAATCAGAGTCCCTACCTGAACCTGCACGCACGAGATAAAATGCAGCGTCTTCAGGCAACAGAACGTTAGTAGGAATAAATGTGTACTAGTATGTAAGGCAGAATGTAAAACCATGGATAACAGTAGTAAAAAGGGTAATAGAAATACCACTTGTAACCAACACTCAAGTAACCTTAATGGCCAACATTCAATCTCCTAGTGCTCAAATATGCATGGTACGCTCGAGTATCGCATGTCGTGAATACATATATATAGATATAAATGCATGACATACCCAACCAAATGCTAACAATGGTGGTCCTTTTCGGTAGCTGACCGACATCATATTTGCCAACCTATGGCCATCTGTACCATATACATATATATAATCATTTGGGCAAATAGGCCTCATACCTCCGATTATAGCTCGGAGTCCATGCATAACTTGCAATGTATGATATGAATGTTGAATGCACATAGTAGGCCATAGTATAAATTTTTAGCCAATCTTGACTCATTGGTACACTTATCTTTATAACATCATAATCATGGTCATAGCATAAACACATGACTCGTGGGATCTTACATATCTTTTGAATAAGTTTCACAACTTAACTCAACATTTAGGATGGGGCCTTAGCTCTGAAAGTGTTCATAAAGGTGCTTTACATAATACTTATACTTGGTCCCATGTCAGTTAGTAAAAGAAAGTGTTTAAACAGAATCAAGTGTCTTAATAGTTTAAAGAGGGGCATTATGCTAAACATTATTGGAAACCAACGTGTTACTTGTTAAATGCTTCAATTATACTTTTGTATGGAAGAAGAACTAATTATGAATATTACACTACCTTTGTATTCTACATTTATTTTGATGGCACTATACCAAAAAGAGAAACACCGCGAACATGTGGATAGGTATCCAGGAAAACCGACAAAATGATATATAGATATTGGATGTCTAGTTCAAGCGAACGAATGAAATTTCAACCTAATACCATCATGAAGATAACTCAGTTGCAATCCAAATGCCTTTCACAGAAGGTATTTCTAGCAACAAAATAGTAAGATATCACATTTGATATTTTGGGAAACTTTCTGAATTTCGTACTAAAAGGAGGGACAGAACTTAGCCTTAACATACCTTCCCAAAGGACGTCCTATTGCCCAAAGTTTCTTCACGAGAGTTGTTCCTTATGTCCTAAGCTTCGCAACAACTATATATACGCAGCTTAAAGATACCTATAAACAGTCTATAATTTAGCATTAATGACCAGATTTGGCAAATTGTATTTACGTGAGGAAATGTTCATAAAACTTCGTAAAAATGACTGTAAAGGAGCCCCAAGATTATTACCTGAGCATATAAGCTGCAAACCAAGAATAATTAGTAGGAACACCACTCTTTTACAGCCCAAGACACAGCTAATAGGAAGGAAAAATAATGGCAAAGCGTAAGACACGCGCATTTCTAGGCACGAGGATGAATTTTAACGATAGAACACAAAAAACTTACCCAAATCACCTTGGTACCTTGAGGGAACTTTATCTTCAGTTTATATGTTGTTTGGGACGAAATAGAACTGATTTGAGCTTTAAAAAACTCAAATTAGCCGACATCTAGGTGGGTTGACCCGACCCATGACCCAATTTTCTGCTCGGGCAGTCACAGTAAAACTATCATAACTTTTTATTCTGAGGTTGGCTTGATGCGTGGTTTTGTGCGTTGCAAACTAGACTCATATATCTTCAATTTGATAGGTCATGAACCTTCTAACTCCTTATATTTTGGGAGATAAGACATGATACATTTGACCCAAATTTAAGAAGGAATTCTTCAAGAAACTTACGGTAGCTTTGACCAACCTTTATCTTACAACTTTCTTTATTCCAAAACTTAATGTATGACCTTTGTGATATTAAGATAACCTTTAAATCCATTATTAGCAAATTATACACTTATAGTCCCATCCGGAATGTGAAACCTAATTTAAACTTTCCGAAAATCTTTCTGAAAAGGATGAGGTGTCACTCAGGCCATTTCTTTAATCCCGAATGTGTATTTAGGGTATTCCTTTGGCTTAAAACTTTAGGTCTTTGACATTAACACTTATTGACAGCCTTACTATCCTTAGGTACTACCCAAAATTATATATGTCCTATATGACATGCCACCATATATATATATATGGAAGACGAGAAATACGGGGTCTCACACCTGCATAGCTTCAGATTCCCGAGAGAATAGAATAGAAGAGTTCGACGCTTGGAGGGAGGGATGCAATATCAATTTAGTTTCTATTTGTAAATTAATGGGATAATACTTATTTAACAAAAATTATTAAAAATATCTTTGAAATAACTGAAATTAGACGAAAATACACTCAATTAACATGATACATAGCTTGGTCCTACTAGAGATAGTGTGTTTGGCCATTAGTGACAATTTTTGACAAGTTGAAAAGTGATTTTTTTTTCTTTTAAGAAAATAGAAAGTTTGAGATTTTAATTTGGTCAAGTTTTTTATTGGGGCAAAATTGATTATGAGTAATAGTAGAAGGGTTTTTAGAAGCTGAACAAAGTAATATTTTCGTAGAAATACTTTTGAAATATTAATCAAGCATAAATTGTTGTGTTGATATTAGCAAAGGTGCTTACTATATTGATTAGTCAATTTCAAATACTCCCTTCGTCCACTTTCACTTATCATTATTTCACTTATTGAGGTCAGATTATATGAACTTTGACCAACATTTTAAAGTTACTAAAAATAATATTTTAAAGTTGCAATTGTATAATCACTAATCTCACTTTTTCTCGTTTGACTCGGATTATCAATTAGTGCGATTTGTTGATTTATGAGTTGAGTTGTCATAAGTTAAAATTACTTACCAACGTATACGTTTGGGTTAATTTGGCTCTTTAATTTGATTATTGTTTAGGATTTTGCGGTTGATTTTATTATCATATTTGTGTTTTACTTTTCTCTAAAAGGAAATTCAAAGTAGTATCACAATTGTCTTACTTTTTTCTAAAAACTTTTATATATATATATATATATATATATATATATATATATATATATATATTTATAAAAATCTCTACCTTATTTGATTTTTTTTTAAGAAAAAATTGGAGCTCTATAAATTGAAAATCATTTTTCTCATACCATAATACAATAGCATCTATATATACTCATTTATACCGTTTAGGGGGAGATTTCTCTCTCATATATACAATTTATGAAGTTTTATGTTAGTTTCTTATATGCAGATCGTTTGATCAAACAATATTAATATATTACGATTATTTTAATATAATTTTATTATCATTTGACTTATTTTATCAATATCATAATTTGTAATTATTAGCTTCTACGTGATACTTTGGTTATTTCTATCCCAACATGTATAATCACTCTTAATTCAACCCATGGAAGTTATACTATAATAACTTTACCATAAATAGACAAATCTATGTAAAACTATATTGTGTAATTATTAGACTTTTTTACCACCCTAGCTAATAATTATACCAAATCAAATAACCAAGTGCCCTTCCAATTAGATTCTTAAATCGTCTTGAGTTCAAACTTCAAGCCTTGGCTTCTTGTGGAAGTTAGGTATTAATCAAGGACGAAGTTAAGTTGCTAAAAATCATAATATATATATATATATATATATATATATATATATATATATATATATATATATATATATATATATATATATATATATATATATATATGAGATGTTGAACTAGCTTACCTTCTTAATATTTGTTTACTTTTTTATATTTCAAATTTCAAAAAACAGATTTAATTCCACCATTATGACAATTCACAACTTCAAACACAAGAATTTAAAGAAAGAAGAAGAAAGCTAAAAAGGAGAGGTGTGAAGTTAGTCAAATCTTACTATTTTTTTTCTCAAATATTTGTCTAAAGATTATAAATCATGTCTAAGAATGGCTACTTGGTTTTTATTTCTACAAAAAATGCCACAGCTAAATGTAGCTATATGCTATCAAAATCCTAGAATTAGGTTCTTAGTATCCCATAGGAGATGCAAAATGGTGATTTAAAGAAAAGATCGAGTATGAATATTATTTATTAAAAAAATAAATCATAGATGAACATATTATCAATACACATTTGTGTATGCTTATATTTTCATGATTTCTCAATTTTTTTAAAAAAAAAAAATCTAAGCTTATTATAGCTTTTACTTTTATGTTTTACCCGACTATTTCAAAATTCGTAAAATTCGTCTATTAATTCATTGTCTATTCATTTTAATATGATCAAATTATTAATTTTTCTTAATTGATCTTTTGTTCATTCATATTCAATTCGACTCATCTATTAGACACCCTAGCCCCAATATTATACCCTCTATTGTGATGTGCTAACAATTAATTTGAGGAGATTGAAATCGATATATGAAGATAGGCACAAAGTGTTATTTATAGGGGCTTTTTAGCCCATGAGCTAATTAATAGTGAGTGTTTCCCTTAATTTTTTTGAAAAATATTTTTCAAAAAAGATTTTTATCTTCTATATCACTTGACTAAATAAAATCAGTTCATACGTTCATATTATACCTTATAAAATCCATTTTGTATACAGTTGAAATATAAGAAAAACCAATAATATATAATTATGATTTCCATCTTTTATACAGAGATTGATTGAGAGAGATATACATGCTTATCATTATAAATTTAAAATATTATTCAGGCAATTTAAGTAAAAAAATTAATGACTTCATTGTTAGAGTTTTTAAAAGCTTGAAAAATCACAAATGCATTTTGTGATTCATTAATTTATTTATTTATTTTGACAAATTGATAATTGAGGTTTGTTAATGGTATCATTTCGAAGTTGTGGTTAAAATTTGAAGCTATTCTAGAAAGATTTAAGCTATTTGAGATCATGTTTTTAATTACTAGATACATTAACACTCAAATGCTAATACTTATGGCCACAAGCACTAGATCTCTAGAAAGCTATTTATCAAAATTTTCAATAATGTGAACTTTTTTTAGTTTCAATTTTTCACTATAAATCGAGACACCATCATTCACTATAACCCCCACCTTCATTTCTCTCTCTTTCAATATAATATTTATCATAACTCAAATTTTCTTCAAAATTTTGGAATATGAAGAAGGGTACTTCTTTTGTTGCAGTATTCTTGGTCCTTTTTCTTAGTGAATTGCTTGTCACGGAGGCCGTAACATGCAGAGTCACAGAGTTAATGCCATGTGTCACGGCGATTATGTCATCACAATCACCTTCTATGGCATGTTGTGCTAAGTTGAAAGAGCAAAAGCCTTGCCTTTTGATGTACCTCATGAATCCTAGCTTTGAGGCATATGTCAAATCTTCTAATATCAAGAGAATTTTAAAAACTTGTGGAATACCTGATCCTCGTAGTGGATGATGAAAATATATTATTGAATAATGTATACGCGATCGTATGCATATTAGCATTTTATATGTACCTAAATAAAACGGTTGTACTATAATTTTATCAACCATCTTTCTTTTCGTAATATATTTAAATAAAATGGTTGTATAGCATTTCGCATTTGATACTATGAATCTTGTGTTATGCTAACTAATTTGAGAATAAGGTGTAATTGATTGATATGTTATATATTGAATCTTACTATCTTTTTTTTATGATTTTTTATGTCGATCTTTTTCATAAGAATAGAAAACTTTCATTCTGCTACATAAATTTAATTTTCATTATATCCAAGAAAAGTCATTTTTTTTCATCAACATTTTTGTTATATAATACAATGGCATTCTATTAAATATCGAAATAAATTAAATAAATACTGATAAATCTCGAATAGAGTATCACGTATTCGCGTTTAGGTTTGCATTGGAGCACTACTAACAGCTTGTTTGGATGGTGGTTTGCCATGGTTTCATAATGTATGGTGTTGTATGGTATGGTATCGTACAGTACAATACCATACAATGTTTGGATAGACTGTATGGGTTGCTACTGTTTAATGATAATTTGTTGTTTGATTTGACTGTATGGTATTGTATCGTAACTTATAAATTTACAAAAATGTCCTTAATTAGTATAAATATTAAATTTATCAATATCTTTTTAATATTTTTTTTAAAAAAATAAATACATAGAATCAAGTAGGGAAACATACAAGCTAATTTATCTCCAAACCGTACAAACAAGGTAAGAAAATAAAAAAAGTAAGAACTTAAAAAAAAAACTCAAAAAAAACGGGAGGCGAAAAAAAGTTTCAAAAGTTGATACGGAGAAAAATAAGTAATACAAAAACACTATATATATTAGGGTAAAGTTTAATAAAAAATAAAGGATAAATTAGAACTATTTAGATTTAAATAAGAGTATAATTGGGAAAAAATAAGGAAACCATGGGATACCACCAAATTGGTGGTTTCAAAAAGTGAGGGTTTTCATGGTTACAGAACCATGAAACTAAACCATACCATACCATACCATATAATTAATGAAACAATCAAAACAAACATCGTTCTCTTAGTAACCATACTATACTATACCATCAAAAACCACCATCCAAACAAGCTGTAAATGTGCAATTGGATTTATAGATAGCAATATTAATGATGTTTATTTCCAATTATAGAAATACTAATTATCTAAGCCCCGTGTATATTATTTTTATATTTAAAAAAGTTATTTAAGTTGCAAGTAAAATTTATATTTAATTATAAAGTATAATAGCATTCCATCAATAATAATAAAAAACTAATTAATTATTTTTTAATGTTTCCTATTTAAAGCCCTAATTTATCTCAAAAATATCTTTTTTATTTATTTGAATTTATGAAGCTAAAATTAGGTTTGGTTATACTTTTTACCATCTATATGGAATAATATTCATATTTGAATGTAGTACTATTTTAAAAATAAATTAGAAAACACATACTGAGTTATTTTTCAAATTTGAAATACAATTTCAAATTTTCTGTAACGACTTGACCCAACACTATGAAGTATTGTCTGCTCTTAGGCCTAGCCCATCACAGATTTGTCTCTTTGGGCTCACCCTTAAAGACGTCTTAAAGTATATAGACCAGTTCTTTACTTGTATACCTAGCATCTCTACTGAGCTTTGCCGATGTGGGACATTTCATCTCAAGATGGGTCGTTACATACACCCCCTCTATGGACTCAGCGTCCTCGCTAAGGTTTACCCCACCACATGAGATTCGCCTGGACTCAGCATGAGGTTAGCCCCGCCTCACCGGATACGCCTAAACTCCGTTGAACTCTAGCTCCACATCGACAGGGCTGACACAAGAGTTTCTACCATCTATAATGATCTAACCTGCTAGTGATATTGTCCGCTTTGAGCCTAGGTCTGCACGACTTTAAAACGTATCACTAGTAGGTAAAAGTTGTTTACTCACATACCCAGCTTCTCTCCGTTGTTTTGCCGATGTAGAACATCTCATATCAAGATGAATTGTTACATTTTCTCCGTCGAATAATTGATTTTCAAATTAAACAAAATGTATTCTACAAAAAATGTAACTTTGAACTTTATCTTGAGGGCACTTTAAACATTTTGATATTTCTTTATTAGTTAATTAGCTTGTATTTTAGTCTTAAATTGTTTTTGGACACTAAATGACAATAAAGTTTATCTTTTGATAGAAAACAGATAACTTAGACGTGAAAGAAAAATAGTGATAGAAATTTGTCAAATATTCTCTACATTTAATTTTACTTGTCACAATATTAAAATCATTTTCTACTCTTTCCTTTCCATATTCCGTATATTAAGATAAATTTTTTTACGTTTTACTCTCAACATTAACTGGTCATATTTTTAAATTACTTTTTCAACATCTAAAATTGTATTTTAATTAATATAAATATTGGACAAAAGTACTCATAGTGTCACCAATTTAAGAAGTTGACAAAGTACAAATGAAATAAAAATAAAATAAAGAGAGTACAAGTTATAAAGACAAAAAAGCCATAGTGGGGCATATTTGTCTAAATAATAAAAAGTACATTGTTAATACTACTATGTGCAACAATGTTAAAATGGATAAATGAATAAGATGACAAAAATATCATTTAATAAAAAAAGGAAAAAGTACACAAAATAGTGAAATTATTTATCTTTAATGGAGCCAATCCAAACTATTTACCCTTAATAGACCCATGATCCAAGCTATTTACCTTTTTACCCCCACTTTCCTCTTTTATTTCACCCTGACATCGTGCAGATATCATACTAACATCGTGTTGATGTCATACTAACATCGTGCTGATGTCAACATGAATATCATGAAATAATCCAATGTGATACTCCGGTGGTATATATAAGTCATACCTATATCATAAAGAATGAGCTCAATCATCTGTGATAATTTGACGGTATATTGATACTCAATTAGCATCATATAAGATTATGTTGTTTTTTCTAAGGAATAAATAAGCAGAAAATATATTCATTGTGATACTCCGTCGGTATATTTATACCATATCGGTATCGTGTAGGACTAGAAAATTATTAAAGTTAAAAAAATTATTTATTAACTCTAAATTAGTAGAAAATCTATTCTTGTGATACTCTGTCGGTATGTTGATACCCTATTAGTATCTTATAATCTTGAACTCTTTTTCTAATAAATAAAATAATTAAGCGAAACTTATTAAAGTTACAAACTTATTTATTAAATTCTAAATTAGTAGAAATTATACTATTTGTGATACTCTATCGGTATATTGATACCATATCGGTATCATATAAACTGAGTTTAATCCACTGTGATACCATGTCGGTATCTGTATACCCTATTTGTATATCATACAAGGTGGATACTGATGTCAGCGCGCGAATTTTAATAGTGAAAAGACATAGAGGAAGATAAAATATAAATAAGTATGTGAATGTAAATAGTTTGTTTTAATGGATATAAACTTAGTCTTCCCTAATAAATAAACATAGGGCCCTTTTTTTTGAACGGTCTAACGGCTTAATCAGACATGTTATGGGTTGGTGTCTGCTTAGGCCCATTCCCTTTTCTTAATACTAACTAGTATACATGCCCGCGCGATGCGCGGATAATCGTGAATTTTTTTTTTTTTAGATTGATATATTTTTAAAGTATATTAAATAATATATTATATTAAAAAGAAAAATCAACTATTCATCTCCATCTCCCATAATTAAATCTATATAAATAGTGACAACCAACCATGTAATTATTAAATAATTTTTTTTGTCTTTCATATATTTTTTCATTGCATTGTTCAATTTTATTAAAATTATTAAATTACTAAGATTAATTTTTATAGTTTATCAATTAATATATTTGGAATAAATACAATTAAGCATATATGTAACCTCCCTAAAAAATGGTCAAAATTCAATTATATTTGTACAGAGTTATATTTAATTCAATTTTTAGAAGATACATATGTAACTTCAAATTCAAAAATTAAAAACTTGACACTAATTTAATTGTCTAATTTTGATGAAATGGTATTTTACCTAAAAGACTTTTTAACAAAAAACGTATATTTTTATTGTTTCAATTTAAGTAACAATTGTTTCAAATTAAATATTATTTTTTTTTGTAAATTTTATCTCTACATTTAAAATAATTTTAATAAATTTAATATTTTTATATTTGCAATTTAGAGCTACAAAGAATACTTTTTCTAAGAATGACATTTCTCAAAAAACCTCCTTATTTTGTCGATTTTTGTGTTCAAATTGTCATGTATATTTTGAATTAAAATAAATGGCATAAAACAATATAAAGATCATAAAAAAGATCATAAACTTTTAAACAAAATATAATACACTATTTAAAATTCATATTGAAGTAGTTGCTACAAAATGTACATTAAAATTGACTTACAATACACATATTTTATAATATGATAGCAAAATTGCATTTATAATAAAATTAATAAATATAACAGGGAACGATTTACGATTTTTATCCGAAGTTTGCATATATTAAACTAATTTGCTGAGTACTCATAAAAAGTATTTTAATGTTTTCTTTTTAAAAAATGATAGTTTGAAAATATTTCTATCGATGACATTTTATTTTATTTGTACAAAAATACATATTTGAAATATATATATATATATTTTTAAATCATATGTACTTTTTTTTGTGATGTTTATATGACACTTTTGCGTTTCCAGTTATATAGGCAGAAGATTAAAATATATAATTGAGTTTTCAAAATTCGGATAGTAACATAAATTGGTGAGGAATCGTAGAGATGATTTTGGGTTAGTTGTTGTGTTTTTCCTGATCTTTATCCTTTTTTTTTTTTTAATTTAGATTATGTGTTTTAATTATTTCTTTATCAATATTTTCTACTTTAAGGATAATTAATTTATTTATATACTTTTTGTCATGACAATTTTTAATTTAATTAAATCTCATACATATCGTCACTTGGAACAACAAAAATTTGGTGAGATAAAAGATTTTATGAGTAAGAATTTAATCATCCTCAAGAAGAGAAAATGTGAAAAATCGGGTAGTGATAATCTTTTAGTCTGCTTTTATTATTTTTTGTTTTTGACAGTGTTATGTAATAGTTTTACGTAATTATTTAATAAATTAAAATTATAATTTGGAGATAATTGTTTTTTACAAAAAAAATAGAATTAGAATTTTGAGCATTATTATAACAATAAAACATGACACTATTTTGATGAATAATAGACGTTTGAATTTGAATATATGGAGAAGTTAGGCAGTGAGTGATTTTATTAATCTTGATCTTATCATATTAATTTAACCTTTTAACTGCCCCTTAATTAATATTTTCTTTTTTTTATATTATTTTTTACTTTTCAGTTGGAATATTTTATTTTTTTCAATTTAAAAAATTAATTTAATTTTTAAAATTTTTTATCCTATTTTGTAGAACATTTTTTCCAATTCTCAAGTGGCTTGGAATTAGAGAATTGAGTAATTTTGTGTAAAAAAAAAATATAGTCAGTTGTAAAATAACTAATGGAACTAATATTCATCAAAAAATCTAAGATCACAATAGATAAAAGACTCATTCATAACCAAAAGACCTTATATATATTGTAAATAAATCTTTAACAAAAGAAAAAATTGATTGAAAAAAAATATTTAACTAACAAAATATGAACCCATAGATACTCTCTTCATTTAATGAAGAAGTTTATCTAATACAAAATTCGTTCATTAAAAAAAAAGATCTTAAGGATATAAATAATTAAAAATTTAATTGAAAATTAAATTTTATTGGGATAAAATTGTATATTGAGATTTATTTATTCTTTTATCAATAATTACATTGTTTCAACTATTTAAAATACTTTTTTCTTTTAGTATGTCCCCCCAAAAATAATATGTCTATATATTTTAGTAGAAAATTAAATATGAAAATGGCAATTTCACCACAATGGGATGATATTTTATAGTCACATAAAAAATTTGCAATATGACTTATTTATATGACAAATTTTAATGTATTATTATGTTTGTTAAATGCTTATTCATTTGACTATAACATATAATTTGAAATGAAGTGAGTAAAATTTATTAAAAACAATTATATGTAAATAATATATTGAAGATAAAAATGAGGAAAAAACATTTATAGACAAATTCATTTGTGTTGATTGATATTCTTCTTCATGATGATAAAATTTGTTGGTAATTTCCACAAATATCATCATTCAAGTTAATAATTAATATATTTAAAAAAAATTGAACTACGATAAATAAATAAAATATTAATAAGAATCTATTATCGCATATAAGATAAAAACTGAAAACATACCAATATTGGAGAACATCAAAGGTAGAGGAAGAAGACAATGACTAAGATGGAGATAATATCATACAACCATAGATCTTTGAGCATTCCGCCGCTACGAACAACGATCGGATTGTAAATCTAAAAGTTGAATAGAGTGTCCATAAAATAAAATAAAAAGAAAGGAAAGTAATTCATTGAATTGTGTTTGTAGCAATTCAATTTTTTATTTTATTTTTGAATATTAATTCCTCAAGAGATATAGTAACATATTAAATTCGTCCACCGTAGAAGTTTTCTTCATCAAAGCATTTAATTGTGACACCCTCCACACGTACTCCTTTGTCTTTCCACTCATGTTAGTCTCCCTCAATTCCTTCACAATTGCCTGAGCGTCAATTATCATCATTTTGCCACCTTAATTCACATGTACTTCTATACAATTAGTTTCACTTTCACCAAGAATATACTTTATTATCTTTAATTGATTTCTTAAGCATGTAATCTGATCCAAATTTTGCTCTAATGCTCTTTGTTGTCATAATTTCAAACATAAATCAAACTATAATAACAGGAAATGAAGATAACAAAGACCAATGTAAATATGTAAAGAATAGAATAAATCATAAAAATATCACATAATTTATCCGGGCAAAATGAATCTTGAAACACCTATGAATTTGGCTTAGAGCATACCGATAATTAGGAGTTCACAAATAGATGAAAAACTCCCCTGAGCAGTTGTACGGAGAGATTCGTCATTGAAATTTTAAGGGAAGTTTTTATTCTTGAAGTAATCAATAGTGTCACGCCTCGGGAGGGTACCCTGGACGTGGCCGGCACTCAGAGACTATTGCTAGCCCCCAAGCGAACCACTTAGCCTCATCACATCATTCAACATCAACACAGCGGAAAATAATATCAAAGAAATATCTTAAATAAGGCACCAATGGCCAGCATCAATCTCAACATCAACTAAGCAAGGGAAATATTACTCAATTCAAAAGGAAAACATCTGCATCAACCTCGACATCATGTCTACGAAGACTCTAACCTGACTCAACAGTCTAAGAATGGTGTCATGACATGCCATGGCTACCGACTCAATGAATAAAGGAAAACATAAAGTAGAAGGGTTTCCTCCGGAAAGCAAGGAGGCTCACGAAACTCTAAACTCGAAACCTTGGACTTCAATGGTGCGCCTGCTGATATCCTCGAACTCCTGTATCTGCATCATGAAACGATGCAGCGCCAAATAGCGTCAGTACTTGGAATGTACTGGCATATAAAATAGCTGAATAACAGGGTAAGTACACAGCATAGAAAAAACATCAACTCAGCATCATACTCCGTTGTAATGTCAAAAGTCTATCTAAGGCAAGAGATTAGAATAGACAATCGACTCATCAATCTCTCATCAATCATCAACATCACATCAAACTCATCTCACTGAACTTTGACATCGACTCACATAAAAGAGAACATCACATCGGCTCAAGGGAACATCACATCGACTCAAAGAAACATCACATCGACTCAAGGGCTCGACTCAACATCACATCAACATCAACATCAGAGTTCTATCAAATGGAACCTAACTGGGAGTTTCTCTAACCGACAACCATCACTTATGAGCCAGTGATGATATGACGAAGCGATGCCGTTGCCACATCCATCCAATACCCTGCCCGGGGTAAAGGACATCACATCAGTGGATCCACAAGAAAACATCAAACATCAGTCCTCTTTTGGGACAAGATAGGAGCCATCCGCATTGCGGTTCAATTCTCTCTTCCTACGCGGGCCACGTAGTTAATGAGTTTGAGTGGGACTCACTCTCTACCCATTTCAGTGCTCAATACTCCTCCCAGAACTCGACATGCTCATAAAACATCATCATCATCATCATCAGCAGTCCCATAGGGACATAGTATATCATCATCAGTCACATAAGGACATGACATAATACCTCAACATCAACATCGGTCCCAGAGGGACATAGCACATCATCATCAGTCACATAAGGACATGGTATAATACCTCAATATCAACATCGGTCCTAGAGGGACATAGTACATCACCTCATAACATCGACACCAACATCAAAACTCAAGAGACATTATTTAGCAATTATATTTTAGTGCTAAGATATCATAAAACATCATGCTCATCAACGTCATCATCAATACCTCATCATAACATTATCATCCTCAAGGCTCTAGACATATTCCCTAATTTCATTATGCATGCTCTTTTCAAATACAATAATTATAGGGTTTAAAATGCACTTGTTAAATGAACTATAATATAAAGAAAAATAATGATGATCATCAGTTTCTGTAGAAAAGTTACTTATACATAAGATAAAGTAGACTATTACATGCATCAAGCTATTCATGTTAGCTTCATCACATCAAGAAAATGACACTCATCACTCAGGAGGGCACATGGGAGGACATTCCCATGCTTTAGGTTAGCCTTACATACCTGGAATGTTTTTCTAACAAAATTATGCAGCACCTCCTCTTGATCTCTTCAACCTCAACTCCCTTCAAGCCCTAACTTTGGTGACCTTTAGAGAGAATACGCTTTAGAAATTAGATTTTTGAAACCCTTTTCTTAGAAACCGACATTTATTAGTCGTAGGAGGATATTTAGGAATCATAGAAATGGACCAATATGCCCTCCGTAGCTTACAAGAATTTTCCCCCGAACTGAAATAACACAGTCCGTGACGCGGACCTGTCACGGACAGTGTATTTTTGGAAAATCAAACTCCGTCGAAAATTTTACAAAAAACATAAGTGTGGCTCCGCGACCGGTCCGCGACGCGGTCCTGTCGCGCAGGCACATTGTTTTTCGTTTTGGAATGAAAAATTATCTTTCGACTCGGTCGCTCTAAAAATCGACCGAGACCCTCTTCCCACTCCATTTTCAGTGCTGATCACGAATCCACTCTCGGATTTTCAATCTGAGCATTGTAAGACGCGTTTTACGCACACCTCTTCCCTACGGGTATTTTAGTAATTTACCGGATGTTACATTATCTCCCTCTTGGGATCATTCGTCCTCGAATGATGGGTAGGAACGGTATTAAGCACGAATAGACTCAAGACTCACCTCGATGCTCACTCAATAACGTCATTATCTCGACTTCCCATCGACCTCATTACATATACTGAGACATCAACATCATAAACATCACATCATGGTAGTAACATCAATTTACATAAAGGTAAGAATGTTATCTTCCACACTTTCATCAACCTCGAGCACGAACAGGTGTGGGTATTTTGCCTTCATCTTTTCCTCAGCTTCCCATGTGGCTTCCTCAACGAATTGATTCCTCCACAGGACTTTGACAGAAGCTATCTCTTTGTTCCTCAGCCTGCGAACCTGTCGATCCAGGATCTGGACTGGGATTTCCTCGTAGGACAAACTGTCTCTGACTCCTGTGCTCTCCACAGGAACTACCAAGGCAGGATCTCCCAAACATTTCTTTAACATCGAAATATGGAACACTGGATGGATTCCATCTAACTCGGAAGGTAATTTTAGCTCGTAGGCGACCTTCCCAATTCTTCGCACAATCTGGTACGGACCAATGTAGCGAGGGCTTAATTTTCCCTTTTTCCGAAATCTCATGACACCCTTCATGGGTGATACCTTCAAGTAAACCCAATCGCTCACCTCAAACTCTAGGTCTCTTCTCCTCACATCTGTGTAAGATTTCTGACGGCTTTGGGCAGTCTTCAATCTTTCCCGAATAATCTTCACCTTCTCCATGGACTGGTGGACAAGTCCAGGACCAATCAACTCAGCCTCTCCAACTTCAAACCACCCAATAGGTGATCTACATCTCCTCCCATACAATGCCTCATAAGGGGCCATTTGGATGCTCGCATGGTAACTGTTGTTATATGCGAATTCAATCAATGGTAAATGATCATCCCAATTTCCTTTGAAATCAAGGACGCAGGCTCTCAACATGTCCTCCACCGTCTGAATTGTGCGCTCTGCCTGACCATCCGTCTGTGGATGAAAAGCTGTGCTCAAATTCACTTTGGTACCCAATCCCTTCCGGAAAGACTTCCAGAAATGAGAAGTAAATTGGGCTCCTCTGTCCTAAATAATGGACAAGGGAACTCCATGCAACTTCACAATCTCTTGAATATACATCTTGGCATAATCCTCTGCAGTGTTGGTCGTCTTGACTGCCAGGAAATGCACTGACATCGTCATCCTGTCCACAATCACCCATATGGAATCATGCTGTCTCCGGGATCTCGGTAGTCTAGTGATGAAATCCATGTTAATCATCTCCCACTTCCATTCTGGAATCTCAAAGTTTTGGGCCAAGCCAATTGGCCTTTGATGCTCAACTTTTACTTGTTGGCAATTGGAGCACCTTGAAACAAACTCCGCGATATCCCGCTTCATTCCACTCCATCAATAGACCTCTCTCAGGTCGTGATACATCTTGGCGGAGCCCGGATGAATGGAGTATCTAGTATTATGGGCCTCAACCAGAATCCTCTCTCGGACACCATCAACATCAGGGACACATAGCCTACTCTGGTATCTCAATACCCCATCTCCCCCTTTGGAGAAGACCATCACTTTTTGCTTCTGAACATCCTCCTTCAATTAGAGTATAACAGGATCTCGGTCCTGCTTCTCTTTTACCTCTATCACTAGGGACGATGCAGACCCATTCTGAACACTAATCCCTCCCTCGTCATTCTCCTCAAGCTGGACTCCCAATCGAGCCAACCTATGCACTTCCTTTACTAATTCCTTCTTCTCTACCTCAAGATGGGCTGTGCTACCCATAGACAACCTGCTAAGAGCATCAGCAACAACATTAGCTTTACCTGGGTGGTACATGATGCTCATGTCGTAGTCCTTGAGCAATTCCAACCACCTCCTCTGTCGCAGGTTGAGCTCTCTCTGACTGAAGACATACTGCAAACTCTTTGTCGCGCCCCAATTTTCCTCGCGGAAAGACGGGAACCTGGACGACGTCGTGGCAACGACTCTTTTGGGATTTTTAAATTGGAGAGTCGCCACCTAATGATTTGAGGTGCATTAGGACACCTATTCTAAGTTTAAAAATCTAATCTAACGGTCAAAGTTAACCAGAGAGAGGGTAAGGGCTCAAATTACCTCGAAGGGAAGGTGTTAAGCACCCTTCGAGGTCCGCAAATGCGGGTCCCGACCGTATCTTGCATTTAAATGTGAGGAATGTAGGAGGGTTAGGATATAACCTTGCGGGGGTCAGGCACTGGGACGACGACCAGCCGAAAAGGACTTTCCACCAACGAAACGGAAGCTCTCGAAACTTGAAGCTCCCGAATATCGCCCTGCTGACTGTTCTCCACAAAATCAAGATTCCATTCGGTTACCCTCTGTATTGCAGCATAACCTCCAGTAGCAAAAGCTCTGAGAAGGTTAAGAGTTGCAGCAGATTGCATGTAGGCCCTAATAAGCCTATAAGGATCTGGAATTCTTGACTTCTCATCAAATATATCACCATTGATATTGTCACCCTTGTAACTTGGTAAGTTCACTCCATTTTTCTCCTCAAATGGATCTGATTTTTGTTTTTCAAACTGAACCCCCATTCTTCCAACCTTAATGACAGGAACTTCACCACCAAACATAAGAACAAGACTCATCCCCCACAAAATCCTCTATTTTCCAAATAAATAAGACTTTCCCCCTTATCCAGGAGAAAGAAGGACGTTGGAGGAGAGAAACCTTCTTGGAGAATCAAAATTCTTTTTCAGTAAGAAAAAAGCAGAAAGAAAGAATTGGGGAGAGAGACGTTGGGGCTAGGAAAAAATGACCAAGGAAAGAGGAGTAAAAATTGGGAAGGAATTATATCCTTCTATCTAATGAAAAAATATTTAGGAGGATTTTAGGAATATAGAAAGATTTGATACATTTTGAATTTAAAAATATACTCAATAGGGCTATGTGAATAAAATTTCACCAAAATATATAAAATAAGTAACCATTTAAATTAGTAGGTAAAAAAAATTATTAAATTAGTAGCTATATTTTTTTCAAAAATAAATCACCAATATTTACAATAAAGTGTAATGAATAACAACTTTTAAAATATTTTCTAAAATATTTATAAGATAAAAATACAAAATAGTAAGTAAACAAATATCTTTACGAGTGAAGAGTATAAATATAATTGCAATAAGATAAATTTTGTAAATCGTGAATGTAATTAGTATACAATTTATTGGGTAAGAAAAAATACAATATAAACTTACACGTATAATAAAAATATCTATATTTTTTAAATGTTAAATAACCGAGTAACATAAAAAAGGTCAAGGTGGGTCAAAATTGGGTGTCAACAGCTGCCCCTTCTTTGCTCGGGAAAGAAAGATGAATTGTCGAGCAAAGAAAGTTGACGGAGTAGCCAATTTTGTCCGGCCGATGGAATATTGTAGGAGGGTAAAAAGAGGGGTTGTTAAAATATTACGGCCGAGACTTTGGTTTAAAGTCGCCTACATATCTCTGGTTATACGAGAATCAGGCCGTGTGTAGTTCTGGATTAGGAACGGATGAAATTCCTAAAATAATATTAACGGTATGGGGATTGAGGTAGAAACAATAGTAGCTTGAATTGGAGAGGATAAGATGGTACGAAAGTGAAAATACATGATACGATTCAAATGGTGATAGAAGAATGAGAACAAGGGGTAGTACGGACGGTGTAAAAGAAAAGCAAAAGTTCGTTGTAATTAGTATACAACGGAAAGGTGCCTCTGCAAGGTGGAATGGACGAGGATCCACGAATTCTGCCATTTGTAACCTTTAAACACTAGATAAATGGTAAGAGCGCGCATATGTATTAAATAATGAAATAATTCATAAGCATGATGCAATTCCCTTTTAGACCATGAAATTTGCCATAAGACAATAAGGATGATGTCTTAGGCTATGATGTCTTGGGCCATGCTAATAATAAATTATATCCTCAGGTCATGAAATGATGTCAGTAGGCCATGAAAGATGATGCCTTTGGACGATGATACCTTCGGATCATGATAAAATGTAATTAAATCCCTAGGCCATGAAATGATGTCCTTAGACCATGAAAATGATGTCTTTGGACCATGACGCCTTACGGGCATGATAAGCAGAAATTAAATCCCTAGGCCATGAAATGTGTCCGTAGGCCATGAAAATGGTGCCTTTGGACTATGACGCCTTAGGGGTGTAATATATTATGCTATCTTCGGGCCAATGCAGATGGAGCTTTGATCATATGTGGGTTCTCAGGCCAATATTATGCAAAAATGTAGCTCGTGGGCATAATGTAATGCAAATGCAATCTCGGGCCAATATCAAAATATTATTTCAAGCATATGCAGTCTAACTTTGGGCCAAAAAGTGCAATTTTCTCGGGCACATGCAATGCAAACATCGAGCACATGTAAGTTTCTCGTGCACATGCAATGCAAATATCGGGCACATGTGAATGCATATCTCGGGCATTTATACTGCAAGTATCGGGCACAATGCGAATGCAAATGCATTTATAATGCAAATATCGGGCACAAGGCGAATGCAAATCTCGGGCTCTTATAATGCAAGTATCGGGCACAATGCAAATGTAAGAATGCATTTATAATGCAAATATCGGGCACAAGGCGAATGCAAATCTCGGGCTCTTATAATGCAAGTATCGGGCACAATGCAAATGTAAAAATGCATTTGTAATGCAAATATCGGGCACAATGCGAATGCAAATCTCGGGCTCTTATAATGCAAAAATCAAGCACATGCAATGTAACTTTCGGGCCAATGCAATGCAATTTTCACGAAATTTGTAATTTCGGTAGGCCAAATGCAAATGCAAATGCAAATGCAAATTCAATTTTATGCAAACTTTGGTAGGCCGAATGTAAATTCAATTTCATGCAAATTTTGTGCAATTTTAAGTAGGCTGGTGCAACAAAAATGCAATTTGAGTAGGCCAATGCAAAAATGAAACTTCATGCAAAACATTTTTCTATTAATGCAATTTTTGTAGGCCAAATGCAATTTTAGTAAGTAGCGAAAAGTAGGCCGATACAAAAGGAAATAAGATAGTTTAACTTTCACCTGTTTGTAAGAAAAATGTTGATTCTTGCATGACACGAAAAGGCCACTTCTAACATACCTACACATCCTTTCTAGATAAGTATTTTTGTAGAGAATGCTTTAAGAGAATTTTTAAGAGAATATCAAAAATTCTGCCCCAGCTATAGTCCTATAAGGGATATACTTTTCTAGAAGAATTTTTGAGATCCTCTCAAAAATTCTGCCCCAGTTCATGATTAAAAGGGGAAATAAGATTTTATTTAGGGTAAGACCGAACTCCATAGGAGCGCCTACGTATCCCTCTTAAACGGGAATCAGGTCCGACGTAGTTCATAAACACTAGAGAGAATGAATAAAAAGAAACCTTGCCGATATAAAGAGGAAGGAAAGAGATTAAACATGAAAGAATAAATAAGTATTAAATATGCAAATAGAGGCACTTAAAGACAACAATCCCACATAAAACACAAAATACGTTATGGTTAGACCCTAGAATCCCCAGCGGAGTCGCCATTCTGTCGCGCCCCAATTTTCCTCGCGGAAAGACGGGAACCTGGACGACGTCGTGGCAACGACTCTTTTGGGATTTTTAAATTGGAGAGTCGCCACCTAATGATTTGAGGTGCATTAGGACACCTATTCTAAGTTTAAAAATCTAATCTAACGGTCAAAGTTAACCAGAGAGAGGGTAAGGGCTCAAATTACCTCGAAGGGAAGGTGTTAAGCACCCTTCGAGGTCCGCAAATGCGGGTCCCGACCGTATCTTGCATTTAAATGTGAGGAATGTAGGAGGGTTAGGATATAACCTTGCGGGGGTCAGGCACTGGGACGACGACCAGTCGAAAAGGACTTTCCACCAACGAAACGGAAGCTCTCGAAACTTGAAGCTCCCGAATATCGCCCTGCTGACTGTTCTCCACAAAATCAAGATTCCATTCGGTTACCCTCTGTATTGCAGCATAACCTCCAGTAGCAAAAGCTCTGAGAAGGTTAAGAGTTGCAGCAGATTGCATGTAGGCCCTAATAAGCCTATAAGGATCTGGAATTCTTGACTTCTCATCAAATATATCACCATTGATATTGTCACCCTTGTAACTTGGTAAGTTCACTCCATTTTTCTCCTCAAATGGATCTGATTTTTGTTTTTCAAACTGAACCCCCATTCTTCCAACCTTAATGACAGGAACTTCACCACCAAACATAAGAACAAGACTCATCCCCCACAAAATCCTCTATTTTCCAAATAAATAAGACTTTCCCCCTTATCCAGGAGAAAGAAGGACGTTGGAGGAGAGAAACCTTCTTGGAGAATCAAAATTCTTTTTCAGTAAGAAAAAAGCAGAAAGAAAGAATTGGGGAGAGAGACGTTGGGGCTAGGAAAAAATGACCAAGGAAAGAGGAGTAAAAATTGGGAAGGAATTATATCCTTCTATCTAATGAAAAAATATTTAGGAGGATTTTAGGAATATAGAAAGATTTGATACATTTTGAATTTAAAAATATACTCAATAGGGCTATGTGAATAAAATTTCACCAAAATATATAAAATAAGTAACCATTTAAATTAGTAGGTAAAAAAAATTATTAAATTAGTAGCTATATTTTTTTCAAAAATAAATCACCAATATTTACAATAAAGTGTAATGAATAACAACTTTTAAAATATTTTCTAAAATATTTATAAGATAAAAATACAAAATAGTAAGTAAACAAATATCTTTACGAGTGAAGAGTATAAATATAATTGCAATAAGATAAATTTTGTAAATCGTGAATGTAATTAGTATACAATTTATTGGGTAAGAAAAAATACAATATAAACTTACACGTATAATAAAAATATCTATATTTTTTAAATGTTAAATAACCGAGTAACATAAAAAAGGTCAAGGTGGGTCAAAATTGGGTGTCAACACTCTTGTGATCCATAAACACGTCCACATGCACTCCATACAAGTAGTGGCGCCAGATTTTAAGCGCAAACACCACTGCCGCCAACTCAAGATCATGGGTAGGATAGTTCCTTTCATGAACTTTAAGTTGCCTGGAAGCATAGGCCACCACTTTACCTCTTTGCATTAACACACATCCCAATCCAACTCTTGATGCATCACAGTATACTACAAAACCTTCGGTCCTGTCAGGCAAGGTCAATACAGGTGCAGTAGTCAACCTAGACTTTAGCTCTTGGAAGCTCTTCTCACATTCTTCAGACCACTCAAACTTGACCTTTTTTTGGGTCAGTTTGGTCAATGGGGCGGATAGGGAAGAAAATCCCTCAACAAATCTGCGGTAGTAGCCTGCCAACCCCAGGAAACTCCTTATGTCAGTTGGAGTGGTCAGTCTTGGCCAACTAGAAACCGCTTCAATCTTCTGACCATCTACTCGAATCCCATCACCTGAAACTACATGACCTAGAAAGGCCACTGATTTGAGCCAAAATTCACATTTGGAGAACTTTGCATACAACTCGTGGTCCTTAAAGAGTTTGAAGGACAACTCTAAGATGTTTAGCATGCTCTTCCTCATCCCTCGAATATACCAAGATATCATCAATGAACACGATTACGAACATATCCAGGTAGGGCTTGAACACCCTATTCATCAAATCCATAAAAGCTGCAGGTGCATTCGTCAACCCAAAGGACATGACCAATAACTCAAAATGACCATATCTTGTCCTGAAAGCTATCTTTGGAATATCACATTATCTCACCTTCAACTGGTGGTAACCTGATCTGAGGTCTATCTTTGAAAAGCATGAGGCATCTTGAAGTTGGTCAAACAAGTCATCTATCTTGGGAAGAGGATATTTATTCTTGACTGTGACCTTGTTCAATTGCCTATAATCTATGCACATTCTCAATGAACCATCCTTCTTTCGTACAAACAGAACGGGAGCACCCCAAGGAGAAACACTGGGTCTAATAAAACCCTTCTCTAACAGATCCTTCAACTGTTCCTTCAACTCTTTCAACTCAGCAGGGGCCATCCTATATGGTGGGATTGAAATGGGCTGCGTCTCAGGAAGTACATCAATACCGAAGTCGATCTCTCCATCAGGAGGGACTCCAGGTAAATCCTCAGGAAACACCTCAGGGAACTCATTTACAATCGGGACTGACTCAAGAGTAGGGGACTTAACATCATCAGATTTAACTCATACAAGGTGATGGATACACCCCTTAGAGATTAACCTCCTCGCCCTCAGGTAAGAAATAAATTTACCCTTGGGTGCAACATAACCTCCCTTCCACTCGAGGACCGGTTCATTCGAAAATCGAAACTTACAAACTAGGGTCCTACAATCTATGGAGGCATGACAAGCATGGAGCCAATCCATACCAAGGATCACATCAAAGCCAACCATCTCCAACTCTACTAAATTGGCCAAAGTATCCCTATGATAGATGAACACTATACAGTCTCTATAGACCCTCTTAGCCAGAATTGACTCACCAGTAGGAGTCGAAACAGTGTAAGGCTCAAGCAAACACTCAGGAAGAATCTCAAACTTGTTGGCCACATAGGGTGTCACAAAAGATAAGGTAGCACCTGGGTCAAGTAATGCATAACAATCATAAGAAAAGATTCGGAGCATACCCGTAACAACATCTGGAGCAACCTCTTGATCTTGTCGATTACCCATCGCATACATGCGATTTGTCCCGCCTCCTGCATTAGCAGTAGTTGTCTTCTGACGATTGCCCTTGGGGGGCGCTGTAGAAGACTGAGCTCTATTTCCTCTATCACTCCACCTCTGAGTCCTCGTAGGGCATACACTCTGAAAATGGCCAGGTCGTCCACAGGTAAAGCAATTATTGGTGCCCTCACAGCACGCGCCCATATGCAGTTTGCCACACCTGCCACAAGGTGGCATTCCCCTCGGGCCTTGAGCAACACTGGCTTGGGACTGTGGTCCCTGTGCTCTGAAGTTCTGATAACCATAGGATCGCTGATCATACCTGTTTTGCTGAACAGGTTCACTCGCCATCGAAGGTGCATGGCTAGAAGACTTCTTTTGAAAGAAGGTTCTATCACCTTTATTCTGCTTCTGCTGATTAGGCTCATGCCCGACCGATTTGGCTTTCTTCTTCTGTTGTTCTTCTCTGTCCCTCTTTTTGTCCTCCTCAGTCTGCTGAGCATAGACCATAAGTCTAGCAATATCCATGTCTGGAATCAGCAACGCTGCCTTGCACTCCCTCTTCACGTGCCTGCCCAACCCAGTCACATACTTCCTCATTCTTGCCCTCATATCAAGGACCATCTCTGGAGCGTATCTGGAAAGCTGGATGAACTTCAAGCTGTACTCTTTGACCGTCAACTCCTCTTGTTTTAGATTCACGAACTCCTCGACTTTTGCCTCCCTCAACTCTTGGGGAAAGAAGTGATCGAGAAAGGCACTCTCGAACTCCTCCCACTCAGCCGGTTCAGCATCCTCACCTCTACCATCCTCCCACTGGTTATACCAGACATTGGCAATATCCTTAAGCTGATAAGAGACCAGCTCGACTCCCTCCACCTCATTCGCATGCATATCTCTCAAGATTTTACGCATCTCATCAATGAAGTTTCGTGGGTCCTCCTCAACTTTTAACCCCGTATAGACTGGCGGGTTCATCCTCAGGAAATCTCTGAGCCTAGTTGCAGCTGTAGGCTCTTGGGAACTGGAGCTAGGGGCCTGGGGACCGCGACTGCTACTTTGAGAGGCCACTAACTGGGTAAGCATAGCAATATCTCCCCTGAAGTCTGCTTCCGAAGTGGAGGCTGAGTGAACAGGAGGTGCTGGCGGAGCCTCAGCAGCTCCAGCAGGTCGTCCCCGTCTCCTTGTCTTATGCTGATGAGGGGCCTCTGGTAAGGGATTCTCAGTATCAGGGACTGAGGCATCTTTTTGGGCAGCAATACGCTTAGGAGGCATTATCTGCAAACGCGTAACACACGAATTAGAAAGGGCTTCATAGAGCCAAGCTCTAACGCACGAACTCAGAACATCAAAGAAGGGTAACCATTTCCTAAATGACCTATAGCATCCTGTTTATGAAGTGTGGTGCACAACACACGCATAAATAGGACTCTACTAGACACGGCTTCATAGACTCCCTAGGACTCTTGAACTCTGTGCTCTGATACCAAGTTTGTCACGCCCCGGGAGGGTAACCTGGACGTGGCCGGCACTTAGAGACTATTGCTAGCTCCCAAGCGAACCACTTAGCCTCATCACATCATTCAACATCAACACAGCTAAAAATAATATCAAAGGAATATCTTAAATAAGGCACCAATGGCCAGCATCAATCTCAACATCAACTAAGTAAGGGAAATATTACTCAGTTCTAAAGGAAAACATCTGCATCAACCTCGACATCATGTCTACGAAGCCTCTAACCTGACTCAACAGTCTAAGAATGGTGCCATGACATGCCATGGCTACCGACTCAATGAATAAAGGAAAACACAAAGTAGAAGGGTTTCCTCCGGAAAGCAAGGAGGCTCACTGTTGACACCCAATTTTGACCCTCCACAGTACAAATTAATCATCGAGTTTTAAATTTTAATGATTTGAATTAATTAGCTCTCAAAAATACAAAAAATATTTTTTGTAACTTTAGGTTTGAATCTTTTAATTTTAATTTTAATTTTTTATTAGGTTTATATATCGCGCATTATATATATTTATTTTAAAATACTTTACTTTACTTTACCTTTTCGTATTATATATTTTATGTTTATATGTTGTATATTATATAAATCTCTTAACTTTAATTATGTTTAAAATATTTTCTCAAATAGATTTTACCTTTAAATACTTTACTTTGTTATTAAGTCGTTAATATTTGAAAACTCCTTAATTAATTTATATTAATTCATCTCGTGATCGAATTAATTAATCGATTTCGAATAGACCGCGTTTATTCGGCCACATTTGTAATTTCAAGTGGCCAAATTTTAAATTCACTTTTTTTCCACCCCATAACCCATTTTCAGATTTTGTTTTTCAAAATATTTTTAAACACCCAAAAACCCAATCAATTAAATTCCTAACCCAACCCTTTTATTATTTCCGCCCAGCCCAACCCTTTCTACCCGACCCGGCCCGTCCCTTTAATTAAAACCCTCTCCCTTACCTCATCTCCCTCACGCGCCCCTCTTTCGCCTTCTTTCCCCATCTCTGTAAAACGCAAAACTAGAGAAGACAGCGAAGAAATCAGCGAGGAACAGGTGCTCCTCTTGGCAAAACGCCAAAAATCATTACTCCATCTCATGTGTTCCTCCCCTCTCCCCCATAAACCCAAAACCAAAATCGAAAACAACAAGAAATGGCAGCCCGAAATCAGGCCACTTACAGTCGGCCAGTGGCCATTTTGGTGCAAGAAAAATGAGTCAAACTCGTTCACGTATTCCTAAGGGGACCCTCAACGTATCTCACATCTTGTCCATTGATTCAAATCAATGGCTAAGGTGTGAGATTTGTGGAAGGATCCCATTGGATTTTCGAGCGGATTCCCGATTTTGCCCCTGTCTGTTGCCATAATTTTGGGGGTATTTAAACCCCATTTGTTCACTGTGCAGGGGGATTTTTTTTTGGGTTCTTTGGAAATTTTTTTGGAGATTTTTCTCTCTTTCTTTTGAAAATACAGACTACAACTCAAAACAACTCTATCTTAAAAAAAAGAAAAGTTGAAAAATCTGAAAGTGATAAAACTTGAGTCTTTTCAGTTTCGACATCTAGCAGCTCCCGTACATAACTCGAATAGGATCGAAGTTGATTCCAGCTCGACGTCTCGTCCCCGTTCGCTGCCCTCCACAAGGTAATATCTTTACTTTGTCACGCTCTTCATGTTCGAATATTGTATGCTGGTTGTGTTTTAGTTAAGTGTTTCAGTTTGATTTATGTTGTTGGGTTGTTATCTGGATATTGATATAGTATGAACATCTCCGTTAAGTGTTTTCGACAAGTGTTTAATATGGTATAACATGGATAGTTCCGTTTGCATTCCAGATTGTTCGAGCCCTTTTGACATTTTTGAAAGGCATAAAATGGTTATTTTCCTTGTGTTGTTGTTTAAGGAATTGAAACGGATTTATTACTTTCTGATGTTGTTATTGTTTGGAAAGTATCTATATTTCCGCATAGAAACAAACATGTCTTTTATCCCTGTTTTAGTTATTTTGGGCCAAAAGTTTTTTTTTAAACGTATCCTATTGCAAATATTTTCAAGAAACACTCATCTTCCTCTTTAGTTCGATTTTTGAGAAAATATATGTCACTTTATCCGCTTGGTTGTTTTTCGTGCACACTATGCCGTAGGTAAATGAATATATGCCACGTTATATTGACATGCCCTCTTGTCAAACATTCAGAATTATTATTTATATATCTTACTCTTTATGTTGCATGTGACGATTATTGGAGTCCGTTTTAGACCCCTCCTCTGCATATTTTGAGTTGTTCCTCGTCGGGGCAATATACACGTACGAGGATATGCTGAAATACAAGTGTTGGAGGCCGAAAATCGGTATATATACATCAATATACGCTGGTATACAACCAGTGTATACCACAGGATAAAGACCAAAAGGAAAAGGGGCCAAAAGCCCTAATTTCTTGTAGCAGGAGAATGGGCCAAAGGCCCAATTGGCAGCAGCATCTCTTTTAAGGGCTTGGCAGGCCCAATATTTGAAATTAATGCAGGCTTTGGGAATTGGGCCTGCCAAAGCCCAATTCTATTTTAATTTATTTTGTTTACTTCTTGTCTATATTATTTGCTTGTGATAATTATTTGATTATCTTTACATTAATTTTAATTCATGTTATTTAATAGGTTTTAGTCTAACTAAAGTTCCCCAAAAGTTGGTCATCTATGTCATTTTCACGTCTTGGATTTTTAATGTCAAAACTTTTTTTTAAAAAAAATAGACTTTATAAATTTTCTTTGAAATATTCAAAATAACAACAACAACAACATACCCAGTGAAATCCCACAAGTGGGGTCTGGGGAGGGTAAGATGTACGCAGACCTTACCACTACCACATAGGTAGAGAGGCTGTTTCCTGGAAACCCTCGTCACAAAAACCCATCAGCAGAACACGCTAGATACGATACACAGGCAAAAAGAGAAGAGCACATAATAATACCTATATACAAGATAGTAAACATATAAAGGCAGATAAATAACATATAAAGACAGACAATTACCACTCCTTCCTATCCTCCCTATTAGCCTGCTACTCTAATTCTCGACCTCCACTCCTTCCTATCTAAGGTCATGTCCTTGGTGAGATCAAGTTTCACCATATCGTTTCTAATCACCTCCCCCCAATACTTTTTTGGTCTACCTCTACCCCTACGTATAGCTCCCAAATCTAATCTCTCACACCTTCTAACAGGGGCATCAGTACTCCTTCTCTGTACATGTCCAAACCATCGCAGTCTCGCTTCCCTCATCTTGTCAGCTACAGGGGCCACCTCTAGCTTCTCCCTAATGACCTCGTTCCTAATCTTGTCGCTCCTGGTGTGACCACACATCCATCGTAACATCCTCATTTCTGCGACCTGCATTTTCTGAACATGTACATTCTTTATTGGCCAACACTCCACCCCATACAACAAAGCAGGTCTAACCACCATTCTGTAGAACTTACCTTTGAGTTTAGATGGTATCTTCTTATCACACAATACTCCAGAGGCCAACCTCCATTTTGTCCAAGCCGCCCCAATACGATGTGTGACATCATCGTCGATATCCCCACTACTCTGGATGATAGACCCCAGATACTTGAAGCTTTCCTTCTTGGGGATAAGGTGAGCTGCAAGTCTCACATCAATGTCTGCTTCCTCCCTCGCTACACTGAATTTGCACTCCAAGTATTCTGTTTTGGTCCTGCTCAGTTTAAATCCTTTAGTCTCCAAAGCGTGTCTCCAAACCTCCAACCTATCATTAACTTTGGTCCGGGTCTCATCAATCAGTACTATGTCATCTGCAAACAACATACACCATGGGACTCCCTCCTGGATAGATCGCGTCAGCTCATCCAACACCAAGGAAAATAAAAAAGGGCTTAGCACAGATCCTTGGTGAAGTCCCATCTGAACAGGAAAATATTCAGAATCTCCTCCCACCGTTCTTACCCGAGTTATGGCCCCGTCATACATGTCCTTTATCACTCTAATATATGCCATTGGGACGCCTTTCATCTCCAAACACCTCCATAGGACATCCCTCGGGACTTTGTCATAGGCCTTCTCAAGATCAATGAACACCATATGAAGGTCCTTCTTACTTTCCCTGTATTTCTCCACTAATCTCCGAACAAGGTGGATCGCTTCAGTAGTCGACCGTCCTGGCATGAATCCAAACTGGTTTTCTGAGATAGAAACTACTTTTCTCACCCTCATCTCCACCACTCTCTCCCATGCCTTCATAGTATGACTCAACAACTTGATACCCCTGTAATTATTACAACTTTGAATATCACCTTTGTTCTTGTACAGTGGGACCATTGTACTCCTCCTCCATTCCTCTGGCATCTTAGCCGTCTTCATGATAGTATTGAACAGTCTAGTCAGCCACTCTATGCCATCCTTGACCATGCTCTTCCAAAAATCTATCGGAATCTCATCCGGTCCGAGCGCCCTCCCTCTCTTCATCCTACTAATAGCCCTTCTAACCTCCTCAACATCTTTCTCTTTCCTTTAAACACTTAGACATTTTAGTAGATTTTAAAATCATAATCACCTAGTTTAATTCACCAACTATATTAATTAAATGAAATTTGATTAGATTCTAATATTATGTTTTCTTGATTATTTTTAAGTATTTCACTTAAATCAATATTAATTGAATAAAATTTGGTTAAATTTTTTAATATGTTTTCTTGATTATTTTTTAAATGGTTCATTTAAATTAATGTTAATATTAATCGAATAAAATGTAGTTAAGATTTTAAATGATCTATTTTTTATCTTTGAAATATTCACTTAGCTTTTTAGTTAGTAATACAAAATTAATACTTTTAAAGTTAGTCAAAATATTTAATCGTCGCATAACCGCGCGTTAGCGGATATTTCGGGTGCGTAAAACCTTCCCGAAATAGAAATATGAACCCGAACTCTTTTCTTCGGATTTTTAAAAGATTTTTTCTGTTTGAATCTTTTAAAATGTTTTAAATGGTTTTCTTGATTTTTCCTTAAAAATTAAGTGGCGACTCTAAATTTTTGAAGATTCGATTTACTTAAATCAATTAAGTCTCAAATCGAATTTTCGAAACCGAAAGTCATTTTCCGACGTAACAGAAATGGCGACTCTGCTGGGGAATTTAATTAGGTTTTAACCATTAGATTAAGTTTTTGACTAACTTTAATAATTGTTTTTATTTTGTTATTTGTTTGTTTGTTTTACTTGTTTAATTTTAAATTATTATTATTAAACTGTCATTGCATGCATAACATATTCCGCCACCCGGCAACTTTGTTTTTATTTTTTACTAAAAACGACGGTTATGCGGGTCGCAGCCGTTTAGTCCAAATTCTTCCATCGGGGTACCCTGACGAAATGAGTCGATCTTGCGGGGTCGACGGTCGTTAACTTCCCCAGCCCGGGTTGTCCGCTCGGGTCACCTTTTCACAGTAAAAAAAATAAACCCACTCTTAGACACCTAGGGTAGAACGAAACCAAAACCCTGTAGGTGCATTGGCCTAGGTCGACCCGATATCCAAGGGGTATCGGGCCCATTAGTAGCCCACCTTGAGTCCAAAGTGGCCTCCGGTCCAATTGGACGATAATATTGTTTGTTTAATTTGAAGGATGTGTATGTCTTTTAAATAAATCATCGTTCGGGGGGTTCGGGGGATTTTCTAACACATTTGTTTTGTAGGTGGGTAATCGATGAGCTCATTTTGTTAACAGTATCGGCACCACATCCGGAGAAGAGATGGAGAAAGCCGGAAATGAAGTAGGATCTTCTAGTTAGTTAATCCCCTGCGTGGGAATGTTTATCCTTGTATTTATATTTTATATTTTTTCCCTTTCCCTAAAAAATGTATCCCTTATTATTTACATTTTGTAATATATTTATTTATTTATAGAATTCACTTTTTTGGGGAACGATGAAATATTTAAAATGACAAGATACATCCTTCAAATCGATAGGCCAACCTTTGGCATAAAAGGGTCACATATTCTATAGGACGCGCAATAATTGTTTTTGTGATATCTGCTATAACTGTTTATGTGTTTATGTTGATTTGTTCGGAGACATTCTAGCCCATTTCTTTCCAAAAAAAAAAAAAAACCTTTTAGAGCCTCCTAAGCATAAAATTTCAGTCACTATCAAACGTTTGCCTAAAATACTCTTCGAGTCTTAAGTTTCTCAACAAAATTCGAATTTCACTTCCAAAGTTCTAAATTTTTGCTTCTTCGAGTCTTAAGTTTCTCAACAAAAATTCGAATTCCACTTTTGAACTTTGCTCTCTTATCTAACAAGAGGTTAAAAAAAAATTGTTTCGATTTGAAAATGACTCAAACTGGTCGAACTACGTCGGACCTGATTTCTCTTTTGTGAGATACGAAGGCAACCTTCAATGGCTCGGTCCCTCATTTTTTAAACACATATTTTCCCTTATTTTGGAGAAAACATATTTTTCCCTCATCCTCACAAAATTATGCTCAATGAAAATCATGGATCGAAATAGGCAACATTCGGCCTATTTAGTCATCTTTCTACATCTGTGGGTTGGTATGTCTTCGAACAATGCAACTATTATGTGCTTAATTTTATGTGTGATATTTTGCATTATTTATTATGAACGGAGACTAACACATTCATCTCTTGAGTTATTTTTCTGTACCAGGTAATTAGAACTGATTTGTATTGAGGGAGCTTACAAAACATCCATATTTCACAGAGTCTAGTCTCCAAAGATTTCTTCATCGATTAAAGTTTTCAAACGGCATAGGAAATGATCGAAAATAGTGAGAATATTAGTTTGACCGACGTTTCTACAAGGGGTCCGATTATTGATGAACAAAATGAAGTAATTGCACAGCTGATGCAACAGGTTATTGAAATGAAAATGGAAATAAAAAAGACTCAAGAACTGGCAAATCTGGCCATCACTGCTAATCTTCTTGGCCAGGATGATAGGAGGCCTCCATTCCATTTTCCTTCTCCTAACCCGACACACCAACTTATCCCTATATCAACCAACCCACCCATCATCCCTACTCAAAATACCCCCATCGTCGAACTAGCTACTCCAAATGTCTGTCATCCCGGTCCATCACACCAAGCTCCACCTCCTCCACAAAACCCAAACGTCAACAATGCTCAAGCCTTCAGCTTTTCTCCCGTTCCCAACAATGCTTACCCTCAAATCATCCAGAAATCTACACTTCGGACCAATACAATTTGCCCACTGTCCAAACCTCACTTCCCAAAGCTCTTTTCCATGTCCCGGTTCTTACTAAATCCCAGATTCCTCAAACCACTTACTCCGAAATAGACCACTACGAAGAGAAGGAGAAGGAATGGAAGGCCAAAGAGGAAATGGCCAAGGTAGGGATAAAGGAAGAGATAGCAAAAGCTTTGAAGCAATATCACATCACGCCAGATATTGTAGGCTTGAGTTATGAAGACCTGTGCATTCGTCCCGACCTAGACCTTCCGAAGGGATTCAAGATCCCGAAATTCGACACTTTTGAGGGAATCGAAAATCCGTTGGCCCACTTAAGAGCTTACTGTGGCCAACTCGTGGGTGTTGGTAGAAACGAGGCTTTATTGATGAGACTATTCAGCCGAAGCCTGAGTGGAGAGGCTCTGGATTGGTTGACGTCACAGGAAGTGAGCCAGTGGGCAGGATGGAATGCCATGGCTAAAGATTTCATAGAACGTTTTGCGTATAACGTGGAAGTAGTTCCAGATCGTTACTCATTGGAAAAGATAAAACAAAAGGCTGCGGAAAGTTACCGCGAGTATGCCTACAGATGGAGAAAGGAGGCTGCCAAGGTCCGGCCTCCTATGTCAGAAAAGGAGATTGTCGAAGTGTTTGTACGCTCGCAAGAACAAGAATTCTATGAGAGGATGATACTGCTCATTGGAGCAAAGTTTGCAGATATTGTCAAGATTGGAGAAACTATTGAGGATGGCCTCAGGACGGGAAAAATTACCCGTATGGCAAATCCAGCTGGATCTTCATGGATGGTAAGGAAGGAAGAAGAAGATGTATCTGTGGTCAGAGTTATTCCATCAAAAATACATCAAGACCGCCATAATAATCAAGGAAAATTTTCTCGTTCAAATTTTAGAAAGCCTCCTAGAGTATTTACACCATTGAAGGAGTCTCAAACTCAGCTTTATGAAAGGTTGAAAGCAGCGGGTATGATCCATCCTATAAAGGGAAGACAAGCCAATCCTTCGAGAAAATTCTACAGGGCAGACCGTACATGCATCTATCATTCAGGAGCCATTGGACACGATACAGAGGATTGCTCGACCCTCAAGCTCAAGATTCAGCTTGATAAGAAGTTAATCACAATTGATTAAACTTCCCCAAATGACAATATATTTCATGCTCGAGAGTAAGTGCAAGATGATTTAATTATGATCGCTTGGAACATTCGCCATCAGAGGACAAAACAACAGAGCAAAACATTGATAAGATATGAAGTTATTGCACATTTTATCTCTTTTAGCACATATCCTTTTGTAATGAACTACGTTTGACCTGAATTCTCAAGAATGAGATACGTAGGCGGCCTATGTCGGCCTCGGTCACCTTATTATCAAGTTTTAATTTTCTTGTTGTCGGAACTACGTTTGACCTGATTCCTACCTCAACGGGATACGTAGGCGCCACAACGGCTCGGTCATATCACCCATAAGATTTCCATTTATCCTTATAATGAAAACTGGGGCAGAATTTTTGAGAGGGTCTCAAAAATTCAGTAGAAGACAAGCTTCTCCAACAAGATTGGGGGTCACAATATGCAACTGGGGCAGATTTTTTAGAAGGTCTCAGAAATTCCTCCAAAAGATGTTTCTCCTACGAATCAAATTTGGAATTTTATCGAAAGGGCGTAACCGGAGGCAGAGTTTTGAGAAAGTCTAAAATTCTACAAAGATGTCACTTGCTACATTCAAGCAAACTGGGGCAGAATTTTGAGGAGAGTCCTCAAAATTCCACTAAACCTGCATTTCAAAGAGCGGATAAGTGCGCAAGTCAATTGCATGAAGGAGCACGAGGACAACGCCAACACAAATCAGTCTCTCAAACTAAGAATTTTTCTTTGGATGCAGGAACACTTGAAATCACAGGATGACGATGTCAAATCTTCAAGCATAAGGCGCCATTTACACATACCATGGCCTCAACATAAGCAACCAAATATCTTTTCATCTCATCTTATCTTCAATTTATCATATTATGTCAAGATGATTTCTAGTTACTTTCACAATATTTTGCAGTAAGTAGGAACAAGTTTGACAGATTCTCTCAAAGTTCAAAAGAATCAAGTTTGCATCGCCGGATACGGAGCGCGTGCAAGGACTACAAGATTGCAAAGGAGCAAACATCAAGTAGTGATAAGTCATGATTGAGAGCACGCTAAGTTTACCATGGCCTGATCTTTATAGCTGAATGGCGTAACCTCATACTTTATCTTAAGTGTAGACTTTACGTTATTATGATTGTTAATGTTTGATCTCAAGTTTTGCAGGTGGCTATGCTAGTAAAGTTGGGACAATGCTGAAATCAGCATCGAATCTGGAGACGATGTTATTGCAAAAGTGTTGCAAAGACAAAGCAAAAAGTCTATCGAATCAATAGACGCTGAAGATTACATGTCTTCGCGACAATTGGGGTTACAAGTCATTTCAAATCTTCAACGATGATTGAAGATATCGTGCGATAAACTCAAAGTTTATTGAGTTTTTCAGAGGAAGATGAGAAAGGCTTTAATCTTCATACAAAAGAATTCAGCCATTTCACTTCGTTTATTCTATCTCTTAAAAAGAGGTAGTCGTAACCATGACAAATGTACATGTCAATATGGTTTCTGCTTTGTCCATTAGGATGATTGTCACGTATCTATATAAGCATACGTGTTTGTTGACCATGTGAGGGTTACTATTCTAGAATCTTTGGGTTGCCCACCCCATAAGTGGTTTATGAATTTTACTTGTCTATTCGAGAGCCTTGACATATGATTTTATTGGGTTAACCACCCCATAAGTGGTCTGCATAGTTTGTTTGTCTATTTCAGGGATCTTATGTTGAATCATGCTGGATTATTATCGAGTCGTCCACCTCGTTAAAGTTGGATTATTATCGGGTCATCCACCTCGTTACAGTTGGGCTATTATCACAGATATATTATTGCCAAAAGAAACATCTATGCATATCGTTGTCAATTTATTTGCAGGACTATTATCATATTTATATTATCGCCAAGAGGAACGTCCATACATATCAGGGCTATCATCAGTTATATTATTGCCAAAAGGAGTATCTATGCATATTGTCGTCAATTTATTTACAGGATTATTATCATATTTATATAATGACCAAGAGGAGCATCTATGCATATCATCATCAAGACTATCTTTATATTTATGTTATTGCCAGGATAATTATTGGGCCATCCACCCCGTTACAGTTGGACGATTATCGGGCCATCCACCCCGTTACAGTTGGACGATTATCGGGTCATCTACCCCGTTACAGTTGGACGATTATCGGGTCATCCACTCCGTTACAGTTGGACGATTATCGGGCTATCCACCCCGTTACAGTTGGAGGATTATCGGGCCATCCACCCCGTTACAGTTGGACGATTATCGGGCCATCCACCCCGTTACAGTTGGAGGATTATCGGGCCATCCACCCCGTTATAGTTGGACGATTACCGGGCCATCCACCCCGTTACAGTTGGATGATTATCGGGCCATCCACCCCGTTACAGTTGGAAAACTATAATGCCATCAATTATTGCTGAGAAGGCCGTTGCATATTGTCATTACCATATTACATAATATTGATTCATCATCTATTATATCAAATTGGAGGGATTCAACATCAAATGCTTAGAAGGACGAATATGTGTCAATAAGGTGAAAGTCTCTATCTCCCTACTTGATTTTCATTTTTATACTAACAAGTTTTGTTTCAGTCTTTGTCGGGAGCATCCGAAAGGATGAATTCTCAAAATAAACCACAGGTGTGGACGTCATCAAGTAGGACGCAACACAACGTGGAACTTTTTCTTAGCAGCGAACTGGGACATAGTCTGAAGAGGAATGTCAAACTCTTCGGACGCGAGCTGAAAAACGACTTCCACCACAATCCAACCACACCCCTATCAGAGGCATGTGGGTATTTTCTTGAGTTTTCTAATTTCAGTTTCGCGTCCGATGAAATTTTAATCCTCATTGGAGGCAATCTTTCTAATCTGAGTGACAATGCACCAAGGTTCTGAAAATTATGTCTGTGTGAGTTCTTATTTATGGATGTGAAGAGCTCCACATTCATGGATAAGAGGTTGCAAGCCTCTTTTTCATATTCAATCATTTGTCACTCCTCCCAACCGAAGGTTATGTTCGCATAAGAAGATTTCCTTTTCAACCGATCGAGTCGAACTACAAGCAGCCTGATTCCTAAGTCCAAGGATATGTAGGCGGGCTCAACTTTGAAAGCTCGGCTATATTCTAACATTTGCCCTCAAAATCTCATCCCAAGCATTCCAATCTCTCTATAATTCAATATTGGATAACTTTTGAATTTTTTAAAATCATGCGTAAAATCAAGCGTTTTGAACTACAAGTGGCCTGAATTCTCATGTAACCTGAGGTATGTAGGAAACCCGAAACCGGGGTCCGGCCACAATTCTCCAAAGCCCGTACCAAGACCCTTCTATGAGATGAATATATGGTCGGCTCAAAATTGGATTGGTCAAGTTTCTTTGTCCACGATCGCTTTCATCGATCATGCCCAAAGAAAGGGACAGTTGTTGACACCCAATTTTGACCCTCCGCAGTACAAATTAATCATCGAGTTTTTAATTTTAACGATTTGAATTAATTAGCTCTCAAAAATACAAAAAATATTTTTTTGTAACTTTAGGTTTGAATCTTTTAATTTTAATTTTAATTTTTTATTAGGTTTATATATCGCGCATTATATATATTTATTTTAAAATACTTTACTTTACTTTACCTTTTCGTATTATATATTTTATGTTTATATGTTGTATATTATATAAATCTCTTAACTTTAATTATGTTTAAAATATTTTCTCAAATAGATTTTACCTTTAAATACTTTACTTTGTTATTAAGTCGTTAATATTTGAAAACTCCTTAATTAATTTATATTAATTCATCTCGTGATCGAATTAATTAATCGATTTCGAATAGACCGCGTTTATTCGGCCACATTTGTAATTTCAAGTGGCCAAATTTTAAATTCACTTTTTTTCCACCCCATAACCCATTTTCAGATTTTGTTTTGGGCCAAGTTCTTGGCCCAAAATATTTTTAAACACCCAAAAACCCAATCAATTAAATTCCTAACCCAACCCTTTTATTATTTCCGCCCAGCCCAACCCTTTCTACCCGACCCGGCCCGTCCCTTTAATTAAAACCCTCTCCCTTACCTCATCTCCCTCACGCGCCCCTCTTTCTCCTTCTTTCCCCATCTCTGTAAAACGCAAAACCAGAGAAGACAGCGAAGAAATCAGCGAGGAACAGGTGCTCCTCTTGGCAAAACGCCAAAAATCATTACTCCCTCTCATGTGTTCCTCCCCTCTCCCCCATAAACCCAAAACCAAAACCGAAAACAACAAGAAATGGCAGCCCGAAATCAGGCCATTTACAGTCGGCCAGTGGCCATTTTGGTGCAAGAAAAATGAGTCAAACTCGTTCACGTATTCCTAAGGGGACCCTCAACGTATCTCACATCTTGGCCATTGATTCAAATCAATGGCTAAGGTGTGAGATTTGTGGAAGGATCCCATTGGATTTTCGAGCGGATTTCCGATTTTGCCCCTGTCTGTTGCCATAATTTTGGGGGTATTTAAACCCCATTTGTTCACTGTGCAGGGGGATTTTTTTTGGGGTTCTTTGGAAATTTTTTTGGGGATTTTTCTCTCTTTCTTTTGAAAATACAGACTACAACTCAAAACAACTCTATCTTAGAAAAAAAGAAAAGTTGAAAAATCTGAAAGTGATAAAACTTGAGTCTTTTCAGTTTCGACATCTAGCAGCTCCCGTACATAACTCGAATAGGATCGAAGTTGATTCCAGCTCGTCGTCTCGTCCCCGTTCGCTGCCCTCCACAAGGTAATATCTTTACTTTGTCACGCTCTTCATGTTCGAATATTGTATGCTGGTTGTGTTTTAGTTAAGTGTTTCAGTTTGATTTATGTTGTTGGGTTGTTATCTGGATATTGATATAGTATGAACATCTCCGTTAAGTGTTTTCGATAAGTGTTTAATATGGTATAACATGGATAGTTCCGTTTGCATTCCAGATTGTTCGAGCCCTTTTGACATTTTTGAAAGGCATAAAATGGTTATTTTCCTTGTGTTGTTGTTTAAGGAATTGAAACGGATTTATTACTTTCCGATGTTGTTATTGTTTGGAAAGTATCTATATTTCCGCATAGAAACAAACATGTCTTTTATCCCTCTTTTAGTTATTTTGGGCCAATTTTTTTTTTTTTAAACGTATCCTATTGCAAATATTTTCAAGAAACACTCATCTTCCTCTTTAGTTCGATTTTTGAGAAAATATATGTCACTTTATCCGCTTGGTTGTTTTTCGTGCACACTACGCCGTAGGTAAATGAATATATGCCACGTTATATTGACATGCCCTCTTGTCAAACATTCAGAATTATTATTTATATATCTTACTCTTTATGTTGCATGTGACGATTATTGGAGTCCGTTTTGGACCCCTCCTCTGCATATTTTGAGTTGTTCCTCGTCGGGGCAATATACACGTACGAGGATATGCTGAAATACAAGTGTTGGAGGCCAAAAATCGGTATATATACATCAATATACACTGGTATACAACCAGTGTATAAAACAGGATAAAGACCAAAAGGAAAAGGGGCCAAAAGCCCTAATTTCTTGTAGCAGGAGAATGGGCCAAAGGCCCAATTGGTAGCAGCATCTCTTTTAAGGGCTTGGCAGGCCCAATATTTGAAATTAATGCAGGCTTTGGGAATTGGGCCTGCTAAAGCCCAATTCTATTTTAATTTATTTTGTTTACTTCTTGTCTATATTATTTGCTTGTGATAATTATTTGATTATCTTTATATTAATTTTAATTCATGTTATTTAATAGGTTTTAGTCTAACTAAAGTTCCCCAAAAGTTGGCCATCTATGTCATTTTCACGTCTTGGATTTTTAATGTCAAAACTTTTTTTTAAAAAATTAGACTTTATAAATTTTCTTTGAAATATTTAAAATATTTCCTTTAAAATAATTTATGAACATCTTTCTCTTTCCTTTAAACACTTAGTCATTTTAGTAGATTTTAAAATCATAATCACCTAGTTTAATTCACCAACTATATTAATTAAATGAAATTTGATTAGATTCTGATATTATGTTTTCTTGATTATTTTTAGGTATTTCACTTAAATCAATATTAATTGAATAAAATTTGGTTAAATTTTTTAATATGTTTTCTTGATTATTTTTTAAATGGTTCATTTAAATTAATGTTAATATTAATCGAATAAAATGTAGTTAAGATTTTAAATGATCTATTTTTTATCTTTGAAATATTCACTTAGCTTTTTAGTTAGTAATATAAAATTAATACTTTTAAAGTTAGTCAAAATATTTAATCGTCGGATAACCGCGCGTTAGCGGATATTTCGGGTGCGTAAAACCTTCCCGAAATAGAAATATGAACCCGAACCCTTTTCTTCGAATTTTTAAAAGATTTTTTCTGTTTGAATCTTTTAAAATGTTTTAAATGATTTTCTTGATTTTTCCTTAAAAATTAAGTGGCGACTCTAAATTTTTGAAGATTTGGTTTACTTAAATCAATTAAGTCTCAAATCGAATTTTCGAAACCGAAAGTCATTTTCCGACGTAACACTCACCAAACTCTGAACTCGAAACCTTGGACTTCAACGGTGCGCCTGCTGAAATCCTCGAACTCCTGTATCTGCATCATGAAACGATGCAGCGCCAAATGGCGTCAGTACTTGAAATGTACTAGCATGTAAAATAGTTGAATAACAGGGTAAGTACATAGCATAAAAAGACATCAACTCAGCATCATACTCCGTCTTAATGTCAAAAGTCTATCTAAGGTAAGAGATTAGAATAGACAATCGACTCATCAATCTCTCATTAGTCATCAACATCACATCAAGCTCATCTCAAGGAACTTTGACATCGACTCACATAAAAGAGAACATCACATCGGCTCAAGGGAACATCACATCGACTCAAAGAAACATCACATCGACTCAAGGGCTCGACTCAACATCACATCAACATCAACATCAGAGTTCTATCAAATGGAACCTAACTGGGAGTTTCTCTAACCAACAACCATCACCTATGAGCCAGTGATGATACAACAAAGCGATGTCGTTGCCACATCCATCCAATACCCTGCCCGGGGTAAAGGACATCACATCAGTGGATCCACAAGAAAACATCAAACATCAATCCTCTTTTGGGAAAAGATAGGAGCCATCCGCATTGCGGTTCAATCCTCTCTTCCTACGAGGGCCACATAGTTAATGGGTTTGAGTGGGACTCACTCTCTACCCATTTCGGTGCTCAATACTCCCAGAACTCGACATGCTCATAAAACATCATCATCATCATCATCATCATCATCAGTCCCATAGGGACATAATACATCATCATCAGTCACATAAGGACAAGACATAATACCTCAACATCAACATCGGTCCCAGAGGGATATAGTACATCATCATCAGTCACATAAGGACATGGTATAATACCTCAACATCAACATCGGTCCTAGAGGAACATAGTACATCACCTCATAACATCGACACCAACATCAAAACTCAAGGGACATCATTTAGCAATTATATTTTAGTGCTAAGATATCATAAAACATCATGCTCATCAACTTTATCATCAATACCTCATCATAACATCATCATCCTCAAGGCTCTAGACATATTCCCTAATTTCATTATGCATGCTCTTTTCAAACACAATAATTATAGGATTTAAAATGCACTTGGTAAATGAACTATAATATAAAGAAAAATAATGATGATCATCAGTTTCTGTAGAAAAGTTACTTATATATAAGATAAAGTAGACTATTACATGCATCAAGCTATTCATGTTAACTTCATCACATTAAGACATGACACTCATCACTCAGGAGGGCACATGGGAGGACATTCCCATGCTTTAGGTTAGCCTTACATACTTGGAATGTTTTGCTAACAAAATTATGCAACACCTCCTCTTGATCTCTTCAACCTCAACTCTCTTCAAGCCCTAACTTTGGTGACCTTTAGAGAGAATACGCTTTAGAAATTGGGTTTTTGAAACCCTTTCTTAGAAACCGACATTTATTAGTCGTAGGAGGATATTTAGGAATCATAGGAATGGACCAATTTGCCTTCCGTAGCTTAAAAGAATTTTCCCCCGAATTGAAATAACATAGTCTGCGACGCGGACCTGTCGCGGACAGTGTATTTTCGAAAAATCAAACTCCGTCGAAAATTTTACAGAAAACATAAGTGTGGCTCCGCGACCGGTCCGCGACGCGGTCCTGTCGCGCAGGCACACTGTTTTTCGTTTTGGAACGAAAAATTATCTTTCGATTTGGTCACTCTAAAAATCGACCGAGACCCTCTTCCCACTCCATTTTTAGTGCTGATCACGAATCCACTCTCGGATTTTCAATCCGAGCATCGTAAGACGCGTTTTACGCACATCTCTTCCCTAGGGGTATTTTAGTAATTTACCGGATGTTACAAATAGGACTTTAAGTTTTTGATAAGTAAAACATTGGTAAGAGATTTATTTATTTAATTAGTATATATTTATAATGTTTAAAAAACTGATTAGTAGTTATCTATTCCTAGTGTTTAGGAAAATGTAAAAATTAGATATATAGTATTTTAAAGTTATTCATCTTTTAAAACTGTAACTTTTTTTTTTAAGAAAAAACTCACATTTTTTGTTTGGTAAAAAACTCTAACTTGTTTTTAAAACTGTAACTTTTTTTTCATGCAGTAACTTATAATTTTTTCTCTTTTTTAGTATTTAAGAAATTGAATTTTTTAAATTTGATATTTAAACAAAAATTTTGTAGTTTTGATATGGTTAATAATTTTTCAATATTAAATATATATTTTCTATATGATGGCATTTGTCAAACTTATTAACATGTGTCTTTCTTTAATAAAAAAATTAAAATAATTCTATGTAATTAGTTGATATTTAAAAATTAAAAACTAGATATTGATTGTGATGCTGACATGCTACATATATATATTTTTTTAAAAAAAAATTGTTAAAATTTATTTGACTATTACAAAATTTTAAAACTTAAACTGCTTTATATTTTAATTTTTATTGTACAAATATTTGATAAATTATGTGCTACCATGTGGTATTTTTTTTTTTTTAATTTTTGATATTTGATAAATTAAATTTTCTAAAATATAATATTTTAAAAATCTGAAAATTTTAAAATATTAGATAATATAGATAAATATAGAACTGCCAATTGTAAAATGCCACATGTCAATCTATTGAATTGGCAATAATTAAAATAATACTTTTAATTAATTGATATTTTAAAAATAGAAATTAGAGAAAAATTGTGTGTTGTATCACTTTTTGCTTCTCCTATTAAAGATAAATAGATATAGATAATATATAGATTTCAAATTACTTTTAAATTTCTAATTTGTTATAGCTTTTTGTAGCTATACATTTGATTATATATAAATGAAATAATCAATTTATTTCAAATAAAATGCAATCATTATTACTATGTTTAAAATAATAAATGTATTGTCATTATTCAATTTTTTTTGTTAAAAAGCAAAAGACCTAGACGTGAAAATTTGTAATATACTATACTAATAAATTTTGTTGCTTCTTGTTATGCTTCTTCTTTTTAATATTATTAAAAATATTTTTTTTTATGTTTGCATTTTTTTTTTATATTTTAAATTTATTTTGTTAAAGAGGAAAAGACTTAACATGCAAAGTAGAATTTAATTAATTGTATTTGCGGTAAAAAAAAAGTAAATAAATAATCATGACTAAAAATTGTGTGAATGTGAATTTGTTTAATTAGTTTTTATAATGTGAATGCTTATATATAGGATTTGTTTGTTTAATTAGTTTTTATGATAATTAATTTTTAAATTTTAAATATTAACTAATAACTAATTAGATAAGTAGTTATACTAAAATGCCATATGACATCTTAATATGCTGCCACGTGGATAAATTTGATGGTTTTATCCACTCCTTTTAATAATATATAGAAGATTTGTTTACAAAACATAGCAATACTAATTTTCTTAAACTTATTAAGGTGACTAATTTGTATATCTATATTGTGTCAAACGTAACTAAAATTGTCAAGAATGTATGTGTGTAACAAAAAAAGATAAATTTATTGAAATCAAAATATACAATAATTAAAAATCATATGCCAATAAAAGACTTGCATTTCTCAGTGAACAAATAAAAAAAAAAATCAATTCTACAACGAGAAGTGTTATAAGAGTATATGTAGAATTGGCTAAGGAACATAGAGTGTTTGATAGTAAAAGAATAATTTGAGAAGATTATTTTCATGGATTACAATATATTTTAGGGATAAAGTTGTAACGCCCGCGAAATTATCAAAATACCCCTAAAGGAGAGGTGTGTGAGAAACGTGCCTTCCGATGCTCGGATCGAAAATCCGAGAGCGGATTCATGATCAGCACTGAAAATTTAGTGGGGGAAAGGTCTCGGTCGAATTTTAGAGCAACCGAGTCGAAATATATTTTTTCGTTCCAAAATGAAAAACAGTGAGCCTCCGCGATGGATTCGCGACGCGGACCTGTCGTGGAGACACACTTATGTTTTTCTGAAAAATTTCGACGGAGTTGAATTTCCGAAAATACACTGTCCGCGACCAGTCCGCGTCGCGGACTGTGTTATTTCAGGTCGGGATTTAATTTCTTAAAATTTCCAAGGGCATTATGGTATATTCCCACCTATCCTAAACGTACCCCTATGACCTATATAGGTCGATTTTCACGAAAAAGGGTTCAAAAACCCCATTGAAGAAGTTTTCCTAAGGTTCCTAAGGCTAGGCCTTGAAGAAGGTTGAGGAGATCAAGAGGAATACAATTGGTTTCGTGTGATTACCTTTTTCCAGGTATGTAAGGCTACACCTAAAGCATGGGAATGTGTCACAACCCGGGGTCGGGGTCTAGATGTGACACGGCGAATGGGGACCCGAAAGCCCCCAAACAAGCCTCAAATTCGCAGAAAATTAAAGACAAGATTAAAGAGAACATTCTTAAAACCGAAAGGGAGGACATATTCCATAGATAACGAAATAATAAGTTTATACAATTGTCCAATAAGTGCCTCTAATCAAGGAACGGGGGCCGGGACAAGTTCCGGGCTCACCCTCAGTCAAAATACATACATAGATGAGGTGTACAAAAATCAAGAGCATGCCCTCGAAAGACGGGGCTCACCACAAAATATCTAGAAAGAGATAAGCTACGCGTCCGGCGGATACTGCTCAAACTGCTCGGTCCCTGCATGGTAAAATCATGCAGGCATAGAGTATGCATTAGTACTTTTGAATGTACTAAGTATGAGGGTATGCAATGCACGTGATTTACCAAACCTGCGTAACCATGTTAAGTGGCAAGGGCACATAATATACAAGGAATACATATACAATAGAAATTATATATACAAGATGCCATGAAACACGTGATGCGTGCAATGCGGTAGTGCTCCTATATAACGGGGATGGACTATAACCGACAAACCAAATCCATGCGATCTATTACACGAATTGGACCGATTGGGACCTCTCATCGGTAGGGAGAAGATTACTTGCCAAGGGTAATCTACATCACACCTTACGACCCGCTTTTCGGTGGATGGACACCTTCCTTACGACCCGCTTTTCTGAAGGATTTACAAGATCAAGACAAATCATAGTCATGTACAAATAGACGAATTACATCCATCCCTATGTAGGCACATAGTTCGAGGAAAAGGGGGAGGACCCCCAATTCCATCGGTGCTAAGTCTTACACATCCCACAAGAATACTTATATATATATATAATTATGCTTTCAAGAGAGTCAAGTGCAAGTTCATAACGTTCCAGACATAATTGGGCTCAACGCCGATTTACAAGATCATATTCAAGATGCCAATGCAAGGAATAGCTCATCTACAAGTACAAGATGGTGCAAGCACCCAAGATGCTCAAAGAGCCAAGATTATAGACATACCGGTGATCACCTTATTGTCATATCCCATGTCTTACCAAAATTCACATTATAGTTCCCTTTCCGGACAAATTTCGGGCTTAACCCACATTTCCAAACTTTTCATATACCAATGCCGTGAGTATGATGCAAATGTAAAAATGTAGGAATGGCATGGGTGATGTAGAGTATATTCAAATGTAGCAACAAGAGGTAAAAACTAGAAAATCCATAATAAAATTAGTAAAAATGGTAGTAACATCACCCATACATAAAACATAGTTAGAGGGACATGCAGGTGCATAATTCCATAATCCAAATAGTTCATTTCCATAAAACTAACATAAATCATGGTAGGGAGCCTAAACTAACACATGCATGGTTCAAAGTACCAAGAACAAGTAGTAATACTAACATTTTAAGTAGACAAGTGTATGAAATAATTTAAGAAGAACTTGGGTCTTCTTGGTTGAAAGGAACCAAGAATCAAACCCCACATACCCGGTAGAAGACAACTTGAGGTGAAATCGACTCCCAAACTTGGCCCTAGCTTGAACAAATTCTTAGAGAGATGTTGGAGAGCTCTTTAGGAGGAATTTTAGAGAGAGAAGGAGTTGAAGTAAAATGACCAAATTTGGTGAAGTCCCATATATATAGGGAGCTCAAGAAAGGGTGGAAAAGACCATATTTGCACCGGAATAAACCAAAATTACGAAATTGCCATTAATGAAACAGACCGGAAAAATGGTCCGTCTGGGTCACACGGTCCAGTAAACGGACCATCTCACTCCACACGGGCCGTCTACTGGTCCGTGGCACTAGACTTAGATTTTTCGGGGGCAATATTCTTTTGACTAAGTCAATCCACACTGTCCAGTAAACGGACCATCTCACCCCACACGGCCCGTGCGATGGACCATCTCACCAGACTTAGAATTTTTCCGAAAAATTTTCCTTCGGACCAAGTGTCACCAAACGGTCCGTTAAACGGACCGTTTAAGGTCACACGGACCGTGCAATGGTCCGTATGAAGGTACCACAGAAGTACACACACTTAGAACAAAGTTTTGGCAAGAAATTCGTGGGTCAAAGTAGCCTCACGGACCGTCTGATGCCACACGGTCCGTGTGGCTGGCCGTGTGGATTTCCTGCGCGAACAGTTTGAACGAAAACAAGCGTAACTCCTTGGTCCGAGCTCAGAATTAGGTGAAACCAGGTGCGTTGGAAAGCTAATTCAAAGAGCTTTAATTTGGTATGTCATAGGCCACCCAGTTCAATTTGAGCTAAGAGATATGCTCACTCAAAGTTGACCCTCTCATAGGTACTTGAGAAGAGTTTAGCCAGGGAATTCCTTTGAGGTCGTTAAACAAATTTCCGGGTCCTTACACCATCTCCCCCTTGGGAACATGCGTCCTCGAATGTGCAAGAACAAGGCTAGAAAAGACATTGTTAAGGCAAGATAGATCCGATTCAAGAAACAATGCACAACTTAACTCAAAATGCAAGATTGTACACAAAAGCTTTTTATCATAAATCAAATTATAGCTCAAAACCAATTCATGTCAAAATTGTATCCAACTTATTTGCCAAAGAAGTAAAAACCTTTATTGTACACATATGCATGTCATGCTATGAGACTCAAGAGGGCAAGAAAATGACACAATCGATAGGGAAAGATTTCTAGTACCTTAGGCTTGAGTAGATTGGAAAAGATGGGGGTATCGCTTCATCATGTCCAACTCCGCCTCCCAAGTAGCACTCTCTACTAGTTGATTCCTCCAAAGTACCTTTACCGAAGCCACATCCTTGTTGCGAAGTCGCTTAACTTGCCTATCCAAAATTGCCACCGGCACCTCCTCATAAGTCAAATTTTCCTCAACCTCAATCCCTTCCAAAGGCACAATGGAGTTAGGATCACCAACAAACTTTCTCAACATAGATACATGAAAGACCGGGTGGATTGACCCCAAATCCGGAGGTAACTCTAACTTATAAGCCACATCTCCAATCCGCTCAACAACTTCATACGGGCCAACATACCGGGGGCTCAACTTGCCCTTTTTGCCAAAACGCATAACTCCCTTCATAGGAGAGACTTTTACATAAACCCAATCCCCTACATGAAATTCGAGGTCCCTCCTCCTACTATCCGCATAGGACTTTTGGCGACTTTGGGCCGCGTTCAATCTCTCTCTAATCACTTTTACCTTCTCCATAGCATCCATCACCAAATCCGGGCCAACCAAGGCCGTTTCCCCTGCTTCGAACCACCCCACGGGGGATCTACACCTTCTCCCATACAAAGCTTCAAACGGAGCCATGCCAATACTAGCATGGAAGCTATTATTATAGGCAAACTCGATGAGTGGAAGATGATCATCCCAATTCCCCTTAAACTCCAATACACATGCCCTCAACATGTCCTCCAAAGTTTGAATAGTCCGTTCCGCTTGGCCATCGGTTTGAGGATGAAAAGCGGAACTCAACTTAATTTTGGTCCCAAGGCCCTTCATAAAAGATTTCCAAAAGTGGGAAGTGAATTGAGTACCACGGTCCGATATGATGGACCTAGGCACACCATGTAACCTCACCATCTCTTGGATATACAACCTCGCATAATCCTCGGCACTGAAAGTAGCTTTGACCGGTAAAAAGTGGGCTGATTTCGTCATCCGATCCACAATAACCCAAATGGAGTCGAATTGCCTTCGGGTCCGAGGCAATCCAACCACAAAGTCCATATTCACATCCTCCCACTTCCAAGTGGGAATTTCAATGTCTTGGGCCAAACCACCGGGCCTCTGGTGCTCAACTTTTACCTGCTGACAACTCGGACATTCTGACACAAACTTGGCAACATCTCTCTTCATACCGTGCCACCAATAAATCTCTCTCAGATCCCGGTACATCTTGGTAGACCCCGGGTGAATAGAATAACGAGAGTTGTGGGCCTCGCTCATAATCACCTTCCTAAGGTCACCCACGTCGGGAACACAAAGCCGGTTTTGGTACCGGAGTACCCCATCTCCCCCTTGGGAGAAAGCCTCGATCTCTTTTGCAGCAACCAACTTCTTCAACTCACACAACGATGGATCTAGGTCTTGTTTAGCTTTCACTTCATTTATCATAGAAGATTCTGACCCGTTCTGAACCCGAATACCACCTGTGCTAGAATCAGTCAACCTGACACCCAACCTAGCCAACCGGTGAATATCCCTTGCCAATTCCCTTTTCTCATTTTCAACATGTGCCACGCTCTCCATAGACAACCTGCTAAGGGCATCAGCTACGACATTGGCCTTGCCCGGATGATACAACACGCTCATGTCATAATCCTTCAGAAATTCCAACCACCTCCTTTGCCTGAGATTAAGATCCCTCTGAGTGAACACATACTGCAAACTTTTGTGGTCGGTAAATACATCAACATGGACCCCGTACAAATAGTGCCTCCAAATTTTCAAAGCAAACACCACCGCCGCTAATTCAAGGTCGTGAGTGGGATAGTTGCGTTCGTGCACCTTCAACTGTCTTGATGCATACGCTATCACCTTACCATTCTGCATAAGCACACAACCCAGACCGACCCTCGAGGCATCACAATACACCACGAACCCTTCTGAACCACTTGGCAAGGTCAAAATAGGAGCTGATGTAAGCTGATCCTTCAAAGTTTGGAAACTCCTCTCACATTCATCCGACCATACAAACTTAGCCTGCTTCTGAGTCAACTTGGTCAACGGAGATGCAATAGAGGAGAAACCTTCTACAAACCTTCTATAGTACCCGACCAACCCAAGAAAACTGCGGATATCCGAAGGGGTCAACGGTCTAGGCCAATTTTTCACAGCCTTCGTCTTCCTTGGATCTACCTTGATACCATCCCCGGATACCACATGCCCGAGGAAAGCCACTTCGCCCAACCAAAACTCGCACTTGTTGAATTTGGCATATAATTTCTTTTCCCTCAGAGTTTGGAGGGCCATCCTTAAATGATTCCCATGCTCTTGCTCACTTCGGGAGTAAACGAGGATATCATCAATAAATACCACCACAAAGCTGTCCAAGAACGGCTTAAACACCCTGTTCATTAAATCCATAAATGCGGCCGGAGCATTAGTTAGACCAAATGACATCACCACAAATTCAAAGTGCCCGTACCTTGTTCGAAAAGCTGTTTTGGGGATGTCACACTCTCTAACCTTCAACTGATGGTACCCGGAACGGAGATCAATTTTTGAGAAGTGAGTGGCACCTTGTAGCTGATCAAACAAGTCATCAATCCTCGACAACGGGTACTTATTCTTAACTGTCACTTTATTCAACTGCCTGTAATCGATACACATACGGAGAGACCCGTCCTTCTTTCTCACGAACAATACAGGAGCACCCCACGGTGATGAACTAGGCCGAATAAAGCCCTTCTCTAACAAGTCCTTCAACTGCTCCTTTAACTCTTTCAATTCTGCCGAGGCCATCCGATACGGAGGGATAGAAATAGGTTGAGTGTCCGGAAGTAGATCTATGCCGAAATCTATCTCTCTATCCGGAGGAATGCCCGGTAAGTCCTCGGGGAACACATCCGAAAATTCATTCACCATAGGGACTGACTCGAGAGCAGGCACCTCAGAATTTGTATCTCGGACCCTTACCATATGGTAGATACACCCCTTAGAAATCATTTTCTGCGCCTTGAGGTAGGAAATAAACCTACCTTTAATAGAGGAATCACTACCTTTCCATTCAAGAACTGGCTCACCGGGAGGTTGGAACTGGACTTTACGGGTTCTACAATCTATAGAAGCATAGGATGCATGCAGCCAATCCATTCCAAGAATCACATCAAAATCAAACATTTCAAGTTCCACAAGATCACATGGAAAGATTTTATGCAACACCGCGACAGGACACCCATGATAAACCCTATGAGCAATAATAGATTCACCCACGGGGGTATAGACCGAGAAAGGCTCTCTTAGAATTTGGGGTTTCAAACCGAACTTAACAGCCAATAACGGAGTCACAAAAGACAAGTTTGCACCTGGGTCAAGCAAAACATAAGCATCAAAGTCAAAAACTTTTAACATACCCGTCACAACATCTGGAGCCTCCTCGACATCCTGGCGAGCATGGAGTGCGTAGAACCTGTTATTTCTCGGGGCAGCACCTGGAGGACCCCTCTGTTGACCTTGGCGGGCTACCTGACCTCGGTCTCTGCGCGCATTCCTTGGACAGTCAGCAACTTCATGGTCCTTGCTTCCACATCCGAAGAAAAGTCCCAAATCCCTCCGGCAGGCACCTGTGTGAGGCCTCCCACACTTGTCACACATCAAATATCCGGGTCCGCCACCCGCCTGAACCCCGGGAGGGGGTGCCCGAGCATTAGCCACACGAGCTCCCGAGCCTTGGCCCTGCTGGAAGCGACCAAAACCAACATTCTTAGCCCCGGAGAACTTACCATCAACACGGGCTCTCTTGGGATCATATTCTCTCTTCTCCTTGAGTTTCTCTCCCTCAATCTGCTCAGCGTACACCATGAGCTGGGCAATATCCATGTCCCCAATCAGCATAGCAGTTCGGCATTCTTTCACCAGCAAGTCAGAAATACCTGAAACAAGTTTGTGCATTCTGGCACGGGGATCAGCCACCAGGGACGGAGCATATTTAGACAATTTGGTGAATTTGAGGGCATAATCCCTCACACTCATACTTCCCTGCTTAAGATTAATAAACTTGGTCATTTTGGCCTCCCTCAGCTTAAGTGGGAAGAAGCGGTCCAGGAAGGCAGTTCTGAACTCTCCCCATGTAACATCACTATCATCAACCCGCTCCATAGCCCACTGCGTATACCATACCTGGGCCACATCTTTCAACTGATAAGCAGCCAACCCAGCTTTCTCTTCAGACGAGACGCCCATAATATTCAATATTTTTGAGAGCTCATCAATGAACTCCTGAGCATCATCATCAGCCCTAGACCCGTAGAACTCCGGAGGATTCATCCGGATAAAATCCCTCACGATAGAAGCGGGTGCAGGGTCCCGTGGCAAGTTGGCCTGCCTTGCCTGAGCTGTCACGGCCTGTGCGAGCATGGCGAAAGCAGCACGAAATTCGCCATTTGATATAGGCTCCTCCATAGGCTCGGGAGGGGCCTGATCCTCGGCAGCAGGAGCCGGCCTAGGGAGTGGAGGTCTTCCTCGAGGCATTTTTTGAAAAAGATTAACGACACCAATAAGCAAAGAAATTCATACGCTAGCTATAGCACGATATAAGACACAAAGAAGGGAGAATTTCCTAAAACGTCTTCGTAGCCTCCCATTCATAGGTATGGTGCACTTCACACCCATGAATAGGACTCTACTCAACGCGGCACGTTGGACTCCGAGGACCATTGAAAACCCAAGGCTCTGATACCACCATTTGTCACGACCCGGGGTCGGGGTCTAGATGTGACACGGCGAATGGGGACCCAAAAGCCCCCAAACAAGCCTCAAATTCGCAGAAAATTAAAGACAAGATTAAAGAGAACATTCTTAAAACCGAAAGGTGGACATATTCCATAGATAACGAAATAATAAGTTTATACAATTGTCCAATAAGTGCCTCTAATCAAGGAACGGGGGCCGGGACAAGTTCCGGGCTCACCCTCAGTCAAAATACATACATAGATGAGGTGTACAAAAATCAAGAGCATGCCCTCGAAAGACGGGGCTCACCACAAAATATCTAGAAAGAGATAAGCTACGCGTCCGGCGGATACTGCTCAAACTGCTCGGTCCCTGCATGGTAAAATCATGCAGGCATAGAGTATGCGTTAGTACTTTTGAATGTACTAAGTATGAGGGTATGCAATGCACGTGATTTACCAAACCTGCGTAACCATGTTAAGTGGCAAGGGCACATAATATACAAGGAATACATATACAATAGAAATTATATATACAAGATGCCATGAAACACGTGATGCGTGCAATGCGGTAGTGCTCCTATATAACGGGGATGGACTATAACCGACAAACCAAATCCATGCGAGCTATTACACGAATTGGACCGATTGGGACCTCCCATCGGTAGGGAGAAGATTACTTGCCAAGGGTAATCTACATCACACCTTACGACCCGCTTTTCGATGGATGGACACCTTCCTTACGACTCGCTTTTCGGAAGGATTTACAAGTTCAAGACAAATCATAGTCATGTACAAATAGACGAATTACATCCGTCCCTATGTAGGCACATAGTTCGAGGAAAAGAGGGAGGACCCCCAATTCCATCGGTGCTAAGTCTTACACATCCCACAAGAATACTTATATATATATATAATTATGCTTTCAAGAGAGTCAAGTGCAAGTTCATAACGTTCCAGACATAATTGGGCTCAACGCCGATTTACAAGATCATATTCAAGATGCCAATGCAAGGAATAGCTCATCTACAAGTACAAGATGGTGCAAGCACCCAAGATGCTCAAAGAGCCAAGATTATAGACATACCGGTGATCACCTTATTGTCATATCCCATGTCTTACCAAAATTCACATTATAGTTCCCTTTCCGGACAAATTTCGGGCTTAACCCACATTTCCAAACTTTTCATATACCAATGCCGTGAGTATGATGCAAATGTAAAAATGTAGGAATGGCATGGGTGATGTAGAGTATATTCAAATGTAGCAACAAGAGGTAAAAACTAGAAAATCCATAATAAAATTAGTAAAAATGGTAGTAACATCACCCATACATAAAACATAGTTAGAGGGACATGCAAGTGCATAATTCCATAATCCAAATAGTTCATTTCCATAAAACTAACATAAATCATGGTAGGGAGCCTAAACTAACACATGCATGGTTCAAAGTACCAAGAACAAGTAGTAATACTAACATTTTAAACGGACCGTTTAAGGTCACACGGACCGTGCAATGGTCCGTATGAAGGTACCACAGAAGTACACACACTTAGAACAAAGTTTTGGCAAGAAATTCGTGGGTCAAAGTAGCCTCACGGACCGTCTGATGCCACACGGTCCGTGTGGCTGGCCGTGTGGATTTCCTGCACGAACAGTTTGAACAAAAACAAGTGTAACTCCTTGGTCCGAGCTCAGAATTAGGTGAAACCAGGTGCGTTGGAAAGCTAATTCAAAGAGCTTTAATTTGGTATGTCATAGGCCACCCAGTTCAATTTGATCTAAGAGATATGCTCACTCAAAGTTGACCCTCTCATAGGTACTTGAGAAGAGTTTAGCCAAGGGAATTCCTTTGAGGTCGTTAAACAAATTTCCGGGTCCTTACAGAATGTCCTCCCATGTGCCCCATGAGTAATGTATTAAAGTTTAATGGTGATGATGCTAGGGTAATGAAGTGAAACATGTTAATTCATGTAATGTAATGAATAAATGCCATTATTTTATGCATAAACCTACATATTTTCCTGCATTGATGATGACCCTCATAAAAACCCTCATGCATCCTTTTAAACTATTTTCTTGAAAAGCATTTAGTTGAAAACCTTATATCTATTGTATATGTATTCTAGAAAAGCATGCATGATGAACATGGGCGCGTGTGTAGAGTCTTGAGTAATGATAAAATAATGAATGATGAATGTTGAGCATGAGAATATGGGATTGTCTCTATGTTGAGAGTCAAAGTTCCTAAACTAGTGTTCCTAAAGTCTATGATGTCAATGCTAATGCAATGAGATGTCAATGATGTTAATGTAAATGAAATGCTAATGATAATGTATTATGCCCCTATGGAGACTAACGATGATGTAATGGTCCCTATGGGACTAATGATGTTAATGTTTTATGAGCAATGTCGAGTCCTGGGAGGAGTATTGAGCACCGAAATTGATAAAAGTGAGTCCCACTTGAGTCCATTAACTACGTGGCCCGCGTAGGAAGAGAGAATTGAAACGCAATGCAGACGGCTCCTATCTTGTCCCAAATGCGGACTAATGTTGTGTTTTAAGGATCCACTAATGTTACGTTCCTTACCCCGGGCAGGGTAAGGTATGGATGTGGCAACGACATCGTTTCGTTGTATCATTACTGGCTCATAAGTGATGGTTGTCGGTTAAAGAAACTCCCAGTTAGGCCTCTCAGAAAAGGTTTCCCTAATAGTACTCTAATGTCAATGTTAATGTAAAGGTCAATGTTAATGTTTCCCTGATGTAAATGTTAAGGTCTCATGACGATGTATGTTATGTTCGTATAATCCTAACGATGTGTTTCAGCTATTTTACATGCCAGTACATTTCACGTACTGACGCCAATTGGCGCTGCATCGTTTCATGATGCAGATACAGGAGCTAGAGGACTTCAATAGCTGCCCCATTGAGGTCAAGTGTTTTCAAGTTCAGACTGTGGTGAGCCTCCTTGTTTTCGGAGGAAACCTTTATTTAATGTTATCCTGTTTCTTTTGAGTCGGGTAGCCATGGTATGTCATGGTCCCCTTCCTAGACGTTTTAAGCAATGTTAGAGGCTTTGTAGACATAATGATGTAGTCAAGGTGAATGCTTTGATAACTGGGCAATATTTCCTTGCTTGGGTTTTTATGATCAGATTAATGTTTGGCCATTGGCCCACTATTTTTAAGTATTATTTACTATTTCCTTCCGCAATGTTTGAAATGAATGATGTGATGAAGCTAAGTGGTTCGCTTGGGGGCTAGCAATAGTTTCTGAGTGCCGGCCACGCCTAGGGTACCCTCTCGAGGCGTGACAAACTTGGTATCAGAGCATAGAGTTCAAGAGCCCTAGGGAGTCTACGAAGCCGTGTCTAGTAGAGTCTCGTTTATGCGTGTGTTTTGCACCACACTTCATAAATAGGATGCTACAGGGCATTAGGAAATGGTTCCACTCCTTTGATGTTCCGAGTTGTGCGTTAGAGCTTGACTTTAAGTAAACCTCTTTAATTTGCGCGTTACGCGTTTGCAGATAATGCCTCCAAAATGCACTGCTGCCCAAAGAGATGGTTCCGTTCCAAGTACTGAGAACCCCTTGCCAGAACGTGAGACAAGGAGATGGGGACGACCTGCTAGAGCTACTGAGGCTCCACCAGCATCTCCAGTTCAGTCAGCCCCCACCTCAGAGGCAGACTTCAGGGGAGCCATTGCCATGCTCACCCAGTTGGTGGCCTCGCAGAGTAGCAGTCGCGGTCCCTAGGCCCCAAGCTCCAGTTCCCAAGAGCCAACTGCTGCGTCCAGGCTCAGGGATTTCTTAAGGATGAACCCGCCAGTCTACACGGGTTCTAAGATTGAGGAGGATCCGCAGAACTTTATTGATGAGATGCGCAAGATCCTAAGGGCAATGCATGCAAGTGAGGTTGAAGGAGTTGAGCTGGTCTCATATCAACTTAAGGATGTTGCCAACATTTGGTACAACCAATGGGAGGATGTCAGAGGTGAAAGTGCTGAACCAACTGAATGGGAAGAGTTCGAGAGTGCTTTTCTCGATCATTTCTTTCCCCAAGAGTTAAGGGAAGCCAAGGTTGAGGAGTTTGTGAACTTAAAACAGGAGGGTATGACTGCCAAGGAGTATAGCCTAAAGTTCACCCAACTGTCAAGATATGCTCCGGAGATGGTCCTTGATATGAGGGCCAGGATGAGAAAATTTGTGTATGGGCTGGGCAGACATGTGAAGAGGGAGTGCAAGGCAGCACTGCTAATTCCAGACATGGATATTTCCAGGATGATGGTTTATTCTCAACAGACTGAAGAGGACAAGAAGAGGGACAGGGAAGAGCAGCAGAGCAAGAAAGCCAAAGCTGCGGGCCAGGAGCAAAACCAGCAGAAGGAGGACAAGGGTAACAGGAACTTCTTTCAGAGGAAGCCTCCTCGCCATGCAACACCGATGGCAAATGCACCTGTTCAGCAGCACAGGTATGATCAGAGGACCCAGGGTCATCAGAATTTCAGAGCACAGGTATCTCAGTCCCAGGCTAGTGTCGCCCAGGGTCCCAGAGAAAAAGTAACTTGTGGCAGATGTGGAAAACAACATCTTGGTGCATGCCGGGAAGGCACCAACCTATGCTATACGTGCGGACAGCCTGGCCATTTCCAGGGTGAATGTCCTATGAGGAGCCAGAGGGGAAACGACAGGGGTAATAGAGCCCAATCGTCTACGGCGCCCCCTGCGGGCAGTCAACAGAGGGCTACTGCTACGAATGCCGGAGGCGGAGCGAACCGCCTATATGCTACGGGAAATCGACAGGATCGAGAGGCTGCCCCAGATGTTGTTACGGGTATGCTTCGAATCTTCTCTTATAACTGTTATGCATTACTTGATCCGGGTGCCACTTTATCCTTTGTGACGCCCTATGTGGCTAATAAGTTCGAAGTTGTCCCAGAATGTCTACGTGAGCCATATTCCGTTTCGACTCATACTGGAGAGTCTATTCTGGCTAAGAGGGTCTATAGAAACTGTGTAGCATCCATTTATCATAGGGATACATTGGCTGATTTGGTAGAATTAGAAATGGTGGATTTTGATGTGATCCTTGGGATGGATTGGCTTTACGCTTGCCATGCATCCATAGACTGTAGAACCCGAGTGGTTAAGTTTCAATTTCCCAATGAACCGGTCTTAGAATGGAAGGGAGGTTATGTTGCACCCAAAGGTATAATCATTTCGTACCTGAGGGCAAGGAGGTTGATCTCTAAGGGGTGTATCTATCACCTAATAAGAGTTAAAGCTGATAATGTTGAGGCCCTTACTCTTGAGTCAGTCTCAGTTGTTAATGAGTTTCCTGAGGTGTTCCTGGAGAATTTACCTGGAGTCCCTCCTGATAGGGAGATTGACTTCGGTATTGATGTACTCCCCGATACGCAGCCTATTTCAATTCCACCATATAGGATGGCCCCCGCTGAATTGAAAGAGTTGAAAGAACATTTGAAAGACCTTTTAGAGAAGGGTTTTATTAGACCTAGTGTTTCTCCGTGGGGTGCTCCAGTTTTGTTTGTGCGAAAGAAGGATGGGTCGCTACGAATGTGTATAGATTATAGGCAACTGAACAAGGTCACAGTCAAGAATAAATATCCTCTTCCTAGGATTGACGACTTGTTCGACCAACTTCAGGGTGCCTCATGTTTTTCAAAGATAGACCTCAGATCGGGGTACCACCATTTAAAGGTGAGGGAGTGTGATATCCCAAAGACAGCTTTCAGGACAAGATATGGTCATTTTGAATTTTTAGTGATGTCCTTTGAGTTGACAAATGCAACCGCAGCCTTTATGGACTTGATGAATAGAGTGTTCAGACCCTACTTGGATATGTTTGTAATCGTCTTCATTGATGATATTTTGATATATTCGAGGGATGAGGAAGAGCATGCTAAACATCTCAGAGTTGTCCTTCAAACTCTTAAGGATCATGAGTTGTATGCAAAGTTCTCCAAATGTGAGTTTTGGCTTAAGTCAGTGGCTTTCCTAGGCCATGTAGTTTCGGGTGATGATATTCGAGTTGATAACCAGAAGATTGAGGCGGTGGCAAGCTGGCCAAGGCCAACCTCTCCAACCAACATAAGAAGTTTCTTGGGGTCGGCAGGCTACTACCGAAGGTTTATGGAGGGGTTTTCTTCCCTATCTGCACCATTGACCAAACTGACCCAAAAAAGGGCTAAGTTCCAGTGGTCTGACGAATGTGAGAAAAGTTTCCAGGAGTTAAAGACCAGGTTGACCGCTGCACCTGTCTTGACCTTGCCTAACGGGACAGACGACTTCGTGATATACTGTGACGCATCTAGAGTTGGGTTGGGATGCGTGTTAATACAAAGAGGAAATGTGATAGCCTATGCTTCTAGACAGCTTAAGGTTCATGAAAAGAACTATCCGACCCATGATCTTGAGTTGGCAGCCGTTGTGTTCGCACTTAAAATCTGGCGCCACTACTTGTATGGAGTGCATGTGGATGTGTTCACAGACCACAAGAGCTTGCAGTATGTATTCAGCCAAAGGGAGCTCAATCTGCGATAGAGGAGATGGTTAGAGTTGCTCAAGGACTATGACATGAGCGTCATGTACCACCCAGGTAAAGCTACGTTGTTGCTGATGCTCTTAGCAGGTTGTCAATGGGTAGCACGGCCCATGTTGAGGAAGAAAAGAGAGAACTGATGAAAGATGTGCATAGATTGGCCCGATTGGGGGTCCAACTTGAAGAGAATGACGAAGGAGGAGTTAGTGTTGAAAATGGGTCTTCATCATCCCTGGTGACTGAAGTTAAAGAGAAGTTGGATCGAGATCCCATTTTACTCCAACTAAAAGAAGATGTTCAGAAGCAAAAAGTGATGGTCTTCTCTAAAGGGGGAGATGGGGTACTGAGGTACCAAGACAGACTATGTGTCCCTGATATTGATGGTGTCCGAGAAAGGATTTTAGCTGAGGCCCATAATGCTAAATACTCCATCCATCCAAGTTCCACCAAGATGTATCATGACTTGAGAGAGGTCTACTGGTGGAGTGGAATGAAAAGGGATATCGCAGAATTCGTTTCCAGATGCCCCAACTGCCAGCAAGTCAAGGTTGAACACCAAAGGCCAAGTGGTCTGGCCCAGAATTTTGAAATTCCTGAATGGAAGTGGGAGATGGTGAATATGGACTTTGTCACGGGCTTACCGAAGTCCCGGAGACAACATGATTCCATATGGGTGATTGTAGACAAAATGACGAAATCAGCACATTTCTTGGCAGTCAAGGCGACTAACACTGCTGAGGATTATGCCAAAATGTATATTCAGGAGATTGTGAGGTTGCACGGAGTTCCCTTGTCCATCATTTCAGACAGAGGAGCCCAATTTACTTCTCACTTCTGGAAGTCTTTCTTGAAAGGGCTGGGTACCAAGGTGAACTTGAGCACAACCTTTCATCCACAGACGGATGGTCAGGCAGAACGCACTATCCAGACGTTAGAAGACATGTTGAGAGCATGCGTTCTTGACTTCAAAGGAAATTGGGACGACCATTTACCCTTGATTGAATTCGCATACAACAACAGTTATCATGCGAGTATTCAGATGGCCCCTCATGAGGCCTTGTATGGGAGAGGATGTAGATCGCCCATTGGGTGGTTCGAGGTTGGAGAGGCCGAGCTGATTGGGCCGGACCTTGTCCACCAGTCCATGGAAAAGGTAAAGACTATACGAGAGAGGTTAAAGATAGCCCAGAGCCGCCAGAAGTCGTACACAGATGTAAGGAGAAGGGATTTAGAGTTTGAGGTGAATGACTGGGTTTATCTGAAGGTATCACCTATGAAAGGTGTCACGAGGTTTGGGAAGAAAGGGAAGTTGAGTCATCGCTATATTGGTCCCTACCAAATTTTGCGAAGGATTGGAAAGGTTGCTTATGAGCTAGAGTTACCTTCTGAGTTAGATGGAATTCACCCAGTGTTTCACGTCTCAATGTTGAAGAAATGTTTGGGGGATCCTGCCTTGGTGGTGCCTGTAGAGAGCACAGGAATCAAGGACAGCCTGTCCTATGAGGAAACCCCAGTCCAAATCCTTGATCGACAGGTTCGCAAATTAAGGAACAGAAAGATAGCTTCTGTTAAGGTCCTGTGGAGAAATCAATTCATTGAGAAAGCCACATGGGAAGCTGAGGAAGAGATGAAAGCAAAGTATCCGCACCTGTTCGTGCCCGAAGTTGACGAAAGCATCGAAGGTAACGTTCTTACTTAATGTAAATTAATGTATACTTCATGAACTCCATGTGAAATTGTTGATGTTGAATAAATGAGTTTAAAGGCCAATGAAAGGTGAAGATAGTAAGTTATCAAAGTAATGTCGAGGTGAGTCGTGAGCCTAGTCGTGCTAAAATACTTTCCTACTCATCATTCGAGGACGAATGATCCCAAGGGGGAGATAATATAACGCCCGCGAAATTATCAAAATACCCCTAAAGGAGAGGTGTGTGAGAAACGTGTCTTTCGATGCTCGGATCGAAAATCCGATAGCGGATTCATGATCAGCACTGAAAATTTAGTGGGGGAAAGGTCTCGGTCGAATTTTAGAGCAACCAAGTCGAAAAATAATTTTTCGTTCCAAAACGAAAAACAGTGAGCCTCCGCGATGGAACCGCGACGCGGACCTGTCACGAAGACACACTTATGTTTTTCTGAAAAATTTCGACGGAGTTGAATTTTCGAAAATACACTGTCCGCGACCAGTCCGCGTCGCGGACTGCGTTATTTCAGGTCGGGATTTAATTTCTTAAAATTTCCAAGGGCATTATGGTCCATTCCCACCTATCCTAAACGTACCCCTATGACCTATATAGGTCGGTTTTCACGAAAAAGGGTTCAAAAACCCCATTGAAGAAGTTTTCCTAAGGTTCCTAAGGCTAGGGCTTGAAGAAGGTTGAGGAGATCAAGAGGAAAGCAATTGGTTTCGTGTGATTACCTTTTTCCAGGTATGTAAGGCTACACCTAAAGCATGGGAATGTCCTCCCATGTGCCCCATGAGTAATGTATTAAAGTTTAATGGTGATGATGCTAGGGTAATGAAGTGAAACATGTTAATTCATGTAATGTAATGAATAAATGCCATTATTTTATGCATAAACCTACATATTTTCTTGCATTGATGATGACCCTCATAAAAACCCTCATGCATCCTTTAAAACTATTTTCTTGAAAAGCATTTAGTTGAAAACCTTATATCTATTGTATATGTATTCTAGAAAAGCATGCATGATGAACATGGGTGCGTGCATAGAGTCTAGAGTGATGATAAAATAATGAATGATGAATGTTGAGCATGAGAATGTGGGATTGTCTCTAAGTTTAGAGTCAAAGTTCCTAAACTAGTGTTCCTAAAGTCTATGATGTCAATGCTAATGCAATGAGATGCCAATGATGTTAATGTAAATGAAATGCTAATGATAATGTATTATGCCCCTATGGGGACTAACGATGATGTAATGGTCCCTATGGGACTAATGATGTTAATGTTTTATGAGCAATGTCGAGTCCTGGGAGGAGTATTGAGCACCGAAATGGATAAAAGTGAGTCCCACTTGAGTCCATTAACTACGTGGCCCGTGTAGGAAGAGAGGATTGAACCGCAATGCGGACGGCTCCTATCTTGTCCCAAATGCGGACTAATGTTATGTTTTAAGGATCCACTAATGTTACGTTCCTTACCCCGGGCAGGGTAAGGGATGGATGTGGCAACGGCATCGTTTCGTTGTATCATTACTGGCTCATAAGTGATGGTTGTCGGTTAAAGAAACTCCAAGTTAGGCCTCTCAGAAAAGGTTTCCCTAATAGTACTCTAATGTCAATGTTAATGTAAAGGTCAATGTTAATGTTTCCTTGATATAAATGTTAAGGTCTCATGACGATGTACGTTATGTTCGTATAATCCTAACGATGTGTTTCAGCTATTTTACATGCCAGTACATTCCACGTACTGACGCCAATTGGCGCTGCATCGTTTCATGATGCAGATACAGGAGCTAGAGGACTTCAGCAGCCGCCCCGTTGAGGTCAAGTGTTTTCAAGTTCAGACTGTGGTGAGCCTCCTTGTTTTCTGAGGAAACCTTTATTTAATGTTATCCTCTTTCTTTTGAGTCGGGTAGCCATGGTATGTCATGGTCCCCTTCCTAGACGTTTTAAGTAATGTTAGAGGCTTTGTAGACATAGTGATGTAGTCAAAGTGAATGCTATGATAACTGGGCAATATTTCCTTGCTTGGGTTTTTATGATCAGATTAATATTTGGCCATTGGCCCACTATTTTTAAGTATTATTTACTATTTCCTTCCGCAATGTCTGAAATGAATGATGTGATGAAGCTAAGTGGTTCGCTTGGGGGCTAGCAATAGTGTCTGAGTGCCGGCCACGCCTAGGGTACCCTCCCGGGGCGTGACAAAAGTAGTAAAAGAATTTATCAAATTAAAAATATATATAAGTTGGAAAAATTTGGGGTTGGGAAAATTTGGGCAAATACTTTTTAAAAAATAATTATTGATTTTAGTGATACTTTTATTTTATTACTATTTATAGCAATATTATGATAAATCTGCAATTGCACTAAAAGTGAATTATGCATGTAATATTAATATAGTGTAAGTATTTAAAAATATATTGTGCTTGTTTTGTAAAAAATTGACATAATGTATATTGAAGTGCCTGATAAATGTATTACCAATCAATAAAACGTGTACTATATATGTACTATACTATAAGTGTTCAATAAAAAAAACATTATTACTATAAATAATAAATATTTTCTTAATATGATGATATATTTCACTCTTAGTCTATAAGAATTTTTGACTTGGGTCATAGAATTACACGGTAATCACGTTTTACAAAAAAAAAAAAAAAAAAGTCTTGTAAGTAGTATATTTTTAGGTTGTTTATAGTCCTTTCTAATAGTTACACCAAATTAAATTACAACATTCCTTCAAAACAATTTCTTAAATCTTTGAGTTCAAACTTCAAACCTTCCAACAAAAAATAGACTTTAACAATTTAAAACTCTAAACTCTAAAATCTAAAGAAGGAGAGGAAAAGTAGCCTCAAGTTTATTAAATCTAACTAAATTTTAATTGACTTTTAAAATTTGGTTAAAATTCAAATACCATATCTAAAAAGGCTATTGAGTGTTATTTCTACAAAATTGCCACCTCTAAATATACGATATCTTTATAAATATGTGGTTAGGCACTCATAATATATTTTCTGTTTGATATTTAGTTCTCCTTGAGCTCATGAGCCACATATTTTCTGACTTAGGAGACGGAATCAGAATTAAAAATTTATATAAATTTTACTTTAATTTCAAATTAATTTATAATGATAATTGTATTGAAATATATTATTTTAGAAAAACTTTTTGAATTAATTTCGAAGAAAGCAATTTGAGTTTGACAAATTAATTTAAAGCAACTTTGTCAACATTAAAGTAATACTTTGGGCTTATCAAAATTTCAAAAGTATTTCTAAAAAACACTATTTTTTCTAGCTTCAAAAAGTATTTTACTCTCAATCAAAATCACTCCTTTTTTCCCCATAAAAACTTCACCAAATCAACATTTCAACTTTCTAAACTTTTTATTTTTTATTATTATTTTTTAAAATAATCACTTGTTGACTTTTAGAAAGCCAGTACTTGTGGCCAAACTCAGTATCTGTAGTGGGACCAAGCTATATATCCTATTTTTCATCAACTTTTGCTAGAAGTCACTAACAATTATTAGCAATAACAATAACATATTCAGTAAAATTCTATAAAATAAAATTTGATGCGGGTAAAATATTGTATGCAGATCTTATCTCTACCTCTGGTAGGTTGAAGAAAGAGAATCTATTTATAAAAGGCCCTTGACTCAAGAGAAACAAATTAAAATAATAATGAAACGAAAAGACGACGATGAAAGAACCATGACAACTAATATAAAAATAGTATGGGATATATGTATCATCAACAATAAAGTACGATTGCCTAAATATAGTAGACAACAGACGGTAACAAATACCGAAAGCCAAAGATAGTAATTATAGGCTATTTATATAAATTTAAATAATATGGCCTTTTAGTTTCATTTTGGCAGCAACAATACTATTGTTGGTGTAGTATATTACAAATTATAATAAACTACACTTGAAAGTAAATGGTAAAAGTGAATAAAAAATATATTCAAGCTAAGGCGCGGATATTTCACTCTCTTTAAGGAGATTCAAGTCCACTGGGACATAATCTACACCGTTCCAGCAATAATACTCTTGACTTGTCCCCTCTAGGATACAACAGCCCAACAATGTCGTGTGACTCAAACAACTCCAGATTTATTGAAGAGTCCAAAGCTCCACATAAAGAATACCTCCTTTCAACATATATAGTTATTGTCTTCTGTATAGTGAATTAGTTGAAGATTTAAAATATTTTTTTTATCTCAACGCTCTCTTTTACTGCACAACCTTACTTCACACTACAATATTTATCCACAGTTCTCATCTTTCTTTCATACTTACCTACTTTTCACAAAGAAAGAAACACCTATGTTTATAGGTGAAGAATTCATCCATGTCTTGAATAGAAACAAAATGGATAATAATGAATACGTAGGTAAATGAATAGAGGGATTATGCCTTGGTAGTTACATAAGTTACAAAGCATAATGAGATAGAATATGACTTAATGGTTACATAAGTCATACTAAGAATAATTGACTGCATTCTTTGTCAATTTATATCGACAAAAACAATACACTTCAATATTGAAATGTCAAGCTCCAAGATCTATAAATTAAGACCCCATCATTCATTATCTTTCCACCTTTACCTCACTTCTCTATCTTCCTATATATATTCAATTGACAATAGTTAAAACTTTGGAATATGACTAAGGGTAGTTCTTTTGCTGCAATACTTTTGGTAGGGGCAATGGTCCTTTTTCTCAGTGAATTTCTAGTGACATCGCAAGTAACGTGCGATGTCGCGGAGCTAAGTTCATGTGCCCCCGCGATTTTGTTCTCACAGCCACCCTCTCAAGAATGTTGCGCTAAGTTGAAAGAGAAGGAGGCTTGTATTTGTGAGTACCTCAAGAATCCTCTCGCGCAACCATTCGTTAACTCTACTCGTGGTGACATGGTTTTTAAGACTTGTGGAGTATCCAAGCCTACATGTTAGGATTCTAATGTTCATGGACGATCCTAGAATGGTCTAAATATTATCGTTTGTGGTATTACATAAGGTATATATATTTATGTATTCCTAAATAAAATGATGGTATTGCTATTGAGTACTAGCCATGCCTTTCATTTCCTACCTGGATGAATCTTGTGTTGGAGAATAAGGAATAATTAATGACTAATATATGACATATTGAATCTTGCTACCTACTATATTTCCAAGATAAGCCTAAATTTATGATGTTTGGCTTTAGTAAATAGTAACTTTAGTGAAGTATGTTTTCCGTTTATCAAAAATAATTTTTCTATTTTTTCAAGTAGTAAAATATATTTCGTAATTAGAGTCTCATAGTTAGAAATAGATTCGAATTTTCTAATATAATTTATACGGCATTTTGTTTAATCTATATATGTATATCAGTTGAGATACACGGGCATTGAGTTGATCATCACCTGGAAAATTATAGAACTTTAATATTTCAATGAAAATATGTTTTTCACTATGCATTTTTCTATTGAATTGATTCGATAAAAAATAAGTGAAAAATTATATTTTATAACATAAAATTTTCATTATATTACGATGAAGAAAGTCTTATAATATTGACTACATTGGAATATGGAAGGGGAACCAATTTGTGTCCTATCTACGTAGGGAAACAGATGGTAGTAGGGATCAAATTTTTAAAAGTTTAAGATGTTAGATAGAGCATATTTGAAGATTTGATGTCAAGAACTTTATCTACTTTGATACAATGCTAAAATGTGATAATCTTATCTAAAATTGAATCTCTGGTTCAAATAAGACAAAATCTATATTTATATGTTCATCTTAGATGATGGTGTAATATCCTGAACATCATCTAAGTGGATGATTATTGCAAGATCAATTATTAGTCAGAATTTGTAGCCATAAAATTAGTTGATTCTGAGTGGTTAAGAAATTTCTTAACTACTATCCCTTTAATAAAGAGTATGTATTGCAAAGTATATATCTCATAATTGAGCAAATACATGAAATAATTTATGTTGATTTTCTGACAAAATCTGTGGGAAGTGTAGACGATAAAATTCGTATCGCGAAAATAATAATCAAGAACGAAAATATCACAACCATCGTAATATTTGATTTCAATATGTGAGTGTTACAATCTCTATGAATCCTCTGATTCGCCTTTTCAAGTATAAATTCAAGTGCTCTTGAGCTTGTTTTTGAATTTGAAATTTGTTCTTGAACTTTGAATTTATTCTTGATCTTGAAATTTGGATGTGTTCTTGATCTCGATCTTGAATCATGACTTTGTTCTTGTTCTTGATCTTGAGCTTGTTCTTGAGTTCAAAAGCTTTTAAGCTTGTTCTTGAACTTGGATGTTTGAATTCTTGAATTTGTAGAGAAATTTGTGACGTTTGATCCACGAGCTCTCTCTAGCTTTTTGTTAGAATTCTTTTTTCTCTCTTTGAATTATGAACACCTCTATTTATAATTGTAGAATAGAGGAATTATAATAGGAAAGGCTTCTCTTCAACCAATAAGATTTAAGTGACATGACATATTGGGCTTTAATGAAATGAGCTTGTCATTTTGACACATGGAATGATCTCATTGGATTCTTTGTTTGACTTGGCGTAATACATCATTTGACACGTGGCGCAAAGATGTGTGCTTCTTTGTTTGACTTGGCGTGCCACATCATTTGACACATGGCGCCAAGATGGGCGCTTCCTTGTTTGACTTGGCGTGCCATGTCATTTGACACGTGACACCAAGATGGGCACTTCTTTGTTTGACTTGGCTTTCCATGTCATTTGACACGTGACACCAAGATGGGCCTCTTGGATGAGAGGATATTGGGCCTAATAAAGTGGGTCATCTTTTGTAGCCCAAATACAGAAAGTGTATAAATAAACACAGAACATACATTTTTCTGTGATATATCATATGTATGAGTTCCAGCAAAGTGTATATAATCTCTAAATTTGGCCAGTAATATATACAACAAGTTATGCATTTTGGCTTATGTATATGGGCTTAAACTTATACACTTATATTTTTTTATAAAAGTTACATGGACCAGGTTTGTATAAGTTCTTCTTCATAATAATTTTGATAATGTATAAAAGTGGGATAAATGATGCAGATATGTATCAAAAATATACAATTGGGAGAAATATACATTGAAATGATGTCCATGGATACACTACCCAAAATCTTCAATATAATGTATTTATATATACACAGTAACATTTTACATACATTTCATAACTGTATAAATGCTCAAAAACTTATACTATGTGGGTTTATTTTTAATTAAATCTACACTTATACACCTCTATTATATACAAAACAGTATTCAGATCTGTCAATTTTTTTTGTATAAAAACATGAAAACAAAATGCAGATCTGAAAAAATCTACAAATTGGGGAAAATGTACATTACATGCATATATGAAGAAAATCAAAATGTTCCGAAACAAAAAAACAATTCCATGATTTTAAAAGCTAAGAAATACCTCCTTCCATTTTTTAACATGCACAATGCATACCTCTTGTTATCCTTTTAGAGGAAGACTCCTTCACCATTGTGTATGGAAGATGAGTTCAAAAATGCGGCGGAAAAGTATAAAATTTGGGGAAAATTTGAACAGAAAGAGTAAAAATAAAAAACCGCCAAAAAATATATATTAAAATTTCATGTATGGATTTTGAAAAAAAAGAGGAAAATTACCTTAGTTAACTTGATTTTGATTGATTTGTTGAAATCTTTGAGAGATTTCAGGGGTGATAATGGCGAAGAATGTGGAGCCGTTATGGCAAGGTGGAGGCAGTCGTGTGTATAATGGAGAGTTATTGAAGGAGGGAAAAATTTAGGTTTTATACAATGAGAGTTGTGGGGACCACAAGTTTTGTAGCAAAAAAAAAAAAATTACGAAAATGCTATAAATGTAATAATATTAAAATGTAGTTAATATATGGTATTTATAGTTATATGTTTGCTTAAATATGTAATTTTTTTTATATATTTTTGTGTTATCTTTTGTAGCCCAAATAATTGAATTTGGTCTTTTAATTAAATCCATACTTCATTGGACTTAATTAATTAACCCAATTATATTAATCCATAATATTTGTTTGGACTAATATATTTTGATTTAATACAATTTGAATCATTTTATAAAATTTATATTTCGATAAATTTTATATGATTACAGGAAGAATATTTTTTTTTTCAAACCTCAAAAGAGATGAGATTAAGGCCATACCGTCATTGTCAATAGAGATGATAATCCAACTTATGTGATTAGATATTTCATAAGTAAGGTTCATATGGATATTACAAAGTTGATATTGATATTTCATAAAAGTGAGCGTTTGAATTGTTATTAATTGTGAGGATAATTTATTTAATTTGAATTTACCTAAATGAGAGGTGGAGTGAGGTCACTCCTATAAGATTTTGACTAAATCTCTACAATTCATGATAATTAGGCACACTCGTGACCTATTGACGCAAAATCGTGTTGTATTGTAAAATTATAAATGTGACTAATAAAGTATCTAACTTATAATAAGATTTGATTAGTTTATAAAAAGATTTATGTTTTATCAATAGTTCTGTAAATTAAATATTATTGAAAGCACCAAAATTTATTGCATTTTGATCAAATAAGTCTAACAAGTTATACTCTTCTTTTTATAAGATGTCATTTGATGTGAGTTATAAAGTATAATAATCTCAAAATAAAATGTAAAATTATTTTATTCAACGTTTGATTGGAAGTATGAAGTGGCTGATGAGAGCAATGTTACGAGCAAAGAATTAGCCAGATAATTCCAATTACTTTGATTAGAGAATACTTATTGCATTATCAAAAAATATTTCACACTGTTGAAATAATTTTTTAAGATAATGTCTAGTACAAAAATAAGTTTATAAAGACGATACTCAACACCATTCAAGTATTATTTATGTATTACTTCAAATATTATCGTAGTAATAATTTGTCAAATTTCAGTGATGCTCCCAAACCAACATTAAGAAATAGGCAACTTTTATTATTGAGTTTGATCTTTGTTCCCCAACATCATTAATATAGTTTAGTGATTAAATAATAAAAGAATTTCTTCAATTAAAAAATATGATAATCCGAATACATTAATTCAGTAATTTGAATATATTAATCCAGTTTTCGAATATAAGGTTTTTAAGTATCTGCAGATAATATTGAAAGCATGATATATTGAACATGGAGATGATTTAAGAATTCTGGATTATTGAATCAATGTATTCGGATGAAAAGTTATGAAAAAATGAAAAATATCCGGATTTTTGAAATTTCTGGGAATGGGTTGGAATAATGAAAAATATGATAAATAAAGGAGTGTAATTAGGTAATTATATCTTAATTACGTTATGACAAATAAACAATATATAATTACTAGGATGTATACTATCGTAATAATTACATTTAAATATAAGGGGAATTTTCATAAATAGCGTAGGTTTGAAACTTAATATGGTCAAATAGTTATATTTTTACATAATTACACGACATAACTTCCGCTATCTCACCTGGATGGGATGAGAGAGGCAAGCGAGATCGAGAGAGGTGATTTGTATATGTATATTTGTCAAATTCTATGTGTATATCTGTCAAATAATTATGTATGTATAACTAATATACATATGTATTTGTATACCTGGCAAGTAAGACGAGAGAGGGAGGAAAGAGGCGAGCGAGATCAAGAGAGGGAAGAGAGAGACGAGTGAAAGAGGGTATAAAGTGGGAGAGGCGAATTAACTATGTATATCTGTCAAAATAATTGTATATATGTAGCTGATATACATATGTAATTGTATGTCTGACAAGATATTGCAGAGAGAGAAAGAGAGGAGAGAGAGGAAGAAAGGAGAGAGAAAATAGCAACAAAACTCTAACTATAGCAACAAACACTACTAAAAAAACTGTAAATAGCGACCTCAAAATTACTGACCTCCAATTGAAGTTGGTAATTTTAAACTTCCGGAAGTCGATACTGTTTAAAAAATAAACAAATAAAAAAACTTAAGAAAATCGACTTCAACAAGTCGGTATTTTCTGTAAAAAAAATGCGGAAAAATAATATTGTAACGCCCCCGAAATTACCGAAATACCCCTCAAGGAGAGGTGTGCGAGAAACGTGCCTTCCGATGCTCGGATCGGAAATCCGAGAGCGGATTCATGATCAGCACTGAAAATGGAGTGGGGGAAAGGTCTCGGTCGAATATTAGAGCAACCGAGTCAAAAGATAATTTTTCGTTCCAAAACGAAAAACAGTGAGCCTTCGCGACGGAACCGCGACGCGGACTGGTCGCGGAGACACACTTATCTTTTCCTGAAAATTTTGACGGAGTTGAAATTTCCGAAAATACACTGTCTGCGACCAGTCCGCGTCGCGGACTGTGTTATTTCAGGACGGGATTTAATTTCTTAAAATTTCCAAGGGCATTATGGTCCAATCCCACCTATCCTAAACGTACCCCTATGACCTATATAGGTCGGTTTTCACGAAAAAGGGTTGAAAAACCCCATTGAAGAAGTCTTCCTAAGGTTCTTAAGGCTAGGGCTTGAAGGAGGTTGAGGAGAGCAAGAGGAAAGAAGGTGCTTTAGTGTGACTATCTTCTTCCAGGTATGTAAGGCTACACTTAAAGCATGGGAATGTCCTCCCATGTGCCCCTGAGTAGTGTATTAAAGTTTAATGGTGAATGATGTTAGGGTAATGAAGTGAAACATGTTAATTAATGTAATGTAATGAATAAATGCCATTATTTTATGCATAAACCTACATATTTTCTGCATTAATGATGATCATCATAAAATCTCTATATACCCTAAATCATTTTTGTGAAGTGCATATGTTTTAAAAACCTTATAATTATGATAATTGGAAAAGCTTGCATAATGAACGTAGGGTGGCATGTCTAGAGCCTTGAAGAATGATATTGATGTTATGATGACTGATGTTGATGTCTCTAAGTTGAGAGTCAAAGTTCCTAAACTAGTATTCCTAAAGTCTATGGTGTTAATGTCAATGGAATGAGATGATGATGATATTTATGTAAAAGAGATGCTAATGATAATGTAATGTGTCCCTATGGGACAAATGAATGTTGGTGCCAATGATAATGTATTATGCCCCTATGGGGACTAATGATGATGAAATGCGTCCCTATGGGACTAATGAATGTTAATGTTTTATGAGCATGTCGAGTTCTGGGAGGAGTATTGAGCACCGAAATGGATAGAAAGGTGAGTCCCACCTGAATCCATTAACTACGTGGCCCGCGTAGGAAGAGAGGATTGAACCGCAACGCGGATGGCACCTTTCTTGTCCCAATGAGGACTAATGTTTCTTTTCTAATGAATGTCCTTTGCCCCGGGCAGGGTATTGGATGGATGTAGCAACGGCATCGCTTCGTTGTATCATCACTGGCTCATAAGTGATGGTTGTCGGTTAAAGAAACTCCCAGTTAGGCCTTCTTGAAAAGGATTCTCTAAGGGTACTCCAATGAAATGGTCAATGTTAATGTAAAGGTCAATGTTAAGGTTTCTCTGATGTAAATGTTAAGGTCTCATGATGATGTGCGTTATGTTTGTATATTCCTAACAATGTGTTTTCAGCTATTTTACATGCCAGTACATTCCACGTACTGATGCCATTTGGCGCTGCATCGTTTCATGATGCAGATACAGGAGCTAGAGGACTTCAGCAGCCGCCCCGTTGAGGTCAAGTGTTTCCAAGTCCTGACTGTGGTGAGCCTCCTTGTTTCCGGAGGAAACCTTTATTTATGAATGTTATCCTGTTCTTTGAGTCGAGTAGCCATGGTATGTCATGGTCCTCTTCCTAGACGTTTTAAGGAATGTTAGAGGCTTTGTAGACATAATGGTGTAGTCAAGGTGAATGTTATGATACTTGAGCAATATTCCTTTGCTTGGTGTAATGAACAGTTTTGATGTTTGGCCATTGGCCCACTTTGTTTAGGTATTATTTTCTATCTCCTTCAGAAATGTTTATAATGAATGATGTGATGAATGCTAAGTGGTTCGCTTGGGGGCTAGCAATAGCCTCTGAGTGCCGGCCACGCCTAGGGTACCCTTCCGGGGCGTGACAAACTTGGTATCAGAGCATAGAGTTCAAGAGTCCTAGGGAGTCTACAAAGCCGTGTCTAGTAGAGTCTCGTTTATGCGTGTGTTGTGCACCACACTTCATAAACACGATGCTACAGGGCATTAGGAAATGGTTCCACTTCTTTGATGTTCTGAGTCGTGCGCTAGAGCTTGACTTTAAGCAAACCTCTTTAACTCGTGCGTTACGCGTTTGCAGATAATGCCTCCAAAACGCACTGCTGCCCAAAGAGATGGTTCTGTCCCAAGTACTGCGAACCCCTTGCCAGAACGTGAGGTAAGGAGACGGGGACGACCAGCTAGAGCTGCTGAGGTTCCACCAGCACCCCCAGCACAGTCAGCCCCCACTTCAGAGGCAGACTTCAGGGGAGCCATTGCCATGCTCACCCAGTTGGTGGCCTCGCAAAGTGGCAGTCGTTGTCCCCAGGCCCCAAGCTCCAGTTCCCAAGAGCCAACTGCTGCTTCCAGGCTCAGAGATTTTTTGAGGATGAATCCGCCAGTCTATACGGGTTCTAAGGTTGAGGAGGATCCGCAAAACTTTATTGATGAAATGCGCAAGATCCTAAGGGCAATGCATGCAAGTGAGATTGAAGGAGTGGAGTTGGTCTCATATCAACTTAAGGATGTGGCCAACATTTGGTACAACCAATGGGAGGATGTCAGAGGTGAAAGTGCTGAACCAGCCGAGTGGGAAGAGTTCGAGAGTGCTTTTCTCGATCATTTCTTTCCCCAAGAGTTAAGGGAAGCCAAGGTTGAAGAGTTTGTGAACTTAAAACAGGAGGGTATGACCGCCAAAGAGTATAGCCTAAAGTTCACCCAGCTGTCGAGGTATGCTCCGGAGATGGTTCTTGATATGAGGGCCAGGATGAGAAAATTTGTGTCTGGACTGGGCAGACATGTGAAGAGGGAGTGCAAGGCAGCATTGCTGATCACAGACATGGATATTTCCAGACTGATGGTTTACGCTCAACAGACCGAAGAGGACAAGAAGAGGGACAGGGAGGAACACCAGAGCAAGAAAGCCAAGGCTGCGGGCCATGAACAAAACCAGCAAAAGGGTGACAAGGGCAGCAAGAACTTCTTTCAGAGGAAACCTCCTCGCCATGCAACACCGATGGTGAATGCACCTGTTCAGCAGCACAGGTATGACCAAAGGACCTAGGGCCATCAGAATTTCAGAGCACAGGTATCTCAGTCCCAGGCCAGTGTCGCCCAGGGCCACAGAGAAAAAGCAACTTGTGGCAGATGTGGCAAACAACATCTTGGTGCGTGCCGGGAAGGCACCAATTTATGCTGTACGTGTGGATAGCCTGGCCATATCCAGATTGAATGTCCTATGAGGAGCCAGAGGGGAAACGACAGAGGTAATAGAGCCCAGTCATCTACAGCGCCCCCTGCGAGCAGTCAACAGAGGGCTACTGCTACGAATACTGGAGGCGGAGCGAACCGCCTGTATGCTATGGGAAATCGGCAGGACCGAGAGGCTGCCCCAGATGTTGTAACGGGTTTGCTTCAAATCTTCTCTTATAACTGTTACGCATTACTTGATCCGGGTGCCACCTTATCCTTTGTGACACCCTATGTGGCTAATAAGTTCGAAGTTGCCCCAGAATGTCTACGTGAGCCATATTCCGTTTCAACTCCTACTGGAGAGTCTATTCTGGCTAAAAGGGTCTATAGGAACTGTGTAGTATCCATTTATTATAGGGATACATTGGCTGATTTGGTAGAATTAGAGATGGTGGATTTTGATGTGATCCTTGGGATGGATTGGCTTCACGCTTGTCATGCATCCATAGATTGTAGAACCCGAGTGGTTAAGTTTCAATTCCCACTTGAACCGGTCTTAGAATGGAAGGGAGGTTATGTTGCACCCAAGGGTATAATTATTTCTTACCTGAGGACAAGGAAGTTGATCTCTAAGGGGTGTATCTACTACCTAGTAAGAGTTAAAGCTGATAATGTTGAGACCCCTACTCTTGAGTCGGTCTCAGTTGTTAATGAGTTTCTTGAGGTGTTCCCGGAGGATTTACCTGGAGTCCCTCCTGATAGGGAGATTGACTTCGGTATTGATGTACTCCCCGATACGCAGCCTATTTCAAATCCGCCATATAGGATGGCCCCCGCTGAACTGAAGGAGCTGAAAGAACAGTTGAAAGACCTGTTAGAGAAGGGTTTTATTAGACCCAGTGTTTCTCCGTGGGGCGCTCCAGTTTTGTTTGTGCGAAAGAAAGATGGGACGCTTCGAATGTGTATAGATTATAGACAACTGAACAAGGTCACAGTCAAGAACAAATATCCTCTTCCTCGGATTGACGACTTGTTCGACCAACTTCAGGGTGCCTCATGTTTTTCAAAAATAGACCTCAGATCGGGTTACCATCAGTTAAAGGTGAGGGAGTGTGATATCCCAAAGACAGCTTTCAGGATAAGATATGGTCATTTTGAATTTTTAGTGATGTCCTTTGGGTTGACCAATGCGCCAGCAGCCTTTATGGACTTGATGAACAGGGTATTTAGACCCTACTTGGATATGTTTGTAATCGTCTTCATTGATGATATTTTGATATATTCGAAGGATGAGGAAGAGCATACTAAACATCTCAGAGTTGTCCTTCAAACTCTTAAGGACCACGAGTTATATGCTAAGTTCTCCAAGTGTGAATTCTGGCTTAAGTCAGTGGCTTTCCTAGGCCATGTGGTTTCGGGTGATGGTATTCGAGTGGATAACCAGAAGATTGAGGCGGTGGCAAGCTGGCCAAGGCCAACCTCTCCAACTGACATAAGAAGCTTCTTGGGGTTGGCAGGTTACTACCGGAGGTTTGTGGAGGGGTTTTCTTCCCTATCTGCACCATTGACCAAACTGACCCAGAAAAGGCCTAAGTTCCAATGGTCTGACGAATGTGAGAAAAGTTTCCAAGAGCTGAAGACCAGGTTAACCACTGCACCTGTTTTGACATTGCCTGACGGAACAGATGACTTCGTGGTATACTGTGACGCATCTAGAGTTGGGTTGGGATGCGTGTTAATGCAAAGAGGAAAGGTGGTAGCCTATGCTTCCAGACAGCTTAAAGTTCATGAACGAAACTATCCTACTCATGATCTTGAGTTGGCAGCCGTTGTGTTCGCACTTAAAATCTGGCGCCACTACTTGTATGGAGTGCATGTGGATGTGTTCACAGACCATAAGAGCTTGCAGTATGTATTCAGCCAAAGGGAGCTCAATCTGCGACAGAGGAGATGGTTAGAGTTGCTCAAGGACTATGATATGAGCGTCATGTACCACCCAGGTAAAGCTAACGTTGTTGCTGATGCTCTTAGCAGGTTGTCTATGGGTAGCACGACCCATGTTGGTGAAGAAAAGAAAGAACTGGTGAGAGAGGTGCACAGGTTGGCCCGATTGGTGGTCCAACTTGAAGAGAATGATGAAGGAGGAGTTAGTGTTCAAAATGGGTCTTCATCATCCCTGGTGACTGAAGTTAAAGAGAAGCAGGATCGAGATCCCATTATACTCCAACTAAAAGAAGACGTTCAGAAGCAAAAAGTGATGGCCTTCTCCAAAGGGGGAGATGGGGTACTGAGGTACCAGAACAGATTATGTGTCCCTAATGTTGATGGTGTTCGAGAAAGGATTTTAGCTGAGGCCCATAATGCTAAGTACTCCATCCATCCAGGTTCCACCAAGATGTATCACGACTTGAAAGAAGTCTATTGGTGGAGTGGAATGAAGAGGGACATCGCAGAATTCGTTTCCAGATGCCCCAACTGCCAGCAAGTCAAGGTTGAGCACCAAAGGCCAAGTGGTCTGGCTCAGAATTTTGAAATTCCAGAATGGAAGTGGGAGTTGGTGATCATGGACTTTGTCACGGGCTTACCGAAATCCCGGAGGCAACATGACTCCATATGGGTGATTGTAGACAGAATGACGAAATCAGCACATTTCTTAGCAGTCAAGACGACTAACACTGCCGAAGATTATTCCAAAATATATATTCAGGAGATAGTGAGATTGCACGGAGTTCCCTTGTCTATCATTTCAGACAGAGGAGCCCAATTTACCTCTCACTTCTGGAAGTCGTTCCAGAAAGGGCTGGGTACTAAGGTGAACTTGAGCACGGCCTTTCATCCACAGACGGATGGCCAGGCAGAACGCACTATCCAGACGTTGGAAGACATGTTGAGAGCATGCGTTCTCGACTTCAAAGGAAATTGGGACGACCATTTACCCTTGATTGAATTCGCATACAACAACAGTTATCATGCGAGTATCCGAATGGCCCCTTATGAAGCCTTGTATGGGAGAAGATGTAGATCGCCCATTGGGTGGTTCGAGGTTGGAGAGGCCGAGCTGATTGGGCCAGACCTTGTCCACCAGTCCATGGAAAAGGTGAAGACTATACGAGAAAGGTTAAAGGCAGCCCAGAGCCGCCAAAAGTCGTACACAGATGTAAGGAGAAGGGATTTAGAGTTTGAGGTGAATGACTGGGTTTATCTGAAAGTATCACCTATGAAAGGCGTCACGAGGTTTGGGAAGAAAGGGAAGTTGGGTCCTCGCTATATTGGTCCCTACCAAATTGTGCGAAGGATTGGAAAGGTTGCTTACGAGCTGGAACTACCCTCTGAATTAGATGGGATTCATCCAGTGTTCCACGTCTCAATGTTGAAGAAATGTTTAGGGGATCCTGCCTTGGTAGTGCCGGTAGAGAGCACAGGAATCAAGGACAGCTTGTCCTATGAGGAAACCCCAGTCCAAATCCTTGATCGGCAGGTTCGCAGACTAAGGAACAAGGAGATAGCTTCTGTTAAGGTACTGTGGAGAAATCAATTCATTGAAGGATCCACATGGGAAGCTGAGGAGGAGATGAAAGCAAAGTACCCGCACTTGTTCGTGCCCGAGGTCAATGGAAGCATCGAAGGTAATGACCCTACTTAATGTAAATTAATGTATATTACATAAATTCCATGTGAAATTGTTAATGTTGAATAAATGAGCTTAAAGACCAATGAAAGATGAAGGTAGTAGGTTATCAAAGTAATATCGAGGTGAGTCGTGAGCCTATTTGTGCTAAAATACTTCCCAACTTATCATTCGAGGACGAATGATCCCAAGGGGGAGATAATGTAACGCCCGCGAAATTACCGAAATACCCCTCAAGGAGAGGTGTGCGAGAAACGTGCCTTCCGATGCTCGGATCGGAAATCCGAGAGCGGATTCATGATCAGCACTGAAAATGGAGTGGGGAAAAGGTCTCGGTCGAATTTTAGAGCAACCGAGTCAAAAGATAATTTTTCGTTCCAAAACGAAAAACAGTGAGCCTCCGCGACGGAACCGCGACGCGGACTGGTCGCGGAGACACACTTATCTTTTCCTGAAAATTTTGACGGAGTTGAAATTTCCGAAAATACACTGTCCGCGACCAGTCCGCGTCGCGGACTGTGTTATTTCAGGACGGGATTTAATTTCTTAAAATTTCCAAGGGCATTATGGTCCAATCCCACCTATCCTAAACGTACCCCTATGACCTATATAGGTCGGTTTTCACGAAAAAGGGTTGAAAAACCCCATTGAAGAAGTCTTCCTAAGGTTCTTAAGGCTAGGGCTTGAAGGAGGTTGAGGAGAGCAAGAGGAAAGAAGGTGCTTTAGTGTGACTATCTTCTTCCAGGTATGTAAGGCTACACTTAAAGCATGGGAATGTCCTCCCATGTGCCCCTGAGTAGTGTATTAAAGTTTAATGGTGAATGATGTTAGGGTAATGAAGTGAAACATGTTAATTAATGTAATGTAATGAATAAATGCCATTATTTTATGCATAAACCTACATATTTTCTGCATTAATGATGATCATCATAAAATCTCTATATACCCTAAATCATTTTTGTGAAGTGCATATGTTTTAAAAACCTTATAATTATGATAATTGGAAAAGCTTGCATAATGAACGTAGGGTGGCATGTCTAGAGCCTTGAAGAATGATATTGATGTTATGATGACTGATGTTGATGTCTCTAAGTTGAGAGTCAAAGTTCCTAAACTAGTATTCCTAAATTCTATGGTGTTAATGTCAATGGAATGAGATAATGATGATATTTATGTAAAAGAGATGCTAATGATAATGTAATGTGTCCCTATGGGACAAATGAATGTTGGTGCCAATGATAATGTATTATGCCCCTATGGGGACTAATGATGATGAAATGCGTCCCTATGGGACTAATGAATGTTAATGTTTTATGAGCATGTCGAGTTCTAGGAGGAGTATTGAGCACCGAAATGGATAGAAAGGTGAGTCCCACCTGAATCCATTAACTACGTGGCCGCGCAGGAAGAGAGGATTGAACCGCAACGCGGATGGCACCTTTCTTGTCCCAATGAGGACTAATGTTTCTTTTCTAATGAATGTCCTTTGCCCCGGGCAAGGTATTGGATGGATGTAGCAATGGCATCGCTTCGTTGTATCATCACTGGCTCATAAGTAATGGTTGTCGGTTAAAGAAACTCCCAGTTAGGCCTTCTTGAAAAGGATTCTCTAAGGGTACTCCAATGAAATGGTCAATGTTAATGTAAAGGTCAATGTTAAGGTTTCCCTGATGTAAATGTTAAGGTCTCATGATGATGTGCGTTATGTTTGTATATTCCTAACAATGTGTTTTCAGATATTTTACATGCCAGTACATTCCACGTACTGACGCCATTTGGCGCTGCATCGTTTCATGATGCAGATACAGGAGCTAGAGGACTTCAGCAGCCGCCCCGTTGAGGTCAAGTGTTTCCAAGTCCTGACTGTGGTGAGCCTCCTTGTTTCCGGAGGAAACCTTTATTTATGAATGTTATCCTGTTCTTTGAGTCGAGTAGCCATGGTATGTCATGGTCCTCTTCCTAGATGTTTTAAGAAATGTTAGAGGCTTCGTAGACATATTGGTGTAGTCAAGGTGAATGTTATGATACCTGAGCAATATTCCTTTGCTTGGTGTAATGAACAGTTTTGATGTTTGGCCATTGGCCCACTTTGTTTAGGTATTATTTTCTATCTCCTTCCGAAATGTTTATAATGAATGATGTGATGAATGCTAAGTGGTTCTCTTGGGGGCTAGCAATAGCCTCTGAGTGCCGGCCACGCCTAGGGTACCCTCCTGGGGCGTGACAAATATAGCGACCTTCGGAGGTCAAAACTTTTCCCGAGAAAAAATAAATCCAAGAAAAACTGACTTCCGGAGGTCAGTTTTAAATTTAATAAATAAATAATAATATTTTATTTTATCTCAATTAAATATTAAAAATTTAAAAAAAATCTATTTTTAATTAAATCATCCTCCGAAGGACGGTAATGTGTAAAATAACAAAAAAAGGATAAATTTTTTACCGACTTCTAGAAGTCGGTATGTTTTAGTTTTATATAATTAAAATTACTTTTCATTAAAATATGTGTAGTGACCAGGGGAAGTCGATATATTCTTTTATTTAATTATTTTACAAATACCGACCTCCAATGACCGGTAATACGACAACAAATCAAAAATAAAATTTAATCTTATTTGAATGAAAAATACAAAAAAAATCAATTAAAAATTAGAGAAACAATTTTATGTAAAATATAGAATAAATTAGTGTAAAATACCGACCTCCTAATGACGGCATTATGTGATTAGTTCAATTTTTATTTTAATTCAATGTGATACAGACTTTCAAAGGTCAGTAAATTTTATATTATCTAACTATTTTTAATAAAATCGACATACAAAGGTCAATTTTAAAAACTTTATTTATTAATCATTATTGTTGTATAGTGTGTATAACCTTAACTTTTTATTTTATGCTTATGCTTAACTTTAAAAGTGTAACAATTTTTTTGTAAATTTTATTGAAAAACTAGAATTGGTGGAATAGACAATAAATAAAACATCGATAATTCATATTCAAAGTATGAAATAACACTGACATTAATTAAGAGATAATTTTTATATATATTCAAAAAATAATGTAATAAATTCTATCAGTCTGATGCACATGTGTGTGCGTGTGTGTGTCAATTCTATGAATGTCCATAAATCCAAACTTAAGTGAATCTCTCATGTAGTAATGTCGTCGGCAAAAATATGATAATACATCGAAGATGTGTGGAATACGTTAATTGTAGGAGGTTATATATACTCGTTGAGTAGTGTAACAAATAAAAATCCATATATCAATTAATAGTTTGAGTATGAAATACATCATTAATAAAAGAAACACTGATCAATTCAAGTATTAAATCTGTTGTTTATGAGGTGATAAATCTTTGTTGATTGATAAATTATAATTCATCGGAGGTGTATGAAATACGTTGATTTTAGAAAATTATACATTGAGCATTGTAATATATATATTACATGTTTTTTAGTAGTTCATGCATCTACTTTTTAAGATTTTGAACTCCATTATTAAATAAGATTTTAGTTCTGCCATTAAATTCAAGTATGAAGTATGTTGATATACTTAGGATGTAATAAGCATAAACTACTATTACTATACTCGCTAAGTTGTATGTTTCACAAATTATATCAAGTTCTATAAATATCAACCTCCGTAGATAATCGATGATCTGTTTGCCTATAATAATTTTATTGAAAAACTATAAGTAAATGTGGATAACATATAAAAAATATTCTTCAAAATTTGGCCTCCATTGATCGGTAAATTGAAAATCTATATATATATTTTTACAATATCAACATCTTAAGATTGGTATTCATTATATAATTTTATTTAAATTAATAAAATTTCATCTCAATAAATCGGAATATTTTAGTTATTATTTTAGTTAAATAATATCAACTTCTTGAAGTTGGTAGCTTTTAAAAATTTACTTTAATATTAATCGATAAAATCATTACAAAGTATATTAATACCATGTATATATTAGTAAAAGTGAGTTTTTTAAACAAAATTACTGACTTTCAGAAGTCGGTATAATTTTAGATGACCCGCCTTGGACAAATAATTTCCCTGCTTACACAAATAATTTTCCTCTTTCTCTGAAAAAAACCCCTAAGAGTTTGCTCTTTGCTCAATGGTAAAACCAACCTCAAGTGCTCTTCCCTTTGCTTCTCGCCCTTCCCTTTACTCTACACAGCTTCTCGCCCTTCCCTTTTCTCTACCCAACGTTCACAATCTTGAGGTCGGTGAACTGAAGCATAGCACCTACGCAAGAACTCCAGTAAACTGAAGCCTTTACTTTTCAACTTCCAGGTTGGTTTCTTTGTTCCCCTTTTCTTTCTTTATGTCTATTTTGCCAAGATGGGTTTTGTATTTGAATGTGTAATCCCTCTTAAAGTAACAGAACTCTATACTTTTGAAGTCATTTTAGGTAAAGAAAAAAATAGCCAAGAGAAGGGCTTTAGCTCATATTAGGACTGCTTTTGAATAATAGCACTCATCCCACTACCTCTTAGTCGAATCCCACCACCTTCGGGTGGTGATAAGCTTTCATATGCTACGTTTGACTGCACATTTGTTGCTGTAGGAAATTGATCAAAACAATCTGATTGTGATGAATCACAATAAATTTTCATTTCTAGTGTTTCGCTGTTGAGTATTAGGGTGAAAAAATGAGTATGTTTCTGGTGAGAAGGGAACAAAGTTTTCATAAGTGAGGGAATTTATAATAGATGGTAGGGAATGAATAGCAAACAAGAAGACAGAAGAAGCTAGTGGTGATGTTGACCTCATTAATGTGCAGTAGAACAATGACTTCAGAAAAAATTACTATAGAATCTGCTCTTTCTCTTATATCCCTTAGAAATGTCAGAGTTTTTTTTTTGCATAAATAACAACACTTAACTTTTATTATGTGATAATGTGTTTGAAACTAGCTTGAAATTAATTTAGAAGTAGTATAGAATTAATGTGATTTAGTTATTACAATTAGTAAAATTAGAATTAATACTTAATCATTGTAATTTAAAGCTTAAATTTATCATTATTATTTATGTAGATAGAACGTGATCATAGTTGGATGTATAATAGAAACAATCCTGGTCGAGCGGGTATGGTTCCAGAATTTGTAGAAGGTGTCACTCGCTTTATAAATCATGCAAATACACTTGATTCCTTTTTAACTTCAAGATTGATTAGGTGTCCTCGTGTTAACTGTGAAAATGTGAGATATCAAACAACAGAGAATGTTTTTATGCATCTTACGAAGAATGGGTTTAAACCAGGGTATATAGTTTGGACTAGTCATGGAGAATTTGAAAGTAACAATAGGTTTCACAACTTTGTTGTTGGTGAAAGTAGTAGTTCCATGGGACACAATTTTGTTTAGGATTCTAGAATGTCGAATATGGTTAATGATGCTTTTAGGATACATTCTGATTTTGAATTTGGGGAAAATATGGAAGAAGCTCCTAATGAAGAAGCAAACACCCTTTATGAACAATTACATGATGCTAGTCGTCCTTTGTTCAACGGGAGTCCGCACTCTAAATTGTCTGTTGCAGTTAGATTGTTAAGTATTAAGTCTGATTGGAATGTTAATCAAGGAGAAATGGACTCTATAATAGATCTCAAAAAGGAATTAATTGATCCCAATGTAGACCGTAAGGACCCGAAATTTTGTACGACCTTAATGGAGTATGAAATTTGGTTTCGAAAAAGTTTTGGACCAAGGTGACACTTCATGGGAGCCATCACGATCCGTGTGAGGTCACATGGCCCGTGTGGAGCCTCCACGAAATGGCCCTTGGCCCATGGAGGATGTTTGGCCCTTAAACGTGGTGTTTTAAACTAAGGCACACCATAATTATTCCCCTCACGGTCCGTGTGACACTTCACGGACCGTGTGGTGGTCCATGTGATGGCCTTGGCTTGAAATCCCACAACTTCGGGACCAAGTGTGGTTACACGGCCAAGTACACGGCCCGTGTGAGGTGGCACAGCCCGTGAGGCCATCCGTAAAGCTTCTGGAGTGAAATTTTTCTAAGTATGGAACCATCGTCTCATAACTTGATCGTGGAATTTTCTAAGGAGAGGGGTACGAGTAGTGACACGGCCCGTGTGACACTACACGGTCTGTGTAACCTCCTGTGAAGGCGACTTCATTGAAAAATTCTAAGTATAAGATCTTCATGCTCAAACTAAGTTCACATTCAAGCCTTCAATTCAAGCTTATGTATGTTGTTTAAGGTCATCATGGGTCTCCTACATCAAGTCAAAATCAAAGGAATTCCATTGGCTAAGGTTTTCAGAAGTACCGATAGAAGGGTTAACTTTAAATGGGCATATCTCTTAGCAAAAAAGGAACTGGGTGGCCCACAGCCTATCAAATTGAAGCTCTATGAATTATCTTTCCAATGCATCTGGTCTCACCTCACTCCGAGTTTGGAGCAAGAATTTATGCTCGTTTTTGTAAAATCTGTCTAGGCTAGACGGGAAGCCTTCACAGACCGTGCAGAGCTTCACTGACCGTGCAGAGCTGCATGGGCCGTGAAGCCTACCATGTGAACTTCGGTGTAAAATTTTAAAGGGGAAATTTATTGAGTTATTTTTGATATCTTGACCCATCCCCAAGGATTTTAAGACTGTTTTAACCCCCTCCCCCACCCCATTTATAATCCTAAATTTCTCCTACACCAATTCTAAACCCTCATTCAAGACTTCCACCTAGGTTCTAGAATTAGGCACTCAAAATTCTCTCCAAGTCTCATCTTCAAGATTCAAGCTAGGATTCAATTGGGGTTTCAAATTCAAGCTAAATTCTTCTCAAATTCATCTTCCTAATCAAGGTATTTGGGATTGATTTTTGGTCCCTTTCAACCAAGAAGACCCAAAATTCCTTTCCATCTATTTTGCGAATTTTAGTCACTTTAAATATGAAATTTCATGATTTTTTTTATTAAATCTAATTAGTGTGTGGGATGTATTTTACTTATTATTTCAATTCATTTTGATTACTATTATGATTATTTATATTGAGTTATGAAATTATGAACATACATGTCCCCTTTAAAATTGATTAATGCATGGGTGACTATTACTATAATTTAGATGTTGATTTAATTATGGATTTATTAAACTCCATATTATGGTGTTGATTTAACTTGAATCTATGTTACCAATACTATCCTCACATTTATGCATTGCATCACATTTACGAGCATTGATATGTGGAAATTATGGAGTGAGTTAAACCCAATTATATGAAATGATTATGGTAAGGCATTGGTTATGACAAAAGGGTGATCACCGCTATGTCTATAATTCTGGCTCATTGAGCATTTTGGGTGCTTGCACCATTTTGTTTATGTGAATGAGCTATTCCCTGCATGAGCATCACAAGTATGAGCTATGATTTGGCATTTGAGCCTAAATGTATATTGAATGGTTTGGTACGAATAATGCATTTTTTGAAAGCACGTATATGTATAAGTATTCAAGTGGGATGTTATTGACTCAACACCGATAGATTGGGGGTGTTAGGGCTATTCCCAAGGGCCCTTTCCATTTCCTTGAACTATGTGCCAACATAGGGACGTTATACACATATGATTATGAAAATCCTCCGAAATGGTGATTTCCGTAAGGAAGGTGACCATCCACCGAAATGGTGATTTTCTTAAGGTATGTGTAGATTACCTTTGGCAAGTAGTCTTCTCCCTACTGATGGGAGGTCCCAATCGGTTTAATCCATGTAATAGCTCGCATGGATTTGATTTGTTGGTTATAATCCATCCCCATTATATATGAGCATTATTGCATGTTCATGCATCATAATTTTATGCATCTTGTCTATAAATTTCCATTGGATATACAATTCTTCTATGTTATGTACCTTTGTCATTTAACATTGAAATGCATGTTTGGTAAGTCACATGCATTGCATGCCCGCATGCTTAGTACATTCAAACGTACTAAGGCATACTCTATGCCTACATGATCTTACCATATAGGGACTGTATGTTACGATCATCCATCGCTTGACGGGTAGCTCGAATTCGAAGAGTTGACATTGTGGTGAGTCCTATCTTCTAAGGACAAACTACCTTCCTTCTACCTATGTTGTTTCCTACTTATCTTCTTAATTGAGGGTGAGCCCGGGACATGTCTTCGCCCCCGTCCCATCTTATGACTGGAGGCATTATTAGACATCTTGTAGACTCTCGTAGATATATGCTATGTGATGTATTTGAAGCTTATGATTTAGTTATCTATTGGATATGACTATCATGGATTGATTATGGGAATTATGATATGTATGTATGATTGATGTGGAAATGTGGAAGATCCTAAGTCCCGTATTGCCCCCATAGAGTGAGTCATACTTACCCGCCCCTTAGTTCTTATGTGCTATGTGCTATATGAATCCATGTAAATCCCTTTTCCTTTGATATCCCCATAACGTGAGTCCTACTTTCCTATCCCTTAGAACTATATGTTTACTATTTGAACTCGCATCCGAACTGATGATGGGGATTTGAATTCTTTGAGGCTTATTTGGGGACTGTCGGGTCTCCATTTGCCGTGTCATATCTAGGCCCTAACCCCGGGTCATGACATAGACATTCCCAATTCTTATTATAAGGCAAAGAAATTGGCATCTAATTAAGGGCTTTCCTCGACCAGCATTGATTATTGTGAAAATGGTTGCATGTTATACTTTAAGGATGATGTCGATCTAGAATCTTGTAAGTTTTGTAGTTACCCTTGCTAAAAACTTGGTTCTGGTGGAAAGAAACTTGCTATTAAGGCAATGCACTATTTACCTCTTATACTAAGATTGAAGTGGTTGTATGCATCAAATAGCTCTACTCCCCATATGACATCGTATAGTGAAAATAAAAGACCACCCGGTGTCATGTGTCATCCATCAGATGGCGAGGCAAGAAACATTTTGATAAAACTTATCCAGATTTTGCTACTGAACTAAGGAATGTTAGGCTGCGCTTATGTGCCGATGGTTTCACCCCTTTTTCAGTTGGAGCTGCACCATATTCTTATTGGCCTGTGTTTATCACATCGTATAATCTTCCACCTGAGATGTGCATGACAAACCCATATATATTTATAAATTGTGTCATTCCTGGTCCACGTAATCCAAAAGGTTTGATTGATATGTATGTACAACCTTTAATTAATGAGTTGAAATTTTTATGGTATAAAGGAGTTGAAGCATGAGACATTTCTCGTAAGCAAAATTTCAACTTATATGTTACTTTAATGTGGACTACTAATAATTTTCCTGCTTATGGAATGTTGTCGGGGTGGATGACATATGGAAAGTTAGCATGTCCCTATTGCATGGAAGATACTAAATCGTTCACATTAAAATATGGCCGAAAAATTCATGGTTTGACTGCTATCGTCGGTTCTTACCACCTAATCATGAGTTTAGAAGAATGATGCATTTAGAAAAAATAAAATTGAACGAGATGGTCCTTCCCCAGTATTAACAGGTCATGATATTTGGGAGAGGGTTCAAAATTTTCCAAAGGTAATTGAGGAACCACCATACAAATTGGATGGATATGGTGTTGCACATAATTGGACTAAACAGAGTATATTTTGGGAGTTACCTTATTAAAAGGATAATCTTCTCAGACATAATCTTGATGTGTCATGTATATTGAAAAGAATTATTTTGATAATCTCTTCAACACTGTAATAGATGTGAGTGGCAAGACAAAAGATAATGTTAAGGCTAGACTTGACTTACAAGAATATTATAGACATCCAGAGTTACATTTACAAGAGTATGCCAATGACAAGTTGCTTAAGCCTAAGGCTAGTTATACATTCACAATCGAACAAAAATGGAAAATTTGTGAGTGGGTGCAGAGCTTGAAGATGCCAGATGGTTATGCCTCGAATTTGGGAAAGAGGGTTGACATGGAGCACGAAATATTACATGGGATGAAAAGTAATGACTGCCATATTTTCATGGAACAATTACTCCCGATTGCTTTTTGTGGATTGCCTGAAAATGTATGGAAACATATGGCAGAGATTAGTTTGTTCTTTAAAGACTTGTGTTCCAGCACATTGAGAGTAGAAAATCTGGTTCTGATGGCTGAGAATATTGTTGTTATCAGCAATAAGTTGGAGAAGATTCTTTCACCTGGGTTTTTTGATGTGATGGAATATCTTCCCATTCACCTTATTCATGAAGCTTTACTAGGAGGTCCAGTTCATTATAGGTGGATGTATCGTTATGAGTGGTAAGTAATTAACTATAACCCATTTATTCTTATTTCTTTAACATGTATATATGTATGTAATGTAAACTTTTACAGGAAAATTGGCATGTCTAAAAGGAGTATTAAGAATAAAACAGGGTGAAAGGTTGTAAAGTTGAAGCATATCTTGCTAAAGAAGTAAGCCACTTTTATTCTTACTACTTTGATGATCAAGTGTCGAATTTGAGAACTAGACCTAATCGACATGTTGATGCGGAGATTGATCCCACAATACAACCAATATCAATCTTCAACCAGCCAGGTATGGGTTCCAAAAAGCGTACATTACGCAAACTTACATAATTGGAGAAAAAATCTGCAGCGCTTCATGTCTTGTTGAATTGCCCAGAAGTCCAACCCTTTTTAAAGTAAGAAAATTAAAATTTTAAATAATATATTCAACTCCAATTTTGTCAAGGAAACTACACTATATTTTTAATATGATTGTACAATTATTTTGTGAGCCAACATGGCTATGATCAAGTGTATTCGTTATTTACAATGTGGTATACTGATTAGATACGTGTTGTACTATACACATAATAATAACAAATTATAGTACTCTTCTTTGTACTGACTTTATTTTTTAATTTACTAAATATATATAGGCATACAATTCAGAAAATGCAGCCACATTTGATCAATTTTCCTAGGATATTTCTTGGGGACCGATTATGGTTCACTCAATGTCCCAATATAATGTGAATGATTTTAAATTTACCACGAAGAAATACTCGAAGAATAGGAAGACTAATAATAGTGGTGTATGGGTTAAAGATGATGATGGAAATCAGGAGAATGTTGATTATTTTGGTGGCCTACAGGAGATTCTAGAGTTGGAGTACTCTGGTTGGCCAATAAAAAGAATAGTACTTTTTTGATGCAAGTGGTTTGATCCAACCCTAAATAGAGGTACAAGGGAACTTAAGCAATATAACATCACTAAAGTCAAGCATACTAGGGCATATCAAGCTTATGATCCCTTTATTATTGCACAGAATGCCAAGCAAGTGTACTATGCTCCCTATCCATTGCGCAGGGACAAGTCTGATTGGTGTGTTGTAATGAAAACTAAGCCGATGGGGCAGGTGGAAGTTGGGAATGTGTTAGATGTTGCATATCAAAATGAAATGTCAAGTGTTCATCAAGTAGTAGATACCGAGTTAGAAATCAATTTGGAGCATCCTGATCACATTTTAGAAGAAGTTAGTAGAGAAGAGTTAGATATGCTAACAAATGTGGAGGAGGATTTGGAGGAAACTTTCGAAGAGGATGAATGAATAGATGAGGAGGAAATGTCTGAAGAGGATGAATGAATAGGTGAGGAGGAAACTTCCGAAGAGGAAGAATAAGTGAAGTTCATTGTCAGCACAAGTGAAGTTCTAAGTCTGCATCATAATGTATGGGAAAAAGGCACTTCACTGTGCCTTCTTGTATTGTTTCAAGATTTGAAATGTTTGTTTGGTCATAGTGTAAGCTTCACTTTTACTTGTAATAGAGGACTCTTAGCTTGTGTCTTGTTGAGTGTTGGCTTTTGTAGTCCAAATATCTTTAATGCAGAATAAATAATCAACATTACTTGGTTATGTCACCCTGGAGTAAATGAACTACTCTTTCTGTTTATTCATCATGTAACTTTGTCGAGTCATGTAAGTTTGTTCTTTTCTACACTACAGTGTTAAAATATTAATATTTTGATTGATTTAGATGGAAGATAAAGGAAAGGGTAAATAAAAAAAAGCCATCAGTCCAAAAAAGAAAATAAAGCTTAGTACTACTAGAAGGCCCACTAGGGTTGTGATAGCTGGTGAACCCCCACGAGTTAATATCCCACCACGAGTCTCACTTTCAACTACTGGCTCGGCACATCAGGCACAAAATACCTCTTGTTACGTTGCTCGAGCTTCTTATTATACTATATCTATACCCAATGTGGCACCAAGGTTGGGTTATCAAACTCAGCAGGGATATTCACATCTTGGTTCTGAGTCTACCAATAGTCTCAATACTACTAGCAGATCAATTTAACTTTCAGATCTTTATCTTGGGTCCAGTTGTTTGGAGCTCAATACTCCCTCGACCTAGAAATCCGATGCCCATGTTCCACAGTCGGGTGGCAGAGATAGTTTTTGATGACTCATTGTCGAATTATAGGCTACATGTAACGCCCAGTAAAATTATCAAAATACCCCTAGAGTGAGGGTATGTGCGTAACGCATCCTCCAATGCTCATATGGAAAATCTGAGGCCGGATTTGTGATTAGCATGAAAAATTGAGTGGAAAAATGGTCTCACTCAATTTTAAGAGTGACCCGATCAAAAGATAATTTTTCGATCCAAATCAGAAAACAGTGACGGTGCGCGACAGAGGCGCGTCGCGCACCTGTCGTGAAGAGGCACTTGTGTGCTTTTCAAATTTTTCGACGGGATGGAGAAAACTCGTTTTAAAAAACTCTTTTTTGAAAATACACTGACCGCGACCAATCCGCGTCGCGGACCATTTCCTTCCCGAACTGAAAATTTCTAAATAGTTATGAGGGGCATTCCGGTTAATTTCTTACCCCTCCTAAACTCTAATACACAACTACCCCCCCCCCCCCCCTCAAATTCTAAGTCCTATTCCATAATCAAACAAGGCTAGGGCTTGAGGAGAGAAGAGAAGAGCTTGAGTTGAGGGATTCAAGAAGAGATCCTTGACATACTCGGTTGATAGCTGCAACACAGGTATGTAAGGCTAAACCAAAACACGGAATTGTTCTCTCATGTGCCCCATAGAGGTCATAGATGAGTTGATGGTTGAAGAGTCTACATGCATGATTTCTTGATGGTTTCCCTTGAAATATTGATTTGAAATTACATGTTTTCTATGTTGATGATCATCATACTATTTTTTTTCTTAAATTGAATATCTTCATGAGAATTTTCATAACCCTACACAACTAATTTGAAACGCATCCATATTGAACTTGAGAATTGAGTCTAGAGCCTTGAGTTGAGATTGTGATTGTTGATAGTGATTGTAATTGTGATGATGAGTTGATAGAATTTGATTGTCTTATGAGTCTCTATAAATGAACTCTACTGATGTATCTATTCACTTGATTCTTAATGATTGTTCTAAATCTTGAGTCATTGATAAGATTGATTGATGAGAGGGTTAAAGTCCCTGTGAGACTGATTGATGAAAGGGTTAAAGTCCCTATGAGATACCGATCGTTGACAGGGTTAAAGTCCCTATGAGATTGGTTGAGATGGAGGGTTTTTGAGCATTGAGTCAGGAGGAGTATCGAGCACCAAAATAGGTAAGAGTGAGTCCCACTCGAACCCATTAAACTACGTCGCCAAGCGTAAAAGAGGTTTTCCTCTTGAGTTTATGTCCCTAAAAACAATAACGGACTTGTTGAGTTTTCTGACTCCATATTGGGTGAGTTGATATAGTTTTTTTATTCGTTCTCTACCTGGAAAGTATGGAACGGCCGTGGCAACACCGGCAGGATGTTATACAATCACTGGCTCATAAGTGATTGTTGTCGGTTAAGAGAAACTCCCATAAACTTCCTACCTTGAGTACTCCGAGTCTAGATGAGATGAGAGGGGGTGAGCTCCTGTGAGATGAGATGAGATGTGATGAGATGAGAGGAGGTGAGCTCCTTTGAGATGAGTCTAAGATGATTGATGAGTTCTGAGGTGTTGATAGGTCACTTGTCTACTCTTTATTCTTGCATGGATAGACATTTGACTAATAATGGTATTTGATGTTCATTTGGAGTTGATATTGTTTCCACACTGTTCTACCTATTTCTGTTCCACTCAGCTATTTTACACACCAGTACATTCCACGTACTGATGTTGAGATTGTGAGCTAGTTCTTTCTACTAGTCTTTATTATATATATATATATATATATATATATATATATATATATATATTCCTTTGAGACTTTAGATGAGATGTGTCCACTACCCACTTATATTTTCCGCTATTCAGTAGAGTTTAATTGATTGAATGATGTGACGAGGCAAAGTGGTTCGTTTGGGGACTAGCAATAGTCTTTGAGTGCCGTCCACGCCAAGGGTACCCTCTCAGGGCGTGACAAACTTGGTATCAGAGCAGAAAGTTCAAGTGACTTAGGGAGTCTATGAAGCCGTGTCTAGTAGAGTCTTGTTTATGGATGTATTATCGACCACATTTCATAAGCAGGAGGCTATAGGACATTAGGAAAGCGTTACCTTTTTCTTTTTATTTCAAATTCATGCGATAGAGTTAAACTCTATGAAAACCCTCTTCTAATTCATGCTCTACGCATGCAGAAGTGACAACATGCCTCCTAGAAGAGCTGTCAGAGGAAGGGGATGCCCTGCTAGACAAGCTATTAATTCACCTGATCCTCAAGTAACCGAGGAGCCCTTGGATCAAGCTGTCCCGGTTGAGCAACCCCCTCAAGATGAGGTCTCTAATACTGAGCTGCGCTGGGCTATTCAAGCTGTTGTCCAAGCTGTCACAGTGCCGGTCATGAGGCAAGAGGCAGGAGGGCAGGACACCCATGCCACCTCTAGAATCCGAGAATTCTTGAGAATGAATCTGCTTGAGATCACGGGGTCTACATCCAATAACAATCCCGAGAACTATATGGAGAAACTTGAGAAGGTGTTTCAGGTAATGCATGCGACTGATGCTGATAGGGTAGATTTGGCTGCTTACCAATTGAAGGGTGTGGCCAGACTGTGGTTCGACCAATGGAAGAAGGGTAGGAGAGATGATGCTCCATGTTTGACTTGGGCAATATTTGAGGAGGACTTCTTGGGACGCTTTTTCCCAAGGGAGAAAAAAGAGGTTAAGTTGAGAGAGTTCCTAAATCTAAAACAGGGCTCTATGACTGTGCAGGAGTATGGTTTGAAATTCACACAATTATCCCACTATGCTCCGAACATAGTTGCAAACTTGAGGGGAAGGATGGGAATGTATGTCGATGGGTTGAATAGAGGACCCAAGAGGGATGGTAGGGGAGTGATGCTTGTGAGTTATATGGACATCGGGTGACTGATGACATTTGTGCAATAAGCTGATGAGGAGAGGCAGCACGACAAGGAGGAGTTCAGGCGCAAGAAAGCCAAAACATCTAGCTATGAGGTTGGAAGGAAAGGCAATGGTACCCGATTTCCAGCACCATCATCTGTTAGTGCACCCTCGCCTAGAATCAGGGATGATCAGAGGCTCCAGAATGCTAGAGCCCATGGATCCCAGTCGCAAGCTAGTGTGGCCCAAGGTTCGCAGGGTAAACCGCTGTGTGGCAAGTGTGGAAAGTTGCATATGGGAAAATGTCGTGAAAGGGATAATGGATGCTACAAATATGGCCAAGTGGGTCACTATCAGAGAGACTGTCCGCAGTGGGCTGGCCGAGCTCAATCCACTGCATCGGCCCCACCAATTAGAGAGAAGCAGAGGGCCACTACATTAGGTACAGACGGAGCGACAAACTGCTTGTATGCCATCGGTAGTCGCCAAGACCAAGAGAACTCCCCAAATGTTGTGACGGGTATGATTCGAATCTTTACTTTTGATTGTTATGTTTTGATGGATCCAGGTGCCACACTGTCATTTGTATCTCCTTAGGTGGCCAGTAAATTTGGTAGAACCCCTGAGGGTCTTCTTGAACCCTTTGATGTTTCTACTACAGTGAGTGAGTCTATTCGAGCTGAGAAAGTCTATAGAACTTTTGTAATGTCCATCCATCATAGGGACACTCTTGTTGATTTGATTGAGTTGGAGATGATTGATTTTGATTTGAACCTTGGCATGGATTGGCTTCACGCTGTTATGCCTCTGTTGAGTGTAGATCCCGAACTGTTAAGTTCCAATTCCCAAATGAACCGGTTCTAGAGTGGAAGGGTGATGCGATTGCACCTAAAGGAAAGTTAATCTCGTACCTTAGAGATAGAAAGTTGATATCCAAAGGTTGTATCTATCACCTTGTGCGAGTGGAATCTGATGATGTTGAGTCCCCAACTCTTGAGTCAGTTCCGATTGTTCATGAGTTTCCAGAAGTATTTCCTAATGATTTGCCCGGAGTCCCTCCTGATAGGGAGATTGACTTTGGGATTGACGTTCTTCCAGATACCTAGCCTATTTCGATTCCACCTTATAGGATGGCCCCCGCTGAGTTGAAAGAGTTGAAAGAGAAACTGAAAGATTTGCTAGAAAAGGGCTTCATTAGGCCAAGTGTTTCGCCTTGGGTTGCTCCCATTCTATTCGTGCGAAAGATGGGTCCCTCAGAATGTGCATTGATTATAGGCAATTGAATAAGGTCACGATAAAGAACAAGTATCCTCTCCCCAGGATAGATGATTTGTTTGGCCAACTTCAGGGCGCCTCTTGTTTCTCTAAGATAGACCTTAGATCTGGATACCATCAACTGAAGGTGAGGGAGTGTGACATTCCAAAGACAGCCTTTAGGACTAGATATGGCTATTTTGAGTTCTTGGTCATGTCCTTTGGGTTGACGAATGCGCTTGCCGCCTTTATGGACTTGATGAATAGAGTATTCAAACCATATCTTGATTTGTTTGTGATTGTGTTCATCGACGACAATCTGGTATATTCAAGGAGTGAGGAGGAGCATGCTAACCACCTCAGAGTGGTCCTCCAAACTCTTAGGGACCATGAGTTGTATGCAAAATTCTCCAAATGTGAGTTCTGGCTTAAGTCAGCGGCATTCCTAGGCCATGTGGTTTCCGGTGATGTTTCTGAGTGGTTGCCCAAAAGATTGAAGCGGTTAAGAACTGGCCCCGACCGACCACTCTGATTGACATTAGGAGTTTCTTGGGGTTGGCAGGCTACTACCGCAGGTGTTTTGAGGGATTTTCTTCCCTATCCGCGCCATTGACCAAATTGACTCAGAAGAAGGTCAAGTTTCAGTGGTCCAAAAAATGTGAAAGGGGTTTCCAAGAACTGAAGACGAGGTTGACTACCGCACCAGTCCTGACCCTACCCGATGGAGCCCAGGACTTTGTAATTTATTGTGATGCCTTAATGGTTGGATTGGGATGTGTGCTAATGTAGAGGGGGAAGGTGATAGCCTATGCTTCCAGGCGACTCAAGGTTCATTAAAGGAACTACCCAACCCATGACCTCGAGTTGGTAGCAGTAGTGTTTGTGCTTAAAATCTGGCGTCTCTACTTGTATGAAGTGCATGTGGATGTGTTCACGGACCACAAGAGCTAGTAGTATGTTTTCAGTCAGAAAGAGCTAAACTTGCGACAGAGGAGATGGTTGGAGTTGCTCAAGGATTATGACATGAGCATTCACTACCACCCAGGTAAAGCTAACGTTGTTGCTGACGCTCCTAGCAGGTTATAAATGGGTAGCACAACCCATGTGGAGGAAAGAAAAGAAGGAGTCAGCCAAGGACGTGCATTGGTTGGCTCGATTATGATTCCGACTTGAGGAGAACTATGAAGGAGGAGTTAATGTTCAGAACAGGTCTGCTTTCTCGTTAGTGGTGGAGGTAAAGGAAAAGCAAGACCAAGACCCTGTCATACTCCAACTGAAGGAGGATGTCCATAACCAGAGAGTGATGGCCTTCTCCAAAGGAGGAGATGGAGTGTTGAGATATCAAAGTAGATTGTGTGTCTCAAAGGTTGATGGCATTCAAGACAGAATCATGGCAGAAGCTCATAACACTAGATATTCCATTCATCCTGGCTCCACCAAAATGTACCACGACTTAATTGAAGTCTATTGGTGGAATGGAATGAAGAGAGACATTGCAGAGTTCATTTCAAAATGCCCAAATTGCCAACAAATGAGGGTTGAGCATCAAAGGCCATGTGGATTGGCTCAGAACTTTGGGATTCCAGAATGGAAGTGGGAGATGATTAATATGGATTTTATTATGGTCTGCCAAAGTCTCAAAAGTAACATGATTCGATATGGTTTATCGTGGATAGGATGACTAAATCGACTCACTTCTTGGTAGTTAAGACAACAACACTGCGGAAGAGTATGCCAAGTTGTACATCCAGGAAATTATGAGGTTACATGGGGTTCCCTTGTCCATCATCTCGGACAGATGAGCTCAATTTACCTCCAAGTTCTGGAGATCATTTCAGAAGGGCTTGGGTACCAAGGTGAACCTGAGTACAACCTTTCATCCACAAACGAATGGTCAGGCAGAGTGTACAATTCAAACACTTGAGGACATGTTGAGTGCTTGTGTTCTTGACTTTAAAGGAAATTAGAATGATCACTTACCATTGATTGAATTTGCATATAATAATAGTTATCATGCAAGCATTCAAATGGCTTCTTATGAAGCCTTGGACGGAAAGAGATGTAGATTGCCAATTGGGTGGTTTGAGGTTGGAGAAACAGAGCTAATTGGACCTAATCTTGTTCACCAGTCGATGGAAAAGGTCAAGGTCATTAGAGAAAGGTTAAAGACTGCCCAGAGTCGCCAAAAATTTTACACCGACGTGAGGAGAAGAGACTTGGAGTTCGAGGTAGATGATTGGGTGTATTTGAAAGTATTTACCTATGAAAGGTGTCCTAAGGTTTGGGACGAAGAGAAAGTTAAGTCCACGTTATATTGGACCATATCAGATCATAAAGAGGATTGGGAAGGTTGCTTACGAGTTGGAGTTGCCTTCCGAATTAGATGGAGTCTACCCAATATTCTATGTGTCGATGCTGAAGAAACGCTTGGGAGATCCCGCCGTGGTGATCCCTGTTGATAGCATTGGAGTGAAGGATAGCCTATCTTACGAAGAGGTCCCGGTTCAAATCCTCGATCTTCATATTCGTAAGTTGAGGAACAAAGAGATAGCCTCAGTCAAGGTCCTGTGGAGGAATCAATTCATTGAAGAAGCCACATGGGAAGCTAAGGAGGAGATGAAGGCAAAATATCTGCACCTGTTCGTATCGAATGATGAGGGTGTCGAAGGTTAAATTTCCTACCCTTCACCAAATTGATTTCTCTATTTTTATGTGACTTACTGTTATGAGAGGCACTAGTGTGCTTTTTAAATTTTTCGACGGGATAGAGAAAACTCGTTTAGAAAAAATTCTTTTCCAAAAATACACTGACCACGACCAGTCCGCGTCGTGGACCATTTTCTCCCCAAACTGAAAATTTCTAAATAGTTATGAGGGGTATTCCGGTCAATTTCCCACCCCTCCTAAACTCTAATACACAGCTAATGATGTCGTTTCGACGTGAAAAGTGTCAAAAACCCCCATTCTTAGTCCTATTCCATAATCTAACAAGGCTAGGGCTTGAGGAGAGAAGAGAAGAGCTTGAGTTGAGGGATTCGAGAAGAGATCCTTGACGTACTCGGTTGATAGCTGCAACCCAGGTATGTAAGGCTAAACCAAAGCATGAGATTGTTCTCTCATGTGCCCCACAGAGGTCATAGATGAGTTGATGGTTGAAGAGTCTACATGCATGATTTCTTGACGATTTTCCTTGAAATATTGATTTGAAATTACATGTTTTCTATGTTGATGATCATCATACTATTTGTTTTCTTAAATTGAATATCTTCATGAGAATTTGCATAACCTTACACAACTAATTTGAAAAGCATGCATATTGAACTTGAGCATTGAGTCTAGAGCTTTGAGTTGAGATTGTGATTGTTGATTGTAATTGTTATTGTGATGATGAGTTGATAGAGTTTGATTGTCTTATGAGTCTCTATAAATGAACTCTACCAATGTGTCTATTCACTTGATTCTTAATGATTGTTCTAAATTTCGAGTCATTGATGAGATTGATTAATAAGAGGGTTAAAGTCCCTGTGAGACTAGTTAATGAAAGGGTTAAAGTCCCTATGAGATACCGATCGTTGACGGGGTTAAAGTCCCTATGAGATTGGTTGAGATGGAGGTTTTATGAGCATTGAGTTGGGAGGAGTATCGAGCACCGAAATAGGTAAGAGTGAGTCCCACTCGAACCCATTAAATTACGTCGCCAAGCATAGAAGAGGTTTTCCTCTTGAGTTTATGTCCCTGAAAGCAATAGCGGGCTTGTTGAGTTTTTTGACTCCATATTGGGTGAGCTGATATGATTTTTTGTTTATTCGTTCTCTACCTGGCAAGAGAAACTCCCATAAACTTCTTACCTTGAGTACTCTGAGTCTAGATGAGATGAGAGGGGGTGAGCTCCTCTTAGATGAGATGAGATGAGAGGAGGTGAGCTCCTTTGAGATGAGTCGGAGATGATTGATGAGTTCTAAGGTGTTGATAGGTCAGTTGTCTACTCTTTATTCTTGCATGGATAGACATTTAACTAATGATGTGATTTGATGTTCATTTTTAGTTGATATTGTTTCCACATTATTCTACCGGTTTTTGTTTCACTCAGCTATTTTACATACCAGTACATTCCACGTACTGATGTCCACTCTGGACTGCATCTTTTATGATGCAGAGGCAAGTACTAGAGATCGTCAATAGGCACTCCGTTGAAGATCCGAGATTGCAGTTGATTTGGTGAGTCTTCCCTATTTCGGAGGAGCCACCATGATATAGTCATCTTGCTTTAGAGTTAGGGATTGAACTATATCTTTATTTTGATTTGGGTAGCCATGGATTTGTCATTGGCACAACATGATTAGTGATAGAGGCTTCATAGACGATGGTCGAGCATTGATGTTGAGATTGTGAGCTAGTTCTTTCTACTAGCCTTCATTATCTCATATATATATATATATATGTGTGTGTGTGTGTGTGTGTGTGTGTGTGTGTGTGTGTGTGTGTGTGTCCACTACCCACTTATATTTTCCGCTATTCAGTGGAGTTTAGTTGGTTGAATGATTTGACAAGGCTAAGTGGTTCGCTTGGGGACTAGCAATAGTCTTTGAGTGCCAGCACGCCAAGGGTACCCCTCCTGGGCGTGATACTACAGGTATGATCTTCTTAGTTTTCGGCCAGCAATCAGATGCCCATACGCTTAAATTTTGAAAGTTGATCTTCTAGTTGAGCTTAAGTTTATCGTAGGATAATTCCGGATGAAGGTTTAGCACGTTTTATCTTAAAATGCATCAGAACATATTATGATGATCTATATCCAAGTTGGTGTAAGTTTCCAATGAAAGTCCAAGGATAGATGTTCAATGAATTTAAGGTAAGAATGTTATCAATTAAATTCATATTATATGTATTTAAATTCACTATATACATTTCTAGATGAAAATTAATATGATTCTTTCTCAATTCTGATTAATATCTACTTATTATTTTATTGTAGAAATATTATATATGAGCTCCTGAGCATGAGGAAAAATTCAAGCTAACTTCAATTACAAAGACGAAAAGTTGCTTGCAGGAACATTTTGTGAATGTCGGAGACATAACAGAATTCCAAAATTTATGGTGCCAGATCATTGGGCCATGTTATAGGAATTTTGGAATACTGATGAAAAGTTTAAAAGAGGAGTGACATTGGGAAAATGGCTCGCGCATCGGAGAAAGGTGGTTCTCTACACACTGGTGGAGCTATTAGTCAGCTTACTAGAAAAAAGAGAATGGTACATTTTATTTAATTTAATCAAATATTTTTTTTCTTTTTTATAAGTATCTTTTGACCATTAATGATCACATTCTATATATCATTTTTGTAGGAAAAAGAATTGGGTAGGCCGATACCTCAGGAGGAGTTATTCAAGGTCACTCACACACACAAAAAAAAAAAAGACAGACCTCACGGAAGGAGAAAAATGGATTGAGCCACGTGCTCAAGAGACATATGTGAGAATTTCAATCAATTTATATATATAAATTCTCTCTTACATAGTCATGATTGGTGATATGATGATATGTGCTTCACTACGTATCATATATGTCTCTAAATGTTATTAACATGAGCTGAAAATGGAAGTACCTATAAGATATAGACAAGAGGAGAAATGAAAACTAATATATATTGGCTTTCTATAATTGGAGGCCTAGTTATATGACTGAACTATGTGAGTGAAGTCATTTGTTTTATTATTTTCTAATAAACCAAAATTGTTGCGTTACTCTCTCTATCATTGGACCTGACATCTTCTACGCGGCTGCCTAGCTTAATAATATATTCATTGGACCTGTATCTTTGGAAAGGTTGCTGATGAGTTCTTGAACCCCATCTTTGCCAAGAGTATCCTTCATTCATAAATATGATATTAGTTGAAGATTTGCATCAAAATCGATCCTCACATTCATAAATCTGGATTACTGGTTAGAGATATGATCTATTCATATTTATTTTGGTGCTATTATGTTGCATTAATACCATGAAACAATCCTCTAAACTCCATTACAACTGTCATTTCCTTAGGGCAATGAAAGCACATTCATTTATCAAACCTTAGGGTAATGCAAATGGATGCTTTCAGTTGAGCTCCAATGCAGCCTCAATTGAGTATATATTGTTGTATTTTCTTTTCCATAACTACCTTGATTGATGTAATATTTTTATTCTAATAGTTTTTCATTTAAATTATAAGATAGGTTTACGCAGAAAGTTCGGGAGTATCGTAGTACCCTATCTATGGAAAGTCAAGATGCACCACTGTCACAAGAAAGTACAGAGCAGTTGTCGCGAAAGAGTGCAGGTGAACCGGTTAGAGGGGTAGTCTACGATTACACAAAAAAGGCCTATCATGAGAAGAAGGCTTGGTTTTATTGTACATCCTCTTCAAACGTTGATGGTGTGGATAAAGCAACACTATCTAAAATGGAGGATAAGATATCTTTGCTCACTGTCGAACTTGTTGCAGTAGCCGAAAGAGAGAGGAAGAGAGACGAGCAAATTGCAGTAGATAGCCAAAGGTATGCGGAGCTTCGGGCCCAACTAAATTCTCCTCTTGACTCAGGAAAAATTATTCCTCCCGGTCGAGCATTTGTGGATGAGAGTGAAGAGGAGAGTGATGAAGCATAGTTGTATTTAGTAGACATTTCACGTTTTGTACTAATACTTTGATGATATTCTAGTTTTATTTGAATGGATTCAAGATTTAATTAGGTTACTCTAAAATAGTGTAATATAAATATTGAAACTACTATGTTGGAACTCTTTGAGGTGGTTCAATTATGCATACAGGTGGGCAAGAAATTAGCAGAAATGTGCTGCTAATTCTATTTCTAGAAAACCGACCACTGGAGGTCGTAAATTATTAAAATAAATAATAAATTTTAAATGATAGCAACCTCCGATGGTCGAAATTGCAGTAAATAAAAATAAATTAATATCAACTAGAAATCGGAATATCAATAAAATAAAATTATATAAATTAATAATGTCGACCTCAGTAGGTCGGAAAATCAAGACAAGAATTGAAATAAAAATCAAGAAAAAATTGAAATAAAAATAGAGAATATCGACCTATGGAGGTCGAAATTTTTTTAAAAATAAAATGGAAAATAAATAAATAATTTTGACCTCCGGAAGTTGAAATATTAGAAAATTAAAATAATAAAAATATATGATACCGACCTCTTATGCTCAGTATCAATATTTTACATATTTAACATTTTATTATTTAAACGACCTCAGGAAGTCGAAAATATTAAAAATTAGAAAAAAAAAAACATATATATACTATACTGACCTCATGAAGTCAAAAAATTTTTTAAAAAATAAGATTACTAATTTTTCTACTTAAAATTAAAATCGACTTCGTGAAATCGGACTTCATCGGTAACTTCCGACCTCCAGACGTTGGTATGGAAAAGCGATCAAGATTTTTCTGACTTTGGCTCGGAGTCGATAGTGAGTCGGTAATTACAGTAACACCGACCTCAGGAAGTCAATATTTCGTGGTTGGTTTTCTCAGTTTTTTTAGTAGTGAAAGTCCTAGCTATAACTATAAATTATAATTTTTTCAAATTACAGTAGTATAATATAAATACATATCATATATTTGCCTAGTTACGTAATTTTTTCTTAATATAGTTGGAAGGTGTCCTAATCTAATTGGCTTGAGGACTTTTTAAGCCCAAGAACTAATAGTGAGTAGTGCCTTTTTTTTTCCAAAATATATTGTTCAAGAAAGACGTGCCCAATTTTTTCCACAAACAAAAACCATTCAACTTTGCTGATTTTTCAACAAACAAATGATGTGATGTGTGGAAGGATTTCCATGTAATAGAAATTTCCATCTTGGAAGTAACCTTTGGGAAATAAAATAAATAATCGATAATCACGGGTCTGAATCATTCAATTACAATGTGTGTATGCAATATATATTTTATACAAAATATATGTCTGTATATATATGTATGTCAAAAAAACTTCTGTTGCTCCATCCCCACAGAAACAAAGAAGTTCTCGATATATATATATATATATATATATATATATATATATATATATATATAAACCTCTTTATTTCTACGGTTAGTTGTTAATATCTGCCGGCCAGATAACTAGTTGATCAAATGAATGAAATGTACATAGCTTGTAGCCACTATTAATATTTACTAGTTTAGTGTATGTGTTTTGCACGTATGAGCCATGTCATTTTTAAAAATTATTTATAAAGAGTATTTGTCATTAAATAAATACAATATTCATGTAAATAAAAATTAAATAAATATTATTATTTTGATGCAATAATTTAGTCTGGTGTGATACAATAAAGATTAGAAAATCAATTCAATTGCTTGTTAATAGGTTTTGAATACATAAAGTAATAATTTAGAATGAATAGTTAGAAGTTAAATAATTAATTGACTAAAATTTAATGTAACAAAATATTCCTAAATATAAAAGGAGTAGTTTAATGTTTCCAATATAATTTTATAGAATTTTTTCTTTTTTAAATTTGTTATATTACATAGTTTTATTAACACAATATTTTATAGTAAAATTTTTTGTTAATTATTTATATATAATAGTCCTAAATCAAAAGTGAATTCTAAACATAAAGAAATTCTAATCCAAAAGTGAATCTTGAAACTAAAAAAATAAAAAATTAATAAATTAAGAAAAATAGTGAAAAGACGATTTTGTCTAAAGAATAGTATTTTAATGAAGGGAAAAGGCTCAAATATGCCATCAAACGGTAACAAAAGGTTCATTTATGTTATCCGTTAAAAGTTTGGCTCAAATATGCCATTGCTATTAAGGAAAAAGGTTCATCCATGCCATTATTTTTTAACAATGATTTTTACACACAACATGTTTTAATCGGCCACGTCATTTTTTTTAAAAAAAAAAAACAAATTCTAAATAAAATTAAGAAAAAAATCCACAACAATTAAGCTTATGTAGTGATGAGAACAGTACAATAACATGCAAATTTTACGCAATTAACTTTGTTGCCAAAAATTAAAGCTCAAACCATCTAAAATTACACTCTTCAAACCTCCAATTAGGGAAAATCATACAACCCCAAAAAACCTATTTTAATTTTATTCTCAAAACAACAAAAATCAAGGTTAAAAAAAAGTTGAGCAATTTTTCAGCCTGAAGGGACGACTCAACTACATCCTCAGTAACTTGCCTCCATCTCTTTTACACACATCCACAAGTGATGATGTTTTGACGGAGGTGGTTTCACAAAATCATTGTTAAAAATAATGGCATGGATGAGCCTTTTCCTTAACAGGAATGACATATTTGAGCCAAACTTATTTAATTAAAGTTTGATGGCATATTTGAGCCTAGGCAAAAAGTTCAAATAATATTTGTAATAATCTTCACGCTTTTAATATGATATAGATATAGATATAGATTATAGTATGTATATATGTATGTATAGTATACATGTATTATATATACACACTGATATTGACGGCAAGCTAGGTATATTTCATTCATTTAATAAAGTAGTTGAAGCACCAACAAATATTAATTGGAACTATCCTTTGAAATAAAATGGTTTAAATTTTATCTTTTCATAAAATTGATAAAAGCATTGCCACACACTCTATATCAATTAGAAGATAATTTATTGATAAAAATAAGAAATTACGTCTCCTTTTGATGGAGACATGAGTGACCCCACTGACCTAATACTTATTTGCCAAAAGCACCATCTCTAGTAGGACAAAAATCATGATATAAAATTTCCACAAACTATGGTACAATGCACCAACAATTATTTTAAAAAAAGAAAAGTCAACAATGTGGCCCTATTGGTTTCATTTCCATAGTAATAATGGATTTGCCTACTTCATTCATCTTTCCACTATATATTGAGACCCTATCATTCACTAGCTCTCCACCTTTACCACTACACAAATATCTCCAAAATCGTGGAAATATGAAGAAGGCTAGTTTCCTTGTTGCAATATTCTTGGTACTTTTTCTTAGTGAATTGCTAATCACGGAGTCCGTGACATGCAATCCCACGGAGTTGTCTCCGTGTCTTTCGGCGATCACATCATCCCAACCACCCTCTGCAACATGTTGCGCTAAGTTGAGAGAGCAAAAGTCCTGTCTTTGCGGATACATCAAGGATCCAAATCTTAAGCAATTTGTCAACTCTCCTGGTGCCAAGAGAGTTGTAAGTGCCTGTAGAATACCCTATCCAAGGTGTTAGGAATATCGTGACAATTAAAAAATAATTTACGGACGATGATCAGAAAACGCCTTTCGTTTTCCACCTTCCTCATATTATTTAGAAAATATCATCTAAAATGTCTGTGGTATCATATTGTAAGTAGCACATGTATTATCAAAATCATAATAAGCCTTTAGTGGCACTTTGTACCAAAATAAAATGGTTCTACTTCTATTGTTATGGCCGTTTTCTTTCCTTAATTGAAGCTTGTTTTTTTTTAAAAAAAAGTTTTTCATTTGGTGTTTCAGTATATTTGTATTGGAGTTCGACTAATTCTAATTCATGCCACGTTTAGCATAATTAGTTTGAGAATAAAGAGTACTTGGTTGATATATCTATATATATTGAATCATGCGCTTTTAGTTTGTGACTCTATCTCAATTTATGCGACACATTTTGGATTTCGAGAGAGTTTTGTTTGATTGTGAATTCAGATATGAAATCTTTTTTTTTAAAAAATCACATATCTAGAAACTACATAAAAAAATACTCTTTCTGTCCATCTTTACTTGTTCACTATATTATTTCGGGATAACCAATAATATTTGTTCAGTTTATAAATCAATAAATAATTTACCTTTTGGGGCTATTTTTATCCTTGTTAATAAATATTATTTATTTTTTAATGTTTAGATGACTTAATACTTAATAAGGGTGATTTGATAAAGTTATTCTGATCATTTACTGTTTCTTAATCCGTGTACCAAGTTACTATATTTGAATGACAAATGAGAAAATTACGATCAAAAGGAAAAAATTATTTATAACTTAAAATTCAAAAAATATTACGTCAATTGAGATCGAGGGAGTAATTATTCCCAATATTGCCTAAATCTACGATGTGTGGCTTTAGTAACCAATAAATTAAAGGGGTCTCTGATCAAGATTTTTCAAGAGACTTGAGTGAAATAGGTTGCTCTAGAGAGCCACCTTCTCTAGTGAAACTCTGTCGTTTCAATTTGTAAGATTAATTTATTCATTTTTACTTTTTTAGATATTAATTTCGCATTAAAATTTGACTAATTATATGCCTGACCTGAAAATATCTTTACTTATAAAAGAAATAATATATCCCTCAATTTTAATACAACGAAGTTTAATAAAGTAAAGATTTTTTTAAAATTGTTTTTTAAATTTTGTAGTTCAATTTGACGAGTACAACACATGACTTTTTTGAAGAAGTGTCGATGGAAATGGGTGGAAGGACAACAATGATTGGGGGAGGTGGGTCATCTATCATTAATTTTTTTAATTAAAAAAATAAGGATGTTTGGTGCAACGAAAAATATTTTACATGAAAAATAATTTTCTCAATTTTTTTAAAAAATAAATAAGTTTTTTTAAATTTATTTTCTAATATTTAATTTAATAAATAAGAGAGAAAATAATACACTAAGAGCGCTTATTTGTTATTTATAAGTAACAAACATAAAATAGAGGCAGGATGAGATGGAAAATGGGGCCATTCGAGGGTGGTAGGGGTTGGGAGAATTGAATAGGTGGAAGTAAACAATAAACATGAAATGCCACTTATTCATTTTTTTTTCTACTTCTATTACAAATTTTTCTTCATTTAAAAAAAATCTTTAAAGAAAAAATATTTTCCAAATATAAAAATTAAAAAATAATTCCCTACCAACCAAACACACTAATTTGTGTGTTTGAGAACAAATTTCCACTTCCAAAAATAAGTGACTTTCTCCCTTTTCTACAAGTTGGGATTACTTAATGAGACAACAAATATGAAACCCACACGTATCATTGGTGGATTGGACACCCATGTCAAGAGTCAAGAAGGAAAATGGTGAACTAATCAATTGGGAGTATTTGAATATATTTTATGAGCACAATTGGTTGCTCACAATTTAAGTTTATTATGATATGAAAGTAGAAATTTATATTAACTTTATAATTTGTATACACAATATTTCTTGTGCGCATATTCTAGTAAATCTTTATGTTGCTCTCTCTTATCTTTTACTTGATCACTTAATTTTTTTATTTTTTACTTACTTGATTATAATTTCAAATAAGCTATTTTGACCCAAGAACTCAAATAATTATAGTATCAGCTATACCAACTCAACTCAAGAATAAACATCAAATACTGAAACTCAAAAGAGACATGGACACAAAGATAGGGAAAAGGGTATTACCATCAACGTTATCATTAGAAGACACGAGTATTTAGCTTTCACATCCTTTTATTTTCCCATGCAGTCTCTTCAACAAATTGATTTCTTCATAGAACCTTTACAAATGCAACTTCTTTGGTCCTCAACTTGCAAATCTGACGATCAAGGATCGGAATTGGAATATCATCATAGGTCAAACTAACCTTTACCCCAACACTCTAAATAAGAACAATTAAGGAGGGATCTCTCAAGCACTTCTTAAGCATCGAAATATGAAACACAAATAAGTAACTACTAACTTTGGTGGTAGTTCCAACTCATATGCTACAATAACAACTCTTTTCACAATCTGATAAGGACTAATGTAATGAGGACTAAGATTTTCCTTCTTTCCGAATCTCATCACACCCTTAATGGGTGAAACCTTCAAATACAGCCAGTCATTTACCTCGAATTTCAATTTTCTTCTCCTAACATCAATGTAGGACTTCTGGCAACTATGTGTAGTCCTCAACATCTGTTTGATGATCTTCACCTTCTCCATAGCCTGGTGAACTAAGTCTTGTTCAATCAACTCAGCTTTACCAACTTCAAATGAACCAATAAGGAATCTACATCTCCTTCCATAAAAAGCCTTATAAGGATTCACCCGAATACTCACATAAAAATTGTTATTGTAAGTGAACTTAATAAGAGACAAATGATAATCGCAATTACCTTTGAAGTCAATGACGCAGATCCTCAATATGTCCTCCAAGGTTTGAATTGTATGCTCTTCCTATCCATTTGCATGGAGTTGAAATGCAGTAATAAGATTCACTTTTGAGCCTAGTCCTTTTTTAAATGACTTCAATAATTGATCGGTGAATTGAGCTGCTTTATCTAAGATGATGGACAAGGTAACTCAATGCAACATGAATATCTCTCAAATATACAACATGACATAATCCTCTACGGTATTAGTAGTCTTAACTGGCAAGTAGTGGGTTGATTCGGTCGTTCTATCCACGATAACCTGAATTGAACCATGTTGCCTACAACATCACGGTAAACCTATAATGAAGTCCATATTGATCATCTCCCACCTCTATTCTAGAATCTCAAAATTCTCAGCCACCCCACACGACCTCTGATGCTCAACTTTGTTGACAATTGGAGCATCTAGAAACAAAGTCTGCAATGTCTCTCTTTATACCACTTCACTGATAGACTTCTCTCAAGTTATGGTACATTTTAGTAGAACTCGAGCGGATGAAACATCTAAAGTTATGAGCTTCTAACATGACTCTTTCTCGAATATCATCGATGCTAGGAATACACAATCTGCCTTGATACCTCAACACATGCACCATCTCCCTTTAAAAGAATTCATTACTTGCTGCTTGTGCACATCTTTCTTTAACTGAAGTAGGACAGGTTCTTGGTTGAAAATAAAGCAATTGATTGTCTTTTGCTACATCATAATATTGCATGATCCAAAATTGAAGACTAATCTAATGGTAAAAATAAAATGCTAAAATAAGAGGCTTCATTAATGAAAATGCAATGAGTTCTTGTTATTAGACATGTGAGGCCTAGCCTAGCCATATTTATGGTCGTATAATTAATAAATATTCTTTAATTTTAAAAATTATAATATAATCTATATTATTAATATCATATGAAAATCAAAATCCCCTACTAAAAAGTTGAATTATCTTAATTTCTCTTTATTAACCTAAATATTAATTAATTTTTTTTAGAAGTCTCAAAATAATATAGTGGTAGGTCTCCTTTTAAATAAACTATCATGCTCAGATTTGAATCTCACTTAAAACATTATTCTTTAGTTTCTCTTAATTATTCCTTTTCATTTAATTTTGGCCTTGGGGAACTCAACCTAATATTTCACTTTTTTTTCAAAAAACAAATGTTGAAATAATATTAGACTATGTATTACAAGTTTCTTTGAAAATTGTATTTTGTTGATTTATACTTTTATATTTTGAACCCTCTGAGTGAAAATCCTGGATCCACCACTTATACAGAGTTGCTTTTACACAATTTGGGATGGTTTGTTAGGAGCTTTTTTTGCCCATGTACTAATAGCTAATGTTTTCAGAAAAAGAAAATTTCAAAGGCACTTGTCCACTTAAAAAAAATAAAAATTCAAGAAATATATTAGTTCCCTATATATTGAGACACCAATCCACTATGCTTTTCATGTAAAATTTTATAATATGAAGAAGGATAGTTCCATTTTGGTGATGGCAACACTTGTGATTTTACTTGGGGAATTATTGATGGCAGAGGCAGTGAAATGCAATGTGCTAGAGCTAACCCCGTGTGCCCCGGCCATTATTTCATCCCAACCACCCTCTTCTGCATGTTGCGCTAAGTTGAAAGAACAAAAACCTTGTCTCTGTGGGTTCATTAAGGATCCAAAATTGGCGCCATATGTTAATTCTCCTAATGCCCAAAAGGTTTCTAAAGCATGTGGAGTATCCGCTCCCAAATGTTAAAATCCTCATCTTTGTTGCTACTTCTTTATACCTAAATAAATGGTTCTTATTAATGTTTCTCAAATTTATATATGATGTTTGGCTCTTCCCTCTATTCATTTCACCTTGTTAAATTTGCAATATGATTAGGAGTAGATTAATTGAAGCTTTCATTATAATTCGTATTATTAGTCCATGAGTTTGAGGTTAATTAAAAGACATATTTGTGTGTGTTTTAAAGAAAAATACAGTGAGGAACGTGGATACTTAGGATCATTAATAATTTTAGAGATGCATTAGGATCTAATGAGTCATAAATTTAGGCTAAGCTATGTTCATAGGTTATGCTCCTTAGTTAATTATTAGTTAGTTAAAAAAAATTATATGTGTGCTATCACTCGATTAGATAAATATTTAGAACAGATGTACTCTCATCTTTTTAAATATATATTTTTTACATATACATCATAATGGAATGAAGTATAATGAACTTAAAAACTATAAAACACTGCACACCAAAACAACGTCAGTACATGAAATGTACGAAGCATGTAAAATGGCCAAAAAGAAATTCTAAATAGGATACTCAAGTTTAGAACTAAAAGTTGAGATGACTCAAGTAATAAAAGTATGTCATGCAAGTAAATACATGCTTTAAGCACATTTAAAAGTGCAACTCAATGTATAAAAGTAATTATTATAAGACTTAAAGCTTAAGGAGTTTCTCTAACTGACAACCATCACCATGAGCTTCATAATGATATAACGTCTTGCCCATGTTGTCAGAGCCATCCAATACCTTGTCAGGATGAAGGATGAACTTAACTTCTGGATCAATCTTATAGGCCTTCTTAATTAGAGGCAAGTGAGAAATTGTACAAGTTTGGTACGATCCTATCATACTCTGGCTACATAGTTTATTGACTCGAATTGCTATGTTCTAACATCCCAAACGTTTCTAGCAAAGACCGATCGAGTCAAAAAATCAAAAGGGGTTGAAAAATAGGTACAAAAATAACTTCGATGGAATTTTAGGTCAAAGGATTTGAAAGATAACTTTTTGGGGCAAAATTACTTGACCAGAAGAGTGCGCGACAGGTCTGCATCGCGGACCTGCCTCAATAAAGTTCATTTTACGCTTTTACTCTTAAAATGAACTCTAAGAAATTTATGTTATTGATGTATCTGACATATGCATGTTATTGATGCATCTCACATATTATTTAGTTAAGATGATATGTATCTAATTTTTATTAGTATCTGATAAGTGTATATGTATCTAACAAAATATACACATGAATTGAAGATTTACGCATGTATCTGGCACATTATTAATGTATCTAATACATTATTGAGTTCAGATTTGTCTTAGTATATCTAACTAAGTGTATATATACCTGACAAATATACGCATGTATCTGAATACGAATTCATGGATTTGAGTTAAGATGTCTAATTCAATTTTGCTAAATCTCCAAAAAAAGAAGAAGAATTTTGATTGTTTTAATTTTTTTTCCACAAGTTGTGATATGTCATCTCCTCTAAAGTTGTCACAAACGTAATTTTCTATCTAATTAATAGCTTTCTCTTAATTAGACGTGCTCCTTAGTTATATCTCTTAGATAAACTAATTAATATGTTCTTGCCTTACATGTATCTTGACGAGATATATACACGTATTTGAAGTTCAAAATATGGTGAACAACGTAATATTATAAACTAATGTAGATTTAAATAATTAACTTTTATAAATAGTGAAATTTGTGTAAGTGGCCTTATTTTTAAATCACAAAAGGCCATGTTTCTAGGTATATGTATTAATCAGATAAGAATAATACTGTACAAAAGAGAGGGAGGCTAAGCCTGACCTTTAGATAATTTAAAAGAATATTTTACTATGATTAAATTATGTTTGTCACACACTATGTATATGAGCCTATGTGACTACATAAATGAAAAATATATGGGACAAGAAGTTAATGAAATGATACTATATTTAGCTTTTTTATTATTACATTTAGTTGGTAAAATTTTGTCACTTTGTTTGTTGGTTTAATGTTAAAATGTCATGCCCCGGGAGGGTATTATAGACGTGGTCGGCGCCCAGAGATTATTGCTATTTCCCAAGGGAACTATTTGGACTCATCACATTCATTCAATTATAGTTTAACAAATTAGCGGAAGACTAAAGATGAAAAATGGTGGGCAATCACAATATATAGAGGCCATAGGCTAACAATCAAACTTTTATTCTCTGGCATAGAAATAGTTTTAAAGGAAATCAGCCAAGAGATAAAGATCTCAACATCAACTCATCACTATTTAGTCTATGAAGCCTCTAACTCTACTATCTAGGTGGTGTCAATGACAAGCCATGTCTACCTCAACCAAAAGACGATAAAGTGCTAAACTCAAGTTAGATAATAGTAATATGAAAATTCTCCGAAAATAAGGAGGTCTCACCAATCAGCTGAATGCGAATAGATCCTCAACGATGCACCTGTTGATGACTCCTAATACCTGTCTCTGCATCATAAAATGATACGATCCAAATGGACGTTAGTATATGGAATCTACGAGTATGTAAAATGGTTTAATGAAACAAATATAGGTAGAACAATAATCAACACAAAAATACTTAAATCAAGAAGATAAGAAAGTCAATCAAGATGTTATACGTCTAAAGGAAGAATAAAGACTAGACAAAGACCAATCATACATAATCCAATCATTCCAATCAATCCAATCCAATCAGAGTACTATCAGTATAGAACTTTTATGGGAGTTTTTCTTATCCTACAAAATCACTTATGAGCCAGTGATCGTACAACAATTCCGTTAATGTTGCCACAATCCTTCAATACTTGCTAGGTAAAGAACAAATCGATCCATATTGGATTAGAAAAAGAGTCTTCTATTGTTTCAGGTGCCTATCAAGTGGAAACATCCAACCTAAGGTTCAATCCTCATGTAACGCTTGGTAAGATTATTAAAATACCCCAGAGGGAGGGTATGTGTTTAACGCGTCTTTTGATGCTCGTATAGCAAATCCGAGGCCAGATTTGTGATTAGCAAAAAAATCGAGTGGGAAAATGGTCTCAGTCGATTTTTAGAGCGACCCGATCAAAAGATAATTTTTCGATCCGAAACGCAAAACAGTATTGGTGCGCGACAGGAGTACGTTGCGCCTTCATCGCAGACCAGTACTTATATTTTTCTGAAAATTTTCGACGGGAGTGAGAAAACTTGTTCAGAAACTTTTTCTAAAAATACATAGTGCGCGACAAGTCCACGTTGCGGATTGGGTCTTTTCCGAGTTGAAAATTTCTAAATTATTACGAGGGGCATTCCAGTCAATTCCCTACCCCTCCTAAACTCTATACATGATCTAATAAGGTCAATTTTGACGTAAAAAGGGTCTAAAACCCCCATTGTAAGTTCTATTCCAATATTCTACTAAGGCTAGAGCTTGAGAAAAGAGGAGAAAAACTTGAGTTTGAGATATTCGAGAAGTAATTCTTGACGTGCTTGATTGATAGCTGCATCCAAGGTATGTAAGGCTAAACTAAAAGCATGAGATTGTTCTCTCATGTGCCCCATAGATGGTCATAGATGAGTTAATGGTTCAAGAGTTTACATGCATGAATATTTGATGGTTTATCTTGAAAAATTGTTTTGAAATTACATGTTTTCTATGTTGATGATCATTATACTATTTCTTTTCTTGAATTGAACATTTTCATGAGAATTTGCATAACCCTACATGACTAATTTTGAAAAGCATGCATAATGAACTTGAGAATTGAGTAAGAGCTTTGAGTTGAGATTCTTGATTGTGATAAGAGAATGATGATGAATTGATAGAATTTGAGTATCTTTTGAGTCTCTATAAATGAACTCTACTGATGTGTCTAAATTGATTCCTAATGATTGTTCTAAATCTTGAGTCATTGATGAGATTGATTGATGAGAGGGTTAAAGTCCCTATAAGATGATTAATGAAAGGGGTTAAAGTCCCTATGAGATATCAGTCGTTGATAGGGTTCGAGTCCTTATGAGATTGGTTGAGATGGAGGTTTTATGAGCATTGAGTCATGGGAGGAGTATTGAGCACCAAAAGAGTGAGCACCGAACTTGAACTCGTCAAACTACTTCGCCAAACATAGGTGAGGCATAAAACCATCACACATATATTATGGTTTCCTCGAGAGTAACATTCTCTAAAATAATACAGGACTTATTGAGTTTTGACTCCATATTGGGTGAGTTGATATGGTTTTTGAGCGTTCCCTACCTGGAAAGTTTGGAACGGCTGTGGCAACATCAACGTGATTGTTTTACATTTACTAGCTCATAAGTGATTGTTTTTGGATAAAAGAAATTCTCATAAATTTCCTACCTTGAGTACTCCGAGTCGAGATGAGATGAGAGGAGGTGAGCTCCTCTGAGATGAGAAGAGGTGAGATCCTTTGAGATGAGTCTGAGATGATTGATTAGTTTGAGTTGTTGATGTGTCATTTGTTTACTCTTTATTCTTGCATAGATAGACATTTGACAATTTGATGTTATTTGATGATTTCTTTGAATTAATGTTGTTTCTATATTATTCTACCTGTTTTTGTTTCACTCAGCTATTTTACATACCAATACATTCCAAGTACTGATATCCCTTTTGGACTGCATCATTTTATGATACAGAGGCAGGTACTAGAGATCGTTAACAGACGCTCCGTTGAAGATCTGAGACTTGCAGATAATTTGGTGAGCCTCCCCTATTATGGAGGATCCACCGCTTTTATTTCATCATGCTTTAGAGTTAGATTGGACTATTTCCTTTATTTTGATTTAGGTAGCCATGGGCCTATCATTGGCACCACATGAGTAGTGATAGAGGCTTCATAGATGATGCTTGAGCGTTGATGTCGAGATTGTGAGCTAGTTCTTTCTACTAGCCTTTATTATTATCTATTTATATTGAGACTGTAGATGAGATGTGCCCATTTACTTGCTTATACTTTCTGCTATTCAGTAGAGTTTATTAATTGAATGCTTATATGAGGTTAAGTGGTTTGCTTGGGGATTAGCAATAGTCTCCGAGTGCCAGCTACACCAAGGGTACCCTCCCGGGGCGTGATAAACATGGTTTCAGAGCACAGAGTTCAAGTGTCTTTGGGAGTCTATGAAGCCGTGTCTAGTAGATTCTTTTTTATGGGTGTGTTTTCGATCACATTTTATTAGCAGGAGGCTATAGGACATAAGGAATTGTTACACTTTTCTTCTCATTCCAATTCGTACGATAGAGTTAAGCTCTATGAAAACTCTCTGCTAATTCATGCTCTACGGGCAGGATTGATAACATGCCTCCTAGAAGAGTTGTTAGAGAAAGGGGATGTCCTGCTAGGCAAGCTGTTAATCCACCTGAGCCTCAAGTACCCCAGGAGCCTGTGGATCAAGCTGTCCCTGTCGAGCAACCCCCTCAAGATGAGGTCTCTAATGTTGAGCTACACTAGGCTATTCAAGCTCTAGCCTAGGCTGTCGCAACACCTGCTATGAGACGAGGAGTGGGTAGACCAGATTCTCATGACACCTCTTGAGTTCGAGAATTTTTTAGAATGAATCTGCCAGAGTTCATAGGGTCTGCATCCACTGAAGATCCTGAGAACTATGTGGAGGAACTTGAGAAGGTGTTCCAAGTGATGCATGTGGCTAATGCTGATAGGGTTGAACTGGCTGCTTACCAATTCAAGGGTGTGGCCAGACTGTGGTTCGACCAATGGAAGAAAAGTAGAAGGGATGATGCTCTATGTTTGACTTGAGCAGCATTTGCGGAAGCCTTCTTGGGACGTTTCTTCCCAAGAGAGAAAAGAGAATCTAAGGTGAGAGAGTTCCTAAATCTAAAACAGGGCTCTATGACCGTGCCAGAGTATGGTTTGAAGTTCACACAACTATCTCGCTATGCTCCAGACATGGTTGCTGATATGAGGGGAAGGATGGGGATGTATGTTGATGGGTTGAATAGAGGACCCAAGAGAGATGGGAGAGGATCCATGATTGTGGGTGATATGGACATCGAGCGACTGATGACGTTTATGCAACAGGCTGATGAGGCGAGACAACATGACAGGGAAGAGTTCAAGCATAAGAAAGCTAAGACATCCGACCATGAGGTTGGAAGGAAAAGGCAATGGCAAACGATTTCTAGCACCATCATCTAGTAGTGCACATGTGCCTAGAGGTAAGTATGATCAAAGGTTTCAGAATGTTGGAACTCATGGATCCCAGTCACAAGCTAGTATGGCTTAAGGTTCGCAGGGTACGCCACCATTTGATAAGTGTGGCAAATTTCAGTTGGGGAGATGTCGTGACAAGAATGATGCATGCTATGGATGTGACCAAGCGAGTCACTACAAGAGGGATTGTCCAAAGCGGGTTGACCAGGCTCAGTCTACTACACCAGCCCCACCAGTTAGGGAAAGCCAAAGGGCCACTACATCAGGCGCAGGCGGAGCAACAAACCGCTTGTATGCCATGGGTAGTCTCCAAGATAAGAAGAACTCCCCAAATGTTGTGATGGGTATGATTTGAGTCTTTACTTTTGATTGTTATATTTTGATGGATTTGGGTGCCATGTTGTCGTTTGTAACTCCTTATGTGGCCAGTAGATTTGATAAAACCCAGAGAGTCTTCTTGAACCCTTTGATGTTTCTACTCCAGTGGGTGAGTCTATTCGAGTTGAGATAATCTATAGAGCTTGTGTAGTTTCCATCCATCATAGGGATACTCTTGTTGATTTGATTGAGTTGGAGACGGTTGATTTTGATTTGATTCTTGGCATGGATTGGCTACACACGTGTTATTCCTCTATTGATTGTAGATATCAAACCATTAAGTTCCAATATCCGAATGAACTGGTTCTAGAGTGGAAGGGTGATTCTGTTGCATCTAGAGGAAAGTTTATCTCGTGTCTTAAAGCCAGAAAGTTGATTTCCAAAGGTTGGATCTATCACCTCGTGCGAGTTAAATATGATGATGTTGAGTCCCTTACTCTTGAGTCAGTCCCAATTGTTAATTAGTTTCTAGAAGTATTTCCTGATGATCTTCCTAGAGTCCCTCCCAATAGGGAGATCGACTTTGGGATTGATGTTCTTCCCGATACCCAACCTATTTTGATTCCACCTTATAGGATGGCCCCTGTCGAGATGAAAGAGTTGAAGGAGCAACTGAAAGATTTGCTAGAGAAGGGCTTCATTTGGCCAATTGTTACACCTTAGGGGTGCTCCTATCCTATTCGTGCAAAAGAAATATAGGTCCCTCAGAATGTGTATCGACTACATGCAACTAAACAAGGTCACGATAAAGAATAAATATCCTCTCCCAAGGATAGATAATTTGTTTGACCAATTTCAGGGTGCCTCGTGTTTCTCCAAAATAGACCTTAGATCTGGCTACCACCAGTTTAAGGTAAGGGAATGTGACATTCCAAAGACAGCCTTTAGGACTAGTTATGGCCATTTTGAGTTCTTGGTCATGTCCTTTAGGTTGACGAATGCACTTGCCGCCTTTATGGACTTGATGAATAGAGCATTCAGACAATATCTTGATATATTTGTGATTGTTTTCATCGATGACATTTTGGTGTATTCGAAGAATGAGGAGGAGCATGTTAACCACCTCATAATTGTCCTCCAAACTCTTAAGGACCATGAGTTGTATACAAAATTCTCAAAGTGTGAGGTTTGGCTTAGGTCAGTGGCTTTCCTAGGCCATGTTGTTTTCGGTGATCGTATTCGAATGGATGCCCAAAAGATTAAAGCGGTTAAGAATTGGCCCCGACTGACCACTCCGATTGATATTAGAAGTTTCTTGGGGTCGGTAGGCTAATACCGCAGATTTGTGGAGAGGTTTTCTTCCCTATCTACGCCATTGACTAAATTGACTCAAAAAAGGTTAAGTTTCAATGGTCCGAGGAATGTGAGAAGAGTTTCCAAGAATTGAAAATGAGGTTGACTACTGCACTAGTCCTTACCTTGCCCGAGGGGACAAAGGACTTTGTAATTTACTGTGATGCTTCGAGGGTTGGATTGGGATATGTACTAATGTAGAGAGGGAAGGTGATGGCCTATGCTTCCAGGTAGCTCGAAGTTCATGACAAGAACTATCCAACCCATGACGTCGAGTTGGCGATGGTGGATTTTGCACTTTGTATGGAGTACATGTGGATGTGTTCACTGACCACAAGAGCTTGCATTATGTTTTCTGTCAGAAAGAGTTCAACCCGCGATAGAAGAGATGGTTGGAATTGCTCAAGAATTATGACATGATCATTCACTACCACCCAGGTAAAGCTAACGTTGTTGCTGACGCTCTTGGCAAGTTGTCAATGGGTAGCACAACCCATGTGGAGGAAGGAAGGAGCTAGCCAAAGAAGTGCATCGGTTGGCTCGATTGGGAGTTCAACTTGAGGAGAATGACGAAGGAGGAGTTAAAATTAAGGAAGGGTCTACTTTATCCTTAGTTGTAGAAGTTAAAGAAAAGCAAGACCAAGATCCGATCATACTCCAATTGAAAGAGGCTGTCCACAAACAGAAAGTGATGGTCTTCTCCAAAGGGGGAGATGGAGTATTGAGATACCAAAGTAGGTTGTGTGTTCCAGATATTGATAGCATTTGAGACAGAATCATGTGGAAGCCCATAACACTAGATATTTCATTCATTCAGGCTCTACCAAGATGTACCATGACTTGAGAGAAGTCTATTGGTGGAGTGGAATGAAGACGAATATTGCTGAGTTTGTTTCAAAATGCCCAAATTGCCAGCAAGTGAAGGTTGAGCATCAAAGGCAATGTGGATTGGCTCAGAACTTTGAGGTTCCAGAATGTAAGTGGGAGATGATTAATATGGACTTTATTACTGGTTTACCAAAGTCTCGAAAGTAACATGATTATATATGGGTGATTGTGGATAGGATAAATATATCGGCTCACTTCTTGGAAATTAAGACAACGAACACTGCGGAGGAGTACACCAAGTTGTATATCCCGAATATTGTGAGGTTGTATGGGGTTCCTGTGTCCATCATCTCGGACAGAGGAGCTCAATTTACCTCCCAGTTTTGGAGATCTTTCCAAAAAAGATTAGGTACTAAGGTGAACTTGAGCACAACCTTTTATCCACAAACATATGGTCAAGCAGCGCGTACAATTCAAACATTAGAGGATATGTTGAGAGCTTGTGTTCTTTTTTCAAGGGGAATTGGGATGATCACCTACCATTGATTGAATTTGCATATAACAATAGTTATCATGCAAGCATTCAAATGGCTCCCTACGAAGCCTTATATGAGAGGAGGTGTAGATCACCAGTTGGATGGTTTGAGGTTGGATAAGTGGAGTTGATTGGGCCTGATCTTGTCCACCAATCGATGGAGAAGGTAAAGGTCATTAGAGAGAGGTTAAAGACTACCCAGAGTCGCTAAAATCTTATAGCATCGTGAGGAGAAGAGATTTAGAGTTTGAGGTAGATGATGGGGTGTATTTGAAAGTGTCACCTATGAAGGGTGTCCTAAGATTTGGGAAAAAGGGAAAGTTGAATCCATACTATGTTGGACCCTATCAAATTATGAAGAGGATCGGGAATGTTGCTTATGAGTTAGAGTTACCCTCCAAGTTAGATAGAGTACATCTGGTATTCCATGTGTCAATGTTGAAGAAATGCTTGGGAGATCTTACCTTGGTGATCCCTGTTGATAACATTGGAGTGAAAGATAGCCTATCTTACGAAGAGGTTTCGATCCAAATCCTTGATTGCCAGATTCGTAAGTTGAGGAGCAAAGAGATAGCGTCAGTCAAAGTCCTGTGGAGAAATCAATTCGTTGAGGAAGCCACATGGGAAGCTGAGGAAGAGATGAAAGCCAAATATCTGCATCTATTCATGCCAAATGATGAGAGTGTTGAAGGTAAATTTCTTACCCTTCACTAAATTGATCTATCTATTCTTGATGTGACTTTCTATTTGTAAGTGTGAATGGTATTGATTGAGGTCGAGGAAGAGTCAAGAGTTTGATTGATTGAGTTGAGTGTTGAGATGCATTTTGGGTATATTGGTGCCTTGATATCCACCTTTACTCATCATTCGGGGACGAATGATCCCAAGGGAGAGATGATGTAACACCCAATAAAATTACCAAAATACACCCAGAGGGAGGGTATGCATATAATGCATCTTCCGATGCTCGTACAGCAAATTCTAGGCCGAATTTGTGATCAACACAAAAAATTGAGTGGAAAAATAGTCTCGGTCGATTTTTGGGGCGACCTGATAAAAAGATAAATTTTTGATCCGAATTGCAAAACAGTATTGGTGCACGACAGGAGAGCGTCGCGCCTCCATCGCGAACCAGTACTTATATTTTTCTGGAAACTTTTGACGAGATTGAGAAAACTCGTTCAGATTCTTTTTCTAAAAATACACAGTGCACGATAAGTCCGCGTCGCGAGCTGGGTCTTTTCCTAGCTGAAAATTTTTAAATTATTATGAGGGGCATTTTGGTCAATTCCCCACACCTCCTAAACTCTATACACGATCTAATAAGGTTGTTTTGATGTGAAAAGGGTTTAAACCCCCATTCTAAGTCCTATTTTAATATTCAACCAAGGCTAGGGCTTGAGGAAAGAGGAGAAGAGCTTGAGAGATTTGAGAAGAAATCTTTGACGTGCTTGATTGATAGCTGTATCCCAGGTATGTAAGGCTAAACTAAAAGCATGAGATTTTTTCCTCATGTGCCCCATATATGGTCATAGATGAGTTGATGGTTCAAGAGTCTATATGCATGAATATTTGATGGTTTATCTTGAAAAATTGATTTGAAATTACATGTTTTCTATGTTGATAATCTTCATACTATTTGTTTTCTTGAATTAAATTTTTCATGAGAATTTGCATAACCCTGCGTGACTAATTTAAAAAGCATGCATAATAAACTTAAGAATTGAGTCTAGAGCCTTGAGTTGAGATTCTTGATTGTGATGAGAGAATGATGATGAGTTGATAGAATTTGAGTATCTTATGAGTCTCTATAAATAAACTCTACCGATGTGTCTGTTAAATTTATTCCTAATGATTCTTCTAAATCTTAAGTCATTGATGAGATTGATTGATGAGAGGGCTAAAGTCCCTATTAGATTATTGATTAAAGGGTTAAAGTCCCTATAAGCTACCGGCCGTTGACGAGGTTCAAGTCCCTATGAGATTGGTTGGGATGGAGGTTTTATGAGCATTGAGTCATGGGAGGAGTATCGAGCACCGAAAGTGTGAGAATTAGTCCGACTTGAACTCATCAAACTATGTCCCCAAACGTAGGTGAGGCACAGAACCATCACATATATTATGGTTCCCTCGAGAGTAACAGTCCTTGAAATAATAGAGAACTTATTGAGTTTTGACTCCATATTGGGTGAGCTGATATGGTTTTTTGAGCGTTCCCTACCTAGCAAGTTTGGAACGGTTGTAGCAACATCAACGTGATTTTTGTACATTCACTGGCTCATAAGTGATTGTTGTCGGATAAGAGCAACTCCCATAAATTTCCTACCTTGAGTACTCCGAGTCGAGATGAGATGAGAGGAGGTGAGATCCTTTGAGATGAGATGAGGTGAGCTCCTTTGAGATGAGTCTGAGATAATTGATGAGTTTGAGTTATTGATATGTCACTTGTCTACTTTTTATTCTTACATAGATAGACATTTGAAGATTTAATGTTATTTGATAATTTCTTTGAGTTGATGTTGTTTCCCTATTATTCCACCTGCATATGTTTCACTCAACTATTTTACATACTAGTATATTCCAAGTACTGATGTTCCTTTTGGACTGCATCGTTTTATGATGTAGAGGCACGTACTAGAGATCGTCAACAGACGTTCCGTTGAAGATCTGAGACTCGCAGCTAATTTTGTGAGCCTCTCCTATTCTGGAGGATCCACCGCTTTTATTTCATCATGCTTTAGAGTTAGATTGGACTATTTCCTTTATTTTGATTTGGGTAGCCATGGGTCTGTCATTGGCACCACATGAGTAGTGATAGAGGCTTCATAGACGATGGTTGAGTGTTGATGTCGAGATTGTGAGCTAGTTCTTTCTGCTAGCCTTTATTATTATCTATTTATATTGAGACTGTAGATGAGATGTGCCCATTTACTTACTTTTACTTTCCACTGTTCAGTAGAGTTTATTGGTTGAATGATGTGATGAGGCTAAGTGGTTCACTTGGGGATTAGCAATAGTCTCTGAGTGCCGGCTATGCCAAGGGTACCCTCTCGGGGCGTGATATCTCACCTACATTTGGTGACATAGTTAATGAGTTTAAAATGAACTTACTCTCAATCAACTTGATTCTTGATGCTCCTCCCAAGACTCAATATTCATAAAACAATTAAATCCAATCGATCAAACCAGTGAGTCTCTTAATGGACTCTTTCCGCTCATTAGTTCTATCAACCCAATCTTTTCAACAATTCGACAATTTATTCCCATCAAGCTTTCAAGAGTGAACTAGACAATCACGTAGAAAGACTTTCAACCTAGACGAATCTTTAGAGTTCAATTATGCAGACTCATAGGACCATCAAGTTCTATCAACCTATCATCATGCTCACATTCCAAGCAAAATCAACATTCTCAAATCGAGACTCTAGACTCAATTCCTAGGTTCATTCATGCAATCTTTTACGAAAATGACATGTAGTTTTTCTGAAATAACTCATGAAAAGTATTTAATCAGTAAAATCAAGTTTATGATGATCATCTACATATGAAAATATATAGAATATATATAATTTACAAGAAAACATTCATGAAAAACATGTATAGAGGTCAACACTTTCACAATCTTTCTATTAGCATCAATAAAGACACATGAAAGAACATTCCCATGTTTTAGTTTAGCCTTACATACTAGGGATGGAGACAAATAATCAAATTTGCAAGAAATTGGCCTCAATACTCTTGAACTCTAGGCTCCTCTTTTCTCCTTAACCCTAGTTCTTAAGATGAATTAGCGTAAATGATTGAAAATTCACGCTTAGGAATATATAGGGTTAAAAATGACTTCAAAATGATGAGGTTTTAGTCCAGGATGGGTGGGGAAAGGACTAGAATTCATCATGTACCGTAATGGGGAAAATCCATGATGCGGACTTGTTGTACTTCAGTTCATTTATTGACGGAAAATGTAAAACGCATTGTGAAACTATTTTACTATAAAATAACACACAAATCACATTTGTCAAATTTGTTTTATGTGTAATTTTACGTAAATTGCTTTTTGATTGATCTTCTAATCCCGTAGAAAATAATACGACCAAAATTAAGTGCAAATCTGCACAAGTCCGTGACGCAAACATGCCTAGCACTTTTCTGGAATTGCGTTTTCACTTTGAAAACTTATCTTTTGATCTAGTTTCTCTAAAAATCAACCAGGACCATTTTTCCTCATAATATTTCGTGATAATCGTGTTTTCGGCCTCAGATTTGCCAAAATAATTTAGAAAGATACGTTATGCAAGTGTCTCTAATTTAGGGGCATTTTGATAATTTTTACTGAGTGTAACATAAAAAGTTATAGCAGAAAAAAAGAAAATTTATACAGAGAAAATGACCTGATATATCCTCTAAATTTGTCATCTACAACCGACATATCACTCGTTATGAAAGTGGCTCATATATCTCTCTACTATTATACAATTGGTTCACATATATCATGTTTCTCTAAAGAAGTGAAAATTAATTTTTTTTTAAAATATAAAGGGTTTATACATATATTTTACTTTTTTGATTCAACTGCTATTAGGATTTATTATTTTAATGGATAAATTTATTTTTCTATACTAATTTTCTCTTAAAATTTATCATATCCGAAATATTTTTCACGGATACCAAACCTAAAATACAATACAGCCGCAAAGAAATATGTCACGCCCCGGGAGGGTACCTTGGCATGACTGGCACTCAAAGACTATTGCTAGTTCCCAAGCGAACCACTTAGCCTCATCACATCATTCAATAAATAAACTCTACTAACAATAGAAAGTATAAGTAAGTAAATGGGCACATCTCATCTAAAGTCTCAAAATGAATAGATAATAATAAAAGCTAGTAGAAAGACTAGTTCACAATCTCAACATCAATGCTCAACCATCGTCTATGAAGCCTCTATTACTAATCATGTTGTGCCAATGACAGACCCATGACTACCCAAATCAAAATAAAGGAAATAGTCCAATCTAACTCTAAAGCATGATGAAATAAATAGAGGGGATCCTCCGAAGTAGGGGAGGCTCACCAACTCAGCTACGAATCTCAAATCTCCAACGGAAGGTCTGTTGACGATCTCTAGTACCTGCCTCTGCATCATAAAATGTTGCAGTCTAGAGTGGACATCAGTACTTGGAATGTACAGGTATGTAAAATAGCTGAATGAAACAGAAACAGGTAGAATAATATGATAACAACATCAACTCAAAGGAAATCATCAAATAACATCAAAATCGTCAAATGTCTATCTATGCAAGAATAAAGAATAGACAAGTGACCCATCAACAACTCAAAATCACTAATCATCTCAGACTCATCTCAAAGGAGCTCATCTCCTCTCATCTTATCTCATCTCATAGGAGCTCACCCCCTCTGATCTCATCTTGACTCGGAGTACTCAAGGTAGGAAATTTATGTGAGTTTCTCTTATCCAACAACACTCACTTATGAGCCAGTGAATGTACAACAATCACCCTGATGTTGCCACAGTGGTTCCAAACTTTCTAGGTAGGGAACACTCAAAAACAATATCAACTCACCCAATATGATGTCAAAACTCAATAAGTCCTCTATTGTTTCAGGGACTGTTACTCACGAGAGAACCATAAAATATGTGATGGTTCTATGCCTCACCTATGTTTGGCGACGTAGTTTGATGAGTTCAAGTCAGACTAATTCTCACTCTTTCGGTGCTCGATACTTCTCCCACGACTCAATGCTCATGAAACCTCCATCTCAACCAATCTCATAGGGGCTCGAACCCCGTCAACGACCAGTATCTCATAGGGACTTTATTCCTTTCATCAATCATCTCATAGGGACTTTAACCCTCTCATCAATGACTCAAGATTTAGAACAATCATTAGGAAACAATTGAATAGACACATCGGTAGAGTTCATTTGTAGAGACTCATAAGACAATCAAATTCAATTAACTCATCATCATTTTCTCATCATACTCAACAATCTCAACTCAAGGCTCTAGACTCAATTCTCAAGTTCGTTATGCATGCTTTTCAAATTAGTCATGTAGGGTTATGCAAATTCTTATAAAAATGTTCAATTCAAGAAAACAAATAGTATGATGATCATCAACATAGGAAAACATGAAAAGTAAATCAATTTTTCAAGAAACACCATCAAGTATTCATGCATGTAGACTCTTGAACCATCAACTCGTCTACGACCATCTATGGGGCACATGAGAGAACAATCTATGCTTTTGGTTTAGCCTTACATACCTGGGATGCAACTATCAATCAAGTACGTCAAGGATCTCTTCTCGAATCACTCAAACTCAAGCTCTTCTCCTATTTTCTCAAGCCCTAGCCTTAGTAGAATATTGGAATAGGACCTAGAATGGGGGTTTAAGACCCCTTTTATGTCAAAACGACCTTATTAGATCGTGTATGAAGTTTAGGAGGGGTGGGGAATTGACCAGAATAAGCCTCATAATAATTTAACTCGGAAAAGACCGAGTCCGCGACGGGACTGGTTGCGTCCTGTGTATTTTTAGAAAGAGTTTTTGAACGGGTTTTCTCAATCCCATTGGGTCGAAAAATTATCTTTTGCTCGGGTCGCTCTAAAAATTGACTGAGACCATTTTCTCACTCAATATTTTGTGATAATCACAAATCTGGCCTCTAATTTTCCATGCGAGCATTGAAAGATGCGTTGCGCGCATACTATCTTTCTACGGGTATTTTGGTAATTTTACCTGACTTTACATCATCCCCCTTGTGATCATTCATCCTCGAATGATGAGTAAAAGTGGATATTAAGGCACAAATAGACTCAAAACTCATCTGAACACTCAACTCAATCAATCGAACTCTCGACTCTTCCTCGACCTCAATCAATACCACTCAGACTTACGAATATGAAGTCACATCATGAAGAGGTATATCAATTTAGTGAAGGGTAAGAAATTTACCTCCAACACTCTCATCATTTGGCACGAAGAGATGCAGATACTTGGACTTCATCTCTTCCTTAGCTTCTCATATGGACGAATTGATTTCTCCACAGGACTTTGATTGAGTCTATCTCTTTGCTCCTCAACTTACGAATCAGGCGATCAAGGATTTCAACCGGAACCTCTTCGTAAGATAGGCTATCTTTCACTCCAATGCTATCAACAGGGATCACCAAAGCAGGATCTCCCAAGCATTTCTTCAACATCGACACATGAAATACCGGATGTACTCCATCTAACTCTAAAGGCAACTCTAACTCGTAGGCAACCTTCCGAATTCTATTCAATATCTGATATGGTCCAACATAGCGTGGACTCAACTTTCCCTTTTTCCTAAATCTTAGGGCACATTTCATAGGTGAGACTTTCAAATACACTCAATCATCTACCTTGAACTCTAAGTTCCTTCTCCTCACGTCGGTATAAGATTTTTGGTGACTCTAGGAAGTCTTTAACCTCTCTCTAATGACCTTGACCTTCTCCATCGATGGTGGATAAGATCAGGACCAATCAACCCCGCTTCTCTAACCTCAAACCACCCAATTGGTGATCTACACCTCCTCCCATACAAGGCCTCGTAGGGAGCTATTTGAGTGCTTGCATGATAACTATTGTTATATAAAAATTCAATCAATGGTAGTGATCATCCCAATTCCCCTTGAAATCTAGAACTAAATCTCTCAACATATCCTCTAATGTTTGAATTGTACGCTCTGCTTGACCATTTGTCTATGGACGAAAGGTTATGCTTAGGTTCACCTTAGTACCCAATCCTCTTTGGAATGATCTCCAAATTTGGGAAGTAAATTGAGCTCCTCTGTATGAGATGATGGACAAGGAAACCCCATGCAACTTTACAATCTCCTGGATATACAACTTGGCATACTCCTCCGGAGTGTTTGTTGTCTTAACTGCCATGAAGTAAGCCGATTTAGTCATCCTATCCACAATCACCCATATCGAATCATGTTGCTTTCGAGACTTTGGCAGACCGGTAATAAAGTCTATATTAATCATCTCCCATTTCCATTCCGGAATCTCAAAGTTCTGAGCTAATCCACATGGCCTTTGATGCTCAACCTTCACTTGTTGGTAATTTGGGCATTTTGAAAAAAACTCAGCAATATCCCTCTTCATTCTACTCTACCAATATACTTCTCTTAAGTCATGGTACATCTTGGTAGAGCCAGGATGAATGGAATATCTAATGGTATGGGCTTCTGCCATGATTCTGTCTCGAATGCCATCACCTAAAATAACATGGCCTAGAAAAGGCGTTGACTTAAGCCAGAACTCACACTTTGAGACTTTTTCATGCAACTCATGGTCCTTAAGAGTTTGGAGGGCAAGTTTGAGGTGGTTAGCATGCTCCTCCTCACTTCTCGAATAAACCAAAATGTTGTCGATGAAAATAGTCCCAAACATATCAAGATATTGTCTAAATACTCTATTCATCAGGTCCATTAAGGCAACAACCCGTTCGTCAACCCAAAGGACATGACCAAGAACTCAAAATGGCCAATATCTAGTCTTAAAGGCTATCTTTGGAATGTCACATTCCCTCACCTTCAACTAGTGGTAGCTAGATCTAAGGTCTATCTTAGAGAAACAAGAGGCGCCCTGAAGTTGGTCAAACAAATTATCTATCCTTGGGAGAGGATATTTGTTCTTTATTGTGACCTTGTTCAGTTGCCTATAGTCAATACACGTTCTGAGGGACCTATCTTTCTGTCGCACGAATAGGACAGGAGCACCCCAAGGTGAAATACTTTGCCTAATGAAGCCCTTCTCTAGAAAATCTGTCACTTGCTCTTTCAACTCAGCGTGGGACATCCTATAAGGTGGAATCGAAATAGGTTGGGTATCAGGTAGAACATCAATCCTAAAGTCAATCTCCCTGTCAGGATAGACTTTCACGCAGATCATCAGGAAACAATTCTGAGAACTCATCAACAATCGGGACTGACTCAAGAGGTAGGGACTCAACATCATCAGATTTAACTCGTACGAGGTGATAGATACAATATTTGGAAATTAAATTTCTGGCTCTAAGATATGAGATAAGCTTTCCAGTAGGTGCAACTGAATCACCCTTCCACTCTAGAACCGGTTCATTCGAAAATTGGAACTTAATGGTGCGGGTTATATAATCAACAAAGGCATAACAGGCGTGGAGCCAATCCATGCCAAGAATCAAATCAAAATCAACCATCTCCAACTCAACCAAATCAACAAGAGTATCCCTATGATGGATGGACACTACACAAGCTCTATAGATTCTTTAAGCTCGACTAAATTCACCCATTGGAGTAGAAACATCAAAGGGTTCAAGAAGACTCTCATGGGTTCTATCAAATCTTCTGGCCACATAAGGAGATACAAACGACAATGTGGCACTGGATCCATCAAAACATAACAATCAAAAGTAAAGACTTGAATCATATTCATCACAACATCTGGGGAGTTCTCATGATCTTGGCAACTGCCCATGGCATACCAGCGGTTTGTTTCTCCCCTGCGCCTGACGTAGTGGCCCTCTGGTTTCCTCTAACTGGTGGGGCTGGTGTAGTAGACTGAGCCTGGTTTGTCCGCTTTGGACAATACTTCTTGTAGTGACCCAAATCGCCACATGCACATCACACATCATTCCAGTCACGATATCTCCCCAAGTGCATTTTTCACACTTATCACACAGTGGATTACCCTGCGAACCTTGAGCTACACTAGCTTATGACTGGGATCCATGGGTTCTAACATTCTGAGATCTTTGATCATACCTGTATCTAGGCACAGGTGCACTATCAAATGATGGTGCTGGAAATTGATTACCATTGCCTTCCTTTCCAACTTCATGGGCTGATGTCTTAGCTTTCTTACGCTTGAAATCTTCCCTGTCATGTTGTCTCTCCTCACCATCTTATTGCACAAATGTCATCAATCACGTGATGTCCATATCACTTACAAGCATGGCTCCTCTCATTGTTAGGTTTTGCACACCCTACGGATTTGCCTAATTGTTGGAACAGGTTAGTCGACGTGTTTCAATGATGCAGAAATAAACTGGAACGCAACAATTTTACGTGGAAACACCCGGCTCACAAAAGGTGAAAAAACCACGACCTGTACCTCTACAGGATTTACTCCAACTTCACTACTTCAATATGAGCCTTCAACAAACGATTACAATTCCTAGTAATCTAAACTTCAAAACTACTTCAACAACTTCCTAACTTCACATAAACCTCCCTAGGCTTATGTTCCCAACGTCTTCGAGTTGCCCCCAACTTGAAGACTATAATCTAATCTCAGTTATAGACTCTGAGAGATTACACAATTGTTCAGGATTATAAAGAGAAAACAAAACTGTCTAAACCCTATGTTATGTCGCCGTGTTTCTCTTCTTCTTCGTCTCTCTCTTTTTCTATGTCTGAATCTCTCTTTTTCTCTCCGCTTCTTTCTTTTTTCTGCGCCGCCTTGCTTCTGTGAACTCTCTCTAGTTTTATAGTTGCTGATTGGAGATTTAATTGCTCTCCACCTCTTTAAGGATAACACCAGTTATTAGTGGAATCCTTTTTCCTTTAGAACTCCTTCTTCTAATCGAACTTCTCTTTTCTCCTTCTTTTATGCATCCTGTTTGAGTTGGAGTAGTATTCCTCTTTAAATCCTTCTTTGACAGTTGTTGTTTTTATACGCCTTATTTCCAGCACCCTTTATTCCATTTTTATTGTGTGCAGCGTGTGCAGTTTGCCATGGATACAGTACGCTGAAAGAACCTGGTAGACCAACCTGTTTCATTATCTTTTGTCAGCCATCAAAACTTTATTGCTCCAACAAATTCCCCCTTTTTGATGATGACAAACTTTCTGAGTGTCAGGCCTATCCATCTTTTCTGATTTATTTTTAGCTTTCCATAGTTCCCCCTGACTGTGTGCCCTGTGCTTGTCCAGTGGATGGACCAAGTAGTCTGACTTGTTCCTCTAATCCAGCTCATAGTCATCCTGTCCTCCCCCTTTTAAAAGGTGCAAGCGAAAGAAACTTGTGCTTGTAAACAGTCATGTGCCTTGAGCAAGCGCTATCCATGTACCAATGCTTGCTTTCTTTCACTGCAACCTGTAAGACAAATCAAGGGTTAGTTTTAGGAACCCAGACTAGCTTGGGTCCTTTCCAGTTGTAAAACGGATGAATGAGATCCCTTCTTGCCCAAGTAGGCAACATGTTCTTTGACATGTTTCTTTTACTATTTTCATGCCTCCTTTTGTGCACATGATATGTGTTTCTACTCCTAACATTGTTTGCAATTGGACACTCAGTAGTTGGATGTCCAATTTTTCCACAGAGGTAGCACAAATTAGTAGAAGTAACATTCTCCTAAAAGAACCCTATTCCAGCTTTCTCATTGTGACTCCTGCTTCCTAGATGGTTCACTATTCTTGATGACTGAGTCCATCTGTTTGCCTTTTATAAGTCCAGTTTTTTAATGGAGTTTTCCTAGGTCAATTTTTTCACTTTTTCTTTCTCACAAAAAAACTCAATTTTGCATTCTTTCAACTCCGTTTCTACCTTCTGAAGCTCTTGACTCATCGTACTTTTACCCTTATCAGCAGCAGTTAACTTTTGGATTTATGACTTTAGGTTCAACACAAGTGAATCAAGTTGTTTAACCTGTTTCTTCAACTTGTCATTTATTTCTTTTGCTTTATCCAAGCAGTTTTTTATCTCATGATTTTCAAATTTTTGATCTGAAAAATCTTTAATTAGTTGATCCTTTCCATTTGCTACTTCTTGAAAATCGTCTATCAATCTATTCATTAGCAAGATTAGCTTCCTTTTTGAAAAGAGATGCAACTTTTCTTTCAATTCAGAAATACTTACCTCAGATCTATCATCTTCTTCTAGATCTAAATCTCCAGCAGCCATGAACGCAGTTTCATCAATATTTTCAGTACCAAAATCTTCTAGACCTGATCCCCAAGCGGCCATCATGGCATATGTTTCCTTTTCCTTTTGCTTAGCAGCTTTTTCTTTGATTTCTCTTTCAGCCCTTTCTTTTCTCCACTCAATCTCCCATAGAGGACACTGTTTGATGTGATGGTCAGTTTTTCCATATTTGTAACATCCAGAGTTGCTTTTGTCATCGGACCACTTCTTGCTTCCAATGTCATCAGACCACTTCCTGTTACCTGTTTCTTTCTTATCCTTCCCTTTCCTGTTCCTTAGAAACTTTTTGAAACTTTTAGCTAAAAATAATATCTGATCTTCATCAAGATCTGATCCCTCATCATCAGAAGTTGCTCTAAGAGCGAGTGATTTTTCATCCATTCCCTCTTCTTCCTTTTGCTCTTCCATGTTTATCTCGTATGTTCTGAGATTTCCAACCAGCTCATTCAATGTCATGGTTTCAATATCCTTAGCTTCCCTAATGGCAGTAACTTTTACATCCCACTTAGCTTTTGGTAAAATTCTCAGAACCTTGTCTACCTGTTCTTCAGAGGTAAGCACTTTTCCCAGAGAAGCCAGTTCATTAAGAAGTAGTGTGAGCCTTGCCATCATCTCTTGCAATGTCTCATTATCTTTCATCTTGAAGGTCTCATATTTAGTAAATAACATGGCAACCCTGAACTTCCTGACTTGAGCAGTTCCCTCGTGAGCAATTGTAAGAGCATCCCAGATTTCTTTTGCAGTGGAGCAATTTGAAATTCTGTTATACTCTTCTGGACCAAGACCACAAATCAAAATATTTTTAGCTTTGGCATTTTTCCTCATGGCCACCAAATCCTTAGCGTTGAACTCCCTTCTCTCTTTTGGCACTTGTCGGTCCTCCACCTTTTTCATAGGAATAGTAGGCCCTATAATAATTCTATCCCAGAGTTCATAGTCTTCTCCTTGAATGAAGTCCTCCATCCTAGCCTTCCACCAATCGAAATGTGTTCCATTGAAAAGAGGAGGCCTCACAGATGATTGTCCTTCTCCATGTCCAAAGGGTGGTGAAGTATTCATCTGGATCAATTCTTAGGTACTAGCCTTTAATAAGAAAACCTGCTTTGATACCACTTGTTAGGTTTTGCACACCCTACGGATTTGCCTAATCGTTGGAACAGGTTAGCCGACGTGTTTCAATGATGCAGAAATAAACTGGAACACAACAATTTTACGTGGAAACACTCGGCTCACAAAAGGTGAAAAAACCACGACCTGTACCTCTACAGGATTTACTCCAACTTCACTACTTCAATATGAGCCTTCAACAAACGATTACAATTCCTAGTAATCTAAACTTCAAAACTACTTCAACAACTTCCTAACTTCACATACACCTCCCTAGGCTTATGTTCCCAACGTCTTCGAGTTGCCCCCAACTTGAAGACTAGAATCTAATCTCAGTTATAGACTCTGAGAGATTACACAATTGTTCAGGATTACAAAGAGAAAACAAAACTGTCTAAACCCTATGTTATGTCGCCGCGTTTCTCTTCTTCTTCATCTCTCTCTTTTTCTGTGTCTGAATCTCTCTTTTTCTCTCTGCTTCTTTCTTTTTTCTGCGCCGCCTTGCTTCTGTGAACTCTCTCTAGTTTTATAGTTGCTGATCGGAGATTTAATTGCTCTCCACCTCTTTAAGGATAACACCAGTTATTAGTGGAATCCTTTTTCCTTTAGAACTCCTTCTTCTAATCGAACTTCTCTTTTCTCCTTCTTTTATGCATCCTGTTTGAGTTGGAGTAGTATTCCTCTTTAAATCCTTCTTTGACAGTTGTTGTTTTTATACGCCTTATTTCCAGCACCCTTTATTCCATTTTTATTGTGTGCAGCGTGTGCAGTTTGCCATGGATACAGTACGCTGAAAGAACCTGGTAGACCAACCTGTTTCATTATCTTTTGTCAGCCATCAAAACTTTACTGCTCCAACACTCATATCTCTCTTGGGTCCTCTGTTCAACCTATCAACATACATTCCCATCCTTCCCCTCATATCAGCAACCATGTCCGGAGCATAGCTAGATAGTTGTGTGAACTTCAAACCATATTCTCGCACAATCATAGAGCCTTGTTTTAAATTTAGAAACTCTCTCGCCTTAGCTTCTCTTTTCTTTCTTGGCAAGAAACATCCCAAGAAGGATTCCTCAAACACTGCCCAAGTCAAACATGGAGCATTATCCTTTCTACTTTTCTTCCACTGGTCGAACCACAGACTTGCCACACCCTTGAGTTGGTAAGCAGCCTATTCAACCCTATTAGCATCAGCCACATGCATCACTTAGAACATCTTCTCAGGTTCCTCCACATAGTTCTTAGTATCTTCAGTGGATGCGGACCCTGTGAACTCAGGCAGATTCATCCTAAAAATTCTCGGACTCTGAGGTGTTATAAGAATCTGGTCTACCTGCTCCTTGTCTCATAGCAGGTGCTGCGACAGCCTGGGCTAGAGGTTGAATATCTTGGCGTAGCTCAGCATTGGAGACCTCATCTTGAGGGGTTGCCCAACAGGGACAGCTTGATCCACAGGCTCCTCGGGTGCTTGCGAATTAGGTGGATTAACAATTTGCCTTGCAGGACGTCCCCTTCCTCTGATAGCCCTTCTGGGAGGCATGGTGTCAATTCTGCACACTTAGAACATGAATTAGAAGAGAGATTTCGTAGAGCTTAACTCTATCGCACTAATTTGAATAAGAAGAAAAGTGTAACAACTCCTAATATCCTATAACCCTACTTATGAAATGTGGGCGACAACGCACTCATAAACAAGATTGGACTCGACACAGCTTCATAGACTTCCTAAGACACTTGAACGCTGTGCTATGATATTCAAATTTTTCATGATCCGGGAGCGTACCCTTAGCGTGGCCAGCACTTGAAGATTATTGCTAGTCCCCAAGCGAACCACTTAGCCTCATCACATCATTCAATTAATAAACTCTACTGAACAATGGAAAGTATAAGTAAGTAAACGGGCACATCTCATCTAAAGTCTCAAAATGAATAGATAATAATAAAAGCTATAAGGAAGAACTAGCTCACAATCTCAACATTAACGCTTTCCCATCGTCTATAAAGCCTATATTACTAACCATGTGGTGCCAATGACAGACCCATGGCTGCCCAAATCAAAATAAAGGAAATAGTCTAATCTAACTCTAAAGCATGATGAAATAAATGTAGGGGATCCTCCGGAGTTGGAGTGGCTCACTAAATCAGCTTCGAATCTCAGATCTTCAACATAGCGCCTGTTGACAATCTCTAGTACCTGCCTCTGCATCATAAAATAATGCGGTCCAGAGTGGACATGAGTACTTGGAATGTACTGGTATGTAAAATAGTTGAGTGAAACAAAAGCAGGCATCATAATATAGAAACAACATCAACTCAAAGAAAATCATCAAATAACATCAAAATCATCAAATGTCTATCTATGCTAGAATACAGAATAGACAAGTGACCCATCAACAACTCAAACTCATCAATCATCTCAGTCACATCTCAAAGGAGCTCACCTCCTTTCATCTCATCTCACCTACCCTTAGAGGAGCTCACCCCCTCTCATCTCATCTCATCTCGACTCAGTGTACTCAAGGTAGGAAATTTATGAGAGTTTCTCTTATTCGAAAACACTCACTTATGAGCCAGTGAATGTTCAAAAATCACCCTGATGTAGCCACAGTGGTTCCAAACTTGAAAGGTAGGGAACTCTTAAAAACCATATCATCTCACCCAATATGGATTCAAAACTCAATAAGTCCTCTATTGTTTCAGGGATTGTTACTCACGAGGGAACCATAAAATATGTGATGGTTCTATGCCTCACCTACGTTTGGCGATGTAGTTTGATAATTTCAAGTCAGACTAACTCTCACTCATTCAGTGCTTGATACTCCTCCTATGAATCAATGCTCATAAAACCTCCATCTCAACTAATCTCATAGGGACCGAATCCCGTCAACTACCGGTATCTCATAGAGACTTTAATCCTTTCATCAATCAATCTCATCGATGGCTAAAGATTTAGAACAATCATTAGGAAGAAATTGAATATACATATCGGTAGAGTTCATTTCTAGAGACTCATAAGATAATCCAATTCTATTAACTCATCATCATTCTCTCGTCATACACAACAATCTCAACTCAAGGCTCTAGACTCAATTCTCAAGTTCGTTATGCATGCTTTTCAAATTAGTCATGTAGGGTTATGCAAATTCTCATGAAAATGTTCAATTCAAGAAAAAAATAGTATGATGATCATCAACATAGTAAAACATGTAAATTAAGTTAATGTTTCAAGAAACACCATCAAGTATTCATGCACGTAGACTCTTGAACTATCAACTCATCTATGATCATCTATGGGGCACATGAGAGAACAATTCCATGCTTTTGGTTTAGCCGTACATACCTGGGATACAACTATCAACCAAGAACGTCAAGGATCTCTTCTTAAATCTCTCAAACTTAAGCTCTTCTCTTTTCTCCTCATGCCCTAGCATTAGTAGAATATTGGAATAGGTCTTAGAATGGGGTTTTAGACCCTTTTTACATCAAAAAAATCTTATTAGATCGTGTATGGAGTTTTGGAGGGGTGGGGAATTGATCGGAATGCCCCTCGTAATAATTTAGAAATTTTCAACTCGAAAAAGACCCTGTTCGCGTCGCGAACTGGTTACATAATGTGTATTTTTAGAAAATATTTTTGAACAAGTGTTCTCAATCCCATCAAAAATTGTAGAAAGAATACAAGTGATGGTCCACGATAGAGTCACGATGCGCTCTTGTCGCATACTAATACCTTCTTGTGCTTCGGATAAAAAAAATTAACTTTTGCTTGGGTCGCTTTAAAAATCGATCGAGACCATTTTTTCACTCAATGTTTTGTGCTGATCACAAATTTGGCCTTGGATTTGCCATATGAGCATTAGAAGATGCTTTACATACATACCCTTTCTCTAGGGGTGTTTTGGTAATTTTACTGAGTGTTACATCATCCCCTTTTGGGATCATTCATCCTTAAATGATGAGTAAAGGTGGATATTAAGGTACGAATAGACTCAAAAGTCATCTAACACTCAACTCAATCAATCGAACTCTCGACTCTTCCTCGACCTCAATCAATAGCACTCAGACTTACGAATAGGAAGTGACATCATGAATAGGTATATTAATTTAGTGAAGGGCAAGTAATTTACCTCCAAAGTTCTCATCATTTGGCACAAATAGATGTGGGTACTTAGGCTTCATCTCTTCCTCAGCTTCATATGTGGCTTCCTCTACGAATTGATTTCTCTATAGGACTTTGACTGACGCTATCTCCTTGCTCCTCAACTTACGAATCTGGCGATCAAGGATTTGAACCGGAACCTCCTCTTAAGATAGGCTATCTTTCACTCCTATGCTATCAATACGGATCACCAAGGTAGGATCTCCCAATCATTTCTTCAACATCGACACAAGGAATATCGGATGTACTCCACCTAACTCGGAGAGCAACTCTAACTCATAAGTAACCTTCCCAATCCTCTTCATAATCTGATATGGTCCAACATAGCGTGGACTCAACTTCCTCTTTTTCCAAAATCTTAGGACACCCTTCATAGGCGACACTTTCAAATTTACCCAATTATTTGTCACGACCCGGGGTCGAGGCCTTGATGTGACACGGCGAATGGGGACCCGAGAGTCCCCAAATAAGCCTCAAAATTTTGGAATCTACGAAGCTTGGTTGAAGAGCCTTTAAAGACAAGTAACTAAATAACGGAAATTTAAGTCCCAAAAAGAGCATTTCTTATACATGGAGCAAAGTGACAAGGTTTTTTTTACAAACAACATATGCCTCTAGGTAAGGAACGGGGGCCAGGACAAGTTCCGGGCGCACCCTCAACAAAATAATATATACATAAGGAACACAAGAACAAAAGCTCGCCCTCGGAAGATGGGGCTCACTGCAAAAATATCTTCAAAGGAGGACTATTCGTCGGCGACTAGTACTCAAACTGCTCGGCCCCTACATGGTAAAATTATGTAGGCATAGAGTATGCGTTAGTACGTTTGAATGTACTAAGTACGCGGGCAAGCAATGCATATAACTTAACGAACCTGCATATCAATGTTAGATGACAAGGGCACATAATATACAAGGATCATATAAGCAAAGGAATTTAGTAGACAAGATGCCATGGAACGCATGATGCGTGCAATGTGATAATGCTCCTATATAACAGGGATGGACTATAACCGACAAACCAAATCCATGTGAGCTATTACATGAACTAGATCAATTTGGACCTCCCACCGATAGAGAGAAGATTACTTGCCAACGGTAATCTACACCACACCTTACGACCACGCTTTTCGATGGGTGGTTACCTTCTATACGACCATGCTTTTCGGAAGGATTTGCAGAATCATATTAGAACATATCATATTATAAACGGAATAGACGGATAATATCCGTCCCTATGTTGGCACATAGTTCAAGGAAAGGGAGAGGGACCTTGGGGATATCCCTAACGCCCTTAATCCATTGGTGCTAAGTCTTACAAATCCCACAAGAATACTTATATATATACATATGCTTTCCAAGAGAGAGTCAATGTCCATTTCAAAGTGTTAAATGCACAAGTGGGCTCAAATGCACAATTACAAGATCAAATCACATGGTTCATGCAGGGAATAACTCATCTATATATACAAGATGGTGCAAGCACCCATAATGCTCCAAGAGCGATAATCATAAACATACCGGTGATCACCTTCTTGTCATATCCCATGTCTTACCAAAATCATATCATAATCCCCTTTTAGGACAAAATTGGGCTTAATCCCACATTTATAAATTTCCATGTATCAATGTCATGAGTATGATGCAATGCATAATGTAGGGATGATATGGGTAATGTAGAGTATATCTGAAACATAGCAATATAATGTAAAACTAGAAAATCCATAATAAAATTAACATGAAAGTTGTAGTAAATATCACCCATGCATAATAACATCTTTAAATGGACATGCATGTTCATAGTTTCATAATCCAAGTAGCTTATCATGATAAAACTTAACATAACTCAAAATTCGAAGTGTTAAATAGCACATGCATGGTTCAAGTAACCCAGATCACGTAGTCGAAATTCACATTTTAAGTAATAAGTTCATAAAATAGTTGAAAGGAACTTGGGTCTTCTTGGTTGAAAGGAGCAAAGAATCAAAACCCACATACCTGATTTGGAGACAAACTTGAGGAGAAATGACTTCAAATTGAGAGCCTTAGCTTGAAAAATCCTAGAGAGATGTTGGAAAGTCTTGAAGGACTGGATTTTAGAGAGAGGAGTAACATGAGAGAAATGGCTGAAATTTGGTGAAGTTTAGCTTATATAGGGAGTTTAGTAGGGGTGGGAAATGACAAAATTTTATTTGGAACACCTAATATTTCAAAAATGCCATTAATCAAACGAACCTAAAATTGGTCCGTCTAGGGCATAGTAGGGTACACGATCCGTGTAGTGTCACACGGACCGTTTACTGTGCCGTGGCCCTAGACTTCAAATCCTCCGAGGCAAGATTTTTCCGACAAAGTATCACAATACGGACAAGTAAACGGACCACCTGGGATCACACGGACTGTGACCCTGTCTGTATACAGGTGACTCTCCACACCGAAACTAAACGGAGGGCCACACGGACCATCTAAAGTCATACGGGCTGTGGCTTTGTCCCTGTGAAGGCAACTCTACGTAGTACACCATACGGAAGGCCACACGGACCGTGTAACCTTACATGGACTGTATGGAGGCCCGTTGACCCTCAATTTCCCAGGCGTCACTCCACGGGAAGGCCACACGGACCGTGTGACTCCACACGGGCCGTGTAGGCCCTTCCGTGAGGTGATGCGTGGCAGATTTCTAGGCAAGTTTTGTGGACCTCAAAGTGACATCAATAATCCGGGGCATTTCATCATCTCCCCCTTGGGAACATTCGTCCCTGAATGTGCAAGAACAACGCTTGAAAAGTTAAAGTTAAGGAAAGATACATCCGACACAAGACACAACTCACAAATCAACTTAGAATAAAAGGTTTGTACAAAAAGCTTTTTATGCTACAAATCAAATTATAGTCCAAGACCAAAACTCATATCAAGAGTGCATCCAACTCATTCGTAAAGAATGGAAAGTCTTTTAGTATACACATATGCATGTCATGTCATGAGACTCAAGAGGGCGAGAAAATGACACAATTGATAAGGAAAATCCCTAGTACCTTAGGCTTGAGTAGATTGGAAAAGGTGGGGGTATCGTTTCATCATGTCTAGCTCCACCTCCCAAGTAGCACTCTCCACTAGTTGATTTCTCCAAAGTACCTTTACCGAAGCCACATCCTTGTTGCGAAGCCATTTTACTTGCCTATCCAAGATTGCCACCGGCACCTCCTCATAAGTCAAGTTTTCCTCGACTTCAATTCCCTCTAAAGGCACAGTGGTTCTAGGATCACCAACTAATTTTCTCAATATGGATACATGGAAGACCGGATGAATGGAACCCAAATCCGGAGGTAACTCCAACTTGTAAGCCACACCTCGAATCTGCTCAATAATTTCGTATGGACCAATATACCGGGGGCTTAGCTTGCCCTTTTTGCCGAAATGCATTACGCCCTTCATAGGATACACTTTTACATAAACCCAATCCCCGACATGAAATTCGAGGTCCCTTCTCCTACTATCCGAATAGGACTTTTGACGACTTTGGGCCGCTTTCAATCTCTCCCTAATCACTTTTACCTACTCCATAGCATCCAACACCAAATCCAGGCCAACTAAAGCCATCTCACCCACTTCAAACCATCCCACCGAGGATCTACACCTCCCCCCATACAAGGCTTCAAATGGCGCCATGCCAATGCTAACATGGAAGCTATTATTATAAGCAAACTCGATGAGTGGAAGATGGTCACCCCAATCCCCCTTAAACTCCAACGCACATGCCCTCAACATATCCTCCAAGGTTGAATAGTGCTCTTCGCTTGGCCATCGGTTGAGGATGAAAAATGAATCTCAACTTAACTTTGGTCCCAAGGCCCTTCATAAAAGATTTCCAAAAGTGGGAAGTGAATTAAGCACCACGATCCGATATGATGGATCTAGGTACACCATGTAACCTCACCAACTCCTTGATATACAACCTTGCATAGTCCTCGGCACTGAAGGTAGTCCTGACCGGTAGAAAGTGAGCCGATTTTGTTATTCGATCCACAATAACCCAAATGGAGTCGAATTGTCTTCGGGTCTGAGGCAATCCAACCACAAAGTCCATATTCACATCCTCCCACTTCCATGTGGGAATTTCATGTCTTGGGCCAAACCACCGAGCCTTTGGTGCTCTACCTTCCCTTGCTGACAACTCGGGCATTCAGACACGAACTTAGCAATATCCCTCTTCATACCATGCCACCAGTACACCTCTCTCAGATCCTGGTACATCTTGGTAAACCTCGGGTGAATAGAGTAACGAGAGTTTTGAGCCTCACTCATAATCACCTTCCTAAGGTCATCCATATCGGGAACACAAAGTCGGTCTTCATATCGGAGTACACCATCTCCCCCTTGGGAGAATGCCTTAATTTCCTTTGCAACAACCAACTTCTTCAACTCACATAACGACGGATCTAGATCTTGCTTAGCTTTCACCTCGTGCACCACAGAAGATTCTGCCCCATTCTGAACCTGAATACCACCCCCGTTGGAATTAGTCAACCGGACACCCAACCTAGCCAACCGGTGAACATACCTTACCAACCCCTTTTTTCCATTATCAACATGCGCCACACTTCCCATAGACAACCTGCTGAGAGCGTCAGCTACAACATTGGCATTGCCCGGATGATACAGCACACTCATGTCGTAATCTTTCAGAAACTCCAACCACCTCCATTGCCTGAGGTTAATATCCCTTTGGGTGAAAACATACCGCAAACTCTTGTGATTGGTGAATACATCAACATGGACCCCGTACAAATAATGCCTCAAAATTTTCAAAGCAAAAACTACCGCTGCCAATTCAAGGTCGTGTGTGGGATAGTTTCGTTCATGCACCTTCATCTATCTTGATGCATACAATATCACCTTACCATTCTGCATAAGCACACAACCCAATCCGATCGGCGAGGCATCGCAATACACTACAAACCCTTCTGAGCCATTTGGCAAGGTCAAGACGGGAGCTGACGTAAGTCGATCTTTCAAGGTTCGGAAACTTCTCTCGCATTCATCCGACCATATAAACTTAGCCTGCTTTTGGGTCAACTTGGTCAATGGAGATGCAATAGATGAGAAACCTTCCACGAACCTTCTGTAGTACCAGGCCAACCCGAGAAAATTGCGGATATCCGAAGGAGTTAACAGTCTAGGCCAATTTTTCACAGCCTTTATTTTCCTCGGATCCACCTTGATACCATCTCCAGACACCACATGACAGAGGGAAGCCACTTCACCCAACCAGAAATCTCACTTGCTAAACTAGGCATACAATTCCTTTTCCCTCAGAGTTTAGAGGGCCATTCTCAAATGATTTTCGTGCTCTTATTCATTTTCGCAGTAAATGAGAATATCGTCAATAAAGACCACCACGAAGCTGTCCAGGAAAGGTTTAGACACTCTGTTCATTAAGTCCATAAATGCAACCGGAGCATTAGTTAGGCCAAACAACGTCACCACAAATTCGAAATGCCCATACCTTGTTCGAAAAGCTGTTTTGGGGATATCACATTCCCTAACCTTCAACTGATAATAACCGGAACGGAGATCAATTTTTGAGAAGTGAGTGGCACCTTGAAGCTGGTCAAACAAATCATCAATCCTGGGCAACGAGTACTTGTTCTTAACGGTCACCTTATTCAGCTGCCTGTAATCAATACATAGACGGAGAGACCCGTCATTCTTCCTTACAAACAACATGGGAGCACCTCACGGGGATGTACTAGGCCGGATAAAACCCTTCTCTAATAGGTCCTTTAACTCTTTTAATTCCGCAGGGGCCATCCGGTACGGAGGGATAGAAATAGGTTGAGTATCTGGAAGAAGATCTATGCCAAAGTCTATCTCTCTATTCAGAGGAATGCTCGGTAAGTCTTCGGGAAACACATCCAAAAATTCATTCACCACAGGGGCCGACTTGAAAGTAGGCACCTCGGAATCCGTATCCCTGACCCTCACCATATGGTAAATACACCCCTTGGAAATCATTTTCCGTGCCTTGAGGTAGGAAATAAACCTACCTTTAATAGAGGAATCACTACCCTTCCATTCAAGAACTGGCTCACTAGGAGGTTCGAACTGGACTTTCTGGGTTCTACAATCTATGGAAGCATAAGACGCATGCAGCCAGTCCATTCCGAGAATTACATCAAAATCTAACATCTCAAGTTCCACAAGATCACATGGAAAGATTTTATGCAACACAACAAGAGGGCACCCGTGATAGACTCTATGAGCAACAATAGATTCACCCACGGGGGTATAGACTGAGAAAGACTCTCTTAAAATCTGGGGTTTCAAACCAAACTTGACAGCCAACAGTGGAGTCACAAAAGACAAGTTTGCACCTGGGTCAAGCAAAACATAAACATCAAAATCAAAGACTTTTAATATACCAGCCACGATATCTGGAGCTTCCTCGACTTCCTAGTGAGCATGAAGTGCATAAAACCTGTTGGTCCTTGGGGTAATACCTTCGAGACCATTTTGCTGCCCTCCCCACCCCCCCCCCCCCCCCCCCCCCCCCCCGCCTTGGGCTACCTGACCTCGGCCTCCGTGCGCACTTCTAGGGCAATCATCAACTTTATGATCTTTACCTCCACATCCGAAGCAAAGTCCCAAATCTCTCCAGCAAGCACCTGTGTGGGGCCTCCCACATTTGTCATACATAAGATATCTTGGTCCGCTACCCACCGGTACCTTGGGAAGGGGTACCCTAGCATTAGCCACCCGAGCCCCCGAACCTTGGCCCTGCTGGAAGCGACCAAAACCAATATTCCTAGCACCGGAGAACCTACCATCAAAGCGGGCTCTCTTGGGATCGTGTGCTTTTTTCTCTTTGAGCTTCTCCTCCTCAATCTGCTCAGCATATACCATGAATCTAGCAATATCTATATCCCCAATTAGCATAGCAGTCCGACATTCTTTCACCAACAAGTCAAAAATACTCGAAACAAGTTTGTGCATTCTTGAACGGGGATCGGCCACCAGGGTCGGAGCATATTTAGAAAGCTCGGTAAACTTGAGGGCATAGTCCCTCACACTCATATTCCCCTGCTTAAGGTTGACAAAGTCGGTCATTTTGGCCTCCCTTAGCTAAAGTGGGAAAAAGCGATCGAGGTAGGCAGATTTGAACTTTCCCCACTTAACATTACCATCATAGACCCTTTCCATAGCCCACTGTGCATACCATACCTGAGCTACATCCTTCAGCTGGTAAGCAGCCAATCCAGTTTTTTCCTCAGAAGAGACACCCATAATGTTCAGTCTTTTTGAGAGTTCATCAATGGACTCCTGAGCATCCTCATCAACCCTTGACCCGTAGAACTTCGGAGGATTCATCCAAGTGAAGTCCCTCACAATAAAAGCGTGTGTAGGATCCCATGGCAAATTAGCTTGCCTTGCCTGAGCAGTCACCGCCTGTGCAAGCGTGGCGAAAGCGGTACGGAAATTACCGTTAGAGATAGGCTCCTCCATAGGCTCATGAGGGGCTTGATATTCAGCAGCCGGAGCCGACCTAGGTAGTGGAGGTCATCCTCGAGACATTTACTAAAAGGGATTAACGACACCAGTAATTAAGGAAATTCATAAACCGGCCACATCACGATACAAGACATGAAGAAGGGAGACATTTCCTAATACGTCTTCGTAGCCTCCCACTCATAGGTATGGTGCACTTCACACCCATGAATAGGACTCTACTCAACGCAGCATGTTGGGCTCCAAGGACCATTATAAACCTAGGACTCTGATACCACCTTTTGTCACGATCTGGGGTCGGGGCCTTGATGTGACACGGTAAATGGGGACCCGAGAGTCCCCAAACAAGCCTCCAAATTTTGGAATCTACGAAGCTTGGTTCAAGAGCCTTTAAAGACAAGTAATTAGATAATGGAAATTTAAGTCCCAAAAAGAGCATTTCTTATAGATGGGCAAAATGACAAGGTTTTTTTACAAACACCCAACATATGCCTCTAGGTAAGGAACGGGGGCCAGGACAAGTTCCGAGCTCACATTCAACAAAATAATATATACATAAGGAATACAAGAATAAAACCTCGCCCTCAGAAGATGGGGCTCACCGCAAAAATATCTTCAAAGGAGGACTATTCGTCCGGCAACTGGTACTCAAACAGCTCGGCCCCTACATGGTAAAATCATGTAGGCATAGAGTATGTGTTAGTATATTTGAATGTACTAAGTATGCGAGCATGCAATGCATATGACTTACAAAACCTGCATATCAATGTTAGATAACAAGGGCACATAACATACAAGGATCATATAAGCATAGGAATTTAGTATACAAGATGCCATGGAATGCATGATGCGTGCAATGTGATAATGCTCCTATATAACGGGGATTGACTATAACTGACAAACCAAATCCATGCGAGCTATTACATGAACTGGACCGATTTGGACCTCCTACCGGTAGGGAGAAGATTACTTGCCAAGGGAAATCTACACCACACCTTACGACCACGCTTTTCGGTGGGTGGTCACCTTCCTTACGACCACGCTTTTCGGTAGGATTTGCAGAATCATATAAGAACATATCATATCATAAACGGAATAGACGAATAATATCCGTCCCTATGTTGGCACATAGTTCAAGAAAAGGGAGAGGGACCTTGGGGATATCCCTAACGCCCCCAATTCATTGGTGCTAAGTCTTACACATCCCACAAGAATACTTATACATATATACATATGCTTTCAAAGAGAGAGTCAAATATCTGTTTCAAAGCGTTAAATGCACAAGTAGGCTCAAATGCCAAATTACAAGATCAAATCACATGGTTCATGCAAGGAATAGCTCATCTACATATACAAGATGGTGCAAGCACCTATAATGCTCCAAGAGCCATAATTATAGACATACTGGTGATCACCTTCTTGTCATATCCGATGTCTTACCAAAATCATATCATAATCCCTTTTTAGGAAAAAATTGGGCTTAATCCCACATTTCCAAATTTTTATGTATTAATGCCATGAGTATGATGCAATGCATAATGTAGGGATGGCATGAGTAATGTAGAGTATATCTAAAACATAGCAATATAATATAAAACTAGAAAATCCATAATAAAATTAACATGAAAATTGTAGTAAATATCACCCATGCATAATAACATCTTTAAAGGGACATGTATGTTCATAGTTTCATAATCCAAGCAGATCATCATGATAAAACTTAACATAACTCAAAATTCGGAGTCTTAAATAGCACATGCATGGTTCAAGTAACCAAGATCAAGTAGTCGAAATTCACATTTTAAGTAGACAAGTTCATAAAATAGTTGAAAGGAACTTGAGTCTTCTTGGTTGAAGGAGCCAAGAATCAAAACCCACATACCTGATTTTGAGACAAACTTGAGGAGAAATGGACTTCAAATTGAGAGCCTTAGCTTGAAAAATCCTAGAGAGATATTGGAAAGTCTCGAAGGACTGGATTTTAGAGAGAGGAGTAACATGAGAGAAATGGCTGAAATTTGGTGAAGTTCAGCTTATATAGGGAGTTTAGGAGGGGTGGGAAATGACAATTTTCATTTGGAACACCTAATATTTCAAAACTACCATTAATGAAACGGACCTGAAATTGGCTCGTCTGGGGCATACGGTAGGGTACGCGGTCCGTGTAGTGTCACACGGACTATTTACTGCGCCGTGGCCCTAGACTTCAAATCCTCCAAGGCAAGATTTTCCGAACTAAGTATCACAATATGGACAAGTAAACGGACCACCTAGGGTCTCACAGATCGTGACTTCTTTCGTATACAGGTGACTCTCCACACCGAAACTAAACAGAAGGCTACATGGACTGTCTAAAGTCACATGGGTCATGACTTGGTCCATGTGAAGGCGACTCTATGCGGTACACCATACGAAAGGGCACACGGACCGTGTAGAGGCCCATTTACCCTCAATTTCCTAGGCGTCACTCCACGGGAAGGCCACACGGACCATGTGACTCCACACGGGCCATGTAGGCCCTTCCGTGAGGTGATGCCTGGTATATTTCTGGGCAAGTTTTGTGGACCTCAAAGTGATGTCAATGATCCGGGGCCTTTCATCATCTACCTCGAACTCTAAGTCCCTTCTCCTCACGTCAGTATAAGATTTTTGGTGACTCTAAGCAGTCTTTAACCTCACTCTAATGACCTTGACCTTCTCCATCGATTGCTGGACAAGATTAGGGCCAATCAACCCCACTTCACAAACCTCAAACCACCCAATTGGTGATCTACACCTCCGCCCATACAAGGCCTCGTAGGGAGCCATTTGAATGCTTGCATGATAACTATTGTTATATGAAAATTCAATCAATGGCAGCTGATCTCTCACGCCCTAAAGAGAGGGGAGGCGCGACTGGCACCCGATACCATTATTGGCCGGGTCATCCACTAAACATGCTAGTTAACTAAACTTTGGACCAGAAGAAAATTGGGCAACATAATGTTTAGAAAGAAAAAAAATGGGACCGTTTAGGTCATGACCTGGTCAACAACAAATCACGTACATCACGATAAGTAAACCCAAACGATAACGTACTAGCTAGCAGACAAGGCTGCCACCACAGAGGTACACGCACATTCCATATATACATGCCAATCTTAACTCGAGACTGAAAGACACAAAAGGACCAACCCACAATAACATGTCCACAATAGCCTCTATGAGAATCACTAACATTGTCGGGATAGGGCCCCGACATACCCAACTATACAAAAAAAGTAAACATCCTGTGAAAGCTCCAGGAAAAGGTGGAGCTTACCAACTCATAGCTGAATGGGCTCCTAGTGAAGGGGTAAATCAGAACCCCTACCTCAACCTACATGCACGAAATAAAATATAGCATCCCCAAGCAAAGGGACGTCAGTACGAATAAACATGTACTGGTATGTAAGGCAGGAAGTAAAGTCATAGATAACCATAGTAAAAAGGTTAATAGAAATATTACCTATAACCGAAACTCAAGTAGCCTTAATGGCCAATAAGCCACCTCCTAGTGAAAAAAAAAATGCATGGTATGCTCGAGTGTCACATGTCGTGAATACATATATATAGATGCAAATGCATGACATACCCAACCAAATGCTAGCACTGATGGTTCTTTCCGGTAGCTAACCAACAACATATCTGCCAACCTGTGGCCATTTGTACCATATACATATATAGTTGGGAAAATAGGCCCCATACCTTCGATTATAGCTCGAAGTCCATGCATAACGTGCAATGTATGATATGAATGTTGAATGCACATAGTAAGCCATAGCAAGAACTTAGCCAATCTTGGCTCATTGGTACACTTATTCTCATAGCATCATAGTCATTGTCATTTAGCCAATCTTGGCTCATTGGTACATTTATTCTCATAACATCATAATCGTTGTCACAACATATACATATGGCTCGTGGAATCATACATGTCCTTTTCAACAAGTTTTGGAATTTAAACCAACATTTAGAGTGAAGCCTTAACTTTGAAAATGTTCATAAAGATGATTTACATAATGATCATATTTGGTCCCACGTCAATTACTAAAAGACTGTATTTAAATAGGATCAAGCCCCTTAGTAGTTTAGACGGGAGCATTTCACTGGGGAATATTGGAAACTATCACGTTACTGGTTAAATTCTTCAATTATATTTTTGTATGGAAGAAGGACTGATTTTGAATACTACATTCCCTTTGCATTCTAAATATTTTTTAATGGCACTATACCAAGAAGAGAAACACCTTGGACATGTGAATAGGTAGCCGGGAAACCGACAAAATGATATATAGAAATTGAATGTCCAGGTTAAGCGAACGAATGGAATTTCAACCTAATACCATGATGAACATAACTCAGCTACAATCCCAATGCCTTTCACAGAAGGTCTTTCTAGCAACAACATAGTAAGATATCACATTTGACATTTTGGGAAACTTCCCGGATTTCGTGCTAAAAGGAGGGACGGAGCTTAGCCTTAACATACCTCTCCAATGAATGTCCAATTGCCAAAAGTTCCTTCACGAAATTTGTTCCTTACGTCCTAAGCTTCACAACGACTATATATACACATCTTAAAGACACCTATAAATAGTCAAAAATTCAGCATTAATGACCAGATTTGGAAAGGAGCATTTATGCGAGGAAATGTCCGTAAACCGTAGTAAAAATGACCGTAAAAGAGCTCCAGAATTATTACCTAAACGCACCAGCTGCAAACCAACAATACCAGCAAGAACACCACTTTTTTTACAGCCCAAAAACAGCTCCAAACACAGCTAATACGAGGGGAAAACAATTCCAAAGCGTAAGGCACACATTTCTAGGCACGGGGACGAATTTTAAAGGTAAAAATGCGAAAAACTTACCTAAATCACTTAGAGAACCCTTTGGGAGCCTTCTCTTCAGTTCCACACTGGTTTGGGATGAAAATTGCTTAATTTTGAGCTTTAAAGTGTCAAAATATCCGACGTTAAGTCGGGTCAACCCGACCCGACCCATGACCCGGTTTCCAGCTCGGGCAGTCTATGTAAAATGGTCATAACTCTTTATTCTAAGGTCGGTTTGATGTATGGTTTTGTGCGTAGAAAACTAGACTCATAGATCTTCAATTTGATAGGTCATGGATCTTCTAACTCTTTATAGTTTGGGAGATATGAGCTGATACATTTGACCCAAATTTAAGAAGGATTTCTTAAAGAAACTTACGGTAACTTTGGCAAACCTTTATCTCGCAACTTTCTCGATTCCAAAACTTAATGTATGACCTTTGTGCTATTAAAATAACTTAAAGAAATCCATTATTAGCAAATTATAAACTTTTAGTCCCATCTGAAAAATGAAACTTAATTTAAACCTTCCGAAAAGGGCGAGGTGCCACTCGGGTCATTTCTTTAATCCCGAATGTGCATTTAGGGTATTCCTTTGGCTTAAAACTTTAGGTCTTTGATATTACCACTTATTTGCAGCCTTGTTATCCTTAGATGCTAGCAAAAATCACATGTTCCTTATATAACGCCACACTAATTAAATAATGGAAAATGAGAAACACGGGGTCTCAAAGTCTCCCCCCTTAAGAACATTCGTCCGCGAATGTGTCAAGACAGCCCTTTGGTTGCACTACCATCTACAAAAATATTTTTTGATACATCTATTACCCTTTCAAACCATAAATCTACTTCCAAAAACTCCAACTACTAAGCTTTGTATAGCTATCCCGCGACAAAACATATAAGTTTCACCTCGAAATCTTTTAAACCTTAAGTTACTAAAAATAATATGATAACTGCTAGTTTTGGAATACAACCTGCCTTAAGTTATAAATAGCAGGGGGTGATTCCTCATCATTTCTTCTTTGGCTTCCCAAGTTATTTCCTCAATATTTTGGTTCTGGAACAACACTTTCATGAAGGCCACTATTCATTTCAAAGCCTTCTCTTTTGTCATCTAAAACACCCACTAGTACCTCATCATAAGTTAAGCCTTGAGCAAAGGAGGTGTCCTTAATGCGAGTAATACATGAAGGATCTCTAATGTACTTCCGCAACATAGATACATGAGGCACTGGATGGACTACTCTCACTTATAAAGGAAAATTAAGCTCGTATGTTACCTTGCTAATTTCTCTAATAATCTTATACGGTCCAACATATCTAGTACTGAGCTTTCCTGTCTTTCCAAACAACATGCTTCCCTTTATAGGTGATACCTTTAAGAAAACCCAATCTTCTACATCAAACTCTAAGTCTCGTCGAAGAACATCTGTATAAGACTTTTGCCGACTCTGAGCTGTTTGCAATCGGTCTCTAATAAGTCTCATTTTGTCTATTGCTTGCAGAACTAGATTAGGCCTAGTAATTTTGCCTCCACAACCTCAAACTAACTGATCGGTGGCCTACATCTTCGCCCGTATAGTGCTCCCTAAGGATCCATTTGAATACTAGCATGGAAGCTATTATCATAAGCAAACCCAATAAGAGGTAGATGCTCATCCCCATTCCCTTTAAAGTCCAGTATATAGGCACATAACATATCCTCAACGGTCTGGATGGTACACCCTGCTTGCCCATCAGTTTTTGGATGAAAAGCGGTTTTGAGATTCACTTGAGTGCCCAGACCCTTCTGAAAAGACTTCCAAAAATGTATGAAAAATTGAGCCCTTCAATCAGAGATAATAGATAATGGAACTCCATGAAGGCAAACAATCTCTTGAATGTAAAGCTTAGCATAATCCTCCGTTGAATATGTCGTTCTTACTGGCAAGAAATGAGGAGATTTTATCAACCTATCAATGATTACCCAAATAGAGTCATCTTGTATAGAGTGTGAGGCAACCTAGTGATGAAACCCATATTTATCATGTCCCATTTCCAAAATGTAAAATCAATATACTTAGCTAGGCCTTCAGGTCTCTGATGTTCTGCTTTAACATGCTGGTAGTTGGGGCATTGGCTACTATCCTTGGAATATCTTTTTCATGCCATTCCACCAATAGATCTTTCATAGGTCTCAATACCCCCCCCCCCCTTTTTTACTGCCCCAGGTTGAGACGAATATCTAGGATAATAAGCCTCAAAATGAATCTTGGCACGGAGCCCTCTGATGTTTGGCACACGTAAGAGCCTCGGTACTGAAGGATTTCACCTCAAGTTAGCTCAATTAGAGGATGTCGCTGTTGTGGAACACTTTCGCTCGATATCATAAGCTTAGGATCCTCATGTTGTTGCTCTTTTACTTTAGTAACAATAGAAGATTTAATTGTATTTTCAACAATCACACCTTAACCTTTTTGCATCTGCTAATAGCACTTGCAAACTAGTTACCTGACATAAATCTTTTGTCATTCCAATCTTATCAGCTCCAACATGACTTAGACTTCCCATGGACTTTCGGCTAAGTGCATCGGCAACAACATTAGCTTTACCAGGATGGTACAAAATGTCAACATCATAATATTTTAGTAATTCTAGCCACCTTCTTTGTCATAGGTTCAACTCCTTCTGCTTGAATAAATATTGGAGGCTCTGGTGGTCGGTAAAAATATCAACATGAACTCCGTATAGATAATGTCGCCAAATCTTTAGGGCAAATACAGCCGCAGCGAGCTCAAGATCATGGGTAGAATAATTTTGTTCATGCTTTTGCAACTGTCTAGAAGCATATGCAATAACTCTACCATGTTGTATAAGAACACAACCCAGGCTAATTCTTGAAGCATCACAATATACAATGTAGCCTTCAGTTCCATCCAGAAGAGCCAAGATAGGTGTAGTGGTAAGCCTTTTCGTTAGCTCTTGAAAACTCTGTTCACACAATTAAGTCGACTAAAACTTAGCTTCTTTATACGTCAACCTCGTTAGTGGTGTAGAGGTAGTGGAGAATCCCACAACAAAATATCCTGCATAGCCCAAAAAGCTACGGACCTCTGTCGGATTCAAGGGTCTCGGCCACACCATTACTGCTTCAATCCTCTAGCCATTGACTTTGATATTATCGCTAGTAATAACATGTCCACGAAAAGCTATAGAAGTTAACCAAAATTCACATTTGGAGAATTCAGCATATAACTTGTTGTCCTGGAGAGTCTATAATATAACTCGCAAGTGGTCTATATGCTCAACTCTTGATTCATCCTAAATTGGAATATCAACATCCCTAACTCATAGCTGGTAGTACCTGGGTCACAAGTCAATATTTGAAAAACCATCAATCCACATAAAAGATATACTTATTCCTGATAGTGAATTTATTTAGCTATCTGTAACCGATACACATTCATAAGGAGCCATCTTTCTTTCAAGCAAAGAGCACAAGAGAAACCCATGAAGATGTGCTTGGCCTAATAAGGTCTTTATCAAACAAGCCCTTCAATTATTCCTTCAAGTCTCTTAGCTCTACAGGAGCCATTCTTTTTTAGAGAGGAATGGGTATACGTTACATATCAGGGAGAAAATCTAAAGAAAAATTGATATCCCTTTCGGGGGATCCCGAGAAGCTCACCAGGGAATATTATCATGAATTCATTCACAGTAGGGACTGACTAAAGAGCCAATTGCTAATAAAATATCCCGTCTTCCCGTAATGGTAACATGCACCTTAACCCTTTCTACACTACCTAGCATGAAGCTTGCCGCATTGTATATATGGGGGAGTAGGTTGTCTCATTGTTGCCAAGAATTCCTGTCGATGGCTCTCAAGTTGGCATAAAATCTGCCCCGACCCTAACTAAATATAATGATCAAATCACTGGTCTTATATCTATAGCGGGGAACTACCAGCTGACGGAGGTTGATATCGATGAAAAGGAGGCCTAAAATCATCCTGTGGCTCCCTATAAGACCCCATAGTACAAGCCCTCTTATTCTTCTCCCTATCTCTACGGGTATCCTGAATTCGACAAGAAAGATCCTCTATAGTCTGAGCAAAAGCTTAAATACAAGAAATATCTACACCCTCTTGTAAAGAGGCTATTCTTTAGTCTCTGATCAAATGATTATCCAAGACATCCAAGTAACGATGACCTCTAGCACTCATGGTACATACATATCTGGTGCATACCTAGCCAAAGAATTAACCCTAAGGCTATACTCGTTTACTCTCAAATCTCCCTGCTGCAAACTGATAAACTAGTCAAGACAGGCCTCCCTCACTTCCTGTGGTACGTAATGGGCTAAAAATGCCTCAGAGAAGTCCTCCCACTCTGTTGGCAGAGCATCAGGCCCTCTGGATCTCTCCCACTCCTCGTACCACAAGATGGAAACATCACGTAGTTAAAAAAAAAACCAACTCCACTGCCTCGGTGATTGAGGCATGCATCACCCTCAATACTCTATACATATGGTTTTTAAAGTCCTGTAGATCCTCAGTGGGACTAGACCCAGTATATACTGGAGGGGCTAATTGAAGAAACTCTCGTACCTTTGAACTTTCTACTTTATCCCTTCTGGTGTCTGCTCTCACCTTTAGTTGTCTCTCATGAATAGAAACCATCATAGTTAGTAGCTGAATAACCTCCTTCATCCCCTGATCCCTAGTCTCTAATAGGGCTTGGGGTACTAGATCTCCTTGGGCCCTAATAGGTGCTGATGAATCTGGTACTGTGGGCATTGGAGGCTCCCTATGTGCCTCAATAGGGAATATATCTTCCTCACCAAGCAAGACATAATTGGTACCTTCTCTCGGATCCATACTTATCTCATGCTGTGCCATCTACTGAGCATAGGTAACCCATTAAATAAGAACAACACAACATGATATAGATTTCATATGTTCCTATAGCTTTGCTCTATAGAACGATCTATTCAGTAAAAGAAATGGAACCATCCCTAAATGATTCGTAGCCTCCTGATTATAAGTGTGGTGCACAACACACCCATAGGCAAGACTCTACTAGACACGACATTGTGGACTCCGTGGGACACGACCTGCTCTGATACCATGTTTGTCACGCCCCAAAGAGAGGGGAGGCGCGACTAGCACCCGATACCGTTATTGGCCGGGTCAGTCACTAAACATGCTAGTTAACTAAACTTTGGACCAGAAGAAAATTGGGTAGCATAATGTTTAGAAAGAAAAAAATGGGACCGTTTTGGTCATTACCTGGTCAACAACAAATCACGTACATCACGATAAGTAAACCCAAATGATAAAGTACTAGCTAGCAGACAAGGCTGCCACCACAGAGGTACACGCACATACCATATATACATGCCAATCTTATGACTCGAGACTGAAAGACACAAAAGGACCAACCCACAATAACATGTCCACAATAGCCTCTATGAGAATCACTAATACTGTCGGGACAGGGCCCCGACATACCCAACTATACAAAAGAAGTAAACATCCTATGAAAGCTCCAGGAAGAGGTGGAGCTTACCAACTCATAGCTGAATGGGCTCCTAGTGGAGGGGTAAATCAGAACCCCTACCTGAACGTGCACGCAAGAAATAAAATGTAGGGTCCCCAGGCAAAGGGACGTCAGTACGAATACACATGTACTGGTATGTAAGGCAGGAAGTAAAATCATAGATAACCATAGTAAAAAGGTTAATAGAAATATTACCTATAACCGAAACTCAAGTAGCCTTAATGGCCAATAAGCCACCTCCTAGTGATAAAGAAAATGCATGGTATGCTCGAGTGTCACATGTCGTAAATACATATATATATATATATATATATATATATATATATATATATATATATATATATATGAAAATGCATGACATACACAACCAAATGCTAGCACTGGTGGTTCTTTCCGGTAGCTAAGCGGCATCATATCTGCCAACCTGTGGCCATCTGTACCATATACATATATAGTTGGGCAAATAGGCCCCATACCTTCGATTATAGCTCGAAGTCCATGCATAACGTGCAATGTATGATATGAATGTTGAATGCACATAGTAAGCCATAGCAAGAACTTAGACAATCTTGGCTCATTGGTACACTTATTCTCAGAGCATCATAGTCATTGTCATTTAGCCAATCTTGGCTCATTGGTACATTTATTCTCATAACATCATAATCATTGTCACAACATATACATATGGCTCGTGGAATTATACATGTCCTTTTTAACAAGTTCTGGAATTTAAGCCAACATTTAGAGTGAAGCCTTAACTTTGAAAATGTTCATAAAGGTGATTTACATAATGATTATATTTGGTCCCATGTCAATTAGTAAAAGACTGTATTTAAATAGGATCAAGCGCCTTAGTAGTTTAGACGGGAGCATTTCACTGGGGAATATTGGAAACTATCACGTTACTGGTTAAATTCTTCAATTATATTTTTGTATGGAAGAAGGACTGATTTTGAATACTACATTCCCTTTGCATTCTACATTTATTTTAATGGCACTATACCAAGAAGAGAAACACATTGGACATGTGAATAGGTAGCCGGGAAACCGACAAAATAATATATAGAAATTGAATGTCCAGGTTAAGCGAACGAATGAAATTTCAACCTTATACCATGATGAACATAACTCAGCTACAATCCCAATTCCTTTCACAGAAGGTCTTTCTCAACAACATAGTAAGATATCACATTTGACATTTTGGGAAACTTTCCGGATTTCGTGCTAAAAGGAGGGACGAAGCTTAGCCTTAACATACCTCTCCAATGAACGTCCAATTGCCAAAAGTTCCTTCACGAAAGTTGTTCCTTATGTCCTAAGCTTCGTAACGACTATATATACGCATCTTAAAGACACCTATAAATAGTCAAAAATTCAGCATGAATGACCAGATTTGGAAAGGAGCATTTATGCGAGGAAATGTCCGTAAAACGTAGTAAAAATGACCGTAAAAGAGCTCCAGAATTATTACCTAAACACACCAGCTGCAAACCAACAATACCAGCAAGAACACCACTTTTTATACAGCCCAAAAACAGCTCCAAACACAGCTAATACGAGGGGAAAACAATTCCAAAGCATAAGGCACACATTTCTAGGCACGGGGACTAATTTTAACGGTAAAAATGCGAAAAACTTACCTAAATCACTTAGAGAACCCTTTGGGAGCCTTCTCTTCAGTTCCACACTGGTTTGGGATGAAAATGGCTTAATTTTGAGCTTTAAAGTGTCAAAATAGCCGACGTTAAGTCGGGTCAACCCGACCCGACCCATGACCCGGTTTCCAGCTCGGGCAGTCTCGGTAAAACGGTCATAACTCTTTATTCGGAGGTCGGTTTGATGCGTGGTCTTCTGCGTAGAACACTAGACTCATAGATCTTCAATGTGATAGGTCATGGATCTTCTAACTCTTTATAGTTTGGGAGATATGAGCTGATACATTTTACCCAAATTTAAGAAGGATTTCTTAAAGAAACTTACGGTAACTTTGGCCAACCTTTATCTTGCAACTTTCTCGATTCTAAAACTTATCGTATGACCTTTGTGATATTAAAATAACATAAAGAAATCCATTATTAGCAAATTATAAACTTTTAGTCCCATCCAAAATGTGAAACTTAATTTAAACCTTCCGAAAAGGGTGAGGTGCCACTCGGGTCATTTCTTTAATCCCGAATGTGCATTTAGGGTATTCCTTTGGCTTAAAACTTTAGGTCTTTGATATTACCACTTATTTGCAGCCTTATTATCCTTAGATGCTAGCAAAAATCACATGTTCCTTATATAACGCCACACTAATTAAATAATGGAAGATGAGAAACACGGGGTCTCAAATGATCATCCAAATCCCCCTTGAAATCAAGAGAACAAGCTCTCAATATATCCTCTAATGTTTGAATTGTACGCTCTGCCTGACCATCTGTCTGGGGTGAATGGTTGTGCTCAGGTTCACCTTCGTACCTAACCCTTTTTGGAATAATCTCCAAAACTGGGAGGTAAATTGAGCTCCTCTATCCTAGATGATGGACAAGGGAACCCCATGTAACCTCATAATCTCCTGGATATACAACTTGGCGTACTCCTCCGCAGTGTTTGTTGTCTTAACTGCCAAGAAGTGAGCCGATTTAGTCATCCTATCCACAATCACCCATATTGTCATGTTGCTTTTGAGACTTTGGCAGACTAGTAATAAGGTTCATATTAATCATCTCCCACTTCTATTCTGGAATCTCAAAGTTCTGAGCCAATCCACATGGCCTTTGATGCTCAACCTTACTTGTTGGCAATTTAGGCATTTTGAAACAAACTCCGCAATATCTCTCTTAATTCCACTCCACCAATAGACTTCTCTCAAGTCATGGTACATCTTGGTAGAGCCTGGATGAGTTGAATATCTAGTGTTATGGGCTTCCGCCATGATTCTGTCTCAAATGCCATCAACATCTGGAACACACAACCTACTTTGGTATTTCAATAGTCCATCTCCTCCTTTGGAGAAGACCATCACTTTGTGTTTGTGGACAACCTCCTTCAATTGGAGTATGACAGGGTCTTGGTCTTGTTTCTCCTTTAGCTCTGCCACTAAGGATGAAGCAGACCCATTATGAACATTGACTCCTCCTTCATTCTCCTCAAGTTGAACTCCCAATCGAGCCAGTTGATGCACCTCTTTAGCTAGCTCCTTCTTTCCTTCCTCCACATGAGCTATTCTACCCATGACAACCTACTAAGAGCGTCAGCAACAACGTTAGCTTTACCTGGGTTGTAGTGAATGCTCATGTCATAATCCTTGGGCAAGTCCAACCATCTCCTCTGTCGCAAGTTGAGCTTTTTCTGACTGGATACATATTACGAGCTCTTGTGGTTAGTGAACACATCCACATGCACTCAATATAAGTAGTGGTGCCAGATTTTAAGTTCAAAAACCATTGTTGCCAACTCGAGATCATGGGTTGGATAGTTCCTCTCATGAACCTTGAGTTGCCCAGAAGCATAGGCTATTACCTTCCCTCTCTACATCAGTACACATCCCAATCCAATCCTTAAAGGATCACAGTAAATTACAAATTGCTCTATCCCATCGGATAAGGTTAGAACTGGTGCAGTAGTCAACCTCATCTTCAACTCTTGGAAACTCTTCTCTCATTCCTCGAACCATTGAAACTTGACCTTTTTCTGAGTCAATTTAGTCGATAGTGCGGATAGGGAAGAAAATCCCTCAACAAATTTTCGGTAGTAGCCTACCAACCCCAAGAAACTTTTTATGTTGGTCAGAGTGGTCGGTCGGGGATAGTTTTTAACCACTTCAATCTTTTGGGCATCCACTCGAATACCCTCACTGGAAACAACATAGTCTAGGAAAGCCGCTGACTTAAGCCAAAACTCACACTTAGAAAGTTTTGCATATAACTCATGGTCCTTAAGAGTTTGGAGGACAACTCTAAGGTGGTTAGCATACTCCTCCTCACTTCTCGAATATGCCAAAATTTCATCGATGAAAACGATCACAAACATATCAAGACATTGTCTAAATACTCTATTCATCAAGTCCATAAAGGTTGCAGGTGCATTCGTCAACCCAAAGGACATGACCTAGTACTTAAAATGGCCATGTCTAGTCCTAAAGCTATCTCTGGAATGTCACATTCCTTCACCTTGAACAGATGGTAGCCAGATTTAAGGTCTATCTTGGAGAAACAAGAGGCGCCTGAAGTTGGTCAAACAAATAATCTATCCTTGGGAGAGGATATTTATTCTTTATCGTGACCTTGTTCAGTTGCCTATAGTCAATACACATTCTGAGGGACCCATCTTTCTTTCGCACGAATAGGACAGGAGCACCCCAAGGTGAAACACTTGGCCTAATGAAGCCCTTCTCTAGCAAATCTTTCAATTACTCTTTTAACTCTTTCAACTCAGCGGGGGCCATCCTATAAGGTGGGATCGAAATAGGATGGGTATTGGGAAAAATGTCAATCCTAAAGTCAATGTCCCTATCAGGAGGGACTCCAGGCAGATCATCAGAAAGCACTTCTGGAAACTCACTAACAATCGGGAGTGACTCAAGAGTAAGAGACTCGACATCATTAGATTTAACTCGCATGAGGTGATAGATAAAACCATTGGAAATCAACTTTTTGGCTGTAAAATATGAGATGAACTTTCCTCTAGGTGAAACAGAATCACCTTTGCTCTCAAGAACCGATTTATTTGGAAATTGGAACTTAACGGTTTGAGATCTATAATCAACAGAGGCATAACAGACGTTAAGCCAATCCATGCCAAGAATCAAATCAAAGTCAACCATCTCCAACTCAACCAAATCAACAAGAGTATCCCTATGATGGATAGACACTACAACAGCTCTATAGATTCTCTCAGCTTGATAGACTCTCCCACTGAAGTAGAAATATCAAAGGGTTCAAGAATACTCTTAGGGGTTCTATCAAATCTACCCGCCACATAAGGAGATACAAACGACAATGTGGCACCCGGATCCATCAAAACATAACAATCAAAAGTAAAGACTCGAATCATACTCGTCATAATATCTGGGGAGTCCTCTATTGTTTTAGGGACTGTTACTCAAAAGGGAACCATAAAATATATGATGGTTCTATGCCACACCTACGTTGGGCAACGTAGTTTGATGAGTTCAAGTCGGACTAACTCTCGCTCTTTCGGTGCTCGATACTCCTCCCATGACTCAATAATCATAAAACCTCCATCTCAACCAATCTCATAAGGACTCGAACCCTGTCATCGATAGGGACTCGAACCCCATCATCATTCAACTCATAGGGACTCTAACCCTTTTATCAATCAACTCATAGGGACTCTAACCCTTTCATCAATCAATCTTATAGGGACTTTAACCATTTCATCAATTAATCTCATCAATGGCTCAAGATTTAGAACAGTCAGTAGGAAACAATCGAATAGACACATCGGTAGAGTTCATTTATAGAGACTCAAAAGACAATCAATTTCTATCAACTCATCATCATCCTCTCATCACAATCAACAATCTCAATTCAAGGCTCTAGACTTAATTCTCAAGTTCATTATGCATGCTTTTCAAAATTAGTTATGCAGGGTTATGCTAATTCTCACAAAAATGTTTGATTTAAAAAGACAATTAGTATGATGATCATCAACATAGAAAATCATGAAAATTCAAATAAAATTTTAAGAAAAACCATCAAGGGTTCATGTTTGTAGACTCTTGAACAATCAACTGATCTATGACCATATATGGGGCACATGAGAGAACAATTCCATGCTTTTTATTTAGCCTTACATATCTTGGATGCAGCTATCAATTAGTCACATCAAAGATTTCTTCTCAAATCTCTCAAACTCAAGCTCTTCTCCTCCTTCGTCAAACCCGAGCCTTGTTAGATTATGGAGTAGGCATTAGAATGAGGGGTTTTAAACACTTTTTACATCAAAACAACCTTATTATATCATCTATAGAGTTTAGGAGAGGTGGGGAATTGACCGGAATGCTCCTCGTAAGAATTTTCAGCTTGAAAAAGAGCTAGTCCGCAACGTGGACTGGTCGCGCACAGTGTATTTTTAGAACAAGTTTCTGAATGAGTTATCTCAACCCCATCGAAAATTTAAAAAAAAATATATGCTGGTCCATGATGGGTGAGCGATGCGCTCCAGTCGCACACCACCACTGTTTTGTGCTTCGGAAAAATTATCTTTTGATCAAGTCGCTCTAAAAATCGACCGAGACCATTTTCCCACTCAATATTTTATGATGATCATATATCCGGCCTCATATTTGTCATACGAACATTGAAAGATGCGTTACGCGCATACCCTCACTCTAGGGGTATTTTGGTAATTTTATCGAGCGTTACAACTTGCAACCCATGTACTATTGAGTTGGGCTAACTTTTTTTTGGCCCACAAAAAAGGGGTCGACCCGCCCTGACCCATCAAATTCCAAAATTTATATGGACTAGCCTGGATGGGGTGGACCAACCAATATTAATAGCTTTATACATGTTTTGCCATAAATTTTAATTTTATTTAAGATTTATGAAATTAGAGATAAAAATAAAATTATATTATACTTTTCCTTTGTTAAAAAAATGAAAAGAGTACTCAATGAAATTTACTGAGATGGAGTTAGAAACTAGTTGTAAAAAATCCCTGATTTTAATACTTATGGCCCAAACAACTTAAAGATTAACACTATGGGCCAATTTATATCACATTATTGTATAATCCTTCCTTACTTACCTATATATTGAGAGACAATTCACCAACTTTTCATTTTTTTTATCTCAAAATTTCTTAAACTTTCTAATATGAAGAATGGTAGATCCATTTTCGCGATTTTTTCATCGCGACACTTGTTATTTTACTTGGCGAATTATTGACAAATGAGGCAATGACATATAAAGTCGTGGAACTAGACCGTGTTTCGATGCGATCGTCTCTGCGACATGTTGTGCTAAAATGAAAGAGCAAAAGTCTCATCTTTCGGAGTACTTCAAGGATCCAAAGTTGAAGCCATTTGATAGGTATACTGATAATGCCATAAAAGTTGCTAAAAAATGTGAAATACCTACTCTCAAATGTTAAAATCGTAACGAAATATTAAATATATCGTAGAATAATTAAAATGTTGTAAATTTATAAGCTTTTATTGGTATTTTATACCTAAATAAATGGTTTTATTTAAATATATGTGTATGTATATCTTATGAAACTTTGATTCATTTTAAAAGAATGTGCATAACTAGCCATTTGCCTTTCAATGAAGTAATCATTTTAAATCATAAAAGGCCCATGTTTCTAGGTACATATATTCAATTACGAATAATACAAAAGGGGGAAGGGTTTAAGCCTAAACTTTGGACAGTTTAACTGAATATTCATTATGATTAAATTGTATTATTCCTTAAAACTTTGGATTATCCAAGTTTGTCCTATGTTTAACTAGATCGTTAACAACTTGATTAACCTCTTTATAGCTATTCTTCATTTTGTTTTATATTTGATTTAATAGTTGATACATAAAGTCTTAACACCCCTCTAAGCTTAATGTTGCATTTGATCACATGACATATGTAACACCCATCCCCCAAATTATTCTAACTTTGAAAGCCCAAAAATGTTCAAAAATCTAATCTCGTTTCGCAATAGTTGAATTCCATGAGAGGCATCTCAGAAGAAAATCCTAGTAACAGTTCTATATCTTCGAGTATATTATAACAGGAGAGTTTAAGATGCCTATGTATATAGCGATGCTCCGATCGTGTGGAGAGCTGTACTTCTAGCTAGCTTAGTAAAGAGGACCGATTCGCAAACTTAGAGAGATGGTCTATGAGCTAAGGGGGAGATTATGAGGGAATAATGAACCAAAGTAGTTCTTGAGCTTTCGATAGTGATGAGTTGATCAGGATAAGACATCAATACTTTTCCATCTCATATGTTCCTTAAGTTTAGTCGAGGTTATATTCTATTCTTATCTTGTGTATGAGTGTCATGCATATGGACGATTCATGCACCTCATGTTGATTCCCATTCATGTTGAGTTGATGAGAAGTGGTAACTGCATTTAGCGATTTTGATCTTATCTCACAGATCTAAGTATTTCCAATCCTATTTTGAATGACATGTGACTTGAGTTTTGCACTATGTAAAGTTCCATGAACTCATGATGGACCCTAAAATATAAGGGAGATCATATTATGTTATGAATAATCTCATATCAATTTTCTTGAATGAATCATGCTTATGATCTTTCATTCTAAGCCCTTACAGTAATCCTCCTATCCAGTCTTGATAGCAATTTTGATGATAGTAGATGAGTTATGGTTAATAAGAGAGAGTGAGTGTTCTTGATTATAATAATTGTATTGCACTAGTTTCGTTTAAGGTTATAGACATGGAGGAGGAGCGAGATGAGATTTTGATATGTGCAATAGATAGGAAATAGGATATTGGTGTATATTTTAGTAAGAGTCAATGCGATTGTGGTTGTAGAGGTGCTATTGTAGGTTTGAGAATTCTTAAGTAATGTTGACCTCACAGAGGTCATAAAGTTATTAGTATGATAGGCTTGGATGTGTGATTGTTCTAATGTGAGTGATTGTAGTAGACTATTCACGACTTTTGGTTGAGGGTTTCGAGTAGGTTTATTGGAGTGATGAGAAGTAGTATCCTTTAAGTGTAAGTCCTCACAAAGGTATAGAACAGGAATTGTGTGAGTTAGATTTGCATGAGTATAATCATCTTATGGGCAGCACGTTGTGACTTTGAATTTAGCTTGAACATTCTAAGAGCAGTAGACTTAGGATTTGATAAGAGAAGTAGGCTTAAATTAATGAAGTGTAGTACATAAGTAGGAGTGCATGGTCGAGGAGAGTTGCCATGCTTGAAAGCTATCAATATCCCTACATTAGACAAATAGTCTTCTCTAGAAAGCATAAGGAAGGTTAATAGAAACATTCGAGAATGCAACCTTTTTCTCAGTAGTTGTAATGGCCCTTTAGGTCATTTCTGTCTTTTTAAGTATTTTGTATCTGTTAGAACTTGCTTTAAATGACTCTGAGTCATTTGTGACTCGTTGACGCTGACAGTTCGGTTGTCAGGCCGCTCGTTTGAAAGGTATGTAATTTTCCCTAATATAGGTTGATTTAAAGTTTTAAATGAGTTAATTTTAACTTTTTTTAAAAAATAATGTAGAGGTATATTTGATCGTTCTCACACTTTTTTTGAATTTTTTTATTTAACGACTAATTTGAATTTATTATTTTGAGGATCAAATATTTTTTTCCTCTACTTTTCTTGTAAGATTTACTATTGATGCTCCAAAAAAGTTTTACAAATACCAAATCAAATTACACTATAGCCGCTGCAAAATTTTTTTTTTCTCTTTTTCTCATTCACACTTCTTTCTTTTATATATTTCTCTTATTTTTGATGTAAAGAATGAAAGAAATAAAATGAAATATGAATAAGAAAATCAAGTAATGATAATCAAAGAAGTCAAAAAAATGATTCATATTTGAAAAAAATCAAATATAGACTTGAAAAGGAAAAACAAGATCAATTAATTTTATTAAAAATGATGTAGCATTCAATTAAATATACTAAATGGTGTGTAATTTTTCGTAAAATAGGCTGGTTTAAAGTTGTAAATGAGTTAATTTTAATTTTTTTAAAAGAATAAAAAAAATCATGTAGAGGTACATTTGATCGTATTTTTTTTATTCAACGACTAATTTGAATTTGTTACTATGATGATCAAATTTATTTTTTGCACTAACTTTCTTGTAAGATTTAATATAGGTGCTCCAAAAAACTTTTACAAATACCAAAATCAAATTATAATATAGCCCAAAAAAATTAATTTTAGTTTTCTTTCTCTTTTTTTCATTCACTCTTCTTTCTTTTTATTCTCTTATTTATGCAGTAAAGAAAGAAAGAAAATAAAATAAGAATAAGGAACTCAAATAATGATAATAAAAGAAGTCAAAAAATAATTCATAATTGAAATCATCAAATATAGCCGTGAACTTTATGTAACACCCCAACTTTTTTTCCACTAAGATTGAGCCATCCTTAATATTATAGGATCAATTCATAAGTATTTCAAGTATATTAGATGTGATTTAGAGTTATAAATGATCTTTTACATCTAGTCAAGTCCAAAGAATTTCTAGTGACTAAGTTTTCATATGAGTTAATGGAAGAGTCAACTTCAAATGATCATATCTCCTAACGTATAATGAGTTAGGTGACCCATAATATACCAAATTAAAGATCTTTGAATTATATTTCCAACGCATCTTATTTCGCGTTAAACAGAGTTCGGAGTAGAGAGTTATGACCATTTTACTGAAGACCTGCAGAGCTGTCTGAAGGTCCGCGACGGCTCCGCGACGCGGACCTATCGCGAACCCTTTCTGGATAAGCTAACCGACGTTCCTTTATTTTATTTTGAGGGTACTTTTACCCTAAAGCCTTTGGGGGTCTATTTAAGGTCCCAAAACGCATAATACGTCAGTTTCATAAGTCAAGGCCCTCTCTTTCACTCCTAAACATAAAACGCTCAAGAATCATCAAGAAAGTTATCAAGTTAGGATTAACTTTCAAGATTCTTCATGAAGGTGAGTATTCTCCATAAGCTTTAAGCTAATTTCTCTATCTATTCATGAAATCCCTAATAGAATCTTAAATCTTAACCTAGGGTTTCAAGAAAGCAAATTCAAGAATCTCAAGAAAGGATTCCTTGATTCTTCTTTCCATGGATTAGGGTTCTTTATCAAGAAACTCTAAAGATTTTGAGTCAAGAAGTCAAGAATCAAAAAGAAGTTCTTCAACAATGTCTTTCATAGTTCTTCCATTCTAAAAGAACTATCGAGGTTGAGGATTTTCTCCAAGAAACGATTATTCATCAAATTTTGATTGTTATATCAAAATTCCAGGTATGTAAGGCTTCACTTAAAGCATGGGAATGTCCTCCCATGTGCCCCATGAGTAATGTATTGAAGTTTAATGGTGATGATGTTAGGGTGATGAATTGAAACATGTTTAATTCATGTAATGTAATGAATAATTGTCATTATTTTATGCATAAACCTACATATTTTTTTGCATTGATGATGATCATCATAAAATTTCTATAAACCCTAAATCATTTTTGTGAAGTGCATATGTTTTAAAAACCTTATAATTATGATGATTGGAAAAGCCTTCATAATGAACGGAGGGTGGTATGTTTAGAGCCTTGAAGAATGATAATGATGTTATGATGACTGATGTTGATGTCTCTAAGTTGAGAGTTAAAGTTCCTAAACTAGTATTCCTAAAGTCTATGATGTGGAAGTAACTGCCAATGAGATGATGATGATGTTAATGTTAATGCAATGAGATGATTATGATGTTAATGTTAATGCAATAAGATGATGATGATGTTAATGTTAATGTAATGAGATGATGATGATACTAATGTAAATGGGATGCTAATGATGATGTAATGTGTCCCTATGGGGACTAATGATGATGTAATATGTCCCTATAGGGACTAATGATGATGTAATGTGTCCCTATGGGACTAATGATGTTAATGTTTTATGAGCATGTCAAGTCCTGGGAGGAGTATTGAGCACCGAAATGGATAAAAGTGAGTCCCACTTGAGTCCATTAACTATGTGGCCCGCGTAGGAAGAGAGGATTGAACCGCAATGCGGATGGTTCCTATCTTGTCCCAAATGAGGACTAATGTTATGTTTTGTGGATCCACTAATGTTATGTCCTTTACCCTGGGCAGGGTAATGGATGGATGTGGCAACGGCATCGCTTCGTTGTATCATCACTGGCTCATAAGTGATGGTTATCGGTTAAAGAAACTCCCAGTTAGGCCTCTCGAAAAAGGTTTCCCTAATAGTACTCTAATGTCAATGTTAATGTAAAGGTCAATGTTAATATAAAGGTCAATGTTAATGTTTCCCTGATATGAATGTTAAAGTCTCATGATGATGTACGTTATGTTCGGATGATTCTAATGATGTGATTCAGCTATTTTACATGCCAGTACATTCCACGTACTGACGCCATTCGGCACTGCATCGTTTTATGATGCAGATACAGGAGCTAGAGGACTTCAGCAGCCGCCCCATTGAAGCCAAGTGTTTGCAAGTTCTGACTGTCGTAAGCCTCCCTGTTTTCGGAGGAAACCTTTATTTGATGCTATCCTATTATTTCATTGAGTCGAGTAGCCATGGCATGTCATGGTCCCCTTCTTAGACGGGTTAGATAATGTTAGAGGCTTCGTAGACATAATGATGTAGTCAAGGTGAATGTTTTGATAACTCAGCAATATTTCCTTGTTTGGTTTTGATGATCAGATTGAGGTTTGGCCATTGGCCCACTACTTTAAAAGTGTTGTTTACTAATTTCCTTCCGCTATGTTTAAGATGAACGATGTGATGAGGCTAAGTGGTTCGCTTGGGGGCTAGCAATAGCCTCTAAGTGCCGGCCACGCCTAGGGTACCCTCCCGGGGCGTGACAAACTTTGTATCAGATCACTGAGTTCAAGTGTCCTAGGGAGTCTATGAAGCCGTGTCTAGTAGAGTCTTGTTTATGGGTGTGTTGTGCACCACACTACATAAGCAGGAGGCTATATGACATTTAGGAAAAGTTTCCTTTCTTTCTGATTCTGATCGTGCGATAGAGCTATTTCCTAAGAAATCTGTGATGATTCGTGCGTTGCTCTAAGCCGTTCGACTATGCCTCGTCCACGAGGTGGTAGAGACAGTAATGTTCAAACTCTTACAGATGAGATCCTTTGAGATAAAGTAATCGGAATGGTAGAGAGACTACACCTGGCTTGAGAGAAGCCGACTGAGATGCAAAGTTGATTGACTAGGAAGAGTGCACTATTAATCATATGAATCGTGCATTTGAGTTATCTCTAGATGTACCTAGACCCATTTGTTTTCAAACACTATCTTCAGAGGTGACCCATGAGAGAGAAACATATGCCTCTAAAGAGTTTGATGTTACCACTTAAGAGTGAGATGTGAGGTCTTATAAATCCTAAGTAGAATCGAATCATCCCAGAGTTAGAAGGATGATGATGGAAAGAAAGGGATGAGATGACAAGAATGACGGCTGATTGGGGCTTGTAATTAGAGTTAAATGTGCTTAGTTGATTGCCACAAGTTTGATGAAAGAGTCATAAGTACTCTAGTGATTTTCATGATGAGGTATAGAGGAAAAGTTGTCGTTAGAATGTGAAAGAGCGTGTTCAAACTTGAAGGAAATTATCTTGATGTGTTGTAGTATTCATACTATTGAGGGTGAAGTGTAGATGTTGAATAGAGGAAAAGAGTGCTTTCAATGTGATAGATCTAAATTAGGCTTATGATTTTTTTTTTAATTGTGAGTTCATGAGACTCATCGAGCTATGAGGTTAGACAGATAAGAAGAGGCTTGATGATATGTATCCATGATTGTGTAAAGATGTGTGAAGCTCTAAGTTATGACTGCTATAAGAATCTAGATAGTATATTTGAGTTATCGATGTGGAGTAGGCTGATGTAAGTAATCTTAATCATCGTGAGTAACTAAGTTGATCTGGGGCTTATCAATAGATGAGGATGAGTTTCCATGATAGACTAATTCTTATGTAATTAAATTTACGGGAGCACAAAAGTTGAGCGCTAGTAGGCAAAAGAAGAGGTTAGATTGTGAGAGTTATAAGAAGTGGTTATGTACGCCATAAGAATAGCAATTATAGAGATTTACATAGAGACTGGAAGGAGCTAAGAGTGATAGAGTTGAAAAGAGTCTGAGTCACTAGCTATATGTATGCGACTATAGCATAACAGAAGAGTTTAAGATATTCTTGTGGATAGTGATTCCTTGACCATGTGGAGGTATATACTTATAACCTAGTAGAGGAAATTGATTTATGAATTTAGAGAAAGGACCTTAAGAGCTAAGGAAGAGTTGATGTAAGGCCAGGTAAAATTACCAAAGTACCCCTAGAGGAGAGATGTGCGCATAATACGTTTTCTGATGCTCGGATGGCAAATCCGAGGCTGGATTTGTGATCAGCACAAAAATTTGAGTGGGAGAAAGGCCTCGGTCGATTTTTAGAGTGATCGAGTGAAAAGATAATTTTTCGATCCGAACACCGAAACAGTGTCGATGCGCGACAAGGGCACGTCGCGCACCTGTAGCGGAGTGACACTTATGTTTTTTTTAAACTTTTTGACGGGATTGGGAAAACTCGTTCAGAAATATTTTGTGGAAAAGGTACTGTTCGTGACCAGTCCGCATCGCGGACTGAGTCACTTCGAGGCAGGAAATTTCTAAAATTAGTGAGGGGCATTCTGGTCCATTCCTAATATCTTATAAACTCCCTATATGGCTAATATAAGTTGTTTTAACATGAAAAGGGTCTAAAACCCCATTTTAAGTCCTTTTCTAACAATTGAATAGGACTAGGGCTTGAGAGAAGAGGAGAAGAGCTTGAGATGGAATAATTCAATGAGTGAGTAAGAGTTCTTAATTCTGATGATGATGTGATGTCATTTCCTTTTAAGGTTATAGATGACCAGGAGGAGTTAGAGAAATCGTGAGGAGTCTGATAGATAGGTATTAATATTAGTATCTCCCGTGGTAAGAGTTCATCCGATCGAGGGTGTGAGCTGCTATGATAGGCTTAAATATGTGGATGTTATTATGCAAATGTATTAGAGTGATGAGAACGAGCAGTATTCTCTAAGTACAGGTTACTATGGAGTAAGAGTTCTTGATTCCGATGTCATCTTACACGTGCACTAACCTTCGGCTTGTTAAGCCATTGTTGATGGTATGATGTAGAGTATCAAATTTTAGAGGTATAATCATGCTTATGTCGCATGGAGAGGTGGTAGTTTGGGGATTTCTTCAAAGGGGGAGATGATGAGTTCCTCCACGTCTAAATAGTGATGTTGATAATAGTAGACTGAGAGTGAGGGTAAATGAGAAGGAGTGAATGTATCCTTATTGTGATATCGGTATTAAACTTGTGTCATGAAGGGATAGAGATAGGGATGAGGAAAGAGATGAAATCATATGATGCAAAATTGATAGGTAAGAGTATGTTGATGTGACTTTGAATGAGAGTTCATTGAATGGTGGAGGTAGAGGTGATAAGTAGCCTTGAAAAATTCTAAGACATAATCAATGTGGTTGTTATTGTGCGAGTATGCATAATAGACTATTGAAGACCTCATAATAAGTGTTTCGAGTATAGAGTTGAGTATTGAGGATTAGTTTTGTATGAATATGATCACCTTAAGAATAACACCTTGAGGCTTAGAAACTGGGCCTCAATGAAAGAAGAAGAGGTGGTTAAGTAGATGTTTGAAAAAGAGCTATGAGTTTGCATTGATGGGGTAAAGTGCCATGAAAAAAAAGGAGCACAATTGAGGTGGGGACTTGAGCATGAGAGTGCCCTCAGAATCTTATTTATACGATGTTTCTATTCTCGATTTGAGTTGATGGCTTCCTTCCTAAGTTCGAAGGACAGATTGACGAGGTTTCTAAATGATCAGAGTTGATTGACTTTCGACGTTCCATTCGTACTTGATGAAGAGAATGTAAGATGTAATTTCCTTATTCTTGATTTAAATTGAGTTTTCTATTTCTGAGTTGATGTGTCCATTCCTGAGTCTGAATGGAGGTGGTTTAAGATTGATGAGAAGTTGAGGTTTTGATTGATTGAGTGAGTTTTGAGAAGAGTTCTGATTCTTATTTGTGCCTTGATATCTACCTTTACTCATCATTCGAGGACGAATGATCCCAAGGGGGAGATAATATAACACCCCAACTTTGTTTTCCACTAAGATTGAGCCATCCTTAATATTATAGGATCAACTCATAAGTATTTCAAGTATATTAGATGTGATTTAGAGTTATAAATGATCTTTTACATCTAGTCAAGTCCAAAGAATTTCTAGTGACTAAGTTTTCATATGAGTTAATGGAAGAGTCAACTTCAAATGCCAATATCTCCTAAAGCATAATGAGTTTGGTGACCTATAATATATCAAATTAAAGATCTTTGAATTATCTTTCCAACGCATCTTATTTCGCGTTAAACGGAGTTCGGCGTAGAGAGTTATGATCATTTTATTGGAGACCTGCAGAGCTGTCTGAAGGTCCGCGACGGCTCCGCGACGCGGGCCTATCGCGAACCCTTTCTGGATAAGCTAACCGACGTTCCTTTATTTTATTTTGAGGGTACTTTTACCCTAAAGCCTTTGGGGGTCTATTTAAGGTCCCAAAACGCATAATACGTTAGTTTCATAAGTCAAGACCCTCTCTTTCACTCCTAAACATAAAACGCTCAAGAATTATCAAGAAAGTCATCAAGTTAGGATTAACTTTCAAGATTCTTCATGAAGGTGAGTATTCTCCATAAGCTTTAAGCTAATTTCTCTATCTATTCATGAAATCCCTAATAGAATTTTAAATCCTAACCTAGGGTTTCAAGAAAGCAAATTCAAGAATCCCAAGAAAGGATTCCTTGATTCTTCTTTCCATGGATTAGGGTTCTTTATCAAGAAACTCTAAAGATTTTGAGTCAAGAAGTCAAGAATCAAAAAGAAGTTCTTCAACAATGTCTTTCCAAGTTCTTCCATTCTAAAAGAACTATCGAGGTTGAGGATTTTCTCCAAGAAACGATTATTCATCAAATTTTAATTGTAATATCAAATTTCCAGGTATGTAAGGCTTCACTTAAAGCATGGAAATATCCTCCCATGTGCCCCATGAGTAATGTATTGAAGTTTAATGGTGATGATGTTAGGGTGATGAATTGAAACATGTTTAATTCATGTAATGTAATGAATAATTGCCATTATTTTATGCATAAACCTATATATTTTTTTGCATTGATGATGATCATCATAAAATTTCTATAAACCCTAAATCATTTTTGTGAAGTACATATGTTTTAAAAACCTTATAATTATGATGATTGGAAAAGCCTGCATAATGAACGTAGGGTGGTATATATATCCTTGAGAATGATCATATATATCCTTATATGAATTTTCTTATATTAAAAATAAAAAGATAACTTCACTTTTTTTCCACTTTCATTATATGAAATGATATATGTGAATAGTGGAAGCATATGTGAGCCCTTTCTATAACAGTATGAGTATGTGTGAAATTTTTTCATAATGTGGGGCATATTAGCTCTAAATGACAAAATTAAGGGAATCAAGTCATTTTTCATAGTATATATTTTTATGATTAAAGATCAAACAACCAAAATTAACCAATAACAATCTAACAAATAAATATCTCTTACTCATATTTGATTTGAATGGATTTAAAAAAAAATAAGATTGACTAAATTAATTTAAATTTAACTACAGTTCAACATAAACTTAGTCATAAACACCCCACTTTTTCTAAAGGAAAAAAGAGATGAATAAATTTTTATTAAAAAGGATATAGCATTCAATTAAATTTACTGACTTAGTTAAAAACCCTTTGTAGTACCCCCCTGATTTGAATACTTGTGGTCAACAAATAAAAAATGAAAACTTACACCATGGTCCCTTAGTTCCCTATAAATTGAGACACCAATTCACTAATTTTTTTTTTCCATCTGAAACTACTTCACTTTTCCTCCTCCTCAAAATATATTTTTTAAAATTTATAATATTAAGAAGGGAAGTTCCATTTTTATGATACTTTTGGTCGCGACTCTAGTCATTTTACTTGGCGAGTTATGGGTGGTAAAGGGAGTGACATGCAACGTGTCAGAGCTAAGTCCATGTGCCCCGGCGATTATTTCGGGAACGCCACCCTCAGTGGAATGTTGTGCTAAGTTGAAGGAGCAAGTACCTTGTTTTTGTCAATACATCAAGGATCCTAAGTATAAGCCATATGTTGACTCTCCTAATGCCAAAAAAGTTTCTAAAGAATGTAACGTAACCATTCCCCAATGTTAAAATCATTGGTCACTTAAGAGGGTGAAAATATATGGTAGAATGCTATAAATATCGTTGTTTTATAAAGTACTTTATATCTATATGAATGATTCTGATGCTTTTGATATATTTGATCAATATTTCTTTTGCGTTCGTATTTGGTTTCACAAAATCTTCTAGATTTATATATGATGTTGTGTTATTTTGAACACCCTAATTTTTTTTACTAAGATTGAGCCATCCTAATATGCATATAAGATTTTGTTAGAAGATTCTTAATTCAACATAGATTTTAAAACCAATTCCTTAGTGTGGAAATAGATTTGAAGATGAGTTGAGGTCATCACAGGAACCCTCTAGTGCAAAGTTAACTTAAAAACTTCCTTACTGATTGGGTTTTGATGCATGACTATATATATTTAGGTGACCCAATAAAATGTACGTTGTATATATACGGTGGGATCAATTCTAAGTGTTTAAAGCATATTAGATGTGGTCTAGAGTCATAAGGATCTTCTATATCAAGTCAAGTCTAAAAATTTCAATCGACTAAATTTTTGTATGAATTTTTAGAAGGGTCAACTTCAATTAACCTATCTTCTATAGGTATCCCACAACCTATCAAAACAAGGTCTCTGAATCCTCTTTCCAAAACCACCAAGATTGCCTCATTTGGGGTTTGGAGTAAATAGTTATGAGTGTTGCAGTAAGACCTCAACGAGCAGAGTTTTAGTAACCCGTGATTTAGCTGAGCTAGGCTAAGATTTTTCGAGCCCATTTTAAAAATAAAGTTTTTAGCCTGGCCCGAATAAGCCTACTAATTTGTGGAGCTTTTTCAATATGGGTTGGACCGACCAGTGGGTTGAGTTAAAAATAAAAATAAGATAGAGTGTTAAAAATAATAAGAGTCAAAACTCAAAGTTCATTTGAAATTTAGATACAAATTACATTTTAATAATATGCAATAGTAACACTAATACCATGTAATATTATCTTATTGCTACTTATTTTAATATTATTAAATTATATTTAATTTAAAAATTTATAAAAAAGATATCTTAGTAAAAATGTGAGTTGATCAAGCAAGGCCTACAACCCATGTATTGATGTGTTGGGCTAACTATTTTTTGGCCCAAGAGAAAAAAGGGTCAACCCAGCCCGACCCATCAAATTCCAAAATGTATATGGGCTTGCCTGGATGGGGTGGATCAGCCGGTATTAACAGCTTTATACATGTTTTGCCATAAACTTTAATTTTATTTAAGATTTATGAAATTAGAGATAAAAATAAAAATATATATATACTTTTCCCTTATTAAAAAAATGAAAAGAGTACTCAATGAAATTACTAAGATGAAATTAAAAATCAGTTATAAAAAAAAAAACTGATTTTAATGCTTATGGCCCAAAAAATTTAAAGATTAACACTATGGGCCCTTTAATTTATATCACATTATTGTATAATCCTTCCTTAGTTACCTATATATTGAGAGACAATTCACCAACTTTTCATTTCTTTTATCTCAAAATTTCATAAATTTTCTAAAATGAAGAAGGGTAGTTCTGTTTCGCGATATTTTTCATCGTGACACTTGTTATTTTACTTGGTGAATTATTGACACTCGAGGCAATGGCATGTAACATCGTGGAACTAGACCGTGTTTCGATACGATCGTCTCTGTGACATGTGCTAAAGAGCAAGAGCCTTGTCTTTCTGAGTACTTCAAGGATTCAAAGTTGAAGCCATTTGATAAGTATACTGATAATGACATGAAAGTTGCTAAAAATTGTGGAATATCTACTCTCAAATGTTAAATCGTAATGACAAATTAAATAAATCGTAGAATGATTAAAATGTTGTGAATTTATAAGCCTTTATTGGTATTTTATGCCTAAATAAATGTTTTTTTAATATATGTGTATGCATATCTTATTAAACTTTGATTCATTTTAAAAGAATGTGCATAACTAGCCATTGGCCTTTTAATGAAGTAATCATATTAAATCATAAAAGGCCCATGTTTCTAGGTATATTGTAACGCGCGGTAAAATTACCAAAATACTCCTAGATGAGGGAGGTGCGTAAACTGCGTCTTTAGATGTTTGTATGAAAAATTTGAGGCCGAATTTGTGATCACCACAAAAAATTGAGTGAGGGAAGGGTCTCGGTCGATTTTTAGAGCCACCAAATCAAAATATAATTTTTCATTCTGAAACGAAAAACAGTGAAGGTGCGAGATAGAGTAGCGTTGCGCACCTATCGCGGAGAAGGACTTATGTTTTTAAAAATAAATTTGACAGGATTAAGAAACCCCGTTCGGAAATTTTTTGCAAAAAATATACTGGTACACGACAAGTCTGTGTCGTAGACTGAGTCACTTCGAGTCTGGAAAAATTTCTAAAATTTTTGAGGGGAAATTTGGTTCATTTCTAACACTTTCTAAACTCCATATATGACTAATATAAGTCATTTTCACGAAGAAAGGGTTCAAAACCCCATCCTAAATCCTCTTCCTAACAACGCTAACAAGCTAGGGCTTGAGGAGAGTAGAGGAGAATTGAGATTGAAGATTCAAGAGGAGATCCCAAAAGAGAGATTTTTGTTAAAAATCATCCCATGTATGTAAGGCTAACCTAAAGGCATGAAATTGTTCTTCCATGTGCCCCTTTTGATTGAATTGAGTCCATAATCGAAGATAATGAGTCTATATGTGAAAATCTTTGAGTATTCTACTGAGATTTTACTTATTCCATGTATTTTCTTAAATTGATGATCATCACAAACTTGAGTTACTGCATAAATGGTTTTCATTAATGATTTTACCAAACTCAATGTGTATTTTATTTAAGATTACAAGAATGAACTTAGGGGATGGGTCTAGAGTCTTAACAATACTGATGTACTTGATGGTTGTGATTGTGGTTTGAATGTTGATGAGAATGATATTCTTGAGTCTTAAAAAGCTTGAAATTTAATTCTAGAATGTTTCGAGTCCAAGAGTTGATGTTGATGAGACAAATTGACGTACTATGTCCCTATGGGACTGATGATGAGAAATCTTGATATTGATGTTTTATGAACATGTCGAGTTCTGGGAGGCGTATTAAGCACCAAAATGGGTAAGAGTGAGTCCCATTTGGACTCATTAACTATGTGCCAACGTAGGAGAGGATTGAACCGTAAAACGGATGCTTCCTTTGTCCTAAAAGAGGACTGATGTTATTTATAGTGGATCCACTGATGTTGATGTCCTTTTCCCTTGCAAGGTACTGGATAGATGTGGCAAGGACATTACTTCATTGTATCATCACTGGCTCATAGGTGATTGTTGTCGGTTAAAAAACTCCTAGTTAGGTTCCTCACTAATAGAACTATGATGTTGATGTGATGGTATGAGTTTTGATGGATGTTGATGATTTATTGTCTACTCTTTGTCCTTGCCCTAGACAGGCATTGGTCCTTCGAGTTGAGTTGAGTCAGGTTTCCTTGAGATGAGTCTTATTTATTTTTTATGTTTAGATGAGATGTTGATGGGTCATTTGTCTACTCTTTGTTGTTGCTTTAGATAGACAATTGACATTCTGATGGAGTATGATTATGAGTTGATGTTACAACGATGTTATTCTACCTGTGTTGTTATATTCAGCCATCTTACATACCATACATTTAACGTACTGATACCACTCGGCACTGCATCGTTTCATGTTGTAGATACAGGAGGTAGAGGACTTCAGCAGACATATCATTGAGGTTTTGAGGTTTCTAATTCCAGCCATTGGTGAGCCCTCCTTTTTATCCGGAGGAGCCTTTTGCTTTATCAGTTATTTGATTTTATTGAGTTGGGTAGCCATGGCCTATCTTGGTACCATCTTAGACTGTTGAGTTAAGGTAGAGGCTTCATAGACTAGAGTTAAGGATTTGAGACTGAGATTGTTGGCCTATGACCCTTTTTATTGATGTAGAATTGACTGAGAGGCTCACTACCTTTATTTTTTATCCTACTACTTTCCACTATGTTTGATATTGAATGACTGGCTTGAGATCGAGGGGTTCGCTTAGGGACTAGCAATACTCTCTGGGTGTCGGCCATGCCTAGGGTACCCTCTCGGTGTGTGAGAAAGTTCAAGAGCCCTAGGGAGTTTATTAAGTCGTGTCCAGTAGAGTCTTGTTTATATGTGTGTTGTGCACCACACTTCATAAACAGGATGCTATAGGACATCAGGAAGGGTTACACTTCTCATGTAATCAGAGTTCGTGCGATAGAGTTTGACTCTATAAAACTCTCTTCTAATTTGTGCGTTACGTGTTTGCATATCATGCCTCCTAAACGTACTGCTTCCCAAAGAGATGCGTCAGCCCAAAACATTAAGAATCCCCCACCAGAAGCCCCTACTCAGATTGAGACTAGGAGATAGGGCCGACCTGCCAGAGCTACTGAGATTTCACAGGCACCTCCTGCTCAGTCAGCCTCCACATCAGAGTTGGACTTCAAAGGAGCCATTGCTATGCTCACGTAACTAGTGGCCTCCTAGAGTAATAGTCGAGGTCCCTAGGCCCCTAGCTCTAGTTCACAAGATCCCACGGCCGAAACCAGGCTCATAGATTTCTTGATGATGAACTCGCCAGTTTATACGGGGTCAAAGGTTGAAGAGGACCCATAAAACTTTATTGTTGAGATGTGCAAGGTCTTGAGGGCTATGCATGCGATTGAGGTTGAGGGGTTAAACTTACCTCCTATCAGCTTAAGGATGTTGCGAATGTCTGGTATAACCAATGGGAAGATACTCGAGGTGAGAATGTTGTGCCTGCTGAGTGGGATGAGTTCGAAAGTGCTTTCCTCGACCACTTATTTCCCCAAGAGTTAAGGGAGGCAGAGGTTGAGGAGTTCGTGAACTTGAAGCAAGAGGGGTTGACTGTTAAAGAGTACATCCTCAAGTTCATTCAGCTGTCCCGATATGCCCCAGAGATGGTCTTGGATATGAGAGTGAGAATGAGAAAGTTCGTGTCTGGATTGGGCATGCATGTAAAGAAGGAGTGTAGGGCAGTTTTGCTGATCCAAGGTATGGAAATCTCTAGACTTATGGTCTATGTCTAACAAACTGGAGAAGACAAGAAGAAGGACAGGGAAGAGCAGCAGAGCAAGAAGGCCAAATCGGTAGGGCATGAGCCTAGCCAACATAAGCAGAATAAGGGTGACAAAACTTACTTTCAGTGAAGGTCTTCTAGCTATGCACCCTCTGTGGCAAGTGCACCCGTTCAACAAAACATGTATGATAAAAAATCTTATGGTCACTGAAATTTCAAAGCTCAAGGTCCTCAGTCCCAAGCTAGCGTGACCCAAGGCCCGAGAGGAAAGCCAACCTGTGGCAGATATGGCAAACTTCACCTAGTCGTGAGAGCACAAATGCTTGTTATACATACAGATAGACCGACAACTTTTAGAGTGAGTGTCCTACAAGGAGATGGGGTGATGGGAGTAAAAAAGCACAGTCGTTTGCAGCACCCCTTGCGGGCAACCATCAGAAGGGTACTACTACAGGTACAGAAGGCGAGACAAATCGTCTATATGCGATGGGCAATCGACAAGATCAGAAGGTTGCACTAGATGTTGTTACGGGTATGCTTTGAGCGTTTTCTCACAATTGTTATGCATTGCTTGACCAGGTTGCCACTTTATCTCTTGTGACTCCCTATGTGGCCAATAAATTTGAGATTCCTCCAGAGTGTTTGCTTGAGCCTTGTACTGTTTCCACTCCTACTGGTGAGTCTATCTTAGCTGAGAGGGTCTTTAGAGATTGTGTAGTATCCATCTATCATAGGGATACTCTGGCTGACTTGGTAGAGTTGGAGACAATTGACTTTGATGAAATCCTTGGTATGGATTGGCTCCATGCCTATTATGCCTCAATAAATTGTAGAACTCGAGTTGTCAGGTTCCAATTTCCGAATGAACTGGTCCTTAGGTGGAAAGGAAGTTCTGTTGCACCCAAGGGTAAGTTTATTTCCTACCTGAGGGCTAGGAAGTTAATCTCTAAAGGTTGTATTTACCACCTCGTGCGAGTTAGTCTGATGATATTGAGTCCCCTACCATTTAGTTAGTTCCGATTGTGAACGCGTTTCGTGAAGTGTTCCCTGAGGATTTACCTGGAGTCCCTCCTGATAGAGAGATCGACTTCGGGATTGATGTTCTTCCCGATATGTAGCCTATTTCAATTCCATTGTATAGGATGGCACCTGCTGAGTTGAAAGAGCAATTGAGGGATCCGCTAGAGAAGGGCTTGATTAGGCCAAGTGTTACTCTTTGGGGTGCTCCCGTTCTGTTTGTGCGAAAGAAAGATGGGTCTCTCAGAATGTGCATAGACTATAGGCAACTGAAAAAGGTCACAATCAAGAATAAATATCCTCTCTCAAGGATAGATGATCTGTTTGACCAACTTTAGGGTGCCTCATGTTTTTCAAAGATAGACCTCAGATCGAGTTACCATTAGTTGAAGGTGAGGGAGTGTGACATTCCAAAGACAATTTTTAGGACTAGATATGGCCACTTTAAGTTCTTGGTCATGTCCTTTGGGTTGACAAATGCACCTGGAGCCTTAATGGACTTGATGAATAGAGTATTCAAACCCTATCTTGACATGTTTGTAATCGTGTTTATCGATGACATTTTGGTGTATTTGAATGATGAAGAGGAGCATGCCAATCACCTTAGAGTTGTCCTTCAGACTCTTAAGGACCATTAGTTGTATGCAAAGTTCTCGAAATGTGAGTTTTGGCTCAAGTCAGTGACTTTCCTAGGCCATGTGGTTTCGGGTGATGGTATCCGAGTAGATGCCCAAAAGATTGAAGTAGTTTAAAACTGGCCAAGACCGACCACTGACATAAGAAGTTTCTTGAGGTTGGCAGGATACTACTGCAGGTTCGTTGATGGATTTTCTTCCCTATCCGTACCATTGACCAAATTGACTTAGAAAAGGTTAAATTTCAGTGGGCTGAGGAATGTGAGAAGAGCTTCAAAGAGTTGAAGACTAAGTTGATGTCACGCCCCGGGAAGGTACCCTTGGTGTGGCCGGCACTCAGAGACTATTGCTAGTCCCTGAGCGAACCATTTGGCCTCATCATCACCTCATACTCAACAGCAGAAGAAACATTCTCAAGGAAAAGACTTTAATATAATTAAAGTAATCAAGTCTTTATATAAAATGTTAGTTTCCAACAAAAAAGAGTTGAAAAAAATTATACATAACATCCTCTACTCAGTATCTATGATGCCTCTAATTCAAACATCTAGATGGTACCATGACAGGTCATGGTTACCCAACTCAAGGAAAATAAAGTACTACTCAAGCTAGATGGTAATAATATGGAAATCCGCTGATAACAAGGAGGTCTCACCGATCAGCTGAATGCGAATAGATCCTCAACGAAATGCCTGTCGATGATCCCTAATACGTGCCTCTGCATCATAAAACGATGCAGTCCCAGAAGGGGACATCAGTACGTGGAATGTACTGGTATGTAAAATAGCTGAGTGAAACGGAAAACAGGTAGAATAAGATAGGAATAACATCAACTCAACATCATACTCCAGCAGAATGTCAAATGTCTATATAAAGAAAGAATAAAGAGTAGACAAATGACCCATCAACATCTCATCAATACCTCATCAATACATCAAACACACCTCAAGGAAACTCGACTCGACTCAACTCAAGGAAACTCGACTCAACACAATTCATAGAAACACGACTCATACCATCACATCAACATCAACATCAGAGTATTATTAAGTAAGACCTTACTGGGAGTTTCTCTAACCGAAAACCATCACCTATGAGCTAGTGATGATACAACAAAGCAATGCCGTTGCCACATCCATCCAGTACCTTGCCCGGGGTGAAGGACATCAACCTCAGTGGATCCACAAGAAAAACCTTAGTCCTCTATTGGGACAAGAAAGGAGTCATCCGTATTGCGGTTCAATCCTCTCTTCCTACATGGGCCACGTAGTTAATTGGTTCAAGTGGGACTCACTCTCACCCATTTCGGTGCACAATACTCCTCCCAGAACTTGACATGCTCATAAAACATCAACCTTATCAGTCCCATAGGGACATAATACCTCATCATCAGTCCCATTGGGACATAATACTTCATCATCAGTCTTATAGGGACATAGTACCTCGACATCAACATCAACTCGTCTCATCAACATCAACATCAAAATCAACATCATGGACTCGAAACACTCTTTTTAGAATTTAGTTTCAAGTTTTAAGACTCATGAACATCATTCTCATCGACATCATCATCAAGACTCTCATCAATTTGAAACACAATCACAACATCACAGACATCATCATCGTCAAGGCTCTAGACTCATCCCCCTAAGTTCATTATGCATGCTTTTCAAATAATCATGTAAGGTTTTGCAAAATCTTATGAAAAATGTTAACTTCAAGAAAACAAATAGTATGATGATCATCAACATAGAAAACATGTAATGTCAAATCAATGTTTTGAAAATTCATGGGAAGAACCCTATAATTAATGAAATTTGTGTTGTTTGCCCAAAAAGAAAACAGCTAACAAACCCATGCTTAGACTTGCTCTACTACTTGCTTCTGCTCCATTCAATACTTGTATTGAAAAAAAACATTTTTGACCCATCTTGCCCCGCCCTATTTAAGCATTGCCCAGCCGTGCCCAACCCTTATTTGGAAGGACTATGCATTCACTCAAATCTCAATCTAGCTAAATATAGTTATGTGAAACTATGAAGATGGAAGGTCCTATATAAAAATTGCAACATAAGGGTAACCCCAATCTGTATACTAATTCAACAAAACATCTAGCCTATAGAAGAATACCTGAGAAGAGGAGTTTCCAGATATGACGTGGAGAGAACCATGACAGTAGCAGTTTGATTCTCAAAATACTGCACATGAGAAGGCAAAGTATAAGGAAGCAGAGATGTTCCAAGCCGATTATCCAAAGTCGATACAAGTTCCACCATTAACTCCTTATGCGGAGCAGATACATGTACTCCCACATTCAGAAGATACATGTGACAAAAATAAAGATGTTGAGATAGATGTGTGGACATACTAGAAACAATAAAATTAGGAGTTGGGATATTCATGACAAGTGAGAATAGCCTTCGTAGTGGACAAGACGAAGAAAAGGGGGATAAGATAACTGGAACATATGTAGAAAAGATGTCTGAGGAAATGTGAAAGGTTAAATATAGGGAGGCAAAAATAGGCACAAAAAGTATTGGCAAGAGGTAGTTAAAAAGGATATGACACATCTTCAACTTAGTGAGTACATGATCTTAGATGGAAGAGAGTGAAGGCCATTAATAAAGATAGAATGCTAGTAGGTAGTTCAATATTGCTTATCATTATCATATTTTTGTATCTTTAGCTTGATGGTTTAGAGCATTATTTTTGTTGCAATCTTAGCCCATTCATGTACTGTAGCCTTTGACTTTTGGTATCTATTATCATTTGTTGTTTTCTATATTTGGATAGCTGTATATTGTTGTCAATTCGTTCCTCGTATATATGCCACACTGCTATTTTATTCGTTTTCATGTTTTTATTCAATGTCATTTTTTTCAATACTGCTTTGATATGTTTCACTTGAGCCGAGAATATTTCGAAAATAGTCTATCTACGTAAAAGATAAGATAAAGTATGTGTACACTCTACCCTTTCTACATTTCACCTTATAAAATTTCACCTAAAGTATTGTTGTTGTTAACTTTGAATTGCTATAAATAATATAATTACACTGTTAATTTTAAACCTTGATTACTCTAGAACTTTCAATTTGAATATTATATTCTACTTAGAATTCATGAATTCTTAATCATAAATAACTGATATATTGTTGATTCAAACGTGTTTTAAAACTAATTCTAAGCATCATTTGCTTAAAATATCATTAAACAGTTAGAAAATAGTGGCCTAATTTTACCAGGAGGTTCATCGATTTTTTGATCAAAAATTATATTTTTTCTAGCCAAATTAATATGCTTAAAGTACTATTCAAGTTTTAAACTTATTTGAGAACTTATTTGGATAATTTTACTTCCAAGAAAATCTTTTAAAAATCACTCCAAATGAACAAATTATAAATTGATTTTATTTTAATCAATATTTAATAATTTTTAATTAAATTTTACTTAATTTCTTCGTGATAATAACAATTGATTATATGATTTTTCTCAATTACATATGAATAATAGATTACCTAGCTCAATTTGTTCAAAAATTGTACAAAACACACTATATTGAATTTTCGAGACATCTGTCATGATCCAATGTTATGGCACTTGCCTTATCTTACCAAGTCAATTTAGCCTAAAACTTGATTATATAAATATAATCAGAAACAAAGTAAAAATGGAATCTCCAAAGCACGAAATATGCAGATAGCTAAATCAAATTTTTAATAATCTCAAAATTTAATCATCATGTGTACAAGCCTCAAAGTATTACAATAGATTTAGAAGAAAAATAATATTCAAATATCTTTATTTCTAAAGTGAAGTAGAACATAAATAAAGAGTATGAGGTGTTCGCCGAAGTGACAACAATCAACTACTTCACTAACTCTTCAGCTGAAGTCTCGGACGTAGAAGGGTAGAAGGTGATATCTTGAAGATTTGGGCTCATAACCTACATAAGTAAAGAAGCAAGAAGTGTGTATCCAACAACGCTATACTTACCAAGCAAACTACTAAATACAAAGTAAAGCTATGCATAACATAAGTACTCTTATCACTCCAATCGAACCTCCATATTATAACCTGTATAAATCAACCCAACCTAGTATTCACAATCGATTCAGGCAGCCCATAGTTCAATAGTAAATCATCAATAGTACATGTAATGACCCTATAGGTCATTTATGTGCTTCTCTATATTTTTGTTGTTTTGAGCTCTGGTATAGTTACCTTGGACCTATGGTGAATTATTAGACGGTTGGAATGACTATTGGTTAGGTTATTTAGGTGTCATGTGGATTTTCGAGTTAACTGGAAAGTTATTCTCGTAAAGTGAATTTTCGATAAGTTCTAGTAAACGACCTCAAAATGGGATTTTGACAGCTCCATGATCTCCGGAATGGTCGAATTAGGATAGGAGCATGCATGTCCAGTATATTTATATCAACACGACTTGCAAATTTAACTGTCGGAGCCGGTTAATAGTTGACTCGGTAAACGCCCTCGAGAACCATATCTCGAATGAGAATTTTAATAGCACGGTTAGCTCCAGAACATTGATTTTGCTATGGGACGACCCTTCGTTTGATACCGAGGACGTCCGGGAGTGATTTGACATCCCGAGGACTTTCCTTTATAAGTTGCGTATAAAGATATGGGACCCTCACTTTATCGTTGAAAGCTCCATTGGAAATTCCTTCTACATTTTTGGATCCAGAACATCAAAATTCGTATGATTACATAGTTCGTTTGTGAAAATCAGAGTCTGAATGAGCCCGAAACGACAACAAAGGAAATTGTAAGAGTAATAAAGGGTTGATGATGTGTCATGTGGACTTGTTGCCATGTGGCGCAATCTGACACTACCACATGGTAGCAATGTGTCAGCCATATGTATGTATTTTACTATAAGTGGCTACGAAAGCAGCTAAAGCTGGTAGCTCTTGGATGACATGCTTAGTTCAGCTGCTTGCTTAAGCAGACAGGTGTCATTCAACGTGTCTTCTTCAACTACTATAAAAATATTTCATAGATTTTTTAATTTAATCTTTTTAAGGCAGTTGCTTACTTCAATTCTAATTTTATAATTTTGCTCCTAATTAATAAATTTCCCAATAGCTTCAACTATGATTTCAGTATTATCACCCCTTATAAAAAGTTAGGTAAATACTGAAATTACAACAATTTTCTTCAAACTGGATAAATGAAACTAGATAACTATTTTAATATCTTCTCATCGATGTGGTTGCTTCAGCTACTACAAAAATATTTTGTGGACTTTTTAATTTAATCTTTTTAAGGCAGCTGCTAACTTTAATTATGATTTTACAATCAACTATGATTTCACTACATCACCCAATCAGTTATTTTAAGTTAAGTAAATACTGAAATTAGGATAAAATAAATTTCTCTTTAAACTAGACAAATAAAATTAAATAACTATTGTAATATCTTTCTATTGCCTGCTTCAGCTACTTGCTTAAGCAGACAGCTGCTGCTCAACGTGTTTGTTTCAGTTGCTGTAAAAATATTTTCTGAACTTTTTAATTTAATTTTATACGTAGTTACTTGCTTCAACGATGATTTTATAATATTACCCCTAATAAATAATTTTTTCGATTACTTCAACTATGATTTCACTATATCACCCAATCAATTGTTTTAACTTAGGTAAATGTTAAAATTAGGATAAAATAAATCTCTTTAAACTAGATAAATAAAACTAGATAACTATGTTAATATCTTCCCGTTGCCTGCTTCAGCTACTTGCTTAAGCAGAAGAATGCCGCTGAATGTTCTGCTTCAGCTGCTATAAAAATATTTTCTGGAATTTTCAATTAAATTTTTTAATGCAATTACTTGCTTCAATTATGATTTTACAATATTATTCGTAATAAATAATTTTTTCGATTATTTCAACTATGATTTCACTATATCACCCCAACCAGTGATTTTGAGTTAGGTAAATGTTGAAATTAGGATAAAATAAATTTCTCTTTAAACTAGACAAATAAAATTAAATAACGGTTTTAATATCTTTCCGTGATTATATTCGTGTCAAAAAGGAAGTACTACAAATTTCTACTATATATAAGAATTTAAAATCACTTAATCATAAAATAAAAAATTTAATCAATATTAATAATATTTATTAGATACTAATCTTACAATTAATGAGAAAATTTATGTCATGCCCCGGAAGGGTACCCTAGACGTGGCCGACATTCAGAGAGTATTGCTAGCCCCAAGTGAACCACTTGGGCTCATCATATTCATTCAATCAACAATTATCATATCAACGGAAGACTAAAGATGAATAAAGGGGAACTATCTCAAATAAAGACAATCATGACAAATCAACAGGACTAGTGTTAAAAAAACTAGTCAGAAAATATCCAAATCATCAATCCCAAATCTAGTCTATGAAGCCTCTAACTAAACTGTCTAGATGATACCATGATAGGCCATGGCTACCCAAATCAAAGGAAATAAAGTACTAACTCAAGCTAGATGAAATCAAAATGAGCATCCTCCAGAAGTAGGGGAGGACTCACCAATCAACTGGGTGTAATTAGATCCTCCACGATGCACCTGTTGATGATCTCTAACACCTATCTTTGCATCATGAAAAGATGCAGGCCCAAATGAACGCCTGTACGTGGAATATACGAGAATGTAAAATAACTGAGTGAAAAAGATATAGATAGAATAACAATCTCAAAGATGCTCAATCAAAACGTCAAATGTCTATCTAAAGCAAGAATAAAGAATAGACAATGACCCATCAATACCAATCCAAATCAATCCGATCCAATCAAGTCAGAATGCTATCAATTTGGGACCTATCTGGGAGTTTGTTTTATCTGACAATAATCACTTATGAGCCAGTGATTGTACAACAATCTCGCTGATGTTGCCACAGCCGCTCAGTACTTGCCAGGGTAAAGAGAAAATCAAATCCATAATGGATCCGGTCAATCAAGTCCGCTATTCTTTCAGGGGCTTCAAATCAAGAGGGAACATCCAATTTAACAGTTCAATCCTCACCTACGCTTGGCGACGTAGTTAATGAGTTCATGTTGGGCTTACTCTTACTCATTTCGGTGCTCGATACTCTTCCCAAGACTCAATGCTCATAAGACAATCATTCTCAATCAACTAGTCTCATCTGGACATTTGTCAACTCAAATCATCATATCAACTATCAACTCTTTTGTTACATTATTTTAGGGTTCAAATCTTATCTCATAGGGACTCCTCATGTATTCATACTAACTCATTGCATTCAGGAAACAAAAGTGGAGTTAAAGCTCTCAGGAATTTCATAGACTCTCTAGACGCAAATCATACTCATGCATGTTCAATTAAATGCAATTTATAAAAATATTACGAATTCATGCTAGGGTTCATGAAATATGGAAAAATAATCTACTTCTAGTATTTGTAACGACCTGGCCCAACACTGTGAAGTATTGTCTGCTCTTGGGCCTAGCCCATCACGGATTTGTCCCTTTGGGCTCACCCCAAAAGGCGCCTCACAGTATTAGGTTCAAGCCTTTACTTAAATACCCCAAGACTCTCCCTCTCTCTTCCGATGTGAGATTTGCCTAAGTGAGCCAGGCGTTACGTATCGCCGTCCCTGCACTCACCCCCCGTTGGGACTCAGCGTCCTCGCTGAGGTTTGCCCCACCACCGTACTAGTAGAGAGTCGGCTCTGATACCACCTGTAACGACCTGGCCCAACACTGTGAAGTATTGTCCGCTCTTGGGCCTAGCCCATCACGGATTTGTCCCTTTGGGCTCACCCCAAAAGGCGCCTCACAGTATTAGGTTCAAGCCTTTACTTAAATACCCCAAGACTCTCCCTCTCTCTTCCGATGTGGGATTTGCCTAAGTGAGCCAGGCGTTACGTATCGCCGTCCCTGCACTTTGTCACGCCCCGGGAGGGTACCCTTGGCATGGCCGGCACTCAGAGACTATTGCTAGTCCCCAAGCGAACCACTTAGCCTCATCACATCATTCAATCAAATAACCTCTACTGAGCAGCGGAAAGTATATGCAAGCTGTGGGCACAGTTCATCTAAAGATCTCAATATGATATAAGCAAAATAATGAAGGCTAGTAGAAAGAACTAGCTCACAATATCAATATCAATGCTCGACACCAATCTATGAAGCCTCTATCACTAAATCATGTGGTGCCAATGACAGACCCATGGCTATCCAAAAACAAAATAAGATAATAGTCCAATCCTAACTCTAAAGCATGATGAAATAAAATAATGGTTCCTCCGGAGTATGGGAGGCTCACCAAATCAACTTCGGATCTCTGATCTTCAACGGAGCGCCTGTTGATGATCTCTAGTACCTGCCTCTACATCATAAAATGACGCAGTCCAGAGTGGACGTCAGTACTTGGAATGTACTGGTATGTAAAATAGCTGAATGAAATAGAAACCGGTAGAAAATATGAAAAACACCATCAAGTCAAGATAAACATCATAATCACATCAAACCGTCAGCTTGTCTATCTATGAAAGAGTAAAGCGTAGACAAGTGACACATCAATATCTCAGACTCATCATTAGTCTCAACTCATCTCAGGGATCATCTCAGAGGATTTCACCCCCTCTCATCACATCTCATCTAGACTCAGAGTAAAGTACGATTTTTCCCGGGAGTTTCTCTTAACCGACAACACCCACTTATGAGCCAGTGAATGTACAACAATCACCCTGATGTTGCCACAGTGGTCCCAAACTTGCCAGGTAAGGAACACTGGATCCCATGTCAATATACCCGACATGGAATCAAACTTAACAGATCCTCTATTGCTTTCAGGGACTGTTAAACCTCGAGGGAAACCATATGTATGTAAGTGATGGGTTAAGCCTCTCCTACGTTTGGCGACGTAGTTAATGAGTTCGAGTGGGACTCACTCCTGCTCATTTCGGTGCTCGATACTCCTCCCGACTCAATGCTCATAAAATCAACCTCAACCAGTCTCATAGGGATTCACTCCCCGTCAACGACTGCCAGTCTCATAGGGACCCACTCCCCGTCCACGACTGATAATTCACCGGGACCTTGGCCCCTTTCATCAATTATCTCATAGGGACTTTCACCCTATCATTAATATCTCATAGGGACTTTAACCCTATCATTAACACCTCCTCAATGACCTAAAATTATATAACAGTCATTAGGAAACAAGTGAATAAACACACCGGTAGAGTTCATTTATAGAGACTCATACAACAATCAAGATTCCATCAACTCATCATCACAGTCAACAATCCCAATGCAAAGCTCTAGGTTCAAGCCTCAAGTTCATTATGCATGCTCTTCAAAATAGTCATGTAAGGTTATGCAAATTCTCATGAAAATATCTAATTTAAGAAAATAATTAGTATGATGATCATCAACATAGAAAACATGTAATTTCAAATATAATTTTCAAGAGAATCCATCAAAGAAATCATGCATGTAGACCCTTCAATCATCAATTCAACTACGACCTCTATGGGGCACATGAGAGAACAATCCCATGTTTTGGGTTAGCCTTACATACCTGTGATGCACTGTTCAACCGGGTGATGTCGAGGATTCTCTTCTCGTATTCCTCACCCCAAGCCTTTCTCTCCTCTCCTCAAGCCCTAGACTTGTTAGATTTTTGAATAGGACTTAGAATAGGTTTTGTTAGGCTCTTTTCGTATAGGAACGCCCTTACTAGCCGTGTATTAGTATGTAGGAGGGGTTAGGGATTGACCGGAATGCCCCTCGAAATAAATTAGAAATTTTCAGTTCGGAAAACACACGGTCCGCGACGCGGACCTATCGCGTACTGTGTAATTTTGGAAAAAAGTGCTTTTGTACGAGTTCTCTCCATCCCGTCGAAAATTTTGGAAAACATCCAAGTGCCACTCCGCGTCAGGTCCGCGACGCGCCTCCGTCGCGGACAGCCACTGTTTTGTGACTTGATCCGAAAATGTATCTTTCGATCGGGTCGCTCTAAAATTCGACCACGACCATTTTCTCACTCCATTTTCCATGCTGATCACGAATCCGGTCTCGGATTCGCCATACGAGCATCGAAAGATGCGTTACGCGCATACCCTCACTCCAGGGGTATTTTGATAATTTTACCGGGCGTTACAGTATTTAATTCATAAAATAGTAATTCATGCAAAACAAGGTAAAAGTACATTAGAATTTAAGAAAAACCCTTTAGAAATATGCATTGGAGACTCAATTCACTCACAACTCTATCAATTCGGGGTATGGGGCACATGGAGGAATATAATTTGTGTTTTGGTTAGCCTTGCATACCTAGAGATAGAAGGACAATCAACTTCTCAAAAAATATTTCCACTCACGTGCCTAGAACCCTAACTTTTTCCCTTCCTTCGATGCTCTCTAGAATTTCTAAGTAGTTTTTTGAGGAGTAATACTATTAGGGTACTGATAAGGGGTCTAAAATAAGTCCAAAATATCGTGGGCTTTAATTAAAAGGGATGTGAAAACACAAAATCACCCCTCGAGAAAAGCTGTTGAAGTGGACCACGAAATCCCTTTTACAGCTTGTGAAACAGGTTACAGGTTGTGGTCCTCTCTCGTGGAAAGTTAATCAAAATTATCAGTTTTAGATTTTCATTCTACGATCCATCAAAGACTCATAGAACATATTACGAGTCGTATTCTCTTTCATAGAACCTGAGCAAAAATTATAGGTTTCTGAGTCTTGTTCCACGACTTGACAAATGACTCGTGGAACATGTTATGGGTCGTGTTCCCTCTCATAAAACCTCTTTTATACTTAATCAAAATTTTCAACACTGGAACACCTTTTATGACCTGGTCTAGAAGTCATACTCTAGTCTAAGGCTCGTAAACCCTCTCGTTGAACCAGGTCTGATGACCTGTTTCACTTTCAAAATTTTGGAGGTGTTACATTATCTCCCCTTGGGATCATTCGTCCTCGAATGAAGAGTATAGATAGACTCGAGGCATGAATAACATCAAGGATCCTCTCACTACCCGATCAACTAATCAAATTATCAACAATCTAGACAATCGCTATTCAGACTCAAAAAATAAACAAATCAACTCAAGTTAAGAGTAGGATATTACCTTTAACATTCTCATCATTAGGCACGAATAGATGGTGGTATCTAGCTTTTATATCCTCTTCAGCTTCCCTTGTGGACTCTTCAATGGATTGACTCCTCCACAACACTTTTACAAATTAACCTCTTTTCATTCTCAATTTGTGTGACGATCAAGGATTTGGACCGGAATCTCATCATAACTTAAACTATCTTTCACTCTAATTCTTTCAACAGGCACAATAAAGAATGGATCTCCCTAACACTTCTTAAACATAGAAATATGAAAGACCAGATGGATGGCTGACAGTTCTAGTGGTAAGCTACATTTCCCACTCTCTTCACAATTTGGTAGGGACCGATGTATTGAGGACTCACCTTTCCTTTCTTCCCGAATCTCATTACACTCTTCATAGGTGACACTTTCAAGTATACCCAATCATTCACTTATCCCTTCTCCTAACATTAGTCTAGGACACTTTTAAGTATACCCAATCATTCACTTATCCCTTCTCCTAACATCACTATAGGACTTCTGATGACTCTGAGCGGTTCTCAGTCTCTATTGGATAATATTCACCTTCTCCATAACCTGGTGTACTAAATCTAGCCTAATCAACCCTGCTTCACCTACCTCAAACCATCCAATCGGTGATTGACATCTCCTACCATATAGGGCCTCATAAGGAGCCATTTGGATGCTCGAATGAAAGTTATTATTGTAAGCAAACTCAATCAGAGGCAAATGGTCATCCTAATTACCCTTGAAGTCAAAGAAAAAAGCTCTCAACATATCCTCCAAGGTCTGAATTGTTCGCTCTGCTTGGCCATCAGTTTGAGGGTGAAAAGTAGTGCTAAGATTCACCTTTTAAGCCTAAGCCTCTCTGGAAGGACTTCCAAAACTAAGAAGTGAATTGAGCTCCTCTATATGAGATAATAGACAAGTGAACTTCATGCAATCTAACAATCTCCCTTATGTATAACCGGGTATAATCCTCTGCAGTATCAGTTGTCTTTACTGCCAAGAAGTGTGCAGATTTTGTCATCTGATCAACTATCACCCAAATTTAATCATGTTGTCTATGGGACCTCAGTAAACCTGTGACGAAGTCTATATTAATTATCTCCCACTTCCACTCTGGAATCTAAAAGTTCTGAGCTACTCCACATGGCTTTTGGTGCTCAACTTTAACTAGTTGGCAATTTGGGAACTTGAAAACAAACTCAACAATGTCTTTCTTCATCCCACTCCACCAACAAATATCTCTCAAGTCGTGGTAAATCTTAGTTGAGCCTGGGTGAATGGAATATCTGGAATTGTGGGCCTTAGCCATGACTCACTGTCGAACACCATCAACATCTGGGACACACAATCTGCCTTGGTACCTCAATACTCCATCTCCCTGTCACGCCCCGGGAGGGTACCCTAGGCGTGGCCGACACTCAGAGACTATTGCTAGCCCCCAAGCGAACCACTTAGCCTCATCACATCGTTTATCTTAAACATAGCGGAAGGAAATTAGTAAACAACACTTTTAAAGTAGTGGGCCAATGGCCAAACCTCAATCTAATCATCAAAACCAAACAAAGAAATATTGCTCAGTTATCAAAACATTCACCTTGACTACATCATTATGTCTACGAAGCCTCTAACATTATCTAAACCGTCTAAGAAGGGGACCATGACATGCCATGGCTACCCGACTCAATGAAATAATAGGATTGCATCAAATAAAGGTTTCCTCCAAAAACGGGGAGGCTCACCACAGTCAGAACTTGCAAACACTTGGCTTCAACGAGGCGGCTGCTGAAGTCCTCTAGCTCCTGTATCTGCATCATAAAACGATACGGCGCCAAATGGCGTCAGTACGTGGAATGTACTGGCATGTAAAATAGCTGAATCACATCATTAGAATCATCCGAACATAACGTACATCATCATGAGACTTTAACATTTATATCAGGGAAACATTAACATTGACCTTTACATTAACATTGACCTTTACATTAACATTGTCCTTTACATTAACATTGACATTAGAGTACTATTGGGGAAACCTTTTCTGAGAGGCCTAACTGGGAGTTTCTTTAACCGACAATCATCACTTATGAGCCAGTGATGATACAACGAAGCGATGCCGTTGCCACATCCATCCATTACCCTGCCCAGGGTAAAGGACATAACATTAGTGGATCCACAAAACATAACATTAGTCCTCATTTGGGACAAGATAGGAGCCATCTGCATTGCGGTTCAATCCCCTCTTCCTACGCGGGCCACGTAGTTAATGGACTCAAGTGGGACTCACTTTTATCCATTTCGGTGCTCAATACTCCTCCCAGGACTCGACATGCTCATAAACCATTAACATCATTAGTACCATAGGGACACATTACATCATCATTAGTCCTCATAGGGACACATTACATCATCATTAGTCCCCATTGGGACACATTACATCATCATTAGCATCTCATTTACATTAGTATCATCATCATCTCATTGCATTAACACTAACATCATCATCATCTCATTGCATTAACATTAACATCATCATCATCACCTCATTAGCAGTTACTTCCACATCATAGACTTTAGGAATACTAGTTTAGGAACTTTAACTCTCAACTTAGAGACATCAACATCAGTCATCATAACATCAATATCATTCTTCAAGGCTCTAAACATACCACCCTACGTTCATTATGCAGGCATTTCCAATCATCATAATTATAAGGTTTTTAAAACATATGCACTTCACAAAAATGATTTAGGGTTTATAGAAATTTTATGATGATCATCATCAATGCAGAAAAATATGTAGGTTTATACATAAAATAATGGCAATTATTCATTATATTACATGAATTATACATGTTTCAATTCATCACCCTAACATCCTCACCATTAAACTTCAATACATTTCTCATGGGGCACATGGGAGGACATTCCCATGCTTTAAGTGAAGCCTTACATACCTGAAAATTTTATATTACAATCAAAATTTGATGAATAATCATTTCTTGGAGAAAATCCTCAACCTCGATAGTTCTTTTAGAATGGAAGAACTTGGAAAGACATTTTTGAAGAACTTCTTTTTGATTCTTGACTTCTTGACTCAAAATCTTTAGAGTTTCTTGATAAAGAACCCTTATCCATGGAAAGAAGAATGAAGGAATCCTTTCTTGGGATTCTTGAATTTGCTTTCTTGAAACCCTTCATGAAGAATCTTGAAAGTTAATCCTAACTTGATGACTTTCTTGATGATTCTTGAGCGTTTTATGTTTAGGAGTGAAAGAGAGGGTTTTGACTTATGAAAATGACGTATTATGCGTTTTGGGACCTTAAATAGACCCCTAAAGACTTTAGGGTAAAAGTACCCTCAAAATAAAATAAAGAAACGTCGCTTAGCTTATCCAAAAAGGGTTCGCGATAGGTCCGCGTCGCGGAGCCGTCGCGGACCTTCAGACAGCTCTGCAGGTCTCCAGTAAAATGGTCATAACTCTCTACTCCGAACTTCGTTTAACGCAAAATAAGATGCGTTAGAAAGATACTTCAATGATCTTTAATGTGATATATTATGAGTCACCTAACTCATTATACTTTAGGAGAAATGATCATTTGAAGTTGACCCTTCCATTAACTCATATGAAAACTTAGTCACTAGATATTTTTTCGACTTGACTAGATGTAAAAGATCATTTATAACTCTAAATCACATCTAATATACTTGAAATACTTATGAATTGATCCTATCATATGAAGGATGACTCAATCTTAGTGAAAACAAAGTTGGGGTGTTACATTATCTCCCCCTTGGGATCATTCGTCCTCGAATGATGAGTAAAGGTAGATATCAAGGCATGAATAAGAATCAGAACTCTTCTCAAAACTCCCTCAATCAATCAAAACCTCAACTTCTCATCAATCTTAAACCACCTCCATTCAGACTCAGGAATGGACACATCAACTCAGAAATAGAAAACTCAATTTAAATCAAGAGTAAGGAAATTACATCTTACATTCTCTTCATCAAGCACGAATGGAACGTCAAAAGTCAATCAACTCTAATCATTTAGAAACCTCGTCAATTTGTCCTTCGAACTTAGGAAGGAAGCCATCAATTCAAATCGAGAATAGAAACATCATATAAATAAGATTCTGAGGGCACTCTCATGCTCAAGTCCCCACCTAAATTGTGCTCCTTTTTTTTTTCATGGCACTTTACCCCATCAATGCAAACTCATAGCTCTTATTCAAACCTCTACTTAACCACCTCTTCTTCTTTCATTCAGGCCCAGTTTCTAAGCCTCAAGGTGTTATTCTTAAGGTGATCATATTCATACAAAACTAATCCTCAATACTCAACTCTATACTCGAAACACTTATTATGAGGTCTTCAATAGTCTATTATGCATACTCGCACAATAACAACCACATTGATTATGTCTTAGAATTTTTCAAGGCTACTTATCCCCTCTACCTCCACCATTTAATGAACTCTCATTCAAAGTCACATCAACATACTCTTACCTATCAATTTCGCATCATATGATCTCATCTCTTTCCTCATCCCTATCTCTATCCCTTCATGACACATGTTTAATACTGATATCACAATAAGGATACATTCACTCCTTCTCATTTACCCTCACTCTTAGTCTACTATTATCAACATCACTATTTGGACGTGGAGGAACTCATCGTCTCCCCCTTTGAAGAAACCTCCAAACTACTACCTCTCCATGCAGATTAAGCATGATTATACCTCTAAAGCTTGATGCTCTACATCATATAATCAATAATGGCATAATAAGTCGAAGGTCAGTGCACACGTAAGATGACATCAGAATCAAGAACTCTTACTCCATAGTAACTTGTACATTAGAGAATACTTCTCGTCCTCATCACTCTAATATGCTCGCATAATAGCATCCACACATTTAAGCTACCATAGCAGCTTACACCCTCGATCGCATGAACTCTTACCTCGGGAGATACTAATACGATTTTTACCTATCTATTAGACTCCTCATGACTTCTCTAACTCCTCCTCCTCATCTGTAACCTTAAAAGGAAATGACATCATATCATCATCAGAATTAAGAACTCTCATTCTCTCTTGAATTCTTCCATCTCAACCTCTTCTCCTCTTCTCTCAAGCCCTAGTCTTATTTAATTGTTAGAAAAGGACTTAAAATGGGGTTTTAGACCCTTTTCATGTTAAAACAACTTATATTAGCCATATAGGGAGTTTATAATGTATTAGGAATGGACCAGAATGCCCCTCACTAATTTTAGAAATTTCCTGCCTCGAAGTAACTCAGTCCGCGACGCGGATTGGTCGCGAACAGTACATTTTCCACAAAAAATTTCTGAACGAGTTTTCCCAATCCCGTCGAAAAGTTTGGAAAAAAAATAAGTGTCACTCCGCTACAGGTGCGCGACGCGCCTCTGTCGCGCACCGACACTATTTCGGTGTTTGGATCGAAAAATTATCTTTTCACTCGGTCACTCTAAAAATCGACCGAGGCCTTTCTCCCACTCATATTTTTGTGCTGATCACCAATCCGGCCTCAAATTTGCCATCCGAGCATCAGAAGACGTATTATGCGCACATCTCTCCTCTAGGGGTACTTTGGTAATTTTACCGGGCCTTACATCAACTCTTCCTTAGCTTTTAAGGTCCTTTCTCTAAATTCATAAATCAATTTCCTCTACTAGGTTATAAGTATATACCTCCACATGGTCAAGGAATCACTATCCACAAGAATATCTTAAACTCTTCTGTTATGCTATAGTCGCATACATATAGCTAGCCACTCAGACTCTTTTCAACTCTATCACTCTTAGCTCCTTCCAGTCTCTATGTAAATCTCTATAATTGCTATTCTTGGGCGTACATAACCACTCCTTATAACTCTCACAATCTAACCTCTTCTTTTGCCTACTGGCGCTCAACTTTTGTGCTCCCATAAATTTAATTTCATAAGAATTTGTCTATCATAGAAAACTCATCATCATCTATCGATAAGCCCAAAATCAACTTAGTTACTCATGATGATTAAGATTACTTACATCAATATACTCCACATCGATAACTCAAATATACTATTTAGATTCTTATAGCAGTCATAACTTAGAGCTTCACACATCTTTACACAATCATGGATACATATCTCAAGCCTCTTCTTATCTGTCTAACCTCATAACTCGATGAGTCTCATAAACTCACAATTAAAAATCATAAGCCTAATTTAGATCTATCACATTGAAAGCACTCTTTTCCTCTATTCAACATCTACACTTCACCCTCAATAGTATGAATACTACAACACATCAAGATAACTTCCTTCTAGTTTGAACACGCTCTTTCACATTCTAACGACAACTTTTCCTCTATACCTCATCATGAAAATCACTAGAGTACTTATGACTCTTTCATCAAACTTATTCAATTGACTCACCACCTCATGATTCACCTAATTAATATGTAACTCGAACTACGAGCCTCAATCAACCATCACTCTTCTCGTCTCGTCCCTTTCTTTCCATCATCATCTTTCTAACTCTAGGATGATTCGATTCTATTCAGGATTTATAAGACCTCACATCTCACTCTTAAGTGGTAACATCAAACTCTTTAGAGACATATGTTTCCCTTTCATGGGTCACCTCGAAAGATAGTTTTGAAAAACAAATGGGTCTAGGTACACCAAGAGATAACTCAAATGCACGATTCATATGATCAATAGTGCCCTCTTTCTAGTCAATCAACTTCGCACCTCAGTCGGCTTTTCACAAGCCTAGACAGTCTTTCGACCATTCCGATTACTTTATCTCAAAGGATCTCATCTGTAAGAGTATGAAAATTACTATCTCTATCACCTCGTGGATGAGGCATAGTCGAACGGCTTAGAGCAATGCACGAATCATTGTAGATTTCTTAGGAAATAGCTCTATCGCACGATCAGAATCTGAAAGAAGGGGAACTTTTCCTAATGTCCTACAGCCTCCCCATTATGGATGTGGCGTGCTTCACACCAATAATAAGGACTCTACTAGACACGGCTTTATAGACTCCCTAGGACACTTGAACTCTGTGCTCTGATACCAAGTTTGTCACGCCCCGGGAGGGTACCCTAGGCGTGGTCGGCACTCAGAGACTATTGCTAGCCCCCAAGCGAACCACTTAGCCTCATCACATCGTTCATCTTAAACATAGCGGAAGGAAATTAGTAAACAACACTTTTAAATTAGTGGGCCAATGGCCAAACCTCAATCTGATCATCAAAACCAAACAAAGAAATATTGCTCAGTTATCAAAACATTCACCTTGACTACATCATTATGTCTACGAAGCCTCTAACATTATCTAAACCGTCTAAGAAGGGGACCATGACATGCCATGGCTACCCGACTAAATAAAATAATAGGATAGCATCAAATAAAGGTTTCCTCTGAAAATAGGGAGGCTCACCACAGTCAGAACTTGCAAACACTTGGCTTCAATGGGGCGGCTGCTGAAGTCCTCTAGCTCCTATATCTGCATTATAAAACGATGCAGCGCCAAATGGCGTCAGTACGTGGAATGTACTGGCATGTAAAATAGCTGAATCACATCATTAGAATCATCCGAACATAACGTACATCATCATGAGACTTTAACATTTATATCAGGGAAACATTAACATTGACCTTCACATTAACATTGACCTTTACATTAACATTGACCTATACATTAACCTTGACATTAGAGTACTATTAGGCAAACCTTTCTGAGAGGCCTAACTGGGAGTTTCTTTAACCGACAACCATCACTTATGAGCCAGTGATGATACAACGAAGCGATGACGTTGCCACATCCATCCATTACCCTGCCCAGGGTAAAGGACATAACATTAGTGGATCCACAAAACATAACATTAGTCCTCATTTGGGATAAGATAGGAGCCATCCGCATTGCGGTTCAATCCTCTCTTCCTACGCGGGCCACGTAGTTAATGGACTCAAGTGAGACTCACTATTATCCATTTCGGTGCTCAATACTCCTCCCAGGACTCGACATGCTCATAAAACATTAACATCATTAGTCCCATAGGGACACATTACATCATCATTAGTCCCCATAGGGACACATTACATCATCATTAGTCCCCATTGGGACACATTACATCATCATTAGCATCTCATTTACATTAGTATCATCATCATCTCATTGCATTAACATTAACATCATCATCATCTCATTGCATTAACATTAACATCATCATCATCTCATTGCATTAACATTAACATCATCATCATCACCTCATTAGCAGTTACTTCCACATCATAGACTTAAGGAATACTAGTTTAGGAACTTTAACTCTTAACTTAGAGACATCAACATCAGTCATCATAACATCAATATCATTCTTCAAGGCTCTAAACATACCACCCTACGTTCATTATGCGGGCTTTTCCAATCATCATAATTATAAGGTTTTTAAAACATATGCACTTCACAAAAATGATTTAGGGTTTATAGAAATTTTATGATGATCATCATCAATGCAGAAAAATATGTAGGTTTATACATAAAATAATGGCAATTATTCATTACATTACATGAATTATACATGTTTCAATTCATCACCCTAACATCCTCACCATTAAACTTCAATACATTTCTCATGGGACACATGGGAGGACATTCCCATGCTTTAAGTGAAGCCTTACATACCTGAAAATTTGATATTACAATCAAAATTTGATGAATAATCATTTCTTGGAGAAAATCCTCAACCTCGATAGTTCTTTTAGAATGGAAGAACTTGGAAGGACATTGTTGAAGAACTTCTTTTTGATTCTTGACTTCTTGACTCAAAATCTTTAGAGTTTCTTGATAAAGAACCATAATCCATGGAAAGAAGAATCAAGGAATCCTTTCTTGGGATTCTTGAATTTGCTTTCTTGAAACCCTTAATGAAGAATATTGAAAGTTAATCCTAACTTGATGACTTTCTTGATGATTCTTGAGCGTTTTATGTTTAGGAGTGAAAGAGAGGGTTTTGACTTATGAAAATGACGTATTATGCGTTTTGGGACCTTAAATAGACCTCTAAAGGCTTTAGGGTAAAAGTACCCTCAAAATAAAATAAAGAAACGTCGCTTAGCTTATCCAGAAAGGGTTCGCGATAGGTCCGCGTCGCGGAGCCGTCGCGGACCTTCAGATAGCTCTGCAGGTCTCCAGTAAAATGGTCATAACTCTCTACTCCGAACTCCTTTTAATGCGAAATAAGATGATTTGGAAAGATAATTCACAGATCTTTAATTTGGTATATTATGGGTCACCTAACTCGTTATACTTTAGGAGATATGGTCATTTGAAGTTGACCCTTCCATTAACTCATATGGAAACTTAGTTACTAGAAATTCTTTGGACTTGACTAGATGTAAAAGATCATTTATAACTCTAAATCACATCTAATATACTTGAAATACTTATGAATTGATCCTATCATATGAAGGATGACTTAATCTTAGTGAAAAAAAGTTGGGGTGTTACACTCCCCCTTTGGCGAAAGCCATTACTTTATGCTTATGTACAACTTCCTTCAATTGGGGTAGGATAGGATCTTGGTCTCGATTCTCCTTTTCCTCTACCACAAGGGATGATGTAGACCCATTATGCACAAGTATCCCACCTTCACTAGATTTATCAAGTTGAACTCTGAATTGCGCTAGTTTGTGAACCTTTTTAACCAACTCTTTCTTCTCTCCTTCCACATGGGCAGTGCTCCCCATAGACAACCTACTAAGAGCATCAGCACCCACATTAGCTTAACCTAGATGGTAAAGGATGCTCATGTCATAGTCCTTGAGTAACTCAAGCCATCTCCTCTACCTCAGAATAAGTTCCTTCTGGGTAAAGACATATCGTAGGCTCTTGTGGTCTGTAAATGCATCAACATACGCTTTGTATAAGTAGTGGCACCATAGCTTGAGAGAAAATACTACCGCTGTTAATTCCAAGTCATGAGTGGGATAATTTTTCTCATACACTTTGAGTTGCCTAGAAGCATAAGAAACAACTTTGCCCTTCTGTATCAATACATATCCTAACCCCACTCTTGAGGCATCACAATAGCTAACAAACCTGTCAGCTCCTTCGGGCAAGGTCAATACTGGGGCAGTAGTCAACCTCGTTTTCAACTCTTGGAAACTCTTCTCACACTCATCAGACCATTGAAACTTGACCTTCTTTTGAGTCAGTCTAGTCAATGGTGCAGATATGGAAGAAAATCCTTCAACAAATCTACGGTAGTAACCAGCCAAACACAAAAAGCTTCTTATTGCAGTCGGTGAGGTAGGTCTAAGCCAGTTCTTGACCGCCTCAATCTTTTGAGTATCAACCCAAAATTATATGGCCTAAGAATGCTAAAGACTTGAGCAAAAACTCACACTTTGAAAACTTTGCATATAACTCATTATCTTTGAGTGTCTGCAAAGCGATTCTAAGGTGATTAGCATGCTCCTTATCATTCCTGGAATATACCAAAATATCATTAATAAACATGATCATGAAAATGTCTAGATACTCTCTGCATACTCTATTAATCAAATCCATGAAGGCTACAAGTGCATTTGTCAACCCAAAGGACATCACCAGAAACTCAAAGTGACCATATCAGGTTCGAAAAGCCGTCTTTGGAATGTCACATTCTCTCACTTTCGGCTAGTGATAACCTGACTTGAGATCTATCTTGGAGAAAATAGTGGCACCTTGAAGTTGGCCTAACAAGTTGTCAATCCTCGGAAGGGAATATGTGTCCTTAATGGTCACCTTATTCAATTGGCGATAATCTATGCACATTCTGAGGGAACCATCTTTATTTCGAACAAATAGGACAGGAGCGCCCCATGGAGAGACACTCGGCCTAATAAAGCTCTTTTCTAATAAATCCTTCAACTGCTCTTTCAATTCTTTCAACTCAGTAGGAGCCATTCTATATGGTGGAATAGAGATAGGCTAGTTGTCGGCAAGAACATCAATTCTGAAGTCAATCTTCCTATCGGGAGGGACTCTAGGCAGATCCTCAGGAAATACTTCCAGAAGCTCATTCACAATCGGAACAAACTCAAGTGTTGGAGACTCAACGTCGTTAGACTTGACCCGCACGAGATGGTAGTTACATCTATTTGAGATTAAGCTCCTAGCCTTAAAGTAGGAAATAAACTTACCCTTAGGCACAATAAAGTCACCCTTCCACTCTATGACAAACTCATTTGGGAAATGGAATTTGACAATTTGATTTCTACTGTTAACAGAGGCATAACAGGCATGAAGCTAGTCTATGCCAAGAATCGCATCGAAGTCAACCATCTCTAACTCAATCAAATCAGCAAGAGTATTCTTATGATGGACGAACACTACACAATCTCTATAAACTCTTTCAGCTATAATAGACTGACTAATCGTAGTAGAAACCTACTAGCTATAATAGACTCACTAATCGTAGTAGAAGACACTCAGGAGTTCTATCAAACCTACTAGCCACCTAAGGAGACACAAGCAACAATGTGGCACCAGGATCCATTAAAACATTGCAATCAAGAGTAAACTCGAATCATACCCGTCACAACATCTGGGGAGTTTTCCTGATCTTAGAAACTACCCGTGGCATACAAACGATTTGTGGGCCCACTTGTGCCAGAAGTAGCACCTCTCTGATTTCCTCTAGATGGTTGCATTGGTGCAGAAGAGTGGGCCTTGTCAGCCTACTTTGGACAATCTCTATAGAAATGACCTATTTGGCCACACTTACAACATACATCACCTTCCCAAGTGTAGTTTGCCACGCTTGCCACATGGTGACTTACCTTGTAAGACTAAAGTCACACTAGCCTACGAATGAGACCCCTGGGCTCTACAATTTTGAGACTTTTCCTCATTCCAATTTCTGGGTGTCAGTGCACTGGTAAATGAAGGCGCTGACCTAGACTGAAACTTCTACCATTCCCTCTCCTCCCAACCTCATAGCGGAGGTTTTAGCCCTCTTATTCTTGATCTCCTCCCTATCTTGTTGCCTTTCCTCCTTAGCCTGCTACACACAGACCATCAATCTGCCTATGTCCATGTCGCTCACATGTATAGTTCCTCTCCCATCTTTCTTTGGCCACTTGTTTAACCCATCAACATACAAACCCATCTTGCTTCTCATGTCCACAACCATCTTAGGAGCATAGAAAGACAACTGAATGAACTTAAGGCCATATTCGTTCACCATCATAGAGCCCTATTTCAAATTCAAGAACTCTCTTACCTAGGCCTCCTTCAACTCTCTCGAAAAAAAGCGCCCCAAGAAAACTTCCTCAAACATTGTCCAAGTCAGAATTAGGGCACCCTCTCCTTGGTTCTTCTTCCAATGATCATACCACAGCCTGGCAACACCCTTGAGCTGGTAGGTATCCAACTCCACCCTATCAACTTCAGTCACATGCATAACTTGGAACACCTTCTGTAGCTCATCAATGTAGTTCTCCGGATCCTCAGTGGGCGTAAACCCTATGAACTCGGATGGGTTCAACCTCAACAATTCTCGGACTCTGGATGTGTCCTTTGTATCCTATCTACCCGCTCCTTATCTAGCAGTAGGTTTTGTTACAGCCTGGGCTAAAGTCTAGATAGCCTAGCGGAGCTCAGCATTCGCGATGTCCGCTTGTGGTGGATGTTCAGGGATGACCTAGCTTATGGGTTCATCCTGATTACGAGGCTCATATTGGTTGACATTTTGTCTAGCCGGACACCCTCTTTCTCTAACAGCTCTTCTTGGAGGCATGGTTGTAATTCTACAAATGCGCAACGCATGGATTAGAATAGAGATTTCATAGAGTTTAACTCTAAAGCATGAGTCAGAATACAAAAGTAGTGTAAATTTTCCTAATGTCCTATAGCCTCGTGCTTATGAAATGTGGCGCATAACACACCCATAAATAAGGCCTATAGCCTCGTGCTTATGAAGTGTGGTGCATAACACACCCATAAATAAGACTCTATTAGAGGCAACTTCATAGACTACCTAGAACACCTGAACTCTGTGCTCTGATACAAAGTTTGTCATGCCCCGGGAGGGTACCCTAGACGTGGCCGGAACTCAAAGACTATTGCTAGCACTCAAGTAAACCACTTGGCCTCATCACATTCATTCAATCAACAATTATCATATCAACGGAAGACTAAAGATGAATAAAGGTGGACAATCTCAAATAAAGACAGTCGCAATAAACCAACAGGATTAGTGTGAAAGAAACTAGTTAGACAATATCCAAATCATCAATCCTAAATCTAGTCTATGAAGCCTTTAACTAAACAATCTAGATCATACCATGACAGGCCATGGATACCCAAATCAAAGGATATAAAGTACTAACTCTTGCTAGATGAAATCTAAATGAGCATCCTCGAAAGTAGGGAGGACTCACCCATTGATTAGGTGCGATTAGATCCTCAATGATGCGCTTACTGATGATCTCAAACACATGTCTCTGCATCATGAAAAGATGCAGGCCCAAATGGACGTCAGTATGTGGAATGTACGAGCATGTAAAATAGCTGAGTGAAATAGATATATATAGAATAACAAATCTCAAAGATGCTCAATCAAAATATCAAATGTCTATCTAAAGAAAGAATAAAGAATAGACAATGACCCATCAATACCAATCCAAATCAATCCGATCCAATCAAGTCAGTATACTATCAGTTTGGGACCTATCTGGGAGTTTCTCTTATCCGACAACACTCACTTATGAGCTAGTGATTGTAGAACAATCTCGCTGATGTTACCACAACCGCTCAGTACTTGCCAGGTAAAGAGCGAATCAAATCCATAATGGATCTGGTCAATCAAGTCCGCTATTCTTTCAAGGCTGCAAAATTAACAGGGGACATACAATTTAACAGTTCAATTCTCACCTACGCTTGGCGACATAGTTAATAAGTTTGAATTGGACTTACTCTTACTCATTTTGGTGCTCGATACTCCTCCCAAGACTTAATGCTTATAAGACAATCATTCACAATCAACTAGTCTTATCTGGACATTTGTCAACTCAAATCATCACATCAACTATAAACTCTTTGGTTACATTATTTTAGGGTTCAACTCTTGGCTCATAGAGACTCTATCATGCATTCATACTAACTCATAGCAATCTAGAAACAAAAGTGGGGTTAAAGCTCTTAGGGATTTCATAGGCTCTCTAGACTCAAATCATACTTATGCATGTTCAATTAAATGCAATTTATAAAAATATTAAGAATTCATGCTAGGATTCATGTAATATGGCAAAATCATCTATTTCTAGTATTTATTTCGTAAAATAGTAATCATGCAAAACAAGGTAAAAGTACATTTGAATTTAAGAAAAACCTTTAAGAAACATGCATTAGAGACTCAACTCACTCACAACCATATCAATTTGGGGTTATGGGGCACATGAAGGAACATGATTCATGTTTTGGTTAGCCTTACATACCTGGAGATAGAAGGACAATCAACTTCTCAAAAAAAATCTCTACTTATGTGCCTGGAACCCTAGCTTTTTTCCTTCCTTCGAAGCTCTCTAAAATTTTGAAGTAGTTTTTTGAGGAGTAATACCCTTAGGGTACTGATAAGCGGTCTAAAATAAGTCCAAAACATCTTGGATTTTAATTAAAATAGATAGGAAAAGATAAAATTACCACTCAAGAAAAGCTACAAAGTGGACCACGAAACCTCTTTTACGGCCCGTGAAATAGGTTACAGGTCATGGTCCTCTATCGTGGAAAGTAGTTCAAAATTATCAGTTTCTGATTCCCATTCTACGATCCATCAGATGACTCGTAGAACATATTACGAGTCGTATTCCCTCTTGTATAACTTGGGCCAATATTACATGTTTCTGAATCTTGTTCCACGACGTAACAGACGACTCGTGCAACTTGTTACAGGTCGTGTTCCCTCTCGTAAAACCCCTTTTATACTTAATCAAAATTTTCAACTCTGGAACACCTTTTACGACCTGGTCTATGGGCCACACTTCAGTCTACGACTCGTAAACCCTCTCGTAGAACTAGGTCTAATGACTTGTTTCACTTTCAAAATTTCTGGGGTGTTATAATTTGATAGCGTTTAATATATCATTTAAAAAAGAAATTTATGAATAACTATTGGGCATGTGCATTACATGGGATCTTCGCAGCTAGTATATATATATATGTGTCCTTTCCCAGGAGATTGTTTATATTTTCACTCCCAACTTCGCACCGCATTTTCGAGCTCATTTTTCATCTAATTTGAGTGATTCAAAAGGCTAAGTTATGTCTAAATTAGTGAAATTTGTGTCTAAATTTCTCTATTTTCTGAGAGGAAGGTTGTGGTATGCTTGGATCATGTTAATTTAGCTGTATTTTTGTGAAATTTGACCAAAATTTTTTTGAAAAGAATGATTTTCTCAGTAGAGCACCCAACTCTGTTTTTAGACCTTTTCTAGATCTTTTGGTGCTCATTTTGGGCTGAATTTTCGGTTGTAGGCTTGGGGCGACGTGGGGTCATATTTGGAATTTTTGTTTGGTTTTTAGGTACGGGGCCCACTTTTTCCATTTTGGCCCCTTTTTGCCTAATTGTGCCCATTTATTAAGATACGACAACAACAACATACCTAGTGGAATCCCACAAGTGGGGTCTGTGGAGGGTAGAATGTACGCAGACCTTACCACTACCTCATAGAAATAGAGAGGCTGTTTCCTGGGAACCCTCGTCTCAACAACCCATACGCATATTAGACTAGATATGACAAAGATGAAAGGAAAGAAAGGAATAGAAAGAGCGACTACTACTGAAAAGCACATAACATTATGCAAATACTATAAATTTAATACACATGATACAAATAAAGACTATACATATACTACCCCACGGCTATACATCAACCTAACCTTGCTAACCTATTAGCCTTCTACTCTAATATGCGACTTCCACACCTTCCTATCTAAGGTCATGTCCTCGGTGAGATCAAGTCTCGCCATGTCCTGTCTAATCACCTCTCCCCAGTACTTTCTCGGTCTACCTCTACTTCTCTTAGCGCCTCCTAAGTCCAACCTCTCGCATCTCCTTACAGGAGCATTGGTACCTCTTCTCTGCACATGTTCAAACCATCGCAGTCTCGCTTCCCTCATCCTATCAACCACCGAGGCCACCTCTAGCTTCTCCCGAATGGTCTTATTCCTAATCTTATCCCTCCTTGTGTGCCCACACATCCATCTCAGCATCCTCATCTCTCCAACCTGCATCTTCTGAACATGTGCATTTTTTATTAAGATAATATAACCAAACTGATTGTGTTGATATGGTGAATTATATTGTCGCAGCTGAGCGGCTTTGAGAGACTGTCAGGAAGGGAAAAAATATAATAGATAGACTGACTCGGAGTGGAGGCGGAATTTTTCAAGTAGGCTAAGCTTTCCCTAAATCTCAGATTGAGTAGAATTACATGCATGTTGAGCCTTAAATGTGTGTGGAATGCTAGTAGCTCCAGAATTGTGTAATGTTATGCTCATGATGTGTAATTTGCTTGGTTGTTGTAATTATTATGTCTCGATGCATATATATATATATATATATATATATATATTGGTACAATTGGGCCGCAAGGAGGCAGTATAAAGGACATATCTGGGCCGATGCCATGAGCAAGTACGTATTCTGATCTGATTGATGCCTATAGGTGTATGTTGTCTGATATTAATGTGACATGATGATGGGAGGTCTACTTGTTGATTTTTTCCATATTATTACTTGAATTCTAGCATATTGTGACCTTGCTGGGCCTATCTATTGTGGGTGCTTATGATATTCCTATTGTTACTGCATGTTTATTACTTTTATTGCGGTGGGCCAGTTTATAGCATGGTTTCCTGTTGGGCTTGTTCTATTCCGGCTATTGAATTCCACACTTCATTATACAGTTATTAGCTAGTAACTTAAGTTCTTTCCGTGCCTTGGAGTGAGATGTTATTGTGACAAAATGAGAGAGGGGGGAGAGATTTTTCTAATGTTATGCTCTAAGTCCTAGATGACACACCCTATTGTTCAAATCTTCGATGGTCACGTCTGAGTGTCTAGATTTTGGTGATGCTCCCTGTGGTCCTAGTCTCCGGTGGTCATCTCTGAGTATCCAAGATCGGGGTATCGATTCTAAAGAGGTTCGAGCATTGACTGTTCCTTTAGGCCTGGGGCCCCGTTGATTGATATTGTATGGGGTGGGGCCTCGTGAATGATACACTAATGATGAGACACTTCTGATTATGATGGGAGGATTCTTTCCCCCGCGGGGAATACGTCCCATCGTTACACTTATGGTCAGACCACTTAGCCCTGGCTGACTGCCCAACCGGAGGCCAGGCTGGAAGAACCAGAGGTTAGAGTCCTCGGGTGATATTAAGAGTTCGAGTCCCCGTGTAACATTATTTTTGATGGGTCGAGGATTCGGTTACTGTTGTGATTTGGGGGGGGGCAGGGGCTCGATTGTTTACCTGTGGATCCACTCACCTTCTCACACCCTGATTGTGCGTGGGTGTATCTTATGGGCTTATGGGGGCTCAAGAGGCGTTCAAGCTTAGACACTAAGCCCGTACACCTATGTACAACTGATCCTTGACCTTATGATATGGAGAGCTAGGCTCTGTGATGGGTTTGCGGGGGTTTCAGTAAATTTATGTCAGCTATTTTGTGTGCGGGTGTACCTCACAGGCTTATGGGGAATCGGGTGGCATCCAAGCATAGATCTTAGGGAATTACATATGTGTACAATACTATGCTTCTGTTTTGGTGACAGTTATGACATAGGTTCAGCCTGTTCCGACAGACGGTGTGTTTTGTATTATCGTGTTTGGGTTCATTTGATGTTCTAGGGTGCTTTGATGAGTTACGCTTTTAGATATATTTGAGCTTCATTATGCATTTATTCTACTCAGTCGACTAGTAATGCCTACTGGGTGCCTTTTTTCTAGTATTCACCCCTACTTCTGCATCTTCCCATGGTGCAGGTCCAGGTACCAGTCGGGGACGCTGATTCTCAGGGGATTTTAGAGTGAAGGGACTTCTTTATCTCATGATACATACAATTAGAGACAATTTGTAGGGTGTTTTTCTCTCACGATTTAGCTCTATCGGCAGACTAATCTTCATTTCCAATTCATTCAGCAATTCTTCCAACCATACTAATTTCGCCATAGTTGTGTCCATGCTTCTATACTCAGCTTCAACTAAGCTTCTGGACATAGTGCTTTGTTTCTTTGATTTCCAGGAAATCAAAGAATCTCCTAATGTAATGTAAAAATCAGTCACTGATTTCTTGGTCATTAAACACGAGGCCCAATCTACATCGCAGTATGCGATTACCTTATTAGATTGTTTACTGCTCATCAGTAGTCCAAGACCAGGGTACCTTTTAATGTATCTTACCACATGCAAAGCTGCCTGATAGTGTGATTGCTTCGGTGCATGTATGACTTGACTCAAGTGGTGTACATTATAAGAAATTTTTGGCCTTGTGGTGGCCAAATTCAGCAATCTACCTATGAGTCTCTGACAGCTTCAAATACTATCAAGCTCCTCATCAATTCCTACATAAAAAGCTTTGTCATATTCCACACTAGTCAGTTTATGGTTAGGCTCTAAAGGAGTTGAAGTTGGTTTGGCCCCTCCCAGTCCATATTCTGAAATTAGCTCCAAAGCATATTTCCTTTGATTCATAAGTATTTCTTTTTCTGATTTAGCAAAATTCAATGCCAAGAAAGAATTTTAAATTTCCCAAATCCTTCATCTTGAAACTATGGTTTAGGATGTCTTTAGCTTCTTTGATCAGTGAGGTGTTACTTCTAGTGATCAACAAATCATCCACATAAAGTAGGATAATTACTATGTCAGCACCAAGCCTCTTAGTAAACAATGAGTAGTCTGACTTGCTTTGTTGGAATCGTGATTGCACTAGTGCATTAGTCAACTTCATGTTCTATTGTTTATTAGCTTGTTTGAGATAATAGAATGATTTGAGCAGCCCCCCTTGGCAACCAAGTCCTTAAGGTAAAGACATATAGACTTTCTCATGTAAATCTCCTTGTAGAAAGCATTATATACATATATCTGAGAGAGTGGCCAGTAAAATTGGGTAGCAAGAGAGACAACACATCTCACCGTGACCATTTTGACTATAGGAGAAAAGGTGTCAGGGTAGTCAAGAACGTCTTGTTGTGTAAAATCCTTAGCCACAAGTCTAGCTTTATACCTTCCCACAGTGCCATCGGATTTCTAATTCACCTTATACACCCATTTACAGTCAATAGGCTTCTTTCTTATAGGTAAGTCAACTATATCCTAAGTGTGATTGTCAATGAGAGCCTACAACTCAAGGTTCATTGCCTGAACCCAGGTTGGATCCTGAGAGGCTTGATGAAAAGAAGATGGTTCTGGGACATAAGACATAAGGGATAAGCAGGAGGCATAAATAAGTGATAGAGAGGAGTAGGACAAGAAATTTGAAATATGATAAAGAAATGAGGTAGAGTTAAGGTAGGCATAACCATTGAGCTAACCAGGAATCTCAGTATGTCTAAAAGACCTTCTAAGAGGTACAATGGGATGTGGGGAAGAATTAGGAGGGTTAGAAACACCAGACGAATAAGTATCATGAAGGTGAGAAGGATTTGCTAAGAAGGGGTCAGAAATAAGAGTGGATATGGTAGTAATAACAAAAGGCAAGCCAATTAAGTAAACAAAGTTAGAGTCCATAGGAATTGATTTGGGATTAGGGGAATTAATCTTTGAGACTAAGGGATCAGTAATCACCACAGCGTATGAGAATGGAGCAGGTTCAAGGAAAGTATGCTTAGAGAATTTAAAAGGAAAAATAGATTCATGAAAAGTGACATCTCTACTAACAAATTCTCCAACTCAACCAAATCAACAAGAGTATCCCTATGATGGATAGACACTACAACAGCTTTATAGATTCTCTCAGCTTGATAGACTCTCCCACTGAAGTAGAAATATCAAAGGGTTCAAGAAGACTCTTAGGGGTTCTATCAAATCTACCAGCCACATAAGGAGATACAAACGACAATGTGGCACCCGGATCCATCAAAACATAACAAGCAAAAGTAAAGACTCGAATCATACTAGTCACAACATCTGGGGAGTTCTCTTGATCTTGGCGACTACCCATGGCTTACAAGCGGTTTGTTGCTCCGCCTATGCCTGACGTTGTAGCCCTCTGATTTTTTCTAACTGGTGGGGCTGGTGTGGTAGATTGAGCTCGGTCAACCCACTTCGGACAATCTCTCTGATAGTGACCCTCTTGGCTACATCTATAACACATATCATTCCCATCATGACATTTCCCTAAGTGCATCTTGCCACACTTATCACACGGTGGCTTACCTGCGTACCTTGAGCCACACTAGCTTGCGACTGAGGTCCATGATTTCCCACATTCTGAGATCTCTGATCATACCTGCCTCTTGGCGCATGCGCACTAGCAGATGATGGTGTTGCAAATCGGTTGCCATTACCCTTCCTCCCAACCTCATGGATGGATGTCTTAGCCTTCTTACGCTTGAATTCTTCCCTGTTATGATGTCTCTCCTCATCAGCTTGTTGCACAAATGTCATTAGTCGCCCGTGTCCATATCACTCACAAGCATGGCTCCTCTCCCATCTCTGTTGGGTCCTCTATTCAACCCATCAACATACATTTCCATCCTTCCCCTCATGTCATCCGGAGCTTAGCGAGATAGTTGCGTGAACTTTAAACCATACTCTTGCACAATCATAGAGCCCCATTTCAGATTGAGGAACTCTCTAACCTTAGCTTCTCTTTTCTCTTTTGGGAAGAAGCATCCCAAGAAGGCTTCCTCAAATACTGCCCAAGTCAAACATGGAGCATCATTTGTTCTACTTTTCTTCCACTGGTCAGACCACAGTCTAGCCACACCCTTGAGTTGGTAAGCAGCCAATTCAACCCTATCAGCATCAGCCACATGCATCACTTGGAACACCTTCTCAAGCTCCTCCACATAGTTCTCAGGATATTCTGTGGATACAGTCCCCGTGAACTCAGGAGGAGTCATCCTAAAAAATTCTCAAACTGTAGAGCTGTCATGAATATCGGGTCTACCCACTCCTTCTCTCACAACAAATTTTGCGACAGCCTGGTCTAGAGCTTGAATAGCCTGGCATAGCTCAGTATTGGAGACCTTATCTTGAAGGGGTTGTTCAACAGGGACAACTTTATCCATAGGCTCCTCGGGTACTTGAGGTTTAGGTGGATTAACAGCTTACCTGGCAGGACGTCCCCTTCCTCTAACGACTCTTCTAGGAGGTATGTTATCAATTATGCACGCGTAGAGCACGAATTAGAAGAGAGCTTTCACAGAGTTTAACTCCATCACACAAATTGGAATAAGAAGAAAAGTGTAACAATTCCTAATGTCCTATAGCCTCATGCTTATGAAATGTGGTCGACAACACACCCATAAATAAGACTCTACTAGACACTGCGAATCTCAGATCTTCAACGGAGCTCCTGTTGACGATCTCTAGTACCTGTTCCTGCATCAAAAAACGATGCAGTCTAAAAAGGACATCAGTACTTGGAATGTGCTGGTATTTAAAATAGATGAGTGAAACAGAAACAGGTAGAATAATATGAAAACAACATCAACTCAAAATAAATATCAAATCGTCAAATGTTTATCTATGCAAGAATAAAGAATAGACAAGTGACCCATCAATCAATAAAACTCATCAATCAACTCAGGCTCATCTCAAAGGATCTTACCTCTTCTCATCTCAGAAGAGCTCACCCCCTTTCGTCTCATCTCATCTCGACTCGGAGTACTCAAGGTAGGAAATTTATGGGAGTTTCTCTTATCCGACAACACTCACTTATGAGCCAGTGAATATACAACAATCACCCTGATGTTGCCGCAGTGGTTCCAAACTTGCCAAGTAGGGAATGCTCAAAAACCATATCAGCTCACCCAATATGGAGTCAAAACTCAATAAGTCCTCTATTGTTTTAGGGACTTTTACTCACAAGGGAACCATAAAATATATGATGGTTCTATGTCTCACCTACGTTGGCCGACGTAGTTTGATGAGTTCAAGTCGGACTAACTCTCACTCTTTCAGTGCTCGATACTCCTCCCATTACTCAATAATCATAAAACCTCCATCTCAACCAATCTCATAGGGACTCGAACCCCGTCATCGATACGGACTCGAGCCCCATCATCATTCAACTCATAGGGACTCTAACCCTTTTATCAATTAACTCATAGGGACTTTAACCCTTTCATCAATCAATCTTATAAGGACTTTAACCATTTCATCAATTAATCTCATCAATGGATCAAGATTTAGAATAGTCAGTAGGAAACAATCGAATAAACACATCGGTAGAGTTCATTTTTAGGGACTCAAAAGACAATCAATTTCTATCAACTCATCATCATCTTCTCATCACAATCAACAATCTCAATTCAAGGCTCTAGACTTAATTCTCAAGTTCATAATGCACGCTTTTCAAATTAGTTATGCAGGGTTATGCAAATTCTTGTAAAAATGTTTGATTTAAAAAAACAATTAGTAGGATGATCATCAACATAGAAAATCATAAAAATTCAAATAAAACTTTAAGAAAAACCATCAAGGGTTCATGTATGTAGACTCTTGAACAATCAACTGATCTATGACCATCTACGGGGCACATGAGAGAACAATTCCATGCTTTTTGTTTAGCCTTACATATCTTGGATGCAGCTATCAATTAGTCACATCAAAGATTTCTTCTCAAATCTCTCAAACTCAAGCTCTTCTCCTCCTTCGTCAAATCCTAGCCTTGTTAGATTATGGAATAGGCATTAGAATGGGGGGTTTTAGACCCTTTTTACGTCAAAACAACCTTATTATATCATCTATAGAGTTTAGGAGGGGTGGGAAATTGAACGGAATGCTCCTCGTAAAAATAAGAAATTTTCAGCTCGAAAAAGAGTTGGTCCGCAACGTGGACTGGTCGCGCACAGTGTATTTTTAGAATAAGATCTGAACGAGTTTTCTCAACCCCATCGAAAATTTTTAAAAAAATATATGCTGGTCCATGATGGGTGAGCGATGCACTCCAGTCGCACACCACCACTGTGTTGTGCTTCGGATTGAAAAATTATCCTTTGATCGAGTCGCTCTAAAAATCGATCGAGACAATTTTCCCACTCAAATTTTTATGATGATCATATATCCGGCCTCATATTTGTCATACGAGCATTGGAAGATACGTTACGCGCATACCCTCACTCTAGGGGTATTTTGGTAATTTTATCGAGCGTTACAACTTGCAACCCATGTACTATTGAGTTGGGCTAACTATTTTTTGGCCCACAAAAAAGGGGTCAACCCGCCCTGACCCATCAAATTCCAAAATGTATATGGGCTAGCCTGGATGGGGTGGACCAACCGCTATTAATAGCTTTATACATGTTTTGCTATAAATTTTAATTTTATTTAAGATTTACGAAATGAGAGATAAAAATAAAATTATATTATACTTTTCCTTTGTTAAAAAAATGAAAAGAGTACTCAATGAAATTTACTGAGATGGAGTTAGAAACCAGTTGTAAACAAATCCCTGATTTTAATACTTATGGACCAAAAAACTTAAAGATTAACACTATGGGCCCTTTAATTTATATCACATTATTGTATAATCCTTCCTTAGTTACCTATATATTGAGAGACAATTCACCAACTTTTCATTTTTTTTATGTCAAAATTTCTTAAACTTTCTAATATGAAGAAGGGTAGATCCATTTTCGCGATATTTTTCATCGCGACACTTGTTATTTTACTTCGCGAATTATTGACAAATGAGGCAATGACATGTAACGTCGTGGAACTAGACCGTGTTTCGATGCGATCATCTCTGCGACATGTTGTGCTAAAATGAAAGAGCAAGAGTCTCATCTTTCTGAGTACTTCAAGGATCCAAAGTTGAAGCCATTTGATAAGTATACTGATAATGCCATAAAGGTTGCTAAAAAAAGTGGAATACCTACTCTCAAATGTTAAAATCATAATGAAGTATTAAATATATTGTAGAATAATTAAAATGTTGTCCATTTATAAGCTTTTATTGGTATTTTATACCTAATAAATGGTTTTATTTAAATATATGTGTATGTATATCTTATGAAACTTTGATTCATTTTAAAAGAATGTGCATAACTAGCCATTTGCCTTTCAATGAAGTAATCATTTTAAATCATAAAAGGCCCATGTTTCTAGGTACATATATTCAATTACGAATAATACAAAAGGGGGAAGGGTTTAAGCCTGAACTCTCGACAGTTTAACTGAATATTCATTATGATTAAATTGTATTATTCCTTAAAACTTTGGATTATCCAAGTTTGTCCTATATTTAACTAGATAGCTATGCTTCATTTTGTTTTATCTTTGATTTAATAGTTGATACATAAAGTCTTGACACCCCTCTGAGCTTAATGTTGCATTTGATCACATGACCTATGTAACACCCATCCCCCAAATTATTCTAACTTTGAAAGCCCAAAAATGTTCAAAAATCTAATATGGTTTCGCAATAGTTGAATTCCATGAGAGGCATCTCAGAAGAAAATCCTAGTAACAGTTTTATATCTTCGAGTATAATATAACAGGAGAGTTTAAGATGTATATGTATATAGCGATGCTCCGATCGTGTGGAGAGCTGTACTTCCAGCTAGCTTTGTAAAGAGGACCGATTCACAAACTTAGAGAGATGGTCTATGAGCTAAGGGGGAGATTATGAGGGAATTGGCCCGCCCCGGGAGGGTACCCTTGGCGTGGCCGGCACTCAGAGACTATTGCTAGTCCCCAAGCGAACCACTTAGACTCATCACATCATTCAATCAAATAAACTCTACTGAACAGCGAAAAATATAATTAGGTAATGGACACATCTCATCTAAAGTCTCAAAAGAGTATATAAAATAATGAAGGCTAGTAGAAAGAACTAGCTCACAATCTCAACATCAATACTCGACCCTCGTCTATGAAGCCTCTATCACTAATCATGTGGTGCCAATGACAAATCCATGGCTACCCAAATCAAAATAAAATCAATAGTCCAATCTAACTCTAAAGCATGATGAAATAAAAGTAGTGGATCCTCCGGAGTAGGGGAGGCTCACCAAATCAGCTTCGAATCTCAGACCTTCAACGGAGCACCTGTCGATGATCTCTAGTACCTGCCTCTACATCATAAAACGATGCAGTCCAGAGTGGACGTCAGTACTTGGAATGTACTGGTATGTAAAATAGCTGAATGAAACAGAAACCGGTAGAATAATATGGAAACAACAACAACTCAAAATACATATCAAATCACATCAGTAGTCAAATGTCTGTCTATACAAAAATAAAGAGTAGACAAGTGACCCATCAACAACTCAAACCTCATCAATCATCTCAGACTCATCTCAAAGGAGCTCACCTCCTCTTATCTCATCACATTTCATTTCATCTCGTCTCATCTCAGAGGAGCTCACCTCCTCTCATCTCTTTCAGACTCAGCATAGGGTAAGAAGTTTATGGGAGTTTCTCTTAACCGACAACAATCACTTATGAGCCAGTGATTGTACAAAAATCCCGCCGGTGTTTCCACGGCCGTCCCGTACTTGCCAGGTAGAGACGAATCGAAACCATAATGGATAAATCCAAGATGGAGACAGAACAATCAACAAAGTCCGCTATTGATTTCAGGGACATCAACTCAAGAGGAAAACCTCTTCTATGCTTGGCGACATAGTTTAATGAGTTCGAGTGGGACTCACTCTTACCCATTTCGGTGCTCGATACTCCTCCCGACTCAATGCTCATAAAACCATCAATCCAATCAAACCAATCTCGTAGGGACTTTAACCCCGTCAACGATCGGTATCTCATAGGGACTTTAACCCTCTCATCAATCAATCTCATAGGGACTTTGACCCTCTCATCAATCAATCTCATCAATGACTCAAGGTTCAGATCAATCATTAGGAATCAAGTGAATAGACACATCGGTAGAGTTCATTTATAGAGACTCACAAAACAATCATACTCTATCAACTCATCATCGTTCTCTCATCAAAATCACAGTCACAATCAACAATCACAATCTTAACCCAAGGCTCTAGACTCATCATTCTCTCATCACAATCACAATCACAATCACAATCAACAATCACAATCCTAACTCAAGGCTCTAGACTCATCATTCTCTCATCACAATCACAATCACAATCAACAATCACAATCCTAACTCAAGGCTCTAGACTTAATCCTCAAGTTCATTATGCATGCTTTTCAAAATAGTCATGTAGGGTTATGCAAATTCTCATGAAAAATATTCAACTTAGGAAAACAAATAGTATGATGATCATCAACATAGAAAATATGTAATTTCAAATATACTTTTCAAGAAAATCATCAAAGAAATCATGCATGTAGACTCTTCAAGCATCAACTCATCTATGACCTCTAAGGGGCACATGAGAGAACAATCTCATGTTATGGTTTAGCCTTACATACCTGTGATGCCGTTAACAATCGAGTACTTTCGGGGTCTCCGCTCGAATTCCTCTCACAAGCTCTTCTCTCTTCTCCTCAAGCCCTAGCCTTGTTAGTTTTTTTAAGGAATAGGACTTAGAATGAGATTTTAGACCCTTTTCTGGTTGAAAACGACTTAATTAGTCGTGTATCAGTGTTTAAGAGGGACTGGGGATTGACTAGAATGCCCCTAGAATTAAATTAGGAATTTGCAGTTCGGAAAAACACACGGTCCGCGACGCGGACCTATCGCGTACTGTGTAATTTTGGAAAAAGTGATTTGGTACGAGTTCTCTCCATCCCGTCGAAAATTTTGGAAACCACACAAGTGCCACTCCGCGTCAGGTTCGCGACGCGCCTCCGTCGCGGACAGCCATTGTTTTGTGACTTGATCCAAAAATTTATCTTTCGATCGGGTCGCTCTAAAATTCGACCGAGACCATTTTCCCACTCCATTTTCCGTGCTGATCACAAATCCGGTCTCGGATTCGCCATACGAGCATCGGAAGATCCGTTACGCGCATACCCTCACTCCAGGGGTATTTTGGTAATTTTATCGAGCGTTACATCATCTCCCCCTTGGGATCATTCATCCTCAAATGATGAGTAGAGGTGGGGACTAAAGCACAAATAGACTCGAGACTCATCTTCCACTCAGTTTAATCAATCCATCCTCGACTAGGCAATAGTAAGTCGCATCAAAATAAAACAATCAGTTTAGTGAAGAGCAAGGATTTTTACCTTCAATGTTTCCATCATCCGTTGGCACGAATAGGTGCGGGTAATTGGCCTTCATCTCCTCCTCAGCTTCCCATGTGGCTTCTTCAACGAATTGATTCCTCCACAGGACTTTGACTGAGGCTATCTCTTTGTTCCTCAACCTGCGAATCTGACGATCAAGGATCTGAACCGGGACCTCTTCATAAGATAGGCTATCTTTCACTCCAAGGCCATCGGTAGGAATCACCACGGCGGGATCTCCTAAGCATTTCTTCAGCATCAACACATGGAATACCGGATGAACTCCCTCTAACTCGAAAGGTAACTCCAACTCGTAAGCAACCTTCCCAATCCTTTTTACGATCTGATATGGCCCAACATATCGTGGGCTTAACTTTCCCTTCTTTCCAAACCTTAGGACACCCTTCATAGGTGATACCTTCAAATACACCCAATCATCTATCTCAAACTCTAAGTCCCTTCTCCTTACGTCGGTGTAGGATTTTTGGCGACTCTGGGCAGTCTTTAGCCTCTCTCTAATGATCTTGACTTTTTCCATCGACTGGTGAACAAGGTCAGGTCCAATCAGCCCTGCTTCTCCAACCTCAAACCACCCAATCGGCGATCTACATCTTCTCCCGTACAGGGCCTCATAAGGAGCCATCTGAATGCTCGCATGATAACTATTGTTATATGCGAATTCGATCAAGGGTAGATGATCATCCCAATTTCCTTTGAAGTCAAGTACACAAGCTCTCAACATATCCTCGAGTGTTTGAATCGTACGCTCTGCCTGACCATCCGTCTGCGGGTGAAAAGCTGTACTCAGATTCACCTTAGTACCCAAACCTTTCTGAAACGATCTCCAGAACTGGGAGGTAAATTGAGCCCCTCTGTCCGAGATGATAGACAAAGGAACCCCATGCAACTTCACGATCTCCTAGACGTACAATCTGGCATACTCTTCCGCAGTGTTTGTTGTCTTTACTGCCAAGAAGTGAGCCGACTTTGTCATCCTATCCACGATCACCCATATCGAATCATGTTGCTTTCGAGATTTCGGCAGGCCAGTGATAAAGTCCATGTTGATCATCTCCCATTTCCACTTCGGAATTTCAAAGTTCTGAGCCAATCCACATGGCCTTTGATGCTCAACCTTCACTTGTTGGCAATTTGGGCATTTCGAGACAAACTCTGCAACATCCCTCTTCATCCCATTCCACCAATAGACTTCCCTTAAGTCGTGGTACATTTTGGTGGAGCCAGGGTGAATGGAATATTTAGTGTTATGAGCTTCTGCCATGATTCTATCCCGTATGCCATCAACATTTGGAACACACAATCGACTTTGATATCTCAGTACACCATCTCCCCCTTTGGAGAAGACCGTCACCTTCTGATTGTGGACATCCTCCTTCAATTGGAGTATAACTGGGTCTTGGTCTTGCTTTTCTTTCACTTCTACCACTAGCGAGGAAGCAGACCCGTTATCCACATTAACTCCTCCTTCATTGTTCTCCTCAAGTTGGACCCCTAATCGAGCCAACCGGTGTACGTCCTTGGTTAATTCCCTCTTTCCTTCCTCCACATGGGCTGTGCTACCCATTGATAACCTGCTAAGAGCATCAGCAACAACGTTAGCTTTACCTGGATGATAGTGAATGCTCATGTCGTAATCCTTGAGCAATTCCAACCATCTCCTCTGTCGCAAGTTAAGCTCCTTCTGACTGAAAACATACTGCAAGCTCTTGTGGTCTGTGGACACATCCACGTGTACCCCATACAAGTAGTGACGCTAGATCTTAAGTGCGAACACTACCGCTGCCAACTCGAGGTCATGGGTTGGGTAATTCCTTTCATGGACCTTGAGTTGCCTGGAGGCATAGGCTATCACCTTCCCCCTTTGCATTAGTACACATCCCAGTCCGACCCTTGAGGCATCACAATAAATCACAAAGTCCTCATTTCCCTCGGGTAAAGTTAAGACTAGTGCAGTAGTCATTCTCGTTTTCAATTCCTGGAAACTCTTCTCACATTTCTCGGACCACTGAAACTTGACCTTTTTCTGGTTCAACTTGGTCAATGGTGCGGATAAGGAAGAAAATCCTTCTACAAACCTGCGGTAGTAGCCCGCCAACCCCAAGAAACTTCTAATGTCGGTCGGAGTGGTCGGTCGTGGCCAGTTCTTAACCGCTTCAATCTTCTGGGCGTCCACCTGAATACCATCACCGGAAACAACGTGGCCCAGGAAGGCTGCTGACTTAAGCCAGAACTCATACTTTGAAAATTTTGCATACAACTCATGGTCCCTAAGAGTTTGGAGGACAACTCTGAAGTGATTGGCATGCTCCTCCTCACTCCTTGAATGTATCAGAATATCATCGATGAATACAATCACAAACAAGTCAAGATACGGTTTGAACACCCTGTTCATCAAGTCCATAAAGGCGGCAGGTGCATTCGTCAACCCAAAGGACATGACCAGGAATTCAAAATGGCCATATCTAGTCCTAAAGGTTGTCTTTGGAATGTCACACTCTCTCACCTTCAGCTGATGGTAGCCAGATCTGAGGTCTATCTTAGAGAAACAAGAGGCGCCCTGAAGTTGGTCAAACAAATCATCTATCCTTGGGAGAGGATATTTGTTCTTCCCCGTGACCTTGTTCAGTTGCCTATAATCAACACACATTCTGAGAGACCCATCTTTCTTTCGCACGAATAGGATAGGAGCACCCCATGGTGAAACACTTGGCCTAATGAAGCCCTTCTCTAGCAAATCTTTTAGTTGCTCTTTCAATTCTTTCAACTCAGCGGGGGCTATCCTGTAAGGTGGAATCGAAATGGATTGGGTATCAGGAAGAATGTCAATCCCGAAGTCAATCTCCCTATCAGGAGGGACTCCGGGCAGATCATCAGGAAACACTTCCGGATACTCACTAACAATCAGAGCTGACTCAAGAGTTGGGGACTCAACCTCGTCTGATTTCACTCGTACTAGGTGATAGATACAACCTTTGGAAATTAACTTCCGGGCTTTAAGATATGAGATAAACCTCCCCCTCGGTGTCACTGAGTCACCCTTCCACTCTAGAACTGGTTCATTTGGAAATTGGAACTTAACAATTCGGGATCTACAATCAACAGAGGCATAACAGGCGTGGAGCCAATCCATGCCAAGGATCAAGTCAAAATCAATCATCTCCAGCTCAATCAAATCGACAAGAGTGTCCCTATGATAGATGGACACTACGCAAGTCCTATAAACTCTCTCAGCTCGAATAGACTCACCCACTGGAGTAGAAACATCAAAAGGTTCAAGGAGACTCTTAGGGGTCATATCAAATTTACTGGCCACATAAGGAGATACAAATGACAGTGTGGCACCAGGGTCCATCAAGACATAACAATCAAAAGTAAAGACACGAATCATACCCGTCACAACATCTGGGGAGTTCTCCTGATCTTGGCGACTACCCATGGCGTACAAGCAGTTTGTCGCTCTGCCTGTTCCTGACATAGTGGCCCTCTGGTTCCCTCCTACTGGTGGGGCCGATGCAGTGGATTGAGCTCGGCTAGCCCATCAAGGACAGTCTCTCTGATAGTGACCCACTTGGCCACATTTGTAGCACCCATCATTTCCCTCACGACATCTTCCCAGGTGCAACTTGCCACACTTTTTACACGGCGGTTGACCCCGCGATCCTTGAGCCACACTAGCTTGTGACTGGGACCCATGGGCTCTAGTATTCTGGGACCTTTGATCATCCCGTGGGCGCACTAGCAGATGATGGTGTTGGAAATCGATGACCATTGCCTCTCCTTCCCGTCTCATAGCTAGACGTTTTGTCTTTCTTGCGCCTGAATTCCTCCTTGTCATGCTGCCTCTCCTCATCAGCTTGTTGTACAAATGTCATCAATCGCCCAATGTCCATATCACTCACCAGCATTGCCCCTCTGCCATCCCTTTTGGGCCCTCTATTCAACCCATCGACATACATTCCCATTCTCCCCCTCATGTCGGCAATCATATCTGGAGCATAGCGAGATAGCTGTGTGAACTTCAGGCCATACTCCTGCACGATCATGGAGCCCTGTTTTAGATTCAGAAACTCCCTCACCTTAGCCTCTCTTTTCTCCCTTGGGAAGAAGCGTCCCAAGAAGGCCTCCTCAAACACTGCCCAGGTCACACATGAATCATCATCCCCTCGGCCCTTCTTCCATTGGTCGAACCACAGCCTGGCCACCCCTTTGAGTTGGTAGGCGGCCAATTCAACTCTATCCATATCCGCCACATGCATCACTTGGAACACCTTCTCAAGCTCCTCAATATAGCTCTCGGGGTCTTCAGTAGCTGCCGACCCCGTGAACTCAGGCGGGTTCATCGTCAGAAATTCCCGGACTCTAGAGGTGTCATGAGTGTCTAGTCTGCCCGCTCCCTGTCTCACAGGAGGTGCCGCAACAGCCTGGGCTAGAGCCCGAATAGCTTGGCGTAACTCGGCATTGGAGACCTCGTCCTGAGGGGGTTGTTCGACAGGAACCGCTGGATCCACGGGCCCCTCAAGTACTTAGGGTTCAAGTGGGTTAACAGCTTGCCTGGCAGGACGTCCCCTTCCTCTGACAGCTCATCTGGGAGGCATGTTATCGATTCTGCACGTGTAACGCACGAATTAGAGGATAGTTTTCATAGAGTTCAACTCCATCGCACGATTTAGAGTAAGAAAGAAGTGTAACCATTCCTAATGTCCCATAGCCTCCTGCTTATGAAGTGTGGTCGACAACACACCCATAAACAAGACACTACTAGACACGGCCTCATAGACTTCCTGGACACTTGAACTCTGTGCTCTGATACCAAGTTTGTCACGCCCGGGAGGGTACCCTTGGCGTGGCCGGCACTCAGAGACTATTGCTAGTCCCCAAGCGAACCACTTAGCCTCATCACATCATTCAATCAAATAAACTCGACTGAACAGCGGAAAATATAATTAGGTAATGGACACATCTCATCTAAAGTCTCAAAAGAGTATATAAATAATGAAGGCTAGTAGAAAGAACTAGCTCACAATCTCAACATCAATACTCGACCCTCGTCTATGAAGCCTCTATCACTAATCATGTGGTGCCAATGACAAATCCATGGCTACCGAAATCAAAATAAAATCAATAGTCCAATCTAACTCTAAAGCATGATGAAATAAAAGTAGTGGATCCTCCGGAGTAGGGGAGGCTCACCAAATCAGCTTCGAATCTCAGACCTTCAACGGAGCGCCTGTCGATGATCTCTAGTACCTGCCTCTACATCATAAAACGATGCAGTCCAGAGTGGACGTCAGTACTTGGAATGTACTGGTATGTAAAATAGCTGAATGAAACAGAAACCGGTAGAATAATATGGAAACAACAACAACTCAAAATACATATCAAATCACATCAGTAGTCAAATGTCTGTCTATACAAAAATAAAGAGTAGACAAGTGACCCATCAACAACTCAAACCTCATCAATCATCTCAGACTCATCTCAAAGGATCTCACCTCCTCTTATCTTATCACATTTCATTTCATCTCGTCTCATCTCAGAGGAGCTCACCTCCTCTCATCTCTTTCAGACTCAGCATAGGGTAAGAAGTTTATGGGAGTTTCTCTTAACTGACAACAATCACTTATGAGCCAGTTATTGTACAACAATCCCGCCGGTGTTGCCAAGGCCGTCCCGTACTTGCCAGGTAGAGACGAATCGAAACCATAATGGATAAATCCAAGATGGAGACAGAACAATCAACAAAGTCCGCTATTGATTTCAGGGACATCAACTCAAGAGGAAAACCTCTTCTATGCTTGGCGACATAGTTTAATAAGTTCGAGTGGGACTCACTCTTACCCATTTCGGTGCTCGATACTCCTCCCGACTCAATGCTCATAAAACCATCAATCCAATCAAACCAATCTCGTAGGGACTTTAACCCCGTCAACGATCGGTATCTCATAGGGACTTTAACCCTCTCATCAATCAATCTCATAGGGATTTTGACCCTCTCAGCAATCAATCTAATCAATGGCTCAAGGTTTAGATCAATCATTAGGAATCAAGTGAATAGACACATCGGTAGAGTTCATTTATAGAGACTCACAAAACAATCATACTCTATCAACTCATCATCGTTCTCTCATTACAATCACAGTCACAATCAACAATCACAATCTTAACCCAAGGCTCTAGACTCATCATTCTCTTATCACAATCACAATCATAATCAACAATCACAATCCTAACTCAAGGCTCTAGAGTCATCATTCTCTCATCACAATCACAATCACAATCAACAATCACAATCCTAACTCAAGGCTCTAGACTTAATCCTCAAGTTCATTATGCATGCTTTTCAAAATAGTCATGCAGGGTTATGCAAATTCTCATGAAAAATATTCAACTTAGGAAAACAAATAGTATGATGATCATCAACATAGAAAATATGTAATTTCAAATATACTTTTCAAGAAAATAATCATCAAAGAAATCATGCATGTAGACTCTTCAAGCATCAACTCATCTATGACCTCTAAGGGGCACATGAGAGAACAATCTCATGTTATGGTTTAGCCTTACATACCTGTGATGCCGTTAACAATCGAGTACTTTCGGGGTCTCCGCTCGAATTCCTCTCACAAGCTCTTCTCTCTTCTCCTCAAGCCCTAGCCTTGTTAGTTTTTTTAAGGAACAGGACTTAGAATGAGATTTTAGACCCTTTTCTGGTTGAAAACGACTTAATTAGTCGTGTATCAGTGTTTAAGAGGGACTGGGGATTGACTAGAATGCCCCTAGAATTAAATAAGGAATTTGCAGTTCAGAAAAACACACGGTCCGCGATGCGGACCTATCGCGTACTGTGTAATTTTGGGAAAAGTGCTTTGGTACGAGTTCTCTCCATCCCGTCGAAAATTTTGGAAACCACACAAGTGCCACTCCGCGTCAGGTCCGCGACGCGCCTCCGTCGCGGACAACCACTGTTTTGTGACTTGATCCGAAAATTTATCTTTCGATCGGGTCGCTCTAAAATTCGACCGAGACCATTTTCCCACTCCATTTTCCATGCTGATCACAAATCCGGTCTCGGATTCACCATACGAGCATCGGAAGATGCGTTACGCGCATACCCTCACTCCAGGGGTATTTTGGTAATTTTACCGGGCGTTACAAATTTAGTCGAGGTTATATTCTATTCTTATGAGTGTCATGCCTATGGACGATTCATGCACCTCATGTTGATTCCAGTTCATGTTGAGTTGATGAGAAGTGGTAACTGCATTTAGCGATTTTGATCTTATCTCACAGATCTAAGTATTTCCAATCCTATTTTAAATGACATGTGACTTGAGTTTTGCACTATGTAAAGTTCCATGAACTCATGATGGACCCTAAAAGATAAGGGAGATCATATTATGTTATGAATAATCTCATATCAATTTCCTTGAATGAATCATGCTTATGATCTTTCATTCTAAGCCCTTACAGTAATCCTCCTTTCTAGTCTTGATAGCAATTTTGATGATACTAGATGAGTTATGGTTGATAAGAGAGGGTGAGTGTTCTTAATTGTAATAATTGTATTGCACTAGTTTCATTTAAGGTTATCGACACGGAGGAGGAGCGAGATGAGATTTTGATATGTGCAATAGATAGGAAAGAGGATATTGGTGTATATTTTGGTAAGAGTCAATGCGATTGTGGTTGTAGAGGTGCTATGGTAGGTTTGAGAATTCTTAAGTGATGTTGACCTCACAGAGGTCATAAAGTTATTAGTATGATAGGCTTGGATGTGTGATTGTCCTAATGTAAGTGATTGTAGTAGACTATTCACGACCTTTGGTTGAGGGTTTTGAGTAGGTTTATTGGAGTGATGAGAAGTAGTATCCTTTAAGTGCAAGTCCTCACAAAGGTATAGAACAGGAATTGAGTGGGTTAGATTTGCATGAGTATAATCATCTTATGGGCAACACGTTGTGACTTTGAATATAGCTTGAACTTTCTAAGAGCAGTAGACTTAGGATTTGATAAGAGAAGTAGGCTTAAATTAATGAAGTGTGGTACATGAGTAGGAGTGCATGGTCGAGAAGAGTTGCCATGCTTGAAAGATATCAATATCCTTACATTAGACAAATAGTCTTCTCTAGAAAGCATAAGGAAGGTTAATAGAAACATTCGAGAATGCAACCTTTTTCTCATTAGTTGTAATGGCCCTTTAGGTCATTTCTGTCTTTTTAAGTATTTTGTATCTGTTAGAGCTTGCTTTAAATGACTCTGAGTCATTTGTGACTCGTTGACGCTGACAATTTGGTTGTCAGGTCGCTCGTTTGAAAGGTATGTAATTTTCCCTAATATAGGTGGATTTAAAGTTTTAAATGAGTTAATTTTAACTTTTTTTAAAAAAATAATGTAGAGGTATATTTGATCGTTCTCGCACTTTTTTTGAATTTTTTTATTTAACGAATAATTTGAATTTATTATTTTGATGATCAAATATTTTTTTCCTCTACTTTTCTTGTAAGATTTACTGTTGGTGCTCCAAAAAAGTTTTACAAATACCAAATCAAATTACACTATAGCCACCGCAAATTTTTTTTTTCTCTTTTTCTCATTCACACTTCTTTCTTTTATATATTTCTCTTATTTTTGATGTAAAGAATGAAAGAAATAAAATGAAATAAGAACAAGAAAATCAAGTAATGATAATCAAAGAAGTCAAAAAATAATTCATATTTGCAAAAAATCAAATATAGACTTGAAAAGGAAAAACAAGATCAATGAATTTTATTAAAAATGATGTAGCATTCAATTAAATATACTAAATGGTGTGTATTTTTCGTAAAATAGGCTAGTTTAAAGTTGTAAATGAGTTAATTTTAATTTTATAAAAAAATTTAAAAAAATCATGTAGAGGTACATTTGATCGTACTTTTTTTTATTCAACGACTAATTTGAATTTGTTATTATGATGATTAAATTTATTTTTTGCACTAATTTTATTGTAAGATTTAATATAGGTGCTCCAGAAAACTTTTACAAATACCAAAATCAAATTATCATATAGCCGAAAAGAATTAATTTTAGTTTTCTTTCTCTTTTTCTCATTCACTCGTCTTTCTTTTTATTCTCTTATTTTTGCAGTAAAGAAAGAAAGAAAATAAAATAAGAATAAGGAACTCAAATAATGATAATAAAAGAAGTCAAAAAATAATTCATAATTGAAATCATCAAATATAGCCGTGAACTTTATTAGAATGATCATATATATCCTTACATGAATTTTCTTATATTAATAATAAAAAGATAACTTCACTTTTTTTTCCACTTTCATTATATGACATGATATATGTGAATAGTGGAAGCATATATGAGCCCTTCCTATAACAATATGAGTATGTGTGAAATATTTTCATAATGAGGGGCATATTAGCTCTAAATGACAAAATTAAGGGAATCAAGTCATTTTTCATAGTATATATTTTTATGGTTAAAGATAAAACAACCAGATTTAACCAATAACAATCTAACAAATAAATATCTCTTACTCATATTCGATTTGATTGTATTTAAAGAAAATTATATTGACTAAATTAATTTAAATTTAACTACAATTCAACATAAACTTAGTCATAAACACCCCACTTTTTCTAAAGGAAAAAAGAGATGAATAATTTTTTATTAAAAAGGAAATAGCATTCAATTAAATTTACTTAGTTAGTTAAAAACACTTAGTAGTACCCCCCCCTCCCCCCTCCCCCCCTTATTTGAATACTTGTGGTCAAAAAATAAAAAATGAAAATTAACACCATGGTCCCTTAGTTCCCTATAAATTGAGACACCAATTCACTAATTTTTTTTCCATCTGAAACTACTTCACTTTTCCTCCTCAAAATATATTTTTAAAAATTTATAATATGAAGAAGGGAAGTTCCATTTTTATGATACTTTTGGTCGCGACACTAGTCATTTTACTTGGCGAGTTATGGGTGGTAAAGGGAGTGACATGCAACGTGTCGGAGCTAAGTCCATGTGCCCCGGCGATTATTTCGGGAATGCCACCCTCAGTTGAATGTTGTGCTAAGTTGAAGGAGCAAGTACCCTGTTTTTGTCAATACATCAAGGATCCTAAGTATAAACCATATGTTGACTCTCCTAATGCCAAAAAAGTTTCTAAAGAATGTAACGTAACCATTCCCCAATGTTAAAATCGTTGGTCACTTAAGAGGGTGAAAATATATGGTAGAATGCTATAAATATCATTGTTTTATAAAGTACTTTATATCTATATGAATGATTCTGAAGCTTTTGATATATTTGATCAATATTTCTTTTGCGTACGTATTTGGTTCCACAAAATCTTCTAGATTTATATATGATGTTGGGTTATTTTGAACACCCTAATTTTTTTTTTTACTAAGATTGAGCCATCCTAATATGCATATAAGATTTTGTTAGAAGATTCTTAATTGAACACAGATTTTAAAACCAATTCCTTAGTGTGAAAATATATTTGAAGATGAGTTGAGGTCATCAGAAGAACCCTCTAGTGCAAAGTTAACTTAAAAACTTCCTTACTGATTGAGTTTTGATGCATGACTATATAAATTTAGGTGACCCAATAAAATGTACGTTGTATATATATATGGTGGGGTCAATTCTAAGTGTTTAAAGCATATTAGATGTGGTCTAGAGTCATAAGGATCTTCTATATCAAGTCAAGTCTAAAGAATTTCAATCGACTAAATTTTCGTATGAATTTTTAGAAGGGTCAACTTCAATTAACCTATCTCCTATAATATAAAAATTTAGGAATCCCACAACCTATCAAAACAAAGGTCTCTGAATCCTCTTTCCAAAACCACCAAGATTGCCTCATTTGGGGTTTGGAGTATACAAATAGTTATGAGCCCTGCAGTAAGACCTTATCGAGCAAAGTTTTAGTAACCCGTGATTTAGCTGGGCTAGGCTAAGATTTTTGGAGCCCATTTTAAAAATGAATTTTTTAGCCTGGCCTGAATAAATCTATTAATTTGTGGAGTTTTTTCAATATAGGTTGGACCGACCAGTGGGCTGAGTTAAAAATAAAAATAAAATAGAGTGTTAAAAATAATAAGAGTCAAAACTCAAAGTTCATTTGAAATTTAGATACAAATTACATTTTAATAATATGCAATAGTAACACTAATACAATGTAATATTATCATATTGCTACTTATTTTAATATTATTAAGTTATATTTAATTTAAAAATTTATAAAAAAGATACCTTAGTAAAAATGTTAGCTGATCAAGCAAGGCATGCAACCCATGCATTGATGAGTAGGGATAACTATCTTTTGGCCCAAGACAAAAAAGGGTCATCCTAGCCCGACCCATCAAATTCCAAAATGTATATGGGCTAGCCCGGATGGGGTGGACCAGCCGGTATTAACAGTTTTATACATGTTTTGCCATAAATTTTAATTTTATTTAAGATTTATGAAATTAGAGATAAAAATAAAATTATATATATACTTTTCCCTTATTAAAAAAATGGAAAGAGTACTCAATGAAATTACTGAGATGAAATTTAAAATCAGTTGTAAAAAAAACTGATTTTAATGCTTATGGCCCAAAATAATTAAAGATTAACACTATGGGCCCTTTAATTTATATCACATTATTGTATAATCCTTCCTTAGTTACCTATATATTGAGAGACAATTCACCAACTTTTCATTTCTTTTATCTCAAAATTTCATAAAATTTCTAAAATGAAGAAGGGTAATTCCATTTTCGCGATATTTTTCATCATGGCACTTGTTATTTTACTTGGTGAATTGTTGACACTCGAGGCAATGGCATGTAACATCGTGGAACTAGACCGTGTTTCAATGCGATCGTCTCTGTGACATGTGCTAAAATGAAAGAGCAAGAGCCTTGTGTTTCTGAGTACTTTAAGGATCCAAAGTTGAAGCCATTTGATAAGTATACTGATAATGCCATGAAAGTTGCTAAAAAATATGGAATATCTAATCTCAAATGTTAAATCATAACGACAAATTAAATAAATCGTAGAATGATTAAAATGTTGTCAATTTATAAGCCTTTTTTGGTATTTTATACCTAAATAAATGTTCTTTTTTTTAATATATGTGTATGCATATCTTATGAAACTTTGATTTATTTTAAAAGAATGTGCATAACTAGCCATTTTCCTTTTAATGAAGTAATCATTTTAAATCATAAAAGGCCCATGTTTCTAGGTATATTGTAACGCCCGGTAATACAACCAAAATACTCCTAGAGGAGGGAGGTGCGTAAACTGCGTCTTTAGATGTTTGTAAGAAAAATTCGAGGCCAAATTTGTGATCAACACAAAAAAATGAGTGAGGGAAGGGTCTCAGTCGATTTTTAGAGCCACCAAGTCAAAATATAATTTTTCATTCTGAAACGAAAAACAGTGAAGGTGCGCAACAGAGCAGCGTTACTTACCTATCGCGGAGAAGGACTTATGTTTTTTCAAAAAATTTCGATGGGATTAAGAAAACCCGTTCGGAAATTTTTAGCAAAACATATACTGGTACGTGACAAGTGTGTGTCGCAGACTGAGTCACTCCGAGTCTGGAAAAATTTCGAAAATTTTTGAGGGGAAATTTGGTTCATTCCTAACACTTTCTAAAGTCCATATATGACTAATATAAGTCATTTTCACGAAGAAAGGGTTCAAGACCCCATCCTAAATCCTCTTCCTAACAACACTAATAAGCTAGGGCTTGAGGAGAGTAGAGGAGAATTGAGATTGAAGAGTTCAAGAGGAGATCCCAAAAGAGAGATTTTTGTTAGAAATCATCCCATGTATGTAAGGCTAACCTAAAGGCATGAACTTGTTCTTCCATGTGCCCTTTTGATTGAATTGAGTCCATAATCAATGATACTGAGTCTATATGTGAAAATCCTTGAGTATTCTACTGAGATTTTACTTATTCCATGTATTTTCTTTAATTGATGATCATCACAAACTTGAGTTACTGCATAAATGGTTTTCATTAATGATTTCACTAAACTCAATGTGTATTTTATTAAAGATTACAAGAATGAACTTAGGGGATGGGTCTAGAGCCTTAACAATACTGATGTACTTGATGGTTGTGGTTGTGGTTTGAATGTTGAGAGTGTTAATGATGATGTTGATGAGAATGATATTCTTGAGTCTTAAAAAGCTTGAAATTTAATTCTAGAATGCTTCGAGTCCAAGAGTTGATGTTGATGAGACAAATTGACGTACTATGTCCCTATGGGACTGATGATGAGAAATCTTGATATTGATGTTTTATGAACATGTCGAGTTCTGGGAGGCGTATTGAGCACCAAAATGGGTAAGAGTGAGTCCCATTCGGACTCATTAACTACGTGCCAACGTAGGAGAGGATTGAACCGTAAAACGGATGCTTCCTTTGTCCTAAAAGAGGACTGATGTTATTTACAGTGGATCCACTGATGTTGATGTCCTTTTCCCTTGCAAGGTACTGGATATATGTGGCAAGGACATCGCTTCATTGTATCATCACCAGCTCATAGGTGATTGTTGTCGGTTAAGAAACTTTTAGTTTTGTTCCTCACTAATAGAACTCTGATGTTGATGTGATGGTATGAGTTTTGATAGATGTTGATGATTTATTGTCTACTCTTTATCCTTGTCCTATACGGGCATTGGTCCTTCGAGTTGAGTTGAGTCAGGTTTCCTTGAGATGAGTCTTATTTTTCTTTATGTTTAGATGAGATGTTGATGGGTCATTTGTCTACTCTTTATTGTTGCTTTAGATAGACAATTGACATTCTGATGGAGTATGATTTTGAGTTGATGTTACACCGATATTATTCTACCTGTGTTGTTATATTCAGCCATCTTACATACCGTACATTTAACGTACTGACACCACTCGGTGCTACATCGTTTCATGTTGCAGATACAGGAGGTAGAGGACTTCAGCAGACACATCATTGAGGTTTTGAGGTTTCTAATTCCAGCCATTGGTGAGCCCTTCTTGCTATCCGGAGGAGCCTTTTTCTTTATCAATTATTTGATTTTATTGAGTTGGGTAGCCATGGCCTATCCTAGTTCCATCTTTGAATGTTGAGTTGAGGTAGAGGCTTCATAGACTAGAGTTGAGGATTTGATGTTGGGGTTTTTCCCCTCCTTGAGTTTAGTTAGTAAAAATATTTACTTATCTTAGATGTTGAGACTGAGATTGTTGGCCTATGACCCTTTTTATTGATTTAGAATTGATTGAGAGGCTCACTACCTTTATTTTTTATCCTACTACTTTCCACTATGTTTGATATTGAATGACTGGCTTGAGATCGAGTGGTTTGCTTAGGGACTAGCAATGCTCTCTGGGTGTCGGCCATGCCTAGGGTACCCTCTCGGGGTGTGACAAAGTTCAAGAGCCCTAGGGAGTCTATTAAGCCGTGTCCAGTAGAGTCTTGTTTATGTGTGTGTTGTGCACCACACTTCATAAACCGGATGCTATAGGACATTAGGAAGGGTTACACTTCTCATGTAATCAGAGTTCGTGCGATAGAGTTTGACTCTATAAAACTCTCTTCTAATTTGTGTGTTACGCGTTTGCATATCATGCCTCCTAAACGTACTGCTGCCCAAAGAGATGCCTCAACCCCAAACACTGAGAATCCCCCACCAGAGGCCCCTACTCAGACTGAGACGAGGAGATAGGGCCGACCTGCCAGAGCTACTGAGATTTCACAGGACCTCCTGCTCAGTGAGCCTCCACCTCAGAGTTGGACTTCAAAGGAGCCATTGCTATGCTCACGTAACTAGTGGCCTCCTAGAGTAACTGTCGAGGCCCCAAGGCCCCTAGCTCTAGTTCGCAAGATCCCAAGGCTGGAACCAGGCTCATAGATTTCTTGATGATGAACCCACAAAACTTTATTGATGAGATGTGCAAGGTCTTGAGGGCTATGCATGCGATTGAGGTTGAGGGAGTTGAACTTACCTCCTATCAGCTTAAGGATGTTGCGAACGTCTGGTATAACCAATGGGAAGATAGTCGAGGTGAGAATGTTGTGCTTGCTGAGTGGGATGAGTTTGAGAGTGCTTTCCTCGACCACTTATTTCCCCAAGAATTGAGGGAGGCAGAGGTTGAGGAGTTCGTGAACCTGACGCAAGAGGGGTTGACTGTTAAAGAGTACAGCCTCAAGTTCATTCAGCTGTCCCGATATGCCCCAAAGATGGTCCTGGATATGAGAGCGAGAATGAGAAAGTTCGTGTTTGGATTGGGCAGGCATGTAAAGAAGGAGTGTAGGGCAGTTTTGCTGATCCAAGGTATGGACATCTCTAGACTTATGGTCTATGTCTAACAAACTGTGGAAGACAAGAAGAAGGAAAGGGAAGAGCAGTAGAGCAAGAAGGCCAAATCGGTAGGGCATGAGCCTAGCCAACATAAGCAAAATAAGGGTGACAAAATTTACTTTCAGTGAAGGTATTCTATCAAGAAGGGTAAATGGTAATTTTCTATTCTTATCTTGCATATGAGGGGCATGCCTATGGACAAGTCATGCACCTCATGTTGATTCCTGTTCATGTTGAGTTGATGAGAAGTGGTAACTGCATTTAGCGATTTTGATCTAATCTCACAGATCTAAGTATTTCCAATCCTATTTTATACGACATGTGACTTGAGTTTTGCACTATGTAAAGTTCCATGAACTCATTATGGACCCTAAAAGATAAGGGAGATCATATCATTTAATGAATAATCTCATATCAATTTTCTTGAATGAATCATGCTTATGATCTTTCATTCTAAGCCCTTACAGTAATCCTCCTTTCCAGTCTTGATAGCAATTTTGATGATACTAGATGAGTTATGGTTGATAAGAGAGAGTGAGTGTTCTTGATTATAATAATTTTATTGCACTAGTTTCGTTTAAGGTTATAGACATGGAGGAGGAGCGAGATGAGATTTTGATATGTGCAATAGATAGGAAAGAGGATATTGGTGTATATTTTGGTAAGAGTCAATGCGATTGTGGTTGTAGAGGTGCTATGGTAGGTTTGAGAATTCTCAAGTGATGTTGACCTCACAGACGTCATAAAGTTATTAGTATGATAGGCTTGGATGTGTGATTATCCTAATGTGAGTGATTGTAGTAGACTATTCACAACCTTTGGTTGAGGGTTTGGAGTAGAATTATTGGAGTGATGAGAAGTAGTATCCTTTAAGTGCAAGTCCTCACAAAGGTATAGAACAGGAATTGTGTGGGTTAGATTTGCATGAGTATAATCATCTTATGGGCAGCACGTTGTGACTTTGAATTTAGCTTGAACTTTCTAAGAGCAGTAGACTTAGGATTTGATAAGAGAAGTAGGCTTAAATTAATGAAGTGTGGTACATGAGTAGGAGTGCATGGTCGAGAAGAGTTTCCATGCTTGAAAGCTATCAATATCCCTACATTAGACAAATAGTCTTCTCTAGAAAGCATAAGGAAGGTTAATAGAAACATTCAAGAATGCAACCTTTTTCTCATTAGTTATAATGGCCCTTTAGGTCATTTCTGTTTTTTTAAGTATTTTGTATCTGTTAGAGCTTGCTTTAAATGACTCTGAATCATTTGTGACTCATTGACGCTGACAGTTCGGTTGTCAAGTCGCTCGTTTGGAAGGTATGTAATTTTCCCTAATATAGGCTGATTTAAAGTTTTAAATGAGTTAATTTTAACTTTTTTTTTAAAAATAATGTAGAGGTATATTTGCTCGTTCTCACACTTGTTTTGAATTTTTTTATTTAACGACTAATTTGAATTTATTATTTTGATGATCAAATATTTTTTTCCTCTACTTTTCTTGTAAGATTTACTGTTGGTGCTCCAAAAAAGTTTTACAAATACCAAATCAAATTACACTATAGCCGCCGCAAATTTTTTTATTTTTTTTTCTCTTTTTCTCATTCACGCTTCTTTCTTTTATATATTTCTCTTATTTTTGATGTAAAGAATGAAAGAAATAAAATGAAATAAGAATAAGAAAATCAAGTAATGATAATCAAAGAAGTCAAAAAATAATTCTTATTTGAAAAATCAAATATAGATCCTTGAAAAGGAAAAACAAGATCAATGAATTTTATTAAAAATGATGTAGCATTCAATTAAATATACTAAATGGTGTGTATTTTTCGTAAAATAGACTGGTTTAAAGTTGTAAATGAGTTAATTTTAATTTTATAAAAAAATTAAAAAAAATCATGTAGAGGTACATTTGATCGTACTTTTTTTTATTCAACGACTAATTTGAATTTGTTATGATGATGATCAAATTTATTTTTTGCACTAATTTTCTTGTAAGATTTAACATAGGTGCTCCAAAAAACTTTTACAAATTCCAAAATCAAATTATAATATAGCCGGAAAAAATTAATTTTAGTTTTCTTTCTCTTTTTCTCATTCACTCTTCTTTGTTTTTATTCTCTTATTTTTGCAGTAAAGAAAGAAAGAAAATAAAATAAGAATAAGGAACTCAAATAATGATAATAAAAGAAGTCAAAAAATATTCATAATTGAAATCATCAAATATAGCCATGAACTTTATTAGAATGATCATATATATCCTTACATAAATTTTCTTATATTAAAAATAAAAAGATAACTTCACCTTTTTTTCCACTTTCATTATATGATATGATATATGTGAATAGTGGAATCATATATGAGCCCTTTCTATAACAGTATGAGTATGTGTGAAATATTTTCTTAATGAGGGGCATATTAGCTCTAAATGACAAAATTAAGGGAATCGAGTCATTTTTCATAGTATATATTTTTATAGTTAAAGATCAAACAACCAAAATTAACCAATAACAATCTAACAAATAAATATCTCTTACTCATATTCGATTTGAATAGATTTAAAAAAAATTAAGATTGACTAAATTAATTTAAATTTAACTACAGTTCAACATAAACTTAGTCATAAACACCCCACTTTTTCTAAAGGAAAAAAGAGATGAATAATTTTTTATTAAAAAGGATATAGCATTCAATTAAATTTACTTAGTTAGTTAAAAACCCTTTGTAGTACCCCCCCCCCCCCGATTTGAATACTTGTGGTCAAAAAATAAAAAATGAAAATTAACACCATGATCCCTTAGTTCCCTATAAATTGTGACACCAATTCAGTAATTTTTTTTCCATCTGAAACTACTTCACTTTTCCTCCTCCTCAAAATATATTTTAAAAATTTATAATATGAAGAAGGGAAGTTCCATGATACTTTTGGTCACGACACTAGTCATTTTACTTGGCGAGTTATGGGTGGTAAAGGGAGTGACATGCAACATATCGGAGCTAAGTCCATGTGCCCCGGCGATTATTTCGGGAACGCCACCCTCAGTGGAATGTTGTGCTAAGTTGATGGAGCAAGTACCTTGTTTTTGTCAATACATCAAGGATCCTAAGTATAAGCCATATGTTGACTCTCCTAATGCCAAAAAGGTTTCTGAAGAATGTAACTTAACCATTCCCCAATGCTAATCGTTGGTCACTTAAGAGGGTGAAAATATATGGTAGAATGCTATAAATATCGTTGTTTTATAAAGTACTTTATATCTATATGAATGATTCTGACGCTTTTGATATATTTGATCAATATTTCTTTTGCGTACGAGTTAGCAGCCAATAAACACATCTTAGTAATCCAATTTCACCCAAAATTAATATCCGGGCAGCAAGCTCGGAATTAGCAACCAAAGAGTATTCTTTCAACATTTCCGCTCCTAATCGTATATTCTAATACACATTCCATTATACATGTCATATCCAGCTATTTATAGTCCCATAACAGCATTACAATAACTCATACAGTACAACATACAACAACTCTACACAACACGCAAGTAGACAACGCAACATTGCGTCCTTCCGCTACACTTCAACGTCAACCATTCCAAATCCGTTTCAACCTCAACCAAACTGTCCTCAGCATATTTACACTCAATTACAGTCCTATGAGCCATCCTAATATGCATATAAGATTTTGTTAGAAGATTCTTAATTGAACACAGATTTTAAAACCAATTCCTTAGTGTGGAAATAGATTTGAAGATGAGTTGAGGTCATCAGAAGAACCCTCTAGTGCAAAGTTAACTTAAAAACTTCCTTACTGATTAAGTTTTGATGCATGACTTTATAAATTTAGGTGACCCAATAAAATGTACGTTGTATATATATGGTGGGATCAATTCTTAAGTGTTTAAAGCATATTAGATTTGGTCTAGAGTCATAAGGATCTTCTATATCAAGTCAAGTCTAAAGAATTTCAATCGACTAAATTTTCGTATGAATTTTTAGAAGGGTCAACTTCAAATAACCTATCTCCTATAATATAAAAATTTAGGTATCCCACAACCTATCAAAACAAAGGTCTCTGAATCCTCTTTCTAAAACCACCAAGATTGCCTCATTTGGGGTTTGGAGTAAATAGTTATGAGCCCTGCAGTAGGACCTTATCGAGCAGAGTTTTAGTAACCCGTGATTTAGCTGGGCTAGGCTAAGATTTTTGGAGCCCATTTTAAAAATGAATTTTTTAGCCTGGCTCGAATAAGCCTTCTAATTTGTGGAGCTTTTTCAATATGGGTTGGACCGACCAGTGGGCTGAGTTAAAAATAAAAATAAGATATAGTGTTAAAAATAATAAGAGTCAAAACTCAAAGTTCATTTGAAATTTAGATACAAATTACGTTTTAATAATATGCAATAGTAACACTAATACAATGTAATATTATCTTATTGCTACTTATTTTAATATTATTAAATTATATTTAATTTAAAAATTTATAAAAAAAAGATATCTTAGTAAAAATGTGAGCTGATCAAGCAAGGCCTGCAGCCCATGTATTGATGAGTTGGGATAACTATTTTTTGGTCTAAGAGAAAAAAGGGTCAACCCAGCCCGGCCCATCAAATTCCAAAATGTATATGGGCTAGCCCGGATGGGGTGGATCAGCCGATATTAATCGTTTTGTACATGTTTTGCCATAAATTTTAATTTTATTTAAGATTTATGAAATTAGAGATAAAAATAAAATTATATATATACTTTTCCCTTATTAAAAAAATGAAAAGAGTACTCAATGAAATTACTGAGATGAAATTAAAAATCAGTTGTAAAAAAAACTGATTTTAATGCTTATGGCCAAAAAAATTTAAAGATTAACACTATGGGCCCTTTAATTTATATCACATTATTGTATAATCCTTCCTTAGTTACCTATATATTGAGAGACAATTCACCAAATTTTCATTTCTTTTATCTCAAATTTTCATAAATTTTCTAAAATGAAGAAGGGTAGTTCCATTTTCGCGATATTTTTCATCGCGGCACTTGTTATTTTACTTGGTGAATTATTGACACTCGAGGAAATGGCATGTAACATCGTGGAATTAGACCGTGTTTCAATGCGATCGTCTCTGTGACATGTGCTAAAATGAAAGAGCAAGAGCCTTGTCTTTTTGAGTTCTTCAAGAATCCAAAGTTGAAGCCATTTGATAAGTATACTGATAATGCCATGAAAGTTGCTAAAAAATATGGAATATCTACTCTCAAATGTTAAATCGTAACGACAAATTAAATAAATCATAGAATGATTAAAATGTTGTCAATTTATAAGCCTTTACTGGTATTTTATACCTAAATAAATGTTTTTTCAAATATATGTGTATGCATATCTTATGAAGCTTTGATTTATTTTAAAAGAATGTGCATAACTAGCCATTTTCCTTTTAATGAAGTAATTATTTTAAATCATAAAAGGCCCATGTTTCTAGGTATATTGTAACGCCCGGTAATATTACCAAAATATTCCTAGAGGAGGGAGGTGCGTAAACTGCGTCTTTAGATGTTTGTATGAAAAATTTGAGGCCAAATTTGTGATCAACACAAAAAATTGAGTGAGGGAAGGGTCTCGGTCGATTTTTAGAACCACCAAGTCAAAATATAATTTTTCATTCTGAAATGAAAAACAGTGAAGGTGCGCAACAGAGCAGCGTTGCGCACCTATCGCGGAGAAGGACTTATGTTTTTTCAAAAAATTTCGATGGGATTAAGAAAACCTGTTCAAAATGTTTTTGCAAAACATATACTGGTACGCGACAAGTCCGTGTCGCAGACTGAGTCACTCCGAGTCTAGAAAAATTTCTAAAATTTTTGAGGGGAAATTTGGTTCATTTCTAACACTTTTTAAAGTCCATATATGACTAATATAAGTCATTTCACGAAGAAAGGGTTCAAAATCCCATCCTAAATCCTCTTCCTAACAACGCTAACAAGCTAGGGCATGAGGAGAGTAGAGGAGAATTGAGATTGAAGAGTTCAAGAGGAGATCCCAAAAGAAAGATTTTTGTTAGAAATCATCCCATGTGTGTAAGGCTAACCTAAAGGCATGAAATTGTTCTTCCATGTGCCCCTTTTGATTGAATTGAGTCCATAATCGAAGATAATGAGTCTATATGTGAAAATGCTTGAGAATTCTACTGAGATTTTACTTATTCCATGTATTTTCTTAAATTGATGATCATCACAAACTTGAGTTACTGCATAAATGGTTTTCATTAATGATTTCACTAAACTCAATATGTATTTTATTAAAGATTACAAGAATGAACTTAGGGGATGGGTCTAGAGCCTTAACAATACTGATGTACTTGATGGTTGTGGTTGTGGTTTGAATGTTGAGAGTGTTAATGATGATGTTGATGAGAATGATATTCTTGAGTCTTAAAAAGCTTGAAATTTAATTCTAGAATGCTTCGAGTCCAAGAGTTGATGTTGATGAGACAAATTGACGTACTATATCCCTATGGGACTGATGATGAGAAATCTTGATATTGATGTTTTATGAACATGTCGAGTTCTGGGAGGCATATTGAGCACCAAAATGGGTAAGAGTGAGTCCCATTCGGACTCATTAACTACGTGCCAACGTAGGAGAGGATTGAACCGTAAAATGGATGCTTCCTTTGTCTAAAAGAGGACTGATGTTATTTACAGTGGATCCACTGATGTTGATGTCCTTTCCCCTTGCAAGGTACTGGATAGATGTGGCAAGGACATCGCTTCATTGTATCATCACCGGCTCATAGGTGATTGTTGTCGGTTAAAGAAACTCCTTGTTAGGTTCCTCACTAATAGAACTCTGATGTTGATGTGATGGTATGAGTTTTGATGGATGTTGATAATTTATTGTCTACTCTTTATCCTTGTTTTGGACGGGCATTGGTCCTTCGAGTTGAGTTGAGTCAGGTTTCCTTGAGATGAGTCTTATTTATTTTTTATGTTTAGATGAGATGTTGATGGGTCATTTGTCTACTCTTTATTGTTGCGTAAGATAGACAATTGACATTCTGATGGAGTATGATTTTGAATTGATGTTACACCGATATTATTCTACCTGTGTTGTTATATTTAGCTATCTTACATACCGTACATTTAACGTACTGACACCACTCGGAGCTGCATTGTTTCATGTTGCAGATACAGGAGGTAGAGCACTTCAGCAGACATATCACTGAGGTTTTGAGGTTTCTAATTCTAGCCATTGGTGAGCCCTCCTTGCTATCCGGAGGAGCCTTTTCCTTTATCAGTTATTTGATTTTATTGAGTTGGGTAGCCATGGCCTATCCTGGTACCATCTTAGACTGTTGAGTTGAGGTAGAGGCTTCATAGACTAGAGTTGAGGATTTGATGTTGGGGTTATTCCCCACCTTGAGTTTAGTTAGTAAAAATATTTACTTATCTTAGATGTTGAGACTGAGGTTGTTGGCTTATGACCCTTTTTACTGATGTAGAATTGACCGAGAGGCTCACTACCTTTATTTTTTATCCTACTACTTTCCACTATGTTTGATATTGAATGACTGGCTTGAGATCGAGTGGTTCGCTTAGGGACTAGCAATGCTCTCTAGGTGTCGGCCATGCCTAGGGTACCCTCTCGGGGTGTGACAAAGTTCAAGAGCCCTAGGGAGTCTATTAAGCCGTGTTCAGTAGAGTCTTGTTTATGTGTGTGTTGTGCACCACACTTCATAAACAGGATGCTATAGGACATTAGGAAGGGTTACACTTCTCATGTAATCAGAGTTCGTGCGATAGAGTTTGACTCTATAAAACTCTCTTCTAATTTGTGCATTACGCGTTTGCATATCATGCCTCCTAAATGTACTGCTACCCAAAGAGATGCCTCAACCCCAAACACTGAGAATCCCCCACCAGAGGCCCCTACTCAGACTGAGACGAGGAGATAGGGCCCACCTGCCAGAGCTACTGAGATTTCACAGGACCTCCTGCTCAGTCAGCCTCCACCTCAGAGTTGGACTTCAAAGGAGCCATTGCTATGCTCACGTAACTGGTGGCTTCCTAGAGTAACAGTCGAGGCCCATAGGCCCCTAGCTCCAGTTTGCAAGATCCCACTGCCAGAACCAGGCTCATAGATTTTTTTTGATGATGAACTCGCCAGTTTATACAGGGTCAAAGGTTGAAGAGGACCCACAAAACTTTATTGATGAGCTGTGCAAGGTCATGAGGGCTATGCATGCGATTGAGGTTGAGGGAGTTGAACTTACCTCCTATCAGCTTAAGGATGTTGCGAACGTCTGGTATAACCAATGGGAAGATAGTCGAGGTGAGAATGTTGTGCTTGCTGAGTGGGATGAGTTCGAGAGTGCTTTCCTTGACCACTTATTTCTCGAAGAGTTGAGGGAGGCAAAGGTTGAGGAGTTCGTGAACCTGAAGCAAGAGGGGTTGACTGTTAAAGAGTACTGCCTCAAGTTCATTCAGTTGTCCTGATATGCCCCAGAGATTGTCCTGGATATGAGGGCGAGAATGAGAAAGTTCGTGTCTGGATTGGGCAGGCATGTAAAGAAGGAGTGTAGGACAGTTTTGCTGATCCAAGGTATGGACATCTCTAGACTTATGGTCTATGTCTAACAAACTGAGGAAGACAAGAAGAAGGACAGGGAAGAGCAGCAGAGCAAGAAGGCCAAATCGGTAGGGCATGAGGCTAGCCAACATAAGCAGAATAAGGGTGACAAAACTTACTTTCAGTGAAGGTCTTCTAGCTATGCACCCTCTGTGGCAAATGCACCCATTCAACAAAACAAGTAAGATAAAAAATCTTATGGTCACCGAAATTTCAAAGCTCAAGGTCCTCAGTCCCAAGCTAGCGTGACCCAAGGCCCGAGAGGAAAGTCACCCTGTGGAAGATATGGCAAAATTCACCTAGTCGTGAGATCACAAATGCTTGTTATACATACGGATAGACCAGCAACTTTTAGAGTGAATGTCCTACGAGGAGATGGGGTGATGGGAATAACAAAGCACAGTTGTTTGCAGCACCCCCTGCGGGCAACCATCAGAAGGGTACTACTACAGGTACAGAAGGCGAGACAAACCATCTGTATGCGATGGGTAATCGACAAGATCAGAAGGTTGCACTAGATGTTGTTACGGGTATGCTTCGAGTGTTTTCTCACAATTGTTATGCATTGCTAGACCCGGTTGCCACTTTATATCTTGTGACTCCCTATGTGGCCAATAGATTTGAGATTCTTCCAGAGTTTTTGTTGAGCCTTGTACTGTTTCCACTCCTACTGGTGAGTCTATCTTAGCTGAGAGGGTCTATAGAGATTGTGTAGTATCCATCTATCATAGGGATACTCTGGCTGACTTGGTAGAGTTGGAGACAATTGACTTTGATGAAATCCTTGGTATGGATTGGCTCCATGCCTATTATGCCGCAATAAATTGTAGAACTTGAGTTGTCAGGTTCCAATTTTCGAATGAACCGGTTCTAAGGTGTAAAGGAAGTTCTGTTGCACCCAAGGGTAAGTTTATTTCCTACCTGAGGACTAGGAAATTAATCTCTAAAGGTTGTATTTACCACCTCGTGCGAGTTGAGTCTGATGATATTGAGTCCCCTACAATTTAGTTAATTCCGATTGTGAACGCGTTTCCTGAAGTGTTCACTGAGGATTTACTTGTAGTCCCTCTTGATAGGGAGATAGACTTCGGGATTGATGTTCTTCCCAGTACATAGCCTATTTTAATTCCATTGTATATGATGGCACTTGCTGAGTTGAAAGAGTTGAAAGTGCAATTGAGGGATCCGCTAGAGAAGGGCTTGATTAGGCCAAGTGTTTCTATTTGGGGTGCTCCCGTTCTGTTTGTGCGAAAGAAAGATGGGTCTCTCAGAATGTGCATAGACTATAGGCAACTGAAAAAGGTCACAATCAAGAATAAATATCCTCTCTTAAGGATAGATGATCTGTTTGACCAACTTCAGGGTGCCTCATATTTTTCAAATATAGACCTCAGATCGGGTTACCATTAGTTGAAGGTGAGGGAGTGTGACATTCCAAAGACAATTTTTAGGACTAAATATGGCCACTTTGAGTTCTTGGTCATGTCCTTTGTGTTGACAAATGCACCTGGAGACTTCATGGACTTGATGAATAGAGTATTCAGACCCTATCTTGACATGTTTGTAATAGTGTTTATCGACGACATTTTGGTGTATTCGAAAGATGAAGAGGAGCATGTTTCCCCTTAGAGTTGTCCTTCAGACTCTTAAGGACCATGAGTTGTATGCAAAGTTCTCGAAATGTGAGTTTTGGCTCAAGTCAGTGGCTTTCCTAGGCATGTGGTTTCGGGTGATGGTATCCGAGTAGATGCCCAGAAGATTGAAGTGGTTTAAAATTGGCCAAGACCGACCTCCAACATAAGAAGTTTCTTGAGGTTGGTAGGATACTACTGCAGGTTCGTTGATGGATTTTCTTCCCTATCCGTACCATTGACCAAATTAACTTAGAAAGGTTAAATTTCAGTGGTCTGAGGAATGTGAGAAAAGCTTCAAAGTGCCATCGGAGAAAAGGTGTCAGGGTAGTCAAGACCTTCTTGTTGTGTAAAATCCTTAGCCACAATTCTAGCTTTATACCTTTCCACAGTGCCATCGGATTTCTAATTCACCTTGTACACCCATTTACAGTCAATAGGCTTCTTTCCTATAGGTAAGTCAACTATATCCTAAGTGTGATTATCAATAAGAGCCTACAACTCAAGGTTCATTGCCTTAACCTAGGTTGGATCCTGAGAGGCTTGATGAAAAGAAGATGGTTCTGGGACTGAAGACATAAGGGATAAGCAGGAGGCATAAATAAGTGATAGAGAAGTGTAGGACAAGAAATTTGAAATATGATAAAGACATGAGGTAGAGTTAAGGTAGGCATAACCATTGAGCTAACCAGGAATCTCGGTATGTCTAGAAGACCTTCTAAGAGGTACAATGGGATCTGGGGAAGAATTAGGAGGGTTAGAAACACCAGACGGATGAGTATCATGAAGGTGAGAAGGATTTGCTAAGAAGGGATCAGAAATAAGAGTGGATATGGTAGTAATAATAAAAGGCAAGTCAATTAAGTAAACAAAGTTAGAGTCCATGGGAATTAATTTGGGATTAGGGGTATTTATCTGTGAGACTAAGGGGTCAGTAATCACCACAGGGTATGAGAATGGAGCAGGTTCAAGGAAAGTATGCTTAGAGAATTTAAAAGGAAAAATAGATTCATGAAAAGTGACATCTCTACTAGCAAATTCTCCAACTCAACCAAATCAACAAGAGTATCCCTATGATGGATAGACACTACAACAGCTCTATAGATTCTCTCAGCTTGATAGACTCTCCCACTAAAGTAGAAATATCAAAGGGTTCAAGAAGACTCTTAGGGGTCTATCAAATCTACCGGCCACATAAGGAGATACAAACGACAATGTGGCACCCGGATCCATCAAAACATAATAATCAAAAGTAAAGACTCGAATCATACTCTTCACAACATCTGGGGAGTTCTCTTGATCTTGGAGACTACCCATGGCTTACAAGCGGTTTGTTGCTCCGTCTACGCCTGACGTTGTGGCCCTCTGGTTTTTTCTAACTGGTGGGGCTGGTGTAGTAGATTGAGCTCGGTCAGCCCACTTCGGACAATCTCTTTGATAGTGACCCGCTTGGCTATATCTATAACACATATCATTCCCATCATGACATTACCCGAAGTGCATCTTGCCACACTTATCACACGCTGGCTTACCCTACGAACCTTGAGCCACACTAGCTTGCGACTGAGGTCCATGATTTCCCACATTCTGATATCTCTGATCATACCTGCCTCTTGGCGCATCCGCACTAGCAGATGATGGTGTTGGAAATCGGTTGGCATTACCCTTCCTCCCAACCTCATGGATGGATGTCTTAGCTTTCTTACGCTTGAACTCTTCCCTGTTATGTTGTCTCTCCTCATCAGCTTGTTGCACAAATGTCATTAGTCACCCGATGTCCATATCACTCACAAGCACGGCTCCTCTCCCTTCTCTCTTGGGTCCTCTATTCAACCCATCAATATACATTTCCATCCTTCCCCTCATGTCATCCGGAGCTTAGCGTGATAGTTGCGTGAACTTTAAACGATACTCTTGCACGGTCATAGAGCCCTGTTTCAGATTGAGGAACTCTCTTACCTTAGCTTCCCTTTTCTCTTTTGGGAAGAAGCATCCCAAGAAGGCTTCCTCGAACACTGCCCAAGTCAAACATGGAGCATCATTTCTTTTACCTTTCTTCCACAGGTCGAACCACAGTCGAGCCACACCCTTGAGTTGGTAAGCAACCAGTTCAACCCTATCAGCATCAGCCACATGCATCCCTTGGAACACCTTCTCAAGCTCCTCCAAATAGTTCTCAGGATCTTCTGTGGATGCAGTCCCCGTGAACTCAGGAGGATTCATCCTAAAAAATTCTCATACTGTAGAGCTGTCTTGAATATCGGGTCTACCCACTCCTTCTCTCACAGCAAGTGTTGCGATAGCCTGGTCTATAGCTTGAATAGCCTGGCGTAGTTCAGCATTGGAGACCTTATCTTGAAGGGGTTTTTCAACAGGGACAACTTTATCCATAGGCTCCTCGGGTACTTGAGGTTCAGGTGGATTACAGCTTGCCTGGCAGGATGTCCCCTTCCTCTGACGACTCTTCTAGGAGGCATGTTATCAATTATGCACGCGTTGAGCACGAATTAGAAGAGAGCTTTCACAGAGTTTAACTCCATCGCACAAATTTGAATGAGAAGAAAAGTGTAACAATTCCTAATGTCCTATAGCCTCCTGCTTATGAAATGTGGTCGACAACACACCCATAAGCAAGACTCTACTAGACACTGCGAATCTCAGATCTTCAATGGTGTGCTTGTTGACGATCTCTAGTACCTGTTCCTGCATCATAAAACAATGCAGTCTAAAAAGGATATCAGTACTTGGAATATGCTGGTATGTAAAATAGATGAGTGAAACAGAAATAGGTAGAATAATATGAAAGCAACATCAACTCAAAATAAATATCAAATCTCATCAAATCGTCAAATGTCTATCTATGCAAGAATAAAGAGTAGACAAGTGACCTATCAATCAATCAAACTCATCAATCAACTCAGGCTCATCTCAAAGGATCTTACCTCTTCTCATCTCATCTCATCTCATCTCAGAGGAGCTCGCCCCTTTTCGTCTCATCTCATCTCGACTCGAAGTACTCAAGGTAGGAAATTTATGGGAGTTTCTCTTATTCGACAACACTCACTTATGAGCCAGTGAATATACAACAATCACCCTGATGTTGCCACAGTGGTTCCAAACTTGCCAGGTGGGGAATGCTCAAAAACCATATCAGCTCACCCAATATGGAGTCAAAACTCAATAAGTCCTCTATTGTTTTAAGGACTATTACTCAAAAGGGAACCATAAAATATATGATGGTTCTATGCCTCACCTACGTTGGGCGACATAGTTTGATGAGTTTAAGTCGAACTAACTCTCACTCTTTCAGTGCTCGATACTCTTCCCATGACTCAATAATCATAAAACCTCCATCTCAACCAATCTCATAGGGACTCGAACCCCGTCATCGATAGGGACTCGAACCCCATCATTATTCAACTCATAGGGACTCTAACCCTTTTATCAATCAACTTATAGGGACTCTAACCCTTTCATCAATCAATCTCATAGGGACTTTAACCATTTCATCAATTAATCTCATCAATGGCTCAAGATTTAAAACAGTCAGTAGGAAACAATCGAAGAGACACATCGGTAGAGTTCATTTATAGAGACTAAATATACAATCAATTTCTATCAACTCATCATCATCCTCTCATCACAATCAACAACCTCAATTCAAGGCTCTAGACTTAATTCTCAAGTTCATTATGCACGCTTTTATAAATTAGTTATGCAGGGTTATGCAAATTCTCATAAAAATGTTTGATTTAAAAAAACAATTAGTATGATGATCATCAACATAGAAAATCATGAAAATTCAAATAAAATTTTAAGAAAAACCATCAAGGGTTCATGTATGTAGACTCTTGAACAATCAACTGATCTATGACCATCTACGGGGCACATGAGAGAACAATTCCATGATTTTTGTTTAGCCTTACATATCTTGGATGCAGCTATCAATTAGTCACATCAAAGATTTCTTCTCAAATCTCTCAAACTCAAGCTCTTCTCCTCCTTCGTCAAACCCTAGCCTTGGTAGATTATGGAATAGGAATTAGAATAGGGGGTTTTAGACCATTTTCACGTCAAAACGACCTTATTATATCATCTATAGAGTTTAAGAGGGGTGGGGAATTGACCAGAATGCTCCTCGTAAAAATATGAAATTTTCAGCTCGAAAAAGAGCGAGTGCGCAACGTGGACTGTTCGTGCACAATATATTTTTAGAACTAGTTTCTGAACGAGTTTTCTAAACCCCATCGAAAATTTTTAAAAAAATATAAGTGTTGGTCCACGATGGGTGCGTGATGCGCTCCAGTCGCACACCACCACCATTTTGTGCTTCGGATTGAAAAATTATCTTTTGATCGAGTCGCTCTAAAAATCGACCGAGACCATTTTCCCACTCAATTTTTTTTGATGATCATATATCCGGCCTCATATTTTTCATACAAGCATTGGAAGATGCGTTACGCTCATACCCTCACTCAAGGGGTATTTTTGTAATTTTATCGAGCGTTACAACTTGCAACCCATGTACTATTGAGTGGGGCTAACTATTTTTTGGCCCACAAAAAAGGGGTCAACCCGCCCTAACCCATCACATTCAAAATGTGTATGGGCTAGCCTGGATGGGGTGGACTAGCCGATATTAATAGATTTATACATGTTTTGCCATAAATTTTGATTTTATTTAAGATTTATGAAATTAGAGATAAAAACAAAATTATATTATACTTTTCCTTTGTTAAAAAAATGAAAAAGAGTACCCAATGAAATTTACTGAGATGGAGTTAGAAACCAGTTGTAAAATAATTCCTGATTTTAATACTTATGGCCCAAAAAACTTAAAGATTAACACTATGGGCCCTTTAAATCTATATCACATTATTGTATAATCCTTCCTTAGTTACCTATATATTGAGAGATAATTCACTAACTTTTCATTTTTTTTTATCTCAAAATTTCTTAAACTTTCTAATATGAAGAAGGTAGATCCATTTTCGCGATATTTTTCATCGCGACACTTGTTATTTTACTTCGCGATTTATTGACAAATGAGGCAATGACATGTAACGTCGTGGAACTAGACCGTATTTCGATGCGATCATCTCTGCGACATGTTGTGCTAAAATGAAAGAGCAAGAGTCTCATCTTTCTGAGTACTTCAAGGATCCAAAGTTGAAGCCATTTGATAAGTATACTGATAATGCCATAAAAGTTGCTAAAAAATGTGGAATACCTACTCTCATATGTTAAAATCGTAACAAAATATTAAATATATCATAGAATAATTAAAATGTTGTCAATTTATAAGCTTTTATTGGTATTTTATACTTGAATAAATGGTTTTATTTAAATATATGTGTATGTATATCTTATGAAACTTTGACTCATTTTAAAAGAATGTGCATAACTAGCCATTTCCTTTTCAATGAAGTAATCATTTTAAATCATAAAAGGCCCATGTTTCTAGGTACATATATTCAATTAAGAATAATACAATAGGGGAAAGGGTTTAAGCCTGAACTATGGACAGTTTAACTGAATATTCATTATGATTAAATTGTATTATTCCTTAAAACTTTGGATTACCCAAGTTTTTCCTATATTTAACTAGATCGTTTACAACTTGATTAACCTCTTTATTGCTATGCTTCATTTTGTTTTATCTTTGATTCAATAGTTGATACATAAAGTCTTGATACCCCTCTAAGCTTAATGTTGTATTTGATCACATGACCTATGTAACACTCATCCCCCACATTATTCCAACTTTTAAAGCCCAAAATTGTTCAAAAATCTGACTTGGTTTCGTAATAGTTGAATTCCATGAGAGGCATCTCAGAAGAAAATCCTAGTAACAGTTTTATATCTTCGAGTATAATATAACATGAGAGTTTAAGATGTATATGTATATAGCGATGCTCCGATCGTGTGGAGAGCTGTACTTCCAGCTAGCTTAGTAAAGAGGACCGATTCGCAAACTTAGAGAGATGGCCTATGAGCTAAGGGGGAGATTATGAGGGAATAATGAACCAAAGTAGGTCTTGAGCTTTCGATAGTGATGAGTTGATCAGGATACGACATCAATACTTTTCCATCTCATATGTTCCTTAAGTTTAGTCGAGGTTATATTCTATTCTTATCTTGTGTATGAGTGTCATGCCTATGGACGAGTCATGCACCTCATGTTGATTCCCGGTCATGTTGAGTTGATGAGAAGTGGTAACTACATTTAGCGATTTTGATCTTATCTCACAGATCTAAGTATTTCCAATCCTATTTTATATGACATGTGACTTGAGTTTTGCACTATGTAAAGTTTCATGAACTCATTATGGACCCTAAAAGATAAGGGAGATCATATTATGTTATGAATAATCTCATATCAATTTTCTTGAATGAATCATGCTTATGATCTTTCATTCTAAGCCCTTACAGTAATCCTCCTTTCTAGTCTTGATAGCAATATTGAAGATAGTAGATGAGTTATGGTTGATTATAGAGAGTGAGTGTTCTTGATTATAATAATTGTATTGCACTAGTTTCGTTTAAGGTTATAGACATGGAGGAGGAGCGAGATGAGATTTTGATATGTGCAATAGATAGGAAAGAGGATATTGGTGTATATTTTGGTAAGAGTCAATGCGATTGTGGTTGTAGAGGTGCTATGGTAGGTTTGAGAATTCTTAAGTGATGTTGACCTCACAGAGGTCATAAAGTTTTTAGTATGATAGGCTTGGATGTGTGTGTGATTGTAGTAGACTAACTACGACCTTTGGTTGAGGGTTTGGAGTAGGTTTATTGGAGTGATGAGAAGTAGTATCCTTTAAGTGCAAGTCCTCACAAAGGTATAGAACAGGAATTGTGTGGGTTATATTTGCATGAGTATAATCATCTTATGGGCAGCATGTTGTGACTTTGAATTTAGCTTGAACTTTCTAAGAGCAGTAGACCTAGGATTTGATAAGAGATGTAGGCTTAAATTAATGAAGTGTGGTACATGAGTAGGAGTGCATGGTCGAGAAGAGTTGACATGCTTGAAAGCTATCAATATCCCTACATTAGACAAATAGTCTTCTCTAGAAAGCATAAGGAAGGTTAATAGAAACATTCGAGAATGCAACCTTTTTCTCATTAGTTGTAATGGCCCTTTAGGTCATTTCTGTCTTTTTAAGTATTTTGTATCTGTTAGAGCTTTCTTTAAATGACTCTGAGTCATTTGTGACTCGTTGACGCTGACAGTTCGGTTGTCTGGTCGCTCGTTTGGAAGGTATGTAATTTCCCCTAATATAGGCTGATTTAAAGTTTTAAGTGAGTTAATTTTAACTTTTTTTAAAAAATAATGCAAAGGTATATTTGATCGTTCTCACACTTTTTTTGAATTTTTTTATTTAACGACTAATTTGAATTTATTATTTTGATGATCAAATATTTTTTTCCTCTACTTTTCTTGTAAGATTTACTGTTGGTGCTCCAAAAAAGTTTTACAAATACCAAATCAAATTACACTATAGCCGCTGCAAAAAAAATTATTTTGTTTCTCTTTTTCTCATTCACGCTTCTTTCTTTTATATATTTCTCTTATTTTTGATGTAAAGAATGAAAGAAATAAGAATAAGAAAATCAAGTAATGATAATCAAAGAAGTCAAAAAATAATTCATATTTGAAAAATCAAATATAGACTTGAAAAGGAAAAATAAGATCAATGAATTTTATTAAAAATGATGTAGCATTCAATTAAATATACTAAATGGTGTGTATTTTTCGTAAAATAGGCCGTTTTAAAGTTGTAAATGAGTTAATTTTAATTTTATAAAAAAATTAAAAAAAAATCATGTAGAGGTACATTTGATCGTACTTTTTTTTATTCAACGACTAATTTGAATTTGATATTATGATGATCAAATTTATTTTTGCACTAATTTTCTTGTAAGATTTAACATAGGTGCTCCAAAAAACTTTTACAAATACCAAAATCAAATTATAATATAGCCAAAAAAAAATTAATTTTAGTTTTCTTTCTCTTTTTCTCATTCACTCTTCTTTCTTTTTATTCTTTTATTTTTGCAGTAAAGAAAGAAAGAAAATAAAATAAGAATAAGGAACTCAAATAATGATAATAAAAGAAGTGAAAAAATAATTCATAATTGAAATCATCAAATATAGCCGTGAACTTTATTAGAATGATCTCACTACTAGAAATTCGGTATATTACCACGGTTCTATGGCAACGGTTAGACAACCGTGGCAATAGATAAATTATTGCCACGGTTAAAACCGTGGCAATATAATTTTGACCGTAGCAATAAAATTATTAAAAGAAACCGTGTTATTAGTACTTTAACCGTGGCTATAGATTTCCTTATGCCACGGTTTTTTTAAACCGTGGAAATAGAGTAACTATGGCCACGGTTAATTTTAGCAAAAAAATTAAACATTCCGGGAAATAAAAATATTTCCCTCCTCCACTAAAATTATTTTAACATTTCCCTCCACTTAAATAAAATTATTTCAGTACACTACTAATTCAGTAGTACACGACTCCTTCATCAGTACTATACGCGCGCGACTCCCTTTGAAGCAGATCCGAAATCGACGGCGATGATTCTGAAATTGAAGAAGAAATCGACACATGCAATAGTTGAAGAAGAAGAATTGAAGCCTGTTCTTGTTCTTCTTTGAGAAACGGAGTCGAATTTAGAGAAACAGAGTCGAAGCGCTGTTCTTGTTCTTCAAAGCGCTGTTCTTGTTCTCTTACAGGTAATTTTTCAGTTTTCCTTTTTGGGGGTTTTGCATTATTGTGTTATTTGAGCTTTTGATTGAAGTTTTGGGAGTAAAATTGTTTGGTTTTAACTACTTTGAGGTAATGGGTGTCTCTGAATGTAGCTAGGTTAGTAATGGGTGTCGATCAGTCGTTTTGAGGGTTAGAGAAACTTATTATGTTGCCAATAGAGCACCCTAGCCAAGAATCTGGTAACTTATTATGTTCCTCTCGAACTTATGATTTTAGATGTGACCAGTGTTTAGCTGAAATTGCATTTGACTCAAGGAGCCTACAAGTGAAGGAGGGATGGGAATGTATCAATATTTTTATTTTCATTATCTTTAAACTTGCATGTATTGTAATAATAATCTGTAATCATTTGCAGATGAAATAAAGGATCATTTAATGAAATATAGGTCGTTTATTTATGTCAGTGATAAAAGATATCGTTGTATTAGTTTGTGTGCTTCATGTCTCTTTTAAAGGCTAGGCCCTTTGCATATTGTTCAACAAATAATCTGGATTACTTGAACGTTGCAGGATGAGGTAAATGTTTAGCAGATGCTTTGAGTGAATAAATCTGATGCGTTTGTGTTTTATTCAATGTTGCTTTCATTCTTCAGGATATTCTGGAAAAGACCCAAACACTCTCATTGCGAGCTTTGGTAATTGATTCCATCCAAACAGTTTATCTGAAAGGAGTAACTGGAAGTGCAGGAGGTCTATCACAGGTTCACTATTTTGTACTACTTTTTGTATTATCACAGGTTCACTGTTTTGTGCTATATTTTGTAATAGTAAGAGGTTTACTGAGAGTTCATCCAAGCTTTTTATCCATTTGAATGGAAAGGGTGGCTCTAGATTCATTTGTTATTGAAATCTATCATGTGATGGAGCTTCCTATTAAAAAATCCCTTGTCTCAAGAGGAATAAGTCCCAGCGAACGAGAAATCTTGCTGATTATTCCCTTCACTTGTTGTCATTAGAGTAAGCACAGTAAACCTAAATTCGAGATGAATAAGTCCCAGCGAACGAGAAATCTTGCTTTAAGGTCTCTATGAATAATCCGTAGCCGAGAATCTTGATGGAGATACAATAAGCCACGTGCAATTCCATTTATGATGTCGAAACGCTTTGGCCAATCAAGTAATTTGCTCTTTGTTTCATCTATAAAATAAGCTTTCAATGAGTTAATTGTTATTGTGAACATAATTTTCCCTAGTTCTAGATGTACATGTTAATGACTAATGTAACAAAGTTAAATATGTTAGTTTAGCTTGTGTAGTAGGTGAGAGATCCAAACCAAATATGTATGAGTCCAAGCTTTTGTTAGACATGTATTCATAGATCAACATCTTTTCTTCTCCTTGAATGCAGCAACCTAGAAGTCTCACAAGATTTCTATGCTGAAGCTTGGAGATATAGATAACTTCATGCTAGAGATGTACAAATGTTAAGTTTGATATTTCGTGTATTTGTTTCTGGATGGAGGATTCTTATTTGATATTTTGTGTATAAACTCTTCTGGCATTGAATCCTTGCAACTGGGAGAAGTCTTAATATCCATATTTCATTTTTTTAGCTTATTTGGCTGTTGCTTCAGAATAACTGGTTTTTTTGCTTCTATCATGTGTTGATTGTATCAATCATCCTAATTTGTGCATTACTTACTTATTTATGTTTTGATTAATTTATTGCCTATACTATTTTGGTCATGTACGTAGGATATTAAATGGATATAGGAGATAAAAGTTGGATGGATCTCCGAAGATCTACCGATGAATATATTCATGGAGTTAATGATTTTCTTGATAAGGCATTTGAACAAGCTTCCCAAGGAAATGAAATATTGTGTCCTTGTAAGAAGTGCTTTAATCGTAATTGGCATTGTCGAAATGTAGTGGAGGATCATTTGATTTGTCATGGATTTGTTCATGGATACATCAAATGGGTTTTCCATGGAGAAGGTTTTTCCTCAAGAAATATGCCACAACCAACCAATGATGATGAAACTTCAAACATGCATGATGATTTTGGTAAAGTACTTCATGATACTTTTCAAAATGTAGAAGATCACCTAAGACATGAGGGAGTTCAAGAGGGAGCATTTGAAGATGCTAATAAATTCTTTAAAATAATAGAGGATGGTAAACAACAGCTTTATCCGGGGTGTAAAAATTTTTCTAAGTTGAGTTTCACCATCCGATTGTACTTGTTAAAATGCATTCACAAATTGAGTGATGTTGCCTTTTCAGACTTGTTAGACTTGATAAAAGAGGCATTTCCACTTGCTCAGATACCTGAGTCTTTTTACAAGGCAAAAAAGGTGATAGAAGATTTGGGTCTTAATTATCAGAAAATTCATGCATGTGCTAATGATTGTATGTTATTTTGGAAAGACAATGCAAAGTTAGATAATTGCTCTGTGTGTGGATCTTCTAGATGGAAGAATGTTCGGAATGACTTAACAAGTAAGGTCACTAAAATCCCGGTGAAGGTTTTGAGGTACTTTCCTTTAAAGCCTAGGCTTCAGAGAATATTCATGTGTTCTGAAACATCTATAGCTATGAGATGGCATGATACCGAGCGACCCAAAGATGGAAATCTAAGACATCCTGCTGATGGAGAAGCTTGGAAGGATTTTGATTCCCTTCACCCTGACTTTGCTAATGATGTTCGTAATATTAGATTGGGTCTTTCAAGTGACGGATTCAATCCATTTCGAACTATGAGCATTTCCCACAGCACATGGCCGGTTATGTTAATGAATTACAATTTATCACCATGGATTTGCATGAAGTCAGAGTATATAATGTTGTCAATGATTATTCCAGGTCCATCGGCACCCGGAAATGATATTGATGTATACTTACAACCACTGATTGAGGAGTTGAAAGAACTATGGGAAGTGGGAGTGAAGACATATGATGTTGTAGCTAACCAAACATTTATGTTGCGTGCAGCTTTACTGTGGACAGTTAGTGATTTTCCAGCATTGGCAATGCTTTCGGGATGGAGCACCAAGGGGAGATGGGCATGTCCCACTTGCAATCATAATACTTGTTCCCAATATCTCAAGCACAGTCGTAAGATGTGTTACATGGGTCATCGTGCATTTTTACCTCCTGATCATCCTTTTAGAAGAGATAAGAAATTATTTGATGGTAAAGAGGAGCATAAATCTGCACCGACGCCCTTATCGGGTGTACAAGTGCTGGAAGAACTTCGTGATTTCAAAAATATTTTTGGGAAGGGCAAAAAAAAAAGAAAGCGAAAGAATGAGAGTCCATGGAAAAAAAATCCATATTTTTTGAATTGCCATACTGGGCAACCAATAAGTTGAGGCACAATCTTGATGTAATGCACATAGAAAAGAATATTTGTGATAGTTTGCTTGGGACTTTATTGGATATATTTGGAAAGTCAAAAGATCATTTAAAATCGCGCTATGACTTGCGTGATATGGGGATACGCAGAGAGCTTCAACCAATGGAAGATTGTGATACTGGAAACATTCATCTGGCTAAAGCTTGTTTCTCTATGAAACCAGAAGAGAAACGACTATTTTGCACTGTTTTAAAAGATGCCAAATTGCCAAAAGGGTGTGCCTCTAATGTATCAAATCGTGTGCAAATGGAAGAGCTGAAAGTATCAGGATACAAAATTCATGATGCTCATTTCATACTACATTACTTGATCCAGATTGCAGTTCGGAAAGTGCTACCCAAGAATGTGTCTTTAGTCTTGATTAGGTTGGGAAACTTTTTTAAAAGCATATGTAAAAAGGTCATAAGAAGAAGCGATCTTGATAAGATGAAGGCTGAAATCATTGATATACAATGCGAGCTTGAAAAGATTTTTCCTCCATCCTATTTTGATATCATGTCACATTTGCCTATTCATCTAGTAGACGAAATTAAGCTTGGGGGTCCGACTCATTTGCGTTGGATGTATTCTTCTGAAAGAAATATGTGTGAATACAAGGGGCTTGTTCGTAATCGAAAAAATCCCGAAGGATCAATAGTAGAGGGTTGTAAAGGTGTAGAGTGTTTGACCTTTTGTTCGAGATACCTACCTGATGGGGTGAAAACAAGATTTAGTAGGTACCAAACTGAGGATGATGAGGACATTCAATTAGCGGGAGATGATGTTTCACCTTTATTTCCTAAGACAGGTCATCCAATTGGAAGTAAGAACAAAAGGAAAGGCAAGACTTTTAATATGGAGCATGGTGTGTGGTCTGCAGCACATCGATACACTCTGTTTAATACCAGTGATGAAAAAGTTGATGCATTTATCAAGTAAGTATTGAAACTTCATTTATATGTTATGATTAATGTGTTTTGAATTTCATTAATAAGTACATATTGATTAAATTGCAATACATGCTTGCAGGGAACATAAGAGTTTAGTTGATACTCGTAACAGAGGAAGTGCCTGGGTAAAAGCACAGATCCATAGTAGAGAATTTAGTGATTGGTTTAGGGACAAAGTTAAAAATATTGAAGTGTCCAATCATTTAAGATGGCTTGGCAAAGGACCTAATTTTGTGGCTAAAAGATATACTGGATATTTCATTAATGGATATCGTTTCCATACGAAGACACGGGATGCTCCTTGCAAAACTCAAAATAGTGGAGTGACTTTGTCAGCCACAACAGATAGTTTTGCTAGTGCTAGGGATCAAAATCCTGTCGATGGAATGGTTATCTATTATGGAATTATTCAGGACATCATTGAGATTGATTATTGGAGTTGTTTTAGTGTTGTACTTTTCAGATGTGATTGGTTTCATAATGAAGTTGATGAATATGGCTTGACTCGGGTGTACTTCAATAAAAAATGTTGTACGGATGATCCTTTTGTACTAGCATCTCAAGTACATCAAGTTTTTTATGTGGAAGACCCAATTGAGAAAAATGTTTATTACGCAAGAAATAAAGTTCCAGTAGATTTGTATGATTTGGAGGAAGAGAATTGTCCTAATATTGAAGAAACATTTTGGAGGGAAACCAATGATGATTTTGTTTCTTCAGAAAGATTAGTCGATGTAGATGTTAGATGGGCGAGGGAAGATCTCCCAGTTGATATCATTGATGCGCCTTCCATCTCACACGATTCACAAGATGTACCTTCGGAAGAATCGGAAGAGGAAGATGACTTCGATGATACTGATTGGGATTGGATGGAGGCCGATGATTGACAAAGGATCTTCCGACCTACTTCAAATACATACTCTTCTTCATTTTTTTTCAGTGAGTAATGAATACCCTATTGAGTTGCATCTTATCAATTACGAATGTCGATTGGACTCTATTTTCTATGTTTGTTTTCCATTGCTATTAATGTGATTTTTTCAACTTGTCTAAATTAGTCTCATTTCAATAATACGCACGTGCTATGTATTGTTGCATATATTATTAAGCCTAATTTTCTCTTTTATTCCTTTTCAGTGTTCTTCCTTCAAAGTTTCTCCGGAGAATCTTCAACTGATCTAATTTTCCTTCCAGAATGAAATTTTGGTTCTACTTCCCACTTTGTAGTCTGTGTTTTTGTTTAGATTGGGCCACAACTTCCTGATGGTTCTCCACATCGAAACTAAGTAGAGCAGCAATCTCTATCCATACCATATTTGTTTACTATCAGCTCTCTCCACAAAGCTTGTGCTTCATATTTACTATCAGCAACTTCCTGATGGTTCTTCACAAAGCTTGTGCCTCATATTACTATCAGCAATCTCCACATTGCATATTTGTTTACTAATATGCAACTATGTTCCTTGATTAAACAAAATCTTCTGTTTGTTCACAAGGTAGAAGCTTAAATTTTTGGAAACAATTATACTCCCATTTCTTAGAGTGATTTTTGCAATACTTAGCTTTTACGAATCAAATTTCAGAAGCATTCTTAACATTTTTCTAGACAATTAAGTGACATTTTTGGTTTAGCTTCTCTATCTTTCTGTTGGGATAGAAATAAATTATCGGTTTGCAAATATTTTTTGTACGTAGGTGATGGAATTGAAGGAGGGGATGAAAGTGCTGCATGATGAAATTGAAGAAGGGGAGGGATGAATTGCGGTTTTTTGTGCTGATGACTAACCGTGTGGACAATGTGTTTTGCAATCTTTCTAGGAAGTGCATGAAATGGCCGGGTGTTGATCACTTTAATTACCTATGTTGCAAATATCATTTATTTTTGAAGACTGAAAACAATGTGGTGCACGTAATTAATTTTCACCTTTTTGTAATAGTTAAAACATACTTATATGTATGTATGTACATATGTTTTGCTTTTATCGCTATTAGTAACACTATGGATTGATCTTGTTGAATTATTATTTTAGTAATGTAAAGTTTCTTCTCAGGATCAATTTTTACATTTTCTATTATAAAATTATTGTGTAACTCATTATATTAACAACGTTAGTCACAATAAGCTACAATTAGTCTAATTGAGATTATAGATCTGCCAAAAGAAGCTATGGCGACGGTTATGCCACGGTTAAAAATTATGATCCATGGCGACGCTTATGACAACTGTGTTATAAGTCCTATTATAACAGTTGAAACCCGTGGTAAAAACTGTGGCCAAAAACCTAAAGCAACAACCGTAGCAATATAAAACAACCGTAGCAATAGGGGTATCTATTGCTACGGTTGAACAACCGTGGAAATAAATATTTGGAGACGGTTTTAAACCGTACTTATATAGCACAAACCGTAGCCAATTAATTCTAACGGAAACCGTCACCACAGATACCCTTTTACGACGGTTTTCGCAAGCGTCGGGAAAAACCGTGGCAATAGATCTATTGCCACACAATCAGTTGTGGCGCCTCTCTGAACCGTGGCTATAACTTATGCCCACGCTTTTTTTGCCTATACCGGCGGTTTTTGAACCGTGGCAATAGATCAAATTTCTAGTAGTGATATATATCCTTACATAAATTTTCTTATATTAAAAATAAAAGATAACTTCACTTTCTTTTTCCACTTTCATTATATGATATGATATATGTGAATAGTGGAAGCATATATGAGCCCTTTCTATAACAGTATGAGTACGTGTGAAATATTTTCATAATGAGGGGCATATTAGCTCTAAATGACAAAATTAAGGGAATTGAGTCATTTTTCATAGTATATATTTTTATGGTTAAAGATCAAACAACCAAAATTAGCCAATAACAATCTAACAAATAAATATCTCTTACTCATATTCGATTTGAATGGATTTAAAAAAAATTAAGATTGACTAAATTAATTTAAATTTAACTACCGTTCAACATAAACTTAGTCATAAACACCCCACTTTTTCTAAAGGAAAAAACAGATGAATAATTTTTTATTAAAAAGGATATAGCATTCAATTAAATTTACTTAGTTAGTTAAAAAACCTTTGTAGTACCCCCCTGATTTGAATACTTGTGGTCAAAAAATAAAAAATGAAAATTAACACCATGATCCCTTAGTTCCCTATAAATTGAGACACCAATTCAGTAAATTTTTTTCCATCTGAAACTACTTCACTTTTCCTCCTCCTCAAAATATATTTTAAAAATTTATAATATGAAGAAGGGAAGTTCCATGATACTTTTGGTCGCGACACTAGTCATTTTACTTGGCGAGTTATGGGTGGTAAAGGGAGTGACATGCAACATATCGGAGCTAAGTCCATGTGCCCCGGCGATTATTTCGGGAACGCCACCCTCAGTGGAATGTTGTGCTAAGTTGAAGGAGCAAGTACCTTGTTTTTGTCAATACATCAAGGATCCTAAGTATAAGCCATATGTTGACTCTCCTAATGCCAAAAAAGTTTCTGAAGAATGTAACGTAACCATTCCCCAATGTTAATCGTTGGTCACTTAAGAGGGTGAAAATATATGGTAGAATGCTATAAATATCGTTGTTTTATAAAGTACTTTATATCTATATGAATGATTCTGACGCTTTTGATATATTTGATCAATATTTCTTTTGCGTACGTATTTGGTTTCACAAAATCTTCTAGATTTATATATGATGTTGGGTTATTTTGAACACCCTAATTTTTTTACCAAGATTGAGCCATCCTCATATGCATATAAGATTTTGTTAGAAGATTCTTAATTGAACACAGATTTTAAAACCAATTCCTTAGTGTGGAAATAGATTTGAAGATGAGTTGAGGTCATCAGAAGAACCCTCTAGTGCAAAGTTGAGTTAAAAACTTCCTTACTGATTGAGTTTTGATGCATGACTTTATAAGATTTAGGTGACCCAATAAAATGTACGTTGTATATATGTGGTGGGATCAATTCTTAAGTGTTTAAAGCATATTAGATGTGGTCTAGAGTCAAAAGGATCTTCTATATCAAGTCAAGTCTAAAGAATTTCAATGGACAAAATTTTCGTATGAATTTTTAGAAGGGTCAACTTCAAATAACCTATCTCCTATAATATAAAAATTTAGGTATCCCACAATCTATAAAACAAAAGTCTCTGAATCCTCTTTCCAAAACCACCAAGATTGCCTATTAGCCCTGCAGTAAGACCTTATCGAGCAGAGTTTTAGTAACCCGTGATTTAGCTGGGCTAGACTAAGATTTTTGGAGCCCATTTTAAAAATGAAATTTTTAGCCTGGCTCGAATAAGCCTACTAATTTGTGGAGCTTTTTCAATATGGGTTGGACCGACCAGTGGGCTGAGTTAAAAATAAAAATAAGATATAGTGTTAAAAATAATAAGAGTCAAAACTCAAAGTTCATTTGAAATTTAGATACAAATTACGTTTTAATAATATGCAATAGTAACACTAACACCATGTAATATTATCTTATTGCTACTTATTTTAATATTATTAAATTATATTTAATTTAAAAATTTATAAAAAAGATATCTTAGTAAAAATGTGAGCTGATCAAGCAAGGCCTGCAGCCCATGTATTGATGAGTTGGGATAACTATTTTTCGGCCCAAGAGAAAAAAGGGTCAACCCAGCCCGACCCATCAAATTCCAAAATGTATATGGGCTAGCCCGGATGGGGTGGATCAGCCGATATTAACAGCTTTGTACATGGTTTGCCATAAATTTTAATTTTATTTAATATTTATGAAATTAGAGATAAAAATAAAATTATATATATACTTTTCCCTAATTAAAAAAATGAAAAGAGTACTCAATGAAATTACTGCGATGAAATTAAAAATCAGTTGTAAAACAAACTGATTTTAATGCTTATGGCCCAAACAATTTAAAGATTAACACTATGGGCCCTTTAATTTATATCACATTATTGTATAATCCTTCCTTAGTTACCTATATATTGAGAGACAATTCACCAACTTTTCATTTCTTTTATCTCAAAGTTTCATAAATTTTCTAAAATGAAGAAGGGTAGTTCCATTTTCGCGATATTTTTCATCGCAGCCCTTGTTATTTTACTTGGTGAATTATTGACACTCGAGGCAATGGCATGTAACATCGTGGAACTAGACCGTGTTTCAATGCGATCATCTCTGTGACATGTGCTAAAATGAAAGAGCAAGAGCCTTGTCTTTCTGAGTTCTTCAAGGATCCAAAGTTGAAGCCATTTGATAAGTATACTGATAAAGCCATGAAAGTTGCTAAAAAATATGGAATATCTACTCTCAAATGTTAAATCGTAACGACAAATTAAATAAATCATAGAATGATTAAAATGTTGTCAATTTATAAGCCTTTATTGGTATTTTATACCTAAATAAATATTTTTTTTAATATATGTGTATGCATATCTTATGAATCTTTGATTTATTTTAAAAGAATGTGCATGACTAGCCATTTTCATTTTAATGAAGTAATTATTTTAAATCATAAAAGGCCCATGTTTCTAGGTATATTGTAACGCCCGGTAATATTACCAAAATACTCCTAGAGGAGGGAGGTGCATAAACTGCGTCTTTAGATGTTTGTATGAAAAATTCGAGGCCAAATTAGGATCAACACAAAAAATTGAGTGAGGGAAGGGTCTCGGTCAATTTTTAGAGCCACCAAGTCAAAATATAATTTTTCATTCTGAAACGAAAAACAGTGAAGGTGCGCAACAGAGCAGCATTGAGCACCTATCGCGGAGAAGGACTTATGTTTTTTCAAAAATTTTTGATGGGATTAAGAGAACCCGTTCGAAAAGTTTTTGCAAAACATATACTAGTACGCGACAAGTCCGTGTCGCAGACTGAGTCACTCCGAGTCTGAAAAAATTTCTAAAATTTTTTAGGGGAAATTTGGTTCATTCCAAACACTTTTTAAAGTCCATATATGACTAATATAAGTCATTTTCGAAGAAAGGGTTCAAAACCCCATCCTAAATCCTCTTCCTAACAACTCTAAAAAGCTAGGGCTTGAGGAGAGTAGAGGAGAGTTGAGATTGAAGAGTTCAAGAGGAGATCCCAAAAGAGAGATTTTTGTTAGAAATCATCCCATGTATGTAAGGCTAACCTAAAGGCATGAAATTGTTCTTCCATGTGCCCCTTTTGATTGAATTGAGTCCATAATCGAAGATAATGAGTCTATATGTGAAAATCCTTGAGTATTCTACTGAGATTTTACTTATTCCATATATTTTCTTAAATTGATGATCATCACAAACTTGAGTTACTGCATAAATGGTTTTCATTAATGATTTCACTAAACTCAATGTGTATTTTATTAAAGATTACAAGAATGAACTTAGGGGATGGGTCTAGAGCCTTAACAATACTGATGTACTTGATGGTTATGGTTGTGGTTTGAATGTTGAGAGTGTTAATGATGATGTTGATGAGAATGATATTCTTGAGTCTTAAAAAGCTTGAAATTTAATTCTAGAATGTTTCGAGTCCAAGAGTTGATGTTGATGAGACAAATTGACGTACTATGTCCCTATGGGACTGATGATGAGAAATCTTGATATTGATGTTTTATGAACATGTCGAGTTCTGGGAGGCGTATTGAGCACCAAAATGTGTAAGAGTGAGTCCCATTCGGACTCATTAACTACGTGCCAACGTAGGAGAGGATTGAACCGTAAAACGGATGCTTCCTTTGTCTAAAAGAGGACTGATGTTATTTACAGTGGATCCACTGATGTTGATGTCCTTTTCCCTTGCAAGGTACTGGATAGATGTGGCAAGGACATCACTTCATTATATCATCACCAGCTCATAGGTGATTGTTGTTGGTTAAAGAAACTCCTAGTTAGGTTCTTCCCTAATAGAACTCTGATGTTGATGTGATGGTATGAGTTTTGATGGATGTTGATGATTTATTGTCTACTCTTTATCCTTGTTTTGGACGGGCATTGGTCCTTCGAGTTGAGTTGAGTCAGGTTTCCTTGAGATGAGTCTTATTTATTTTTTATGTTTAGATGAGATGTTGATGGGTCATTTGTCTACTCTTTATTGTTGCGTAAGATAGACAATTGACATTCTGATGGAGTATGATTTTGAATTGATGTTACACCGATATTATTCTACCTGTGTTGTTATATTCAGCTATCTTACATATCACATTTAACGTACTGACACCACTCAGAGCTGCATTGTTTCATGTTGCAGATACAGGAGGTAGAGGACTTCAGCAGACATATCATTGAGGTTTTGAGGTTTCTAATTCCAGCCATTGGTGAGCCCTCCTTGCTATCTGGAGGAGCCTTTTTCTTTATCAGTTATTTGATTTTATTGAGTTGGATAGCCATGGCCTATCCTGGTACCATCTTAGACTGTTGAGTTGAGGTAGAGGCTTCATAGACTAGAGTTGAGGATTTGATGTTGGGGTTTTTCCCCTCCTTGAGTTTAGTTAGCAAATATATTTACTTATCTTAGATGTTGAGACTGAGGTTGTTGGCCTATGACCCTTTTTATTGATGTAGAATTGACCAAGAGGCTCACTACCTTTATTTTTTATCCTACTACTTTCCACTATGTTTGATATTGAATGACTGGCTTGAGATCGAGTGGTTCGCTTAGGGACTAGCAATGCTCTCTGGGTGTCGGCCATGCCTAGGGTACCCTCTCGGGGTGTGACAAAGTTCAAGAGCCCTAGGGAGTCTATTAAGCCGTGTCCAGTAGAATCTTGTTTATGTGTGTGTTGTGCACCACACTTCATAAACAGGATGCTATAGGACATTAGGAAGGGTTACACTTCTCATGTAATCAGAGTTCGTGCGATAGAGTTTGACTCTATAAAACTCTCTTCTAATTTGTGCGTTACGCGTTTGCATATCATGCCTCCTAAATGTACTGCTGCCCAAAGAGATGCCTCAAACCCAAACACTGAGAATCCCCCACCAAAGGCCCTTACTCAGACTGAGAATCCGTGTGACCTCACACAGACCGTGATAGCTCCCATGAAGTGTCACCTTGGTCAAAAACTTTTCCGAAACCAAATTTCATGCTTCATTGAGGTCGTACAATATTCCGAGCCCTTACAAGTTGAGTTAGAGGCTTCATAGACATGAGTTGAGATTTGATGTGAAGTCTTTACCTCTTAGAGTTGTGTTAGTAATACTATTTACTTATCATCGATGTTGTGACAAAGCTTATTGGCCTTTGCCCCTTTTTATTGATGTAGCTCACTACCTTATTATATTATTTCCGCTATATTTGATGTTGGATGACTGTCCTGAGATTGAGTGGTTCGCTTGGAGACTAGCAATAGTCTCTAGGTGCCAGCCACGCCTAGGGTACCCTCCCTGGGCGTGACAGAAATAAAATAAAATAAGAATAAGAAATTCAAGTAATTATAATCAAAGAAGTCAAAAAATAATTCATATTTGAAAAAATCAAATATAGACTTGAAATTTATTAAAATGATGATATACACTCTGACATGATTATTTTTAATATTAAAAATAAAAAATAACTTCAATTTTTTTCACTTTGACTATATGAAGTGGTATATGTAAATAGTGAAGATATATGTGAGCTCCTTCTGTACCGGTACGAGTATGTGTGAAACATTTTCATAATAAGGGGCATATTATCTCTAAATAACATAATTGAGGGAATTGAATCATTTTTCTAGTATATATTTATGTGGTTACAGATCAAATAACCAAATTAAATCAAACCAAAATTAACCAATACGAATCAAACTAATAAATATCTCTTATTCATATTTAAGATGATTTGATTTAAAAATTTTAAAATTGACTAAAATAATTTAATTTAACTAGAATCCAACTTAAACTAAACCGTAACCGTAATCACCCAACTTTTTAAAAAGAAAAAACAAGATCAATGAATTTTATTAAAATGATGCAGCATTCAATTAAATATACTAAATGGTGTGTAATTTTTCGTAAATAGGATGGTTTAAAGTTGTAAATGAGTTAATTTTAATTTTTTTAAGAAAAATTTTAAAAAATTCATGTAGATGTATATTTGGTCGTACTTTTTTTTTTTACTTTTTTATTTAACAAATAATTTGAATTTGATATTATGATGATCAAATTTATTTTTTTGCACTAATTTTCTTGTAAGATTTAATATAGGTGCTCCACAAGAAAGTTTACAAATACCAAATCGAATTATAATATAGTCGAAAAAAATAAATTTTAGTTTTCTTTCTCTTTTTCTCATTCTGTAACACCCCAATTTTTTTCTAAGCTAAGACCGAGTCATCCTTCATATGATATAGGATTTAATTGATGATTCTTAATTAAGCATAGATGTTAAAGTTAATTTCCTAGAATGGGAATAAAATTGGAGTTGATAAATGATCTTTTACATCAAGTTGAGTCCAAAGAATTTCTACCGACTAAGTTTTTGTGTGAGTTGATAGAAGGGTCAACTTCAAATGACCATATCTCTTAAAGTATAATGAGTTAGGTGACCCATAATATACCAAATTAAAGATCTTTGAATTAGCTTTCCAACGCATCTTATTTCGCCTTAATCAGAGTTCGGAGTAGAGAATTATGACCATTTTACTGAAGACCTACAGAGCTGTCTGAGATCCGCGACCGCTCCGCGTCGCGGACATATCGCGGACCCTCTCTGGATAAGCTAAACGAGGTCCTTTTATTTTATTTTGAGGGTACTTTTATCCTAAACCCTTTGGGGGTCTATTTAAGGTCTAAAAACGCATAAAACGTCAGTTTTCATAATTAAAATCCTCTCCTTCACTCCTAAACATAATTGCTCAAGAATCATCAAGAAAATCATCAAGTTAAGGATAGCTTCCAAGATTCATCATCTAGGTAAGCTACTATTCATGAATTTCAATCTATCCAATCCAAATTTCTTCATCTATTCATGAATCCCTAATAGAATCTCAAATCATAACCTAGGGTTTCAAGAAAACGAGTTCCAGAATCCTAAGAGAGGATTCATTGATTCTTCTTTTTCAAGAATTAGGGTTCTTCATCAAGAACTCTAAAGATTCTAAGTCAAGAATCCAAGAATCAAAGATGATCCCTTCAAGAAATGTCTTTCCAATCTCTTCCACTCTAAAAGAACTACCAAGATCGAGGATTTTCTCCAAGAAACGAGTATTCATCAAGTTTTGATTTGTAATATCAAATTTCCAGGTATGTAAGGCTAAACTAAAACATGAGATTGTTCTCTCATGTGCCCCATAAAGGTCATAGATGAGTTGATGATTGAAGAGTCTACATGCATGATTTCTTTGATGGATTTTCTTGAAAATTATATTTGAAACTACATGTTTTCTATGTTGATGATCATCATACTATTTGTTTTCTTAAATTGAATACTTTCATGGAATTTGCATAACCCTTCATGACTAATTTGCAAAGCATGCACATTGCACTTGAGACTTGAGTCTAGAGCCTTGAATTGAGACTGTTGATTTTAATAATGAGTTGATGGAATCTTGATGACTAATTTGAAAATGCATGCGTAATGCACTTGAGACTTGAGTCTAGAGCCTTGAGCTGAGATTGTTGATTGTGATGATGAGTTGATGAAATTTTGATTGTTTTATGAGTCTCCATAAATGAACTCTACCGATGTGTTTATTCACTTGTTTCCTAATGATTGTTATACAATCTTGAGTCATTGATGAGATATTGATGATAGGGTTAAAATCCCTATGAGATGTTTGATGATAGGGTGTAAGTCCCTATGAGATAATTGATGAAAGGGCCAAGGTCCCGGTGAAATATCAGTCGTGGATGGGGAGTGGGTCCCTATGAGACTGGCAGTCGTTGACGGGGAGTGAATCCCTATGAGACTGGTTGAGGTTGATTTTATGAGCATTGAGTCGGGAGGAGTATCGAGCACCGAAATGAGCAGGAGTGAGTCCCACTCGAACTCATTAACTTCGTCGCCAAACGTAGGAGAGGCTTAAACCATCACATACATATATATGGTTTCCCTCGAGGTTTAACAGTCCCTGAAAGCAATAGAGGATCTGTTCGGTTTGATTCCATGTCGGGTATATTGATATGGGATCCAGTGTTCCTTACCTGGCAAGTTTGGGACCACTGTGGCAACATCAGGGTGATTGTTGTACATTCACTGGCTCATAAGTGAGTGTTGTCGGTTAAGAGAAACTCCCGGGAAAATTCATACCGTACTCCGAGTCTAGATGAGATGAGAGGGGATGAGCTCCTCTGGGTTGTGTCTTGAGATGAGATGAGAGAGGGTGAGCTCCTCTAGGTTGTGTCTTGAGATGAGATGAGAGGGGGGTGAGCTCCTCTAAGATGATCCATGAGATGAGTTGAGACTAATGATGAGTCTGAGTTAATGATGTGTCACTTGTCTACTCTTTATTCTTTCATAGATAGACAATTGACTGTTTTGATGTGATTATGATATTTATTTTGAGTTGATGTTGTTTTCCATATTATTCTACCTGTTTCGGTTTCATTCAGCTATTTTACATACCAGTACATTCCAAGTACTGACGTCCACTCTGGACTGCATCGTTTTATGATGTAGAGGCAGGTACTAGAGATCATCGACATGCGCTCCGTTGAAGATCTGAGATTCGAAGCTGATTTGGTGAGCCTCCCCTACTCCGGAGGATCCACTACTTTTATTTCATCATGCTTTAGAGTTAGATTGGACTATTACTTTTATTTCGATTTGGGTAGCCATGGATTTGTCATTGGCACCACATGATTAGTGATGGAGGCTTCATAGACGATGGTCGAGTGTTGATGTTGAGATTGTGAGCTAGTTCTTTCTACTAGCCTTCGTTGTATTATATATATTCTTTTGAGACTTTAGATGAGATGTGTCCATTACATACTTATATTTTCCGCTGTTCAGTAGAGTTTATTTGATTGAATGATGTGTTGAGGCTAAGTGGTTCGCTTGGGGACTAGCAATAGTCTCTGAGTGCCGGCCACGCCAAGGGTACCCTCCCGGGGCGTGACACATTCATACTTCTTTCTTTTTATTCTCTTATTTTTGTAGTAAAGAAAGAAAGAAATTAAAATAAGAATAAGAAACTCAAATAATGATAATAAAAAAATTCAAAAAATAATTCATAATTGAAAACATCAAATATAGCCCTGAACTTTATTAGAATGATCATATATGTCCTCACATGAATTTTCTTAATATTAAATATAAGATAACTTCAAAAAAAAAATCCACTTTCATTATATGAAATGATATATGTGAATAGTGGAAGCATATGTGAGCCCTTTCAATAGCAGTATGAGTATCTGTGAAATATTTTCATAATGAGGGGCATCTCAGCTCTATATGACAAAATTAATGAAAGAGTCATTTTTCATAGTATATATTTTTATGGTTAAAGATCAAACAACCAAAATTAACTAATAACAATCAAACTAATAAATATCTCGTACTCATATTCGATTTCATTGGATTTAAAAAATAAATAAGATTGACTAAATTAAATTAAATTTAACTACAATTCAACTCAAAATGAGTCATAAACACCCCACTTTTTCTAAAGGAAAAAAGAGATGAATGAATATTATTAAAAAGGATATAGCATTCAATTAAATTTACTTGGATAGTTAAAAACCCTGTGTAGTACCCCCTGATTTGAATACTTGTGGTCAAAAAATAAAAAATAAAAATTAACACCGTGGTCCCTTAGTTCCCTATAAATTGAGACACAAATTCACTAATTTTTTTCCATCTGAAACTACTTCACTTTTCCTCCTCCTCAAAATATATTTTTAAAACTTTATAATATGAAGAAGGGCAGTTCCATTTTCACGATACTTTTGGCCACGACACTTGTCATTTTACTCGGCGAGTTATGGGTGGTAAAGGGAGTGACATGCAACATATCGGAGCTAAGTCCATGTGCCCCGGCGATTATTTCGGGAACGCCACCCTCAGTGGAATGTTGTGCTAAGTTGAAGGAGCAAGTACCTTGTTTTTGTCAATACATCAAGGATCCTAAGTATAAGCCATATGTTGACTCTCCTAATGCCAAAAAAGTTTCTGAAGAATGTAACGTAACCATTCCCCAATGTTAATCGTTGGTCACTTAAGAGGGTGAAAATATATGGTAGAATGCTATAAATATCATTGTTTTATAAAGTACTTTATATCTATATGAATGATTCTGACGCTTTTGATATATTTGATCAATATTTCTTTTGCGTACGTATTTGGTTTCACAAAATCTTCTAGATTTATATATGATGTTGGGTTATTTTGAACACCCTAATTTTTTTACCAAGATTGAGCCATCCTCATATGCATATAAGATTTTGTTAGAAGATTCTTAATTGAACACAGATTTTAAAACCAATTCCTTAGTGTGGAAATAGATTTGAAGATGAGTTGAGGTCATCAGAAGAACCCTCTAGTGCAAAGTTGAGTTAAAAACTTCCTTACTGATTGAGTTTTGATGCATGACTTTATAAGATTTAGGTGACCCAATAAAATGTACGTTGTATATATATGGTGGGATCAATTCTTAAGTGTTTAAAGCATATTAGATGTGGTCTAGAGTCAAAAGGATCTTCTATATCAAGTCAAGTCTAAAGAATTTCAATGGACGAAATTTTCGTATGAATTTTTAGAAGGGTCAACTTCAAATAACTTATCTCCTATAATATAAAAATTTAGGTATCCCACAATCTATAAAAACAAAGGTCTCTGAATCCTCTTTCCAAAACCACCAAGATTGCCAATTAGCCCTGCAGTAAGACCTTATCGAGCAGAGTTTTAGTAACCCGTGATTTAGCTGGGCTAAGCTAAGATTTTTTGAGCCCATTTTAAAAATGAAATTTTTAGCCTGGCTCGAATAAGCCTACTAATTTGTGGAGCTTTTTCAATATGGGTTGGACCGACCAGTGGGCTGAGTTAAAAATAAAAATAAGATATAGTGTTAAAAATAATAAGAGTCAAAACTCAAAGTTCATTTGAAATTTAGATACAAATTACGATTTAATAATATGCAATAGTAACACTAATACCATGTAATATTATCTTATTGCTACTTATTTTAATATCATTAAATTATATTTAATTTAAAAATTTATAAAAAAGATATCTTAGTAAAAATGTGAGCTGATCAAGCAAGGCCTGCAGCCCATGTATTGATGAGTTGGGGTAACTATTTTTCGGCCCAAGAGAAAAAAGGGTCAATCCAGCCCGACCCATCAAATTCCAAAATGTATATGGGCTAGCCCGGATGGGGTGGATCAGCCGATATTAACAGTTTTGTACATGGTTTGCCATAAATTTTAATTTTATTTAAGATTTATGAAATTAGAGATAAAAATAAAATTATATATATACTTTTCCCTAATTAAAAAAATGAAAAGAGTACTCAATGAAATTACTGAGATGAAATTAAAAATCAGTTGTAAAACAAACTGATTTTAATGCTTATGGCCCAAACAATTTAAAGATTAACACTATGGGCCCTATAATTTATATCACATTATTGTATAATCCTTCATTAGTTAGCTATATATTGAGAGACAATTCACCAACTTTTCATTTCTTTTATCTCAAAGTTTCATAAATTTTCTAAAATGAAGAAGGGTAGTTCCATTTTCGCGATATTTTTCATCGCAGCCCTTGTTATTTTACTTGGTGAATTATTGACACTCGAGGCAATGGCATGTAACATCGTGGAACTAGACCGTGTTTCAATGCGATCGTCTCTGTGACATGTGCTAAAATGAAAGAGCAAGAGCCTTGTCTTTCTGAGTTCTTCAAGGATCCAAAGTTGAAGCCATTTGATAAGTATACTGATAATGCCATGAAAGTTGCTAAAAAATATGGAATATCTACTCTCAAATGTTAAATCGTAACGACAAATTAAATAAATCATAGAATGATTAAAATGTTGTCAATTTATAAGCCTTTATTGGTATTTTATACCAAAATAAATGTTTTTTTAATATATGTGTATGCATATTTTATGAATCTTTGATTTGTTTTAAAAGAATGTGCATGACTAGCCATTTTCCTTTTAATGAAGTAATTATTTTAAATCATAAAAGGCCCATGTTTCTAGGTATATTGTAACGCCCGGTAATATTACCAAAATACTCCTAGAGGAGGGAGGTGCATAAACTGCGTCTTTAGATGTTTGTATGAAAAATTCGAGGCCAAATTTGGATCAACACAAAAAATTGAGTGAGGGAAGGGTCTCGGTCGATTTTTAGAGCCACCATGTCAAAATATAATTTTTCATTCTGAAACGAAAAACAGTGAAGGTGCGCAACAGAGCAGCGTTGAGCACCTATCGCGGTGAAGGACTTATGTTTTTTTAAAAAAAATCGATGGGATTAAGAAAACCCGTTCGAAAAGTTTTTGCAAAACATATACTAGTACGCGACAAGTCTGTGTCGCAGACTGAGTCACTCCGAGTCTGAAAAAATTTCTAAAATTTTTTAGGGGAAATTTGGTTCATTCCAAACACTTTTTAAAGTCCATATATGACTAATATAAGTCCTTTTCGAAGAAAGGGTTCAAAACCCCATCCTAAATCCTCTTCCTAACAACGCTAACAAGCTAGGGCTTGAGGAGAGTAGAGGAGAATTGAGATTGAAGAGTTCAAGAGGAGATCCCAAAAGAGAGATTTTTGTTAGAAATCATCCCATGTATGTAAGGCTAACCTAAAGGCATGAAATTGTTCTTCCATGTGCCCCTTTTGATCGAATTGAGTCCATAATCGAAGATAATGAGTCTATATGTGAAAATCCTTGAGTATTCTACTGAGATTTTACTTATTCCATATATTTTCTTAAATTGATGATCATCACAAACTTGAGTTACTGCATAAATGGTTTTCATTAATGATTTCACTAAACTCAATGTGTATTTTATTAAAGATTACAAGAATGAACTTAGGGGATGGGTCTAGAGCCTTAACAATACTGATGTACTTGATGGTTGTGGTTGTGGTTTGAATGTTGAGAGTGTTAATGATGATGTTGATGAGAATGATATTCTTGAGTCTTAAAAAGCTTGAAATTTAATTCTAGAATGTTTCGAGTCCAAGAGTTGATGTTGATGAGACAAATTGACGTACTATGTCCCTATGGGACTGATGATGAGAAATCTTGATATTGATGTTTTATGAACATGTCGAGTTCTGGGAGGCGTATTAAGCACCAAAATGTGTAAGAGTGAGTCCCATTCGGACTCATTAACTACGTGCCAACGTAGGAGAGGATTGAACCGTAAAACGGATGCTTCCTTTGTCTAAAAGAGGACTGATGTTATTTACAGTGGATCCACTAATGTTGATGTCCTTTTCCCTTGCAAGGTACTGGATAGATGTGGCAAGGACATCGCTTCATTGTATCATCACCAGCTCATAGGTGATTGTTGTTGGTTAAAGAAACTCCTAGTTAGGTTCTTCCCTAATAGAACTCTGATGTTGATGTGATGGTATGAGTTTTGATGGATGTTGATGATTTATTGTCTACTCTTTATCCTTGTTTTGGACGGGCATTGGTCCTTCGAGTTGAGTTGAGTCAGGTTTCCTTGAGATGAGTCTTATTTATTTTTTATGTTTAGATGAGATGCTGATGGGTCATTTGTCTACTCTTTATTGTTGCGTAAGATAGACAATTGACATTCTGATGGAGTATGATTTTGAATTGATGTTACACCGATATTATTCTACCTGTGTTGTTATATTCAGCTATCTTACATATCGTACATTTAACGTACTGACACCACTCGGAGCTACATTGTTTCATGTTGCAGATACAGGAGGTAGAGGACTTCAGCAGACATATCATTGAGGTTTTGAGGTTTCTAATTCCAGTCATTGGTGAGCCCTCCTTGCTATCCGGAGGAGCCTTTTTCTTTATCAGTTATTTGATTTTATTGAGTTGGGTAGCCATGGCCTATCCTGGTACAATCTTAGACTGTTGAGTTGAGGTAGAGGCTTCATAGACTAGAGTTGAGGATTTGATGTTGGGGTTTTTCCCCTCCTTGAGTTTAGTTAGCAAAAATATTTACTTATCTTAGATGTTGAGACTGAGGTTGTTGGCCTATGACCCTTTTTATTGATGTAGAATTGACCAAGAGGCTCACTACCTTTATTTTTTATCCTACTACTTTCCACTATGTTTGATATGGAATGACTGGCTTGAGATCGAGTGGTTCGCTTAGGGACTAGCAATGCTCTCTGGGTGTCGGCCATGCCTAGGGTACCCTCTCGGGGTGTGACAAAGTTCAAGAGCCCTAGGGAGTCTATTAAGCCGTGTCCAGTAGAATCTTGTTTATGTGTGTGTTTTGTGCACCACACTTCATAAACAGGATGCTATAGGACATTAGGAAGGGTTACACTTCTCATGTAATCAGAGTTCGTGCGATAGAGTTTGACTCTATGATACTCTCTTCTAATTTGTGCGTTACGCGTTTGCATATCATACCTCCTAAATGTACTGCTGCCCAAAGAGTTGCCTCAAACCCAAACACTGAGAATCCCCCACCAAAGGCCCTTACTCAGACTGAGAATCCGTGTGACCTCACACAGACCGTGATAGCTCCCATGAAGTGTCACCTTGGTCAAAAACTTTTCCGAAACCAAATTTCATGCTTCATTGAGGTCGTACAATATTCCGAGCCCTTACAAGTTGAGTTAGAGGCTTCATAGACATGAGTTGAGATTTGATGTGAAGTCTTTCCCTCTTAGAGTTGTGTTAGTAATACTATTTACTTATCATCGATGTTGAGACAAAGCTTATTGGCCTTTGCCCCTTTTTATTGATGTAGCTCACTACCTTATTATATTATTTCCGCTATATTTGATGTTGGATGACTGTCCTAAGATTGAGTGGTTCGCTTGGAGACTAGCAATAGTCTCTAGGTGCCAGCCACGCCTAGGGTACCCTCCCTGGGCGTGACAGAAATAAAATAAAATAAGAATAAGAAATTCAAGTAATTATAATCAAAGAAGTCAAAAAATAATTCATATTTGAAAAAATCAAATATAGACTTGAAATTTGTTAAAATGATGATATACACTCTGACGTGATTTTTTTTAATATTAAAAATAAAAAATAACTTCAATTTTTTTCACTTTGACTATATGAAGTGGTATATGTAAATAGTGAAGATATATGTGAGCTCCTTCTGTACCGGTACGAGTATGTGTGAAATATTTTCATAATAAGGGGCATATTATCTCTAAATAACATAATTGAGGGAATTGAATCATTTTTCTAGTATATATTTATGTGGTTAAAGATCAAATAACCAAATTAAATCAAACCAAAATTAACCAATACGAATCAAACTAATAAATATCTCTTATTCATATTTAAGATGATTTGATTTAAAAATTTTAAAATTGACTAAAATAATTTAATTTAACTAGAATCCAACTTAAACTGAACCGTAACCGTAATCACCCAACTTTTTAAAAAGAAAAAACAAGATCAATGAATTTTATTAAAATGATGCAGCATTCAATTAAATATACTAAATGGTGTGTAATTTTTCGTAAAATAGGATGGTTTAAAGTTGTAAATGAGTTAATTTTAATTTTTCTTAAAAAAAATTTAAAAAAAATTCATGTAGAGGTATATTTGGTCGTACTTTTTTTTTTTACTTTTTTATTTAACGACTAATTTGAATTTGATATTATGATGATCAAATTTATTTTTTTGCACTAATTTTCTTGTAAGATTTAATATAGGTGCTCCAAAAGAAAGTTTACAAATACCAAATTGAATTATAATATAGTCGAAAAAAAGAAATTTTAGTTTTCTTTCTCTTTTTCTCATTCATACTTCTTTCTTTTTATTCTCTTATTTTTGTAGTAAAGAAAGAAAGAAAATAAAATAAGAATAAGAAACTCAAATAATGATAATAAAAAAATTCAAAAAATAATTCATAATTGAAAACATCAAATATAGCCCTGAACTTTATTAGAATGATCATATATATCCTCACATGAATTTTCTTAATATTAAAAATAAGATAACTTCAAAAAAAAAAAATTCACTTTCATTATATGAAATGATATATGTGAATAGTGGAAGCATATGTGAGCCCTTTCGATAGCAGTATGAGTATCTGTGAAATATTTTCATAATGAGGGGCATCTCAGCTCTAAATGACAAAATTAATGAAAGAGTCATTTTTCATTGTATATATTTTTATGGTTAAAGATCAAACAACCAAAATTAACTAATAACAATCAAACTAATAAATATCTCGTACTCATATTCGATTTCATTGGATTTAAAAAATAAATAAGATTGACTAAATTAAATTAAATTTAACTACAATTCAACTCAAAATGAGTCATAAACACCCCACTTTTTATAAAGGAAAAAAGAGATGAATGAATATTATTAAAAAGGATATAGCATTCAATTAAATTTACTTGGATAGTTAAAAACCCTGTGTAGTACCCCCTGATTTGAATACTTGTGGTCAAAAAATAAAAAATAAAAATTAACACCGTGGTCCCTTAGTTCCCTATAAATTGAGACACAAATTCACTAATTTATTTCCATCTGAAACTACTTCACTTTTCCTCCTCCTCAAAATATATTTTTAAAACTTTATAATATGAAGAAGGGCAGTTCCATTTTCACGATACTTTTGGCCACGACACTTGTCATTTTACTCGGCGAGTTATGGGTGGTAAAGGGAGTGACATGCAACATATCGGAGCTAAGTCCATGTGCCCCGGCGATTATTTCGGGAACGCCACCCTCAGTGGAATGTTGTGCTAAGTTGAAGGAGCAAGTACCTTGTTTTTGTCAATACATCAAGGATCCTAAGTATAAGCCATATGTTGACTCTCCTAATGCCAAAAAAGTTTCTGAAGAATGTAACGTAACCATTCCCCAATGTTAATCGTTGGTCACTTAAGAGGGTGAAAATATATGGTAGAATGCTATAAATATCATTGTTTTATAAAGTACTTTATATCTATATGAATGATTCTGACGCTTTTGATATATTTGATCAATATTTCTTTTGCGTACGTATTTGGTTTCACAAAATCTTCTAGATTTATATATGATGTTGGGTTATTTTGAACACCCTAATTTTTTTTTACCAAGATTGAGCCATCCTCATATGCATATAAGATTTTGTTAGAAGATTCTTAATTGAACATAGATTTTAAAACCAATTCCTTAGTGTGGAAATAGATTTGGAAATGAGTTAAGGTCATCTCAAGAACCCTCTAATGCAAAGTTGAGTTAAAAACTTCCTTACTGATTGAGTTTTCATGAATGACTTTATAAGATTTAGGTGACCCAATAATTCTAAGTTGTATACATATGACGGGATCAATTCTAAGTATATAAAGCATATTAAAAGTGGTCTAGGGTCATAAAGGATCTTTTACATCAAGTCAAGTCTAAAGAATTTCTATCGATTGAATTTCGTATGAGTTTATAGAAGGGTCAACATCAAATAACCATATCTCCTATAATATAAAAATTTAGGTATCCCACAACCAAGTCTCTAAAACCTCTTTCCAAAGCCACCAAGATTTCCTCATTTGGAGTTTGGAGTAAAGAGTTATAAGAGTTTTATTAAGACCTTATCGAGCAGAGCTTTTGGGGTCACCATCTACAAACCCTGGATTCTGAGTCGTAGATGGGTTTACGACCCGTAAACTCTATCTCATGAAAAGGGTATCCAAGTTAGCTTTATAGGTCCCCAAACTTTACGAACCCCACTACGGATCATAGTTTGGGCCCGTAGAATGAATATCAGAACCCCAAAATCCACCCAATTTTCCCAAATGGGTTTCTACGGCCCGTAGAAGTTTCTACAAACCATACATTGCCCCGTAGATGACCTTGTCAGCATTTTTAGAAATAATTATTTTAGTCCTTAACTTGATAGTTTTGCAACTAAGTAAGTCTCTACGCATCACCATTCAACCTCATTACGCTCAAAACATTCTTTTATCGGAGTTTCTTCTATCCGATAACAATCACTTATGAGCCAGTGATCGTACAATAATTCTGTTGATATTGCCACAACCATTCAACACTTGCCAGGTAAAGAACAAATCCATCCACATTGGATCAGAAAAAGAGTCCTCTATTGTTTTAGGGACTTATCAAGAGGAAACATCTAACCTAAGGTTCAATTCTCACCTACATTTGGCGACGGAGTTAATTTGTTAAACATAGATTTAGTCTCACTTAACTCAATTGAAAGACCCCGGATCATGACGTCGCCTCGAGACCCCCAGGTTGGCCTGGAAATCTGCCAGGTACCTTTCCACGGAAGGACCCACACGGCCCGTGTTAAGACACACGGTCCGTGTGGCCTCTCGTGGGGTGGCACTTGGCGGGTGTGGAGGCAAACGGGCCACCACACGGCCCGTGTGAAGCTACACGGTCCGTGTGGCGAGTGAACGGACCAGAGACACGATCCGTGTGAAACCTGACGGTCCGTTTAACGGACCGTTTGGTGACACTTGGTCCGAAGGAAAATTTGTCTGAAAAATTCTAAGTCTGGTGAGATGGTCCATCACACGGGCCGTGTGACACGAGATGGTCCGTTTACTGGACAGTATGGATTGACTTAGTCAAAAAAATATTGCCTCCGAAAAATCTAAGTCCGGTGCCACGGACCAATAGATGGTCCGTGTGGAGTCAGACGGTTCGTTTACTGGACCGTGTGACCCAGACGGACAATTTTTCCGGTCCGTTTCATTAATGGCAATTTCGTAATTTTTGTTTATTCCGGTGCAAATATGGTCTTTTCCACCCTTTCTTGAGCTTCCTATATATTCCATACTTCACCATTTTGAAGCATTTCTACACTTCAACTCTCTCTCTCTAAAATTCTTTCTCAAGACTCTCCTACATCTCTCTAGGATTCTTCAAGCTAAGGTTCACATTTGAGATCACTTCCTCCTCAAGTTTGTCTTCTACCAGGTATGTGGGGTTTGATTCTTGGTTTCCTTTCAACCAAGAAGACCCAAATCCTTATTAAAATTATTTTGTAACTTGTATACTTAAAATGTGAAATTTTAGTACTTGTTCTTAGTATTTTGAACCATGCATGTGTTAGTTTAGGATCCTTATCATGATTTATGTTAGTTTTATGGAAATGAACTACTTGGACTATGGAATTTTGAACTTGCATGTCCCTTTAAATGTGTTATCTTGCATGGGTGATATGTACTACCATTTCCTTGAATTTTTAATTGAATTTCTAGTCTTATATTGTATCTTGTTTTGGTATACTCTACATTACCCATGCCATTCCTACACTATGCATTGCATTACATACATGACATTTTACATGGAAATTTCCGGAATTGTGGGGTTAAACCCAATTTTGCCCCAAAGGGGAATTATAATGTGAATTTTGGTAAGACATGGGATATGACAATAAGGTGATCACCGGTACGTCTATAATCTTGGCTCTGTGAGAATCTTGGGTGCTTGCACCATCTTGTACTTGTAGATGAGCTATTCCTTGCATTGACATCTTGAATATGATCTTGTAAATCGGTGTTGAGCCCAATTATGTCTTGAACGTTATGAATTTGCACTTGACTCTCTCTCTTGAAGCATATGTATATATAAGTATTCTTGTGGGATGTGTAAGACTTAGCACCGATGGATTGGGGGTCCTCTCCCTTTCCTTGAACTATGTGCCTACATAGGGACGGAGGATATTCGTCTATCTGTACTTGACTATGATTTGTCTTGATCTTGTAAATCCTTCTGAAATGATGATTTTCGTAAGGAAGGTGACCATCCCCGAAATGGTGTGTTCCGTAAGGTGTGATGTAGATTACCGTTGGCAAGTAATCTTCTCCCTACCGATGGGAGGTCCCAATCGGTCCAATTCGTGTAATAGCTCGCATGGATTTGGTTTGTCGGTTATAGTCCATCCCCGTTATATATAGGAGCACTATCGCATTGCACGCATCATGTGTTTCATGGCATCTTGTATATATAATTTCTATTGTATATGTATTCCTTGTATATTATGTGCCCTTGCCACTTAACATGATTACGCAGGTTTGGTAAATCACGTGTATTGCATACCCTCATACTTAGTACATTCAAAAGTACTAACGCATACTCTATGCCTGCATGATTTTACCATGCAGGGACCGAGCAGTTTGAGCAGTATCCGCCGGACGCGTAGCTTATCCCTATCTAGATATTTTGTGGTGAGCCCCGTCTTTCGAGGGCATACTCTTGATTTTTGTACACCTCATCTATGTATGTATTTTGACTGAGGGTGAGCCCGGAACTTGTCCCAGCCCCCGTTCCTTGATTAGAGGCACTTATTGGACAATTATATAAACTTCTCATTTTGTTGTCTATGGAATATGTCCTCCCTTTTGGTTTTAAAAATGTTCTCTTTAATCTTGTCTTTAATCTTCTGCAAATTTGAGGCTTGTTTGGGGGCTTTCGGGTCGAAGTGTCACATCTAGACCCCGACCCCGGGTCGTGACAAATGGTGGTATCAGAGCCTTGGGTTTTCAATGGTCCTCGGAGTCCAACGTGCCGCGTTGAGTAGAGTCCTATTCATGGGTGTGAAGTGCACCATACCTATGAATGGGAGGCTACGAAGACGTTTTAGGAAATTCTCCCTTCTTTGTGTCTTATATCGTGCTATAGCTAGCGTATGAATTTCTTTGCTTATTGGTGTCGTTAATCTTTTTCAGAAAAATGCCTCGAGGAAGACCTCCACTCCCTAGGCCGGCTCCTGCTGTCGAGGATCAGGCCCCTCCCGAGCCTATGGAGGAGCCTATATCAAATGGCGAATTTCGTGCTGCTTTCGCCATGCTTGCACAGGCCGTGACAGCTCAGGCAAGGCAGGACAACTTGCCATGGGACCCCGCACCTGCTTCTATTGTGAGGGATTTTATCCGGATGAATCCCCCAGAATTCTACGGGTCAAGGGCCGACGAAGATGCTCAGGAGTTCATTGATGAGCTCTCAAAAATACTGAATATTATGGGCGTCTCGTCTGAGGAGAAAGCTGGGTTGGCTGCTTACCAGTTGAAAGATGTGGCCCAGGTATGGTATACGCAGTGGGTTATGGAGCGGGGTGATGTTGGTGATGTGACCTGGGGAGAATTTAAAGCTACCTTCCTTGACCGCTTTTTCCCACTTGAGCTGAGGGAGGCTAAATTGACTGAGTTTATTAATCTTAAGCAGGGAAGTATGAGTGTGAGGGATTATGCCCTCAAAATCACCAAATTGTCTAAATATGCTCCATCCCTGGTGGCCGATCCCCGTGCCAGAATGCACAAATTTGTTTCAGGTATTTCTGACTTGCTGGTGAAAGAATGCCGAACTGCTATGCTGATTGGGGACATGGATATTGCCCGGCTCATGGTGTATGCTGAGCAGATTGAGGGAGAGAAACTCAAGGAGAAGAGAGCATATGATCCCAAGAGAGCCCGTGTTGATGGTAAGTTCTCCGGGGCTAAGAATGTTGGTTTTGGTCGCTTCTAGCAGGGCCAAGGCTCGGGAGCTCGGGTGGCTAATGCTCGGGCACCCCCTTCCGGAGTTCAGGTAGGTGGTGGACCGGGATACTTGATATGTGATAAGTGTGGGAAGCCTCACACAGGTGCCTGCCGGAGGGATTTGGGACTTTGCTTCGGATGTGGAAGCAAGGACCATAAAGTTGCTGACTGTCCAAGGAATGCGCGCGGAGACCGAGGTCAGGTAGCCCGAGGCGGGCAGGGTCAACAGAGGGGCCCTCCGGGTGCTGTCCCGAGAAATAACAGGTTTTATGCACTCCATGCTCGCCAGGATGTCGAGGAGGCTCCAGATGTTGTGACGGGTATGTTAAAAGTTTTTGATTTTGATGCTTACGTTTTGCTTGACCCAGGGGCAAACTTGTCTTTTGTGAGTCCGTTATTGGCTGTTAAGTTCGGTTTGAAATCCCAGATTCTAAGAGAGCCTTTCTCGGTCTACACCCCCGTGGGTGAATCTATTGTTGCTCATAGGGTTTATTATGGGTGTCCTGTTGCTGTGTTGCATAAAATCTTTCCATGTGATCTTGTGGAACTTGAAATGTTTGATTTTGACGTGATTCTCGGAATGGATTGGCTGTATGCATCTTATGCTTCCATAGATTGTAGAACCCGGAAGGTCCTGTTCCAACCTCCCGGTGAGCCAGTTCTTGAATGGAAGGGTAGTGATCCCTCTATTAAAGTAGGTTTATTTCCTACCTCAAGGCGCAGAAAATGATTTCTAAGGGGTGTATCTACCATTTGGTAAGGGTCCGAGATGCAGATTCTGAGGTGCCTACTCTCGAGTCAGTCCCTGTGGTGAATGAATTTCCGGATGTGTTCCCCGAGGACTTACCGGGCATTCCTCCGGATAGAGAGATAGATTTCGGCATAGATCTTCTTCCAGATACTCAGCCTATTTCTATCCCTCCGTATCGGATGGCCCCGGCAGAATTGAAGGAATTGAAGGAGCAGTTGAAGGACTTGTTAGAGAAAGGCTTTATTCGGCCTAGTACAACACCGTGGGGTGCTCCCGTGTTGTTCGTGAGAAAGAAGGACGGGTCTCTCCGTATGTGTATCGATTACAGGCAGTTGAATAAAGTGACAGTTAAGAATAAGTACCCGTTGCCGAGGATTGATGACTTGTTTGATCAGCTACAAGGTGCCACTCACTTCTCAAAAATTGATCTCCGTTCCGGGTACCATCAGTTGAAGGTTAGAGAGTGTGACATCCCCAAAACAGCTTTTCGAACAAGGTACGGGCACTTTGAATTTGTGGTGATGTCGTTTGGTTTAACTAATGCTCCGGCCGCATTTATGGATTTAATGAACAGGGTATTTAGGCCATTCTTGGACAGCTTTGTGGTGGTATTTATTGATGATATCCTCATTTACTCCCGAAGTAAGCAAGAGCACGGAAATCATTTAAGGATGGCCCTCCAAACTCTGAGGGAGAAGAAATTGTATGCCAAATTTAGCAAGTGTGAGTTTTGGTTGGGCGAAGTGGCTTTCCTCGGGCATGTGGTATCCGGGGATGGTATCAAGGTAGATCCAAGGAAAACGGAGGCTGTGAAAAATTGGCCTAGGCCGTTGACTCCTTCGGATATCCGCAGTTTCCTTGGGTTGGCCGGGTATTATAGGAGGTTTGTAGAAGGTTTCTCCTCTATTGCATCTCCGTTGACCAAGTTGACTCAGAAGCAGGCTAAGTTCGTATGGTCGGATGAATGTGAGAGGAGTTTCCAAACTTTGAAGGATCGGCTTACATCAGCTCCTGTTTTGACCTTGCCAAGTGGTTTAGAAGGGTTCGTGGTGTATTGTGATGCCTCGAGGGTCGGTCTGGGTTGTGTGCTTATGCAGAATGGTAAGGTGATAGCGTATGCATCAAGACAGTTAAAAGTGCATGAACGAAACTATCCCACTCACGACCTTGAATTAGCAGCGGTGGTGTTTGCGTTGAAAATTTGGAGGCACTATTTGTACGGGGTCCATGTTGATGTATTTACCGACAACAAAAGTTTGCAGTATGTGTTCACTCAGAGGGATCTTAATCTCAGGCAAAGGAGGTGGTTGGAATTTCTGAAGGATTATGACATGAGCGTGTTGTATCATCCGGGCAAGGCCAATGTCGTAGCCGACGCCCTTAGCAGGTTGTCTATTGGGAGCGTGGCACATGTTGAAAATGAGAAAAGGGAATTGGCAAGGGATATTCACCGGTTGGCTAGGTTGGGTGTCAGGTTGACTGATTCTAGCACAGGTGGTATTCGGGTTCAGAACGGGTCAGAATCTTCTATGGTAAATGAAGTGAAAGCTAAACAAGACCTAGATCCATCGTTGTGTGAGTTGAAGAAGTTGGTTGCTGCAAAAGAGGTCGAGGCTTTCTCCCAAGGGGGAGATGGTGTACTTCGGTACCAAAACCGGCTTTGTGTTCCCGACGTGGGTGACCTTAGGAAGGTGATTATGAGCGAGGCGCACAACTCTCGTTATTCTATTCACCCGGGGTCTACCAAGATGTACCGGGATCTGAGAGAGATTTATTGGTGGCACGGTATGAAGAGGGATGTTGCAAAGTTTGTGTCAGAATGTCCGAGTTGTCAGCAGGTAAAAGTTGAGCACCAGAGGCCCGGTGGTTTGGCCCAAGACATTGAAATTCCCACTTGGAAGTGGGAGGATGTGAATATGGACTTTGTGGTTGGGTTGCCTCGGACCCGAAGGCAATTCGACTCTATTTGGGTTATTGTGGATCGGATGACGAAATCAGCCCACTTTTTACCGGTCAAAGCTACTTTCAGTGCCGAGGATTATGCGAGGTTGTATATCCAAGAGATGGTGAGGTTACATGGTGTACCTAGGTCCATCATATCGAACCGTGGTACTCAATTCACTTCCCACTTTTGGAGATCTTTTATGAAAGGCCTTGGGACCAAAATCAAGTTGAGTTCCGCTTTCCATCCTCAAACCGATGGCCAAGCGGAGTGGACTATTCAAACTTTGGAGGACATGTTGAGGGCATGTGTATTGGAATTTAAGGGGAATTGGGATGATCATCTTCCACTCATCGAGTTTGCCTATAATAATAGCTTCCATGCTAGTATTGGCATGGCTCCGTTTGAAGCTTTGTATGGGAGAAGGTGTAGATCCCCCGTGGGGTGGTTTGAAGTAGGGGAAACGGCCTTGGTTGGCCCGGATTTGGTGATGGACGCTATGGAGAAGGTAAAAGTGATTAGAGAGAGATTGAAAGCGGCCCAAAGTCGCCAAAAGTCCTATGCGGATAGTAGGAGGAGGGACCTCGAATTTCATGTAAGGGATTGGGTCTATGTAAAAGTCTCTCCTATGAAGGGCGTTATGCGTTTTGGCAAAAAGGGCAAGTTGAGCCCCCGGTATGTTGGCCCGTATGAAGTTGTTGAGCGGATTAGAGATGTGGCTTATAAGTTAGAGTTACCTCCGGATTTGGGTTCAATCCACTCGGTCTTTCATGTATCTATGTTGAGAAAGTTTGTTGGCGATCCTAGCTCCATTGTGCCTTTGGAAGGGATTGAGGTTGAGGAAAATTTGACTTATGAGGAGGTGCCGGTGGCAATTTTGGATAGGCAAGTTAAGCGACTTCGCAACAAGGATGTGGCTTCGGTAAAGGTACTTTGGAGGAATCAACTAGTAGAGAGTGCTACTTGGGAGGCGGAGTTGGACATGATGAGGCGATACCCCCATCTTTTCCAATCTACTCAAGCTTAAGGTACTAGGAATCTTTCCCTATCAACTGTGTCGTTTTCTTGCCCTCTTGAGTCTCATGGCATGACATGCATATGTGTACATTAAAGGATTTTCTTTCCTTGGCAAATGTGTTGAATACAATTTTGACATAAATTGGTTTTGAGCTATAATTTGATTTATGATAAAAAGCTTTTGTGTACAATCTTGCATTTTGAGTTAAGTTGTGCATTGTTTCTTGAATCGGGTCTATCTTGCCTTAACAATGTCTTTTCTAGCCTTGTTCTTGCACATTCGAGGACGAATGTTCCCAAGGGGGAGATGATGAAAGACCCCGGATCATGACGTCGCCTCGAGACCCCCAGGTTGGCCTGGAAATCTGCCAGGTACCTTTCCACGGAAGGACCCACACGGCCCGTGTTAAGCCACACGGTCCGTGTGGCCTCTCGTGGGGTGGCACTTGGCGGGTGTGGAGGCAAACGGGCCACCACACGGCCCGTGTGAAGCTACACGGTCCGTGTGGCGAGTGAACGGACCAGAGACACGATCCATGTGAAGCCTGACGGTCCGTTTAACGGACCGTTTGGTGACACTTGGTCCGAAGGAAAATTTGTCTGAAAATCCTAAGTCTGGTGAGATGGTCCATCACACGGGTCGTGTGACACGAGATGGTCCGTTTACTGGACAGTATGGATTGACTTAGTCAAAAAAATATTGCCTCCGAAAAATCTAAGTCCGGTGCCACGGACCAGTAGACGGTCTGTGTGGAGTCAGACGGTCCGTTTACTGGACCGTGTGACCCAGACGGACCATTTTTCCGGTCCGTTTCATTAATGGCAATTTCGTAATTTTTGTTTATTCTGGTGCAAATATGGTCTTTTCCACCCTTTCTTGAGCTTCCTATATATTCCATACTTCACCATTTTGAAGCATTTCTACACTTCAACTCTCTCTCTCTAAAATTCTTTCTCAAGACTCTCCTACATCTCTCTAGGATTCTTCAAGCTAAGGTTCACATTTGAGATCACTTCCTCCTCAAGTTTGTCTTCTACCGGGTATGTGGGGTTTGATTCTTGGTTTTCTTTCAACCAAGAAGACCCAAATCCTTATTAAACTTATTTTGTAACTTGTATACTTAAAATGTGAAATTTTAGTACTTGTTCTTAGTATTTTGAACCATGCATGTGTTAGTTTAGGATCCTTATCATGATTTATGTTAGTTTTATGGAAATGAACTACTTGGACTATGGAATTTTGAACTTGCATGTCCCTTTAAATGTGTTATCTTGCATGGGTGATATGTACTACCATTTCCTTGAATTTTTAATTGAATTTCTAGTCTTATATTGTATCTTGTTTTGGTATACTCTACATTACCCATGCCATTCCTACACTATGCATTGCATTACATACATGACATTTTACATGGAAATTTCCGGAATTGTGGGGTTAAACCCAATTTTGCCCCAAAGGGGAATTATAATGTGAATTTTGGTAAGACATGGGATATGACAATAAGGTGATCACCGGTACGTCTATAATCTTGGCTCTGTGAGAATCTTGGGTGCTTGCACCATCTTGTACTTGTAGATGAGCTATTCCTTGCATTGACATCTTGAATATGATCTTGTAAATCGGCGTTGAGCCCAATTATGTCTTGAACGTTATGAATTTGCACTTGACTCTCTCTCTTGAAGCATATGTATATATAAGTATTCTTGTGGGATGTGTAAGACTTAGCACCGATGGATTGGGGGTCCTCTCCCTTTCCTTGAACTATGTGCCTACATAGGGACGGAGGATATTCGTCTATCTGTACTTGACTATGATTTGTCTTGATCTTGTAAATCCTTCTGAAATGGTGATTTCCGTAAGGAAGGTGACCATCCCCGAAATGGTGTGTTCCGTGAGGTGTGATGTAGATTACCGTTGGCAAGTAATCTTCTCCCTACCGATGGGAGGTCCCAATCGGTCCAATTCGTGTAATAGCTCGCATGGATTTGGTTTGTCGGTTATAGTCCATCCCCGTTATATATAGGAGCACTATCGCATTGCACGCATCACGTGTTTCATGGCATCTTGTATATATAATTTCTATTGTATATGTATTCCTTGTATATTATGTGCCTTTGCCACTTAACATGATTACGCAGGTTTGGTAAATCACGTGTATTGCATACCCTCATACTTAGTACATTCAAAAGTACTAACGCATACTCTATGCCTGCATGATTTTACCATGCAGGGACCGAGCAGTTTGAGCAGTATCCGCCGGACGCGTAGCTTATCCCTATCTAGATATTTTGTGGTGAGCCCCGTCTTTCGAGGGCATACTCTTGATTTTTGTACACCTCATCTATGTATGTATTTTGACTGAGGGTGAGCCCGGAACTTGTCCCGGCCCCCGTTCCTTGATTAGAGGCACTTATTGGACAATTGTATAAACTTCTCATTTTGTTGTCTATGGAATATGTCCTCCCTTTTGGTTTTAAAAATGTTCTCTTTAATCTTGTCTTTAATCTTCTGCAAATTTGAGGCTTGTTTGGGGGCTTTCGGGTCTCCATTCGCCGTGTCACATCTAGACCCCGACCCCGGGTCGTGACATCAATGCTCGATACTCCTCCCAAGACTCGATGCTCATAAAACAATCAAATCCAATCGATCAAACCAATGAGTCTCTTAATGGACTATTTCCGCTCATAGTACCATCAACCCAATCTTTCAACAATTCGACAATTCATTCCCATCAACCTTGCAAAAGTGAACTAGACAGTCACTTAGAAGGACTTTCAACCTAGATCAATCTTTAGAGTTCAATTATGCATACTCATAGGACCATCAAGTTCTATCAACCTATCATCATGCTCACATCCCAATCAAAATCAACATTCTCAAATCGAGGCTCTAGACTCAATTCCTAGATTCATTCATACAATCTTTTATAAAAATGACATGTAGGGTTTTCTGAAATAACTCATGGAAACTATTTAATCAGTAAAATCAAGTTTATGATGATTATCAACATATGAAAATACATAGAATATATATATTTTACTAGAAAACATTCATGAAAAAAGATGTATAGAGGTCAACACTCTCACAATCTCTGTATTACCATCAATAGGGACACATGAAAGAACATTCTGATGCTTCAGTTTAGCCTTACATACCTGGGATAAAGACAGATAATCTAATTGGAAAAAAATTGGCCTCAATCCTCTTGAACTCTAGCATCCTCGTTTCTCCTTAACCCTAGTTCTTAAGATGAATTAGCGTAAATAATTAAAAATTCACGCTTAGAAAGAGATATAGCGTTAAAAATGACTTTAAAATGAAGAGGTTTTAGTCTAGGATGGGTGGGGAAGGACTAGAATTAGTCAAGTACCGTAATGGAGCAAGTCCACGATGCAGGCTTGTCGTAATAGAGTTCATTTATCAACGGATAACTTAAAACGCGTTGTGAAACTATTTTTCTATAAAATAGCACATAAATCGCATTTGTCAAATTAGTTTTATGTGTAAATTTATGTAAATCGCATTTCGATCAATTTCCTAATCCCGTAGAAAATAATACGACCAAAATTAAGTGCAAATCCGCACAAGTCTGCGACGCGGACATGTCGGGCACTATTCTGGGATTGCATTTTTGCTTCGAAAAATTAATCTTTTGATCTAGTTGCCCTAAAAATCAACCAGGACCATTTTCCCTCACAGTGTTTTGTGCTAATAGCATTTTCGACCTCAGATTGCCAAAAAAAATTAGGAAGACATGTTATGCAGGCGTCTCTAATCTAGGGGCATTTTGATAAATTTTACTAGGTGTAATATAAAAACTTATAGCAGAAGAAAAAGGAAATTTATAAAGAGAAAATAACCTGATATATCCTCTAAATTTTGTCATCTACAGCTGATATACTACTCATTATGAAAGTGTAACGCCCAATAAAATTACCAAAATACTCCTAGAGGAAAGAGGTGCACATAACACATCTTCCGATGCCCGAATGAAAAATCCGAGGCCAGATTTGTGATCAGCATAAAAAAATGAGTAGGGAAAGGGTCTCAGTCGATTTGTAGAGTGATCGTGTCTAAAGATAATTTTCGTTCCGATACGAAAAATAGTGGAGGTGCGAGACAGAGCCGCATCTTGCACCCATCACGAAGAGGGACTTATGTTTTTCCATAATTTTATACGGGATTAAGAAAACTCGTTCATAAATTTTTTTTGCCAAAAATAAACTGTCGCGACCAGTCCACGTCGCAGACTGGGTTATTTCATGGCTGGAAAGTTTCTAAAAATTCGAGGGGCATTCTAGTCCATTCCTAACATCTTCTAAAATCCATACGACCAATATAAGTTGTTTTCACGAAGAAAGGGTCTAAAACCCCATTCTAAATCCTCTTCTTAACAACACTTACCAGCTAGGGCTTGAGAAGAGTGGAGGTTGAAGAATCAGAGGAAGTTCCAAAGGGATTGTGTTGTTAGCAATCATCCCAGGTATGTAAGGCTAACCTAACGCATAGGATTGTTCTTCCATGTCCCCCCCCCCCCGATTGAGTTGGGTCTATGATTGAAGATGATGAGTCCATATGTGAAAATCCTTGAATATTCTACTGAGATTCTTTTTTTATTTCATGTATTTTCATAAATTGATGATCATCGCAAACTTGATTCAATGTATAACTTTTTTTCATGAATGATTTTACAAAATTCTATGTCTATCGTACTAAAGCATGCAAGAATAAGCCTAGGAGGATGAGTCTAGAGCCTTAATAATGATGATATTTGTGATGTTATGATTGTAGTCCAAATTGGTGGGAGTCTTGATGATGATGTTGATGAGAATGATATTCATGAGCCTTAAAACTTAAAACTAAATTCTAAAAAAATGTTTCGAGTCTATGACATTAATGTTGATGTTGATGAGATAAGTTGATGTTGATGATCCACTATTGATGTTGATGTACTATGTACCTATGGGATTGATGATCAGAAATCTTAATGATGATGTTTTATGAGCATGTCGTGTTTCTGGGAAGAGTATTGAACACTGAAATGCGTGAGTGAGTCCCACTCGAACTCATTAACTACGTGGCTCACGTAGGAGAGGATCAAACCGTAATACGGACGTTTCCTTTGTCCTAAAAGAGGGCTAATGTTACTTCTTGTGGATCCGCTGATGGTGATGTCCTTTACCCCGGGCAGGGTACTGGATGGATATAGCAATGACATCGCTTCAATGTATCATCACTGGCTCATAGGTGATAGTTGCCGGTTAGAGAAACTCCCAGCTAGGTTCCATTCTGATAGGAATCTGATATTGATGTGATGGTATGATTCTTGATGGATGTTGATGTTTTATTATCTACTATTTATCCTTGTCCTAGAAGAGCATGAGTCCTTTGAGTAGAGTTGAGTCGAGTTTCCTTGAGATGAGCCTGATGTATTGATGAGATGTTGATGGGTCATTTGTTTACTTTTTATTCTTGCTTAGATAGACATTTGACATTCTGCTGGAGTTGATGTTATCCCTATACTGTCCTATAGGTACTATTACATTTAGTCATCTTACATACCATACATTCCATATACTGATGCCACTCGATGCTGCATTGTTTCATGATGCAGATATATGAGGTAGAGGACTTCAACAGATGCATCGTTGAGGTTCAGAGATTCTGATTTCAGTCATTAGTGAGCCCTCCTTGCTATCCGAAGGAGACCTTCTTTATCAGATATTTTATTTATTGAGTCGTGTAGACATGTGTAACGTCCGGTAAAATTACCAAAATACCCCTAGAGGAGAGATATGCACATAATGTGTCTACTAATGCTCAGATGGGAAATCCGAGGCCGAATTTGTGATCAGCACAAACAATTGAGTGGGGGAAGGGACTTAGTCGATTTTTAAAGTGATCGAGTCAAAAGATAATTTTTCGTTCCAAAACGAGAAACAGTGAGAGTCTGTGACAGAGTCGCGTCACAAAACCCATCGCGGAGGCGCGCTTATGTTTTTTCTTAATTTTTTGACGGGGTTAAGAAAACTCATTCAGGAAAAGTTTTGCCAAAAATGAACTTGCCGCGACCAGTCCGCATCGCGGATTATGCTATTTTATGGCTGAAACATTTCTAAAATTTTAAGGGGCATTCTAGTCCATTCGTAACATCTTCAAAAACCCATATACGATTAATATAGGTTGTATTCGTGAAGAAAGGGTTCAAAACCCATTTTAAAATTCTCTTCCTAGCAAAATTTCCAAATTAGGCTTGAAGAGAGTTAAGGTTGAAGAGGCAAGAGGCGATTCTATGAGGATTGTTACTAGCAATCATCTCAAGTATGTAAGGCTAACCTAAAGGATGGGATTGTTCTTCCGTGTGTCCCCTTTGAGTAATTGAATCGATGAATGAAGATGATAAGTTATATGTGAAAATCCTTGAGTATTTTATTGAGATTCTTCTTAATTCATGTACTTTTCTTAAATTGATAATCATCATAAACTTGATTTCCTGCATAAGTTGTTTTCATGAATGATTTTTACAAAATGCTATGTCTATTTTACTAAAGGATGCAAGAAGGAACTTAGAGGATGAGTCTAGAGCCTTGACGACGATGATGGTTGTGATGTTGTGATTGTGGTCCAAATTGTTGAGTCTTGATGATGATGTTGATGAGAATGACGTTCATGAGTCTTAAAACTTGAAAGTAAATTCTAAAAGAATGTTTCGAGTCCATGATGTCGATGTTGATGAGATGATATTGATGTTGATGAGATGAGTTGATGTTGATGATGATGTTGATGTTGATGTTGATGTACTATGTCCCCATGGGACCCTTGATGAAAAATCTTGATGATGATGTTTTATGAGCATGTCGAGTTCAGGGAGGAGTATTGAGCATCGAAATGGGTAAGAGTAAGTCCGACTCAAACTCATTAACTACGTGGCCCACGTAGGGGAGAGGATCGAACCGCAATGCATATGTTTCCTTGTACCAAAAGACGACTGATGTTATTTCTTATGGATACATTGATGGTGATGTCCTTTACCCTTGGAAGGGTACTGTGTGAATGTGGCAATGACATCGCTTTGTTGTATCATCACCGGCTCATAGGTGATGGTTGTCGGTTAGAGAAACTCCCAGTTAGGTCCTACATTGATAGTATTCTAATGTTGATATAATGATATGAGTCTTGATAGATGTTGATGTTTCAATACCTACTATTTATCCTTGTCCTAAACGGGCACGAGTCCTTTGAGTTGAGTTGAGTTTCCTTGAGATGAGTCTGATATACTGATGAGATGTTGATGGTCATTGTCTACTCTTTATTCTTGTCCTAGATAGACATTTGACACTTTGACGGAGTATGATGTTGAGTTGAAGTTATCCCTATATTGTTCAATATGTACTGTTGTGTTCAGCAAAATCTTATATATTATACATTCCACATACTGATGCCACTCGGTGCTGCATCATTTCATGATGCAGATACAGGAGGTAGAGGACTTCAGCAGACGCATCGTTGAGGTTCAGAGATTCCGAGTTCAGTTATTGTTGAGCCCTCCTTGCTATCCGGAGGAGCCTTTTTCGTTATCAGTTATTGGCCTGTCATGGTACCTTCTTAGACTTTCTAGTTGAGTTGAGTTAGAGGCTTCATAGACATGAGTTGAGGTTTTTCCCTCTTTGAGTTGAGTTAGTACTTATCTTCATTTCTCCCTGAGGTTGAGACTGAGTTATTGGCCATTGGCCGTTCTTATTGATGTAGAATCAATGACATAGCTTACTGCCTTATTCTATTATTTCTGCTATGCCTGATGTTGAATGATTGTCCTGAGATTGAGTGGTTTGCTTGGGGACTAGCAATAGTCTTTGGGTGCTAGCCACACCAAAGGTACCCTCTCGGGGCATGACACCATGGCCTGTCATTGCACCCTCTTAGACTGTCTAGTTGAGTTAGAGGCTTCATAGACATGAGTTCAAGTTGATATTGGGGTCTTTCCCCCTTTGAGTCAAGTTAGAAATTCTGTCACGACCCGGACCTAGGGCCTAGACGTGACACGGCGAATAGGAACCCGAGAGTCCCCTAACAAGCCTCAAAGTATCCAATTTCCACATCATCGGTTCGAAAGTGCATTCAAAAAGTAAACACATAGTTCTAGGGAATGGAAAAGTAGGACTCACGCTTTTGGGGAAATACGGGGCTTAGGATCTTCCACATTTTCACATCAATCATACATACATATCATAATTCCCATAATCAATCCATGTTAGCCAAATCCAATAGATAACCAAAATAAACTTCGAATACAACAGATAGCATATAGAATCTACGAGAGTCTACAAGATGTCCAACAATGCTTCTAGAGATAAGATGGGACGTGGGCCAAGACATGTCCCGAGCTCAACCTCAATTAAGAAGATAAACATAAAAAAACATAGAAAGAAGGAAGGTAGTTTGTCCTTGGAAGATAGGACTCACCACAATATCAATTCTCCAAATTTGAACTACTTGTCAAGCGGTGGATGATCATAATACACGGTCCCTACATGGTAAAATCATGTAGGCATAGAGTATGCGTTAGTACGTTTAAATGTACTAAGTATGCGGGCATACAATGCATATGATTTACCAAACCTGCATTTCAATGTTAGGTGATAAGGGCATATAATATAGAAAGAATTAAATATTCAATGGAAATATATAGAAGATGCCATGAAATTTATGATGCATGAAATGCAACAATGCTCATATATATTGGGGATGGACTATAACCAATAAATCAAATCCATGCGAGCTATTACATGAATTAGCCCGATAAAGACCTCCCATTGGTAGGAGAAGAATACTTGCCAAAGGTAACCTACATCACACCTTGCGGCAATCACCATTTCGGTGGATAATCACCTTCCTTACGGAACTCATTATTTCAGAAGGATTAGTGTAGGAGATAGGAGTACAAAGGGGGTTAAAAAGGTCTTAAAAGCCTTGGGGATGGGTCAAAATATCAAAAATACCTCAATAAAACGACCCCTTAAATTTTTAACCAACGTTCACATGGTTGGCTTCACAGTCCGTGAAGCTCTTCACAGAGGCCTCCTGTCTAGCCCAGACAGGTTTTACGAAAAAGGGCATAACTTCTTGCTCCAACCTCGGAATGAGGTGAGACTAGATGCGTTGGAAAGAATTCAAAGATCTTCAATTTGATAGGTCATGGGCCACCCGTTTATTTTGTGCTAATAGATATGCCCATTTAAAGTGGACCCTTCTATTGGTACATGCAAAAACTTAGCCAATGGAATTCCTTTGAACTTGACTTGATGTAGGAGACCCATGATGGCCTTAAACAACATTAATAAGATTGAATTGAAGGCTTGAAAGTGAACTTAGGTTGAGCATGAAGATCCCATACTTAGAATTTTTCAATGAAGTCACCTTCACGGGAGTTACACGGACCATATAACGTCATACGGGCCGTGTCACTGCCCGTACAACTCTCCTTAGAAAATTCCACGATCAAGTTACGAGACAGTGGTTCCACACTTAGAAAACTTTCACTGGAAGCTATATGGATGGCCTCACGTGTCGTGCCACGCTACACGGACCATGTACTTGCCCGTGTAACCACACTTGATCCCAAAGCTATGGGATTTCAAACCAAGGCCATCACACGGCCCACCACACGGTTCGTGAAGTGTCACACGGACCGTGAGGGGTCCAAGTGTGGTGTGCCTTAGTTTAAAACACCACTTTTAAGGGTCGAACATCCTCCATGAGGCAAGGGCCACTCCGTTGAGGCTCCACACGGGCCATGTGACCTCACATGGGCCGTGATGGCTCCCATGAAGTGTCAACCATCACATATATTGTGGTTCCCTTTTGATTAAAAGTCTCTAAAATAATAGCGGACTTATTGACAACTGACTCCATATTGGGTGAGCTGATATGGTTTCGATTCGTTCCCTACCTGGCAAGTTTAGAACGGCTGTGGCAATATCAGCGTGATTGTTGTAGATTCACTGGCTCATAAGTGATTGTTGTCGGATAAGAGAAACTCCCATAAATTTCCTACCTTGAGTACTCTGAGTCTAGATGAGATGAGGGGGTGAGCCCCTCTGAGATGAGATGAGATGAGATGAGATGAGAGGAGGTGAGCCCCTTTGAGATGAGTTCAAGATGATTGATGAGTTTTGAGTTATTGATGGGTCACTTGGCTACTCTTTATTCTTTCATAGATGGACATTTGACGATGTGATGTGATTTGATATTTATTTTAAGTTGATATTGTTTCCACATTATTCTACCTGTTTCTGTTGCACTCAGCTATTTTACATACCGTACATTCCAAGTTCTGATGTCCACTCTGGACTGCATCTTTTTATGATGCAGGGGCAAGTACTAGAGATCATCAACAGGCGCCCCATTAAAGATCTGGGATTCGAAGCTAACTTTGTGAGCCTCTCCTACTCCGAAGGACCCACTACATTTGTTTATCTTGCTTTAGAATTAGAGATTGGACTATTTCTTTATTTTGATTTGGGTAGCCCTGGGTTTGTCATTGGCAACACATGAGTAGTACTAGAGGCTTCATAGACGATGGTTGAGCGTGATGTTGAGACTTGTGAGCTAATTCTTTCTACTAGCCCCTAATTTTCTATATACTTATTTTGAGACTTTAGAGGAGATGAGCCCAGTTACTTTCTTATTCTTTCCACTATTCATTAGAGTGTATAGATTGAATGGTGTGATGAGGCTAAGTGGTTCGCTTGGGGACTAGCAATAGTCTCTGAGTGTCGGCCATGCCAGGGGTACCCTCCCGGGGCGTGACAACTTGGTATCAGAGCACAAAGTTCAAGTATCCTAGGGAGTATGAAGCCATATCCAGTAGAGTCTTGTTTATGGGTGTGTTGTCGACCACATTTCATAAGTAGGGGGCTATAGGACATTAGGAATGGTTACACTTCTTTCTTATTTCGATTCGTGCGATGGAGTTAAACTCTGTAAAAACTCCCTTCTAATTCGTGCTCTACGCGTGCAGAATTGATAACATGCCTCCCAGAAGAGTTGTCAGAGGAAGGGGACCTCCTGCCAGGCAAGCTGTTAATCTACCTGAGCCTTAAGTACCTGAGGAGCCTGTGGACCAAGCTGTCTCGATTGAGCAACCCCCTCAAGATGCGGTCTCCAACACCGAGCTACGCCAGGCTATTCAAGCTTTAGCCCAGGCTATCGCAACACCATCTGTGAGACAAGGCGTAGGTAGACCAGATTCTCATGAAACCTCTAAAGTCTGAGAATTTGTAGGATGAACCCATCTGAGTTCATGGGGTCGGCATCTACTAAAGATCCTGAGAACTATGTGGAGGAACTTGAGAAGGTGTACCAAGTGATGCACGTGGCTAATGCTGATAGGGTTGAACAAGCTGCTTACCAACTCAAGGATGTGGCCAGACTGTGGTTCGACCAATAGAAGACGGGTAGAAGGGATGATGCTCTTTGTTTGACTTGGGCAGTGTTTGAGGAGGCTTTCTTGGGATGTTTCTTCCCAAGGGAGAAAAGAGAATCTTAGGTGAGGGAGTTCCTGAATCCAAAACAAGGCTCTATGACTGTGCAAGAGTATGGCTTAAAGTTCACACAACTATCTCGCTATGCTCCGGACATGGTTGCCAACATGAGGAGAAGGATGGGGATGTATGTTGATGGGTTGAATAAAAGACCTAAGAGAGATGGGAGAGGAGCCATGCTTCTGAGGTGACATGGACATCGGGCAACTGATGACATTTGTGCAACAAGCCGATGAGGAGAGACAGCATGAAAGGCTAGAATTCTAGCACAAGAAAACAAAGACATCTAGCCATAAGGTTGGGAGGAAAGGAAATGGCAACCGATTTCCCGCACCATCATCTGCTAGTGCACCTATGCCTAAAGGCAGGTATGATCAGAGATCTTAGAATAGGAGGAGTCATAGGCGTCATTCGCAAGCTAGTGTGGCCCAAGGTCCGCAGGGTAAGCCACCATATAGTAAGTGTGGCAAATTGCACTTGGGAAGATGTCGTGATAGGAATGATGTGTGCTATAAGTGTGGCCAAGCGGGCCACTGCCAGAGAGATTGTCCAAGGTGGGCTAACAGGGCTCAATCTTCCACACCAGCCCTACCAGTCAGAGGAAACCAGAGGGCCACTACGTCGGGCTCAAGCAGAGAAACAAACCGCTTGTATGCCATGGGTAGTCACCAAGATAAGGAAAACTCTCCAGATGTTGTAACAGGTATGATTCGAGTCTTTACTTTTGATTGTTATGTTTTGATAGAATCGGGTGCCATGTTGTTGTTTGTATCTACTTAAGTGGCCAGTAGATTTGATAGAACCCCTGAGAGTCTTCTTGAACCCTTTGAAGTTTCTACTCTAATGGGTGAGTCTATTCGAGCTGAGAGGATCAATAGATCTTGTGTAGTGTCTATCCATCATAGGGATACTCTTGTTGATTTGGTTGAGTTGGAAATGATTGATTTTGATGTGATCCTTGGCATGGATTGGCTTCATGCCTGCTATGCCTCTGTTGATTGTAGATCCCGAACCGTTAAGTTCCAATTTTCCTAATGAACCGGTGCTAGAGTGCAAAGGTGATTTTGTTAAACCTAGAGGAAACTTTATCTCATATCTTAGAGCCCGAAAGTTGATTTCCAAAGGTTGTATCTATCACCTTGTGCGAGTGAAATCAGATGATGTTGAGTTCCTAACTTTTGAGTCATTCCTAATTGTTAATGAGTTTCCGAAAGTATTTCCCGAGGATCTGCCCGGAGTCCGTCCTTATAGGGAGATTGACTTTGGGATTGATGTTTTTCCTGATACCCAGCCTATTTTGATTCCACCTTATAGGATGGCCCCCGCGGAGTTAAAAGAGTTGAAAGAGCAACTGAAATATTTGCTAGAGAAGGGCTTCATTAGGCCGAGTGTTTCATCTTGGGGTGCTCCTATCCTATTCGTGCGAAAGAAAGAAGGGTCCCTCAGAATGTGCATCAACTATAGGCAACTGAACAAGGTCACGATAAAGAATAAATACCCTTTCCCAAGGATAGATAATTTGTTTGACCAACTTCAGGGTGCCTCTTGTTTCTCCAAGATAGACCTTAGATCTGGCTACCACCAGTTGAAGGTAAGGGAATGTGACAATCCAAAGACAGCCTTTAGGACTAGCTATGGCCATTTTGAGTTCTTGGTCATGTCCTTTGGGTTGACGAACGCACCTGTCGCCTTTATGGACTTGATGAATACAGTATTCAGACCATATCTCGATATGTTCGTGATTGTGTTCATTGACAACATATTGGTGTATTTGAGGAGTGAGGGGGAGCATGCTGACCATCTCAGGGTCGTCCTCTAAACTCTTAAGGACCGTAAGTTGTATGCAAAATTCTCCAAGTATGAGTTCTGGCTTAGGTCAACAGCTTTCCTAGGCCATGTTGTTTTCGGTGATGGTATTCGAATGGATGCCTAAAAGACTGAAGCGGTTAAGAAATGGCCCAGACAGACCACTCCGACTGACATTAGGAGTTTCTTGGGGTCGGCAGGCTACTACCACAAATTTGTGGAGGCATTTTCTTCCCGATCCTCGCCATTGACTAAATTGACTCATAAGAAGGTCAAGTTTCAATGGTCGGGGGAATGTGAGAAGAGTTTCCAAGAATTGAAAATGAGGTTGACTACTGCACCAGTCCTTACCTTGCCTGAGGGGATAGAGGACTTCGTTATTTACTGTGATGCATCGAGGGTTGGATTGGGATGTGTGCTGATGCAGAGAGGGAAGATGATAGCCTATGCTTCAAGACAACTCAAGGTTCATGAAAGGAACTATACAACCCATGATCTTGAGTTGGCAGCAGTGATGTTTGCACTTAAAATCTGGTGTCACTACTCGTATAGAGTGCATGTGGATGTGTTCACTGACCACAAGAGCTTGCAGTACGTTTTCAGTCAGAAAGAGCTCAACCTCCGACAAAAAGGATGGTTGGAGTTGCTTAAGGATTATGACATGAGAATTCACTAGCACCCAAGTAAAGCTAACGTTGTTGTTGACGCTCTTAGCAGGTTGTCAATGGGTAGTACAGCCTATGTGGAGGAAGAAACAAAGAAGCTAGCCAAGGAAGTGCATCGGTTGGCTAGATTAGGAGTTCAACTTGAGGAGAATAATGAAGGCAGAGTTAATGTTCAGGATGGGTCAGCTTCATCCTTTGATACATAGGTAAAAGAAAAGCAAGACCATGATCCTATTGTTATACTCCAATTGAAGGAGGCTATCCACAAACAGAAAGTGATGGTCTTCTCCAAAGGGGGAGATGGAGTGTTGAGGTATCAAAGTAGGTTGTGTGTTCCATACATTGATGGCATTCGAGATAGAATCATGGAAGAAGCCCACAACACTAGGTATTCCATTCATCCAGGCTCTACCAAGATGTACCATGACTTGAGGGAAGTCTATTGGTGGAGCGGAATGAAGAGGGATATTGCTGAGTTTGTATCGAAATGCCCAAAATGCCAACAAGTGAAGGTTGAGCATCAAAGGCCATGTGGATTGGCTCAGAACTTTGAGATCCCAGAATGGAAGTAGGAGACGATTAGTATGGACTTTGTTACTGATCTTCCAAGGTCTCGAAAGCAACATGATTCGATATGGGTGATCGTGGATAGAATGAATAAATTGACTCACTTCTTGGCAGTTAAGACAACAAACACTGCGGAGGAGTATGCCAAGTTGTACATCCAGGAAATTGTGAGATTGCATGGGGTTCCCTTGTCCATCATCTCTAACAGAGGAGCTCAATTTACCTCCCAGTTTTGAAAATCGTTCTAGAAAGGATTTGGTACTAAGGTGAACTTGAGTACAACCTTTCATCCACCGAAAGATGGTCACACAGGGCGTACAATTCAAACACTTGAGGATATGCAGAGAGATTGTGTTCTTGACTTCAAGGGAAATTGGGATGATTACCTACCATTGATTGAATTTGCATATAAGAATAGTTACCATGCAAGCATTCAGATGGCTCCTTACGATAACTTGTATGGGAGGAGACGTAGATCACCAATTGGGTGGTTTTAGGTTGGAGAGGCAGTGTTTTTGGACCTGATCTTGTCCATCAAGCGATGTATAAGGTCAAGGTCATTAGAGAAAGGTTAAAGACTTCCCAGAGTCGCCAAAAATCTTATACCGACGTGAGGAGAAGTGACTTAGAGTTCGAGGTAGGTGATTAGGTGTATTTGAAAGTGTCACCTATGAAGGCCGTTCTAAGATTTGGTAAGAAGGGAAAGTTGATTCCACTCTATGTTGGACCATATCAGATTGTAAAGAGGATTGGGAAGGTTGCTTATGAATTGGGATTGCCTTCCGAATTAGATGGAGTGCATCCGGTATTCCACGTGTTGATGTTGAAGAAATGCTTGGGAGACCCTACCTTGGTGATCCCAGTTGATAGCATTGTTGTGAAAGATAGCCTATCTTACGAAGAGGTTCCGGTGCAAATCCTTGATCATCAGATTCGTAAGTTTAGGAACAAAGAGATAGCCTCAGTCAAAGTCCTGTGGAGGAATCAATTCATTGAGGAAGCCACTTGGGAAGCTAAGGAGGACATGAAGGTCAAATATCCGCACCTATTTGTGCCAAATGATGAGAATGTTGAAGGTAAATTCCTTACCCTTCACTAAATTGATTGGTCTATTTTTGTATAACTTTCTATTATTAAGTCGAGAGTTTGATTGATTGAGTTGAGTATGGAGGTGATTGTTGAGTCTATTTGTGCCCTAATATCCACCTTTACTCGTCATTCGAGGACGAATGGTCCCAAAGGGGAGATGATGTAATGCCCGATAAAATTACCAAAATACCCCTAGAGTGAGGATATGCACGTAACGTATCTTTCGATGCTCATATGGCAAATCCAAGGCCGGATTTGTGATCATCATAAAAAAATTGAGTAGGTAAATGGTCTCGGTCACTTTTAGAGCGACCCGATCAAAAGATAATTTTTCGACATGGAGCATAAAATAGTGTTAGTACGCGATAGGGGCGCGTCGCGCACCCATCGCAGACCAGCACTTATATTCTTTTGAAAATTTTCGACGGGATGGAGAAACCTCGTTCAAAAACTCTTTTCTAAAAATACATTATTCACGACCAGTCCGCATCACGGACTGTGTCTTTTTCGAGTTAAAAATTTCTAAATCATTATGAGGGGCATTCCGGACAATTTCTCACCGCTCCTAAACTCTATACTCGATCTAATAAGGTCGTTTTGACATGAAAAGGGTCTAAAAATCCCAATTCTACATCCTATTCCAATACATTACTAAGGTTAGAGCTTGAGGAGAGAAGAGAAGAGCTTGGATTGAGAGATTCGAGAAGAGGTCCTTGACGTGCTTGGTTGATAGTTGCATTCCAGGTATGTAAGGCTAAACTAAAAACATGGGATTGTTCTCTCATTTGCCCCATAGAGGTCATAGATTAGTTGATGGTTGAAGAGTCTACATGCATGAATACTTGAGGGTTTTTCTTGAAAAATTGGTTTGAAATTACATGTTTTCTATGTTGATGATCATCATAATATTTGTTTTCTTAAATTGCATATTTTCATGAGAATTTGCATAACCTTGCATGACTAATTTTGAAAGCATGCATAACGAACTTGAGAATTGAGTCTAGAGCCTTGAGTTGAGATTGTGATTGTTGATTGTGATTGTGATTGTGATGAGAGAATGATGGGTCTAGAGCCTCGAGTTGAGATTGTGATTGTGATTTCGATGAGAGAATGATGATGAGTTGATAGAGTTTGATAGTCTTATGAGTCTCTATAAATGAACTCTACCGATGTGTCCATTCACTTGATTCCTATTGATTGTTCTAAATCTTGAGTTGATGAGAATGATTGCTGAGAGGGTTAAAGTCCCTATGATATTGATTGATGAGAGGGTTAAAATCCCTATGAGCTTGATTGATGAGAGTGTTAAAGTCCCTATGAGCTTGATTGACGATAGGGTTAGAGTCCTATGATATACCGATCGTTGACGGGGTTAAAGTCCCTACGAGATTGGTTGAGATGGAAGTTTTATGAGCATTGAGTCGGGAGGAGTATCGAGCACCGAAATAGGTAAGAGTGAGTCCCACTTAAACTTATCAACTACGTCGCCAAACGTAGGTGAGGCATAGAACCATCACATATATTGTGGATCCCTCTTGATTAGAAGTCCCTGAAATAATAGCAGACTTATTGACGACTAACTCCATATTGGGTGAGCTGATATGGTTTCGATAAGTTCCCCACCTGGCAAGTTTGGAACGGCCGTGGCAACATCAGCGTGATTTTTGTACATTCATTGGCTCATAAGTGATTGTTGTCGGATAAGAGAAACTCTCATAAATTTCCTACCCTGAGTACTCCGAGTCTAGATGAGATGAGAGGAGGTGAGCCCCTCTGAGATGAGATGAGATGAGAAGAGGTGAGCTCCTTTGAGATGAGTCCGAGATGATTGATGAGTTTTGAGTTATTGATGGGTCACTTGTCTACTCTTTATTCTTTCATAGAGAGATATTTGATGATTTGATGTGATTTGATGTTTATTTTGAGTTGATATTATTTTCATATTATTCTACCTGTTTCTGTTGCACTTTACTATTTTACATACTAATACATTCCAAGTACTGATGTCCACTCTGGACTGCATCATTTTATGATGCAGGAACAGGTACTAGAGATCGTCAATAGGCGCCCCGTTGAAGATTTGGGATTCGAAGCTAACTTGGTGAGCCTCCCCTACTCCAAAGGGCCCACTACATTTATTCATCTTGCTTTAGAGTTAGAGATTGGACTATTTCTTTATTTTGATTTGGGTAATCATGGGTTTGTCATTGGCACAACATGAGTAGTACTAGAGGCTTCATAGACGATTGTTGAGCATGATGTTGAGACCTGTGAGCTAGTTCTTTCTACTAGCCCCTATTTTTTATATACTTATTTTGACACTTTAGAGGAGATGAGCCTAATTACTTTCTTGTTCTTTCCGCTGTTCATTAGAGTGTATTTATTAAATGATATGATGAGGCTAAGTAGTTTGCTTGGGGACTAGCAATAGTCTCTGAGTGTCGGCCACACCAGGGGTACCCTCCCGGGGCGTGACAGCATCTATCAACCAAGCACGTCAAGGACTCTTCTCAATTCTCTCAAACTCAAGCTCTTCTTTTATCTGCTCAAGCCCTAGCCTTAGTAGAATATTGAAATAGGACTTAGAATGGGGATTTTAGACCCCTTTTACGTCAAAACGGCCTTATTAGATCGTGTATGGAGTTTAGGAGGGGTGGAGAATTGATCGGAATGCCCTCGTTATAATTTAGAAACTTTCAACTCAGAAAAGACCCAGACCATGTCGCGGACTGTTCGCGTACAGTGCACTTTTAGAAAAAAGTTTTTAAACGAGTTTTCTCAATCCCGTCGAAAATCTTAAAAAGAATACAAGTGCTGGTCCGCGATGGAGGTATGACGCGCTCCTATCGCGTACCAACACCGTCTTGCACTTCGGAACAAAAAATTATCTTTTGCTTGGGTCACTCTAAAAATCGACCGAGATCATTTTCCCACTCAATTTTTCGTGTTGATCATAAATTCGGCCTCGAATTTGTCATACGAACATTGAAAGATGCGTTACACCCTCTATCTAGGGGTATTTTAGTAATTTTATCGGGCATTACATTCTAAGTTGTATATATATGGTGGGATCAATTTTAAATAAAGGATCTTTTACATCAAGTCAAGTTTAAAGAATTGTAATCGACTAAATTTTCATATGAGTATATAGAAGGGTCAACTGCAAATAATCATATCTCCTATAATATAAAAATTTAGGTATCCCACAACCTATCAAATTAAAGGTCTCTAAATCCTCTTTCCAAAGACACCAAGATTGCCTCATTTGGAGTTTGGAGTAAAGAGTTATGACCGTTTTAGTAAGACATTATCGAGTAGAGCTTTTGGGGTCACCATCTACAAACCCTGGATTTCGGATCATAAACAAGTTTACGACCCGTAAACTCTGTCTCATGAAAAGTGTCTCCAAGTTAGCTTTTTAGGTCCCTAAATATTACGAACCCATCTATGGGTCATAGTTTGGGCTCGTAGAATGAACATAAAAATCCACCCAATTTTAACGAATGGGATTCTACGGCCTATAGAAGCTTCTACAAATCGTACATTGCCTCATAGGCGACCTTTTCAGCATTTTTAAAAAGAATTATTTGTCCTTTCCTACTTTTTCTAAGCATAAACTTGAGAGTTTTAATTTGCACCTAACTAAGTCTCTAAACATCACTATTCAACCTCATTACGCTCAAAACATTCTTTTATGGGAGTTTCTCTTATCCAACAACAATCAGTTATGAGCCATTGATCGTATAACAATTCCATTGATGTTGCCAAAACCATTCAATACTTGCCAAGTAAAGAACAAATTGATCCACATTGGATTGAAAAAAGACTCCTCTTTTGTTTTAGGGACCTATTAAGAGGAAACATCCAACCTAAGGTTCAATTCTCACCTATATTTGGTGACGTAGTTAATGAGTTTAAAATAGACTTACTCTCACTCAACTCAATGATCGATGCTCCTCCCAAAACCTAATGCTCATAAAACAATCAAATCCAATCGATCAAACAAATGAGTCTCTTAATGGGCTCTTTCCGCTCATCAGTTTTATCAACCCAATCTTTCAACAATTCGACAACTCATTCCCATCAACCTTTCAAGAGTGAACTAGACAATTACGTTAGAGGACTTTCAACCTAGACAAATCTTTAGAGATCAATTATGCAGACTCAATAGACCATCAAGTTCTATCAACCTATCATCATGCTCACATCCCAATCAAAATCAACATTCTCAAATCGAGGTTCTAAACTCAATTCCTAGGTTCATTCATGCAATCTTTTATGAAAATAACATGTAAGGTTTTCTGAAATAACTCGTGAAAAGTATTTAATTAGTAAAATCAAGTTGACGGTGATCATCAACACATGAAAATACATAGAATATATATAATTTACAAGAAAACATTAAAGAAAAACATGTATAGAGGTCAACACTTTAACAATCTCTCTATTACCATCAATAGGGGCACATGAAAGAACATTCCCATGTTTTAGTTTAGCCTTCCATACCTGGGATGAAGGCAGACAATCAAATTGGCAAGAAATTTGCCTTAATCCTCTTAAACTCTATCCTCCTCTTTTCTCCTTAACCCTAGTTCTTAAGATGAATTATCGTAAATGATTGAAAATTCACGCTTAGGAATAGATATAAGGTTAAAACGACTTCAAAATGACGGGATTTTAGTCTAGGATGGGTGGGGAAAGGATTAGAATTCGTCAAGTACCGTAATGGAGCAAGTCCATGATGCGGACTTGTCGTACTTCAGTTCATTTAACGACGGAAAACTTAAAACGCGTTGAGAAACTGTTTTTCTATAAAATAACACATAAATCGCATTCTTCAAATTCGTTTTATGTGTAATTTTACGTAAATCGCTTTCCAATCAATTTTCTTATCCCGTAGGAAATAATAGGACCAAAATTAAGTGCAAACCCGTGACAAGTCCTAAGTGCAAATCCATGACAAGTCCGTGACGCGGACATATCGCGTACTTTTCTGGAATTGCATTTTCGCTTCGAAAATAATTCTTTGATCTAGTTTCTCTAAAAATCAACCAGGACCATTTCCCTCACAATTTTTTGTGCTAATCATGTTTTCGGCTTCGGATTTGCCAAAAGAATTTAGGAAGATACGTTATACAAGTGTCTCTAATCTAGGGGTATTTTAATAATTTTTAGTGGGTGTAACATAAAAAGTTATAACAGAAAAAAAAATATTTATACAGAGAAAATGACCTGATATATCCTCTAAATTTTGTTATCTATTGCCGATATACCACTCGTTTTGAAAGTGGCTCATATATCTCTTTACTATTATACAAATGGTTCACATATATCATTTTTCTCTAACAAAAGTGAAAATTAATTTTATTTTTAAAAAAAATCTTAAGGGTATATATATATATATATATATATATATATATATATTACTTTTTTTATTCATCTGCGATTAGGATTTATTATTTTAATGGATAAATTTATTTTTCTATACCAATTTTCTTGTAAAATTTATCATATCCCAAATATTTTTTTACAGATACCAAACCTAAAATACAATATAGCCGCAAAAAAATAGTTCTCAATTTTATCTTACTTGTTTTTTTTTATATTCACACTTCTTTCTTTTTATTTCTCTTATTTTTATACTAAAGGATGAATGATCAAAATTAAATAGGAATAGGAAATTCAAATAATGATGATTAAAGAAGTCCAAAAAAAATTAATTCATCGTGTGTGAAGAAACATCTTTGAACTTTCCTAAAAGAATCATATATACCCCTAGATGAATTTTTTGAAATTAAAATTTAAAAAGCAAATTTAAAATTAATTTGTTTAAAGATGGGTATCTATAAGTCACTTTCATATGATTGGAAATATGTAAGCCACTTTTATAATGAGAGGTACATAATATTTAAATGGCAAAGTTTAGAGGACAAAAAATATACTAATATTACAAGTATAGGGACTATTAGTGCTCCATATGAAAATTTAAGAATGATTTAAAGCTTAATCTAAAAATAAGAGACTATTTTAGCTTTTTCTTGAAAAATACAATATGAACAAAAATGAGTGCGCTAGTAGTACATGAAACTTTTGTGTTTGGGCACAATTGATGATTTTGGAATCAATAATACATAAAAAAAAAATTTGTATTTATCCAAATTTCTTAGTTGTACACCTAAATTTTGCAGAGCTTCTGTGACACCTCTTATATTATTTTTGAGGTTCTACATATTTTTTGTGTGTAAATTTTATAGTAGTACTGCATATTTGATATCAAATGCATATATTTTTAATATCAAATATATGTATTTTTGATGTCAAATATATGTATCTGGATAATTATATCTTATTTTAATACAAATATATATTGTATTTATTTTGTGATTAAAGGAAGAGGGATGAGTAGCCCCTTGAAGCTGGTCAAACTTTGAGAAATGAGTAGCCCCTTGAAGCTGGTCAAACAAGTCATCAATCCTGGGCAACGGGTTCTTATTCTTAATGGTCATGTTATTCAGTTGTGTGTAATCAATATACATCCAAAGAGTTCCATCCTTCTTTCTTACAAACAACACTGGAGTACCCCACGATGATATACTAGGCCGAATGAAATCCTTCTCCAATAGGTCCTTTAACTGATCCTTTAATTCTTTTAGCTCCATCGAGGCCATACGATAAGGAGGAATAGAGTGAGTATCCGGAAGAAGATCTATGCCGAAGTCCACCTCTCTTTCAGGAGGGATGCCCGGTAAGTCTTCAGGGAACGCATCTGAAAACTCGTTCACCACAGAGATCGACTCGAGAGTAGGCACTTCGGACTCCATGTCCTTGACCCTCACAATATGATAAATGCACCCCTTAGAAATCATTCTCCGCGCCTTGAGGTAGGAAATAAATCGACCTTTAATAGAGGAGTCGCCACCCTTCCATTCAAGAACGGGTTCACCGGGAGGTTGGAACTTGACCGTTCGGGTTCTACAATCTATTGAGGCATATGATGCATGAAACCAATCCGTCCCAAGAATTACGTCAAAGTCAAACATCTCAAGTTCTACAAGATCACACGAAAAAATTTTGAGCAACACAAAAACAGGGCAACCATGATAGACTCTATGTGCAACAACAGATTCACCCATGGGAGTATAAACTGAGAAAGGGTCCCTCAAACCCTTGGGACTCAAACTAAATTTAACAACCAACAGAGGAGTCACAAAAGAAAAATTTGCACCCAGATCAAACAAAACATAAATATCAAAATCAAAGACTTTAAACATACCGGTCACAACATCCAGAGCTTCCTCAACATCCTAGCGGGCATGAAGCGCATAGAACCGATTATTCTTATGGGCAACACCTTGGGGAGCCCTTTGTTGACCTTTCCCACCTTGGGCCACTTGACCTTGGCCTCTACGGGCATTCCTAGGACAGTCAGCAGCCTTATGATTTTTATCACCACACCCGAAGTAGACGCCCAAATCCCTCCAACAAATTCCCGTATGGGGATTTCCACATTTGTCACACAGAGGATGCCCATGACGTCACCAACCGATGCCCTAGGAGAAGGTACCCGAGCATTAGCGACCCGAGCACCTGAACATAACAAATGATCCTCCAAACTCAAAGAGTGATTGAGTCCGACTCAAGCGAGTGAGTGGCCTTGCTGGAAGCGAACGAAACCAACATTTTGAGAACTAGAGAATCTACCATCAAAATGGGCTCTCTTGGGATCGTGAACCCTTCTCTCCTTGATTTTACCCCCTTCAATCTGTTCAGCATACACCACGAGTCTGGCGATTTCCATATCCCGTATAAGCATAGTAGTACGACATTCTTTTACAAACAAATCAGAGACACTTGAAACAAACTTGTGCATCCTTGCATGGAGGTCAGCCACAAGCGACGGAGCATACTTGGAAAGGTTCATGAACTTGAGGGCATAGTCCCTCACACTCATACTCCCTTGCTTGAGATTGATAAACTCAATCATTCTGGCCTCTCTAAGCTTAAGTGGAAAGAAGCGGTCAAGGAAAGCAAATTTGAACTCTTCCCAATTGACATCACCACCACAAACGCTTTCCAAACACCATTGAGTACACCACACTTGAGCCACATCTTTCAGCTGATAGGCAGCCAGTTCAGACTTCTCTTCAAAAGTGACACCCATGATGTTCAGTATCTTGGTAAGCTCATCAATGAACTCCTGAGCATCCTCACCAGCCGTTGACCCGTGGAACTCCGTTGGATTCATTCGGGTGAAATCTCTCACCCTAAAAGCAGGTGTAGGATCCCATGGCAAGTTAGACTACCTTGCCTGAGAAGTCACCACCTGGAGCAAGCATGGCGAAGGTCGTACGGAATTTACCATTTGAGATGGGTGGATCCACATGCTCGTGGGGAGCCTGATCTTCATTAGCCGGAGCTGGCCTTAGTAGAGGGGGTCTTCCTTGAGGCATCTTCTGAAATAGATCAACGACACCGTCAATAAGGGACTAAGTATACTAGCCATAATACCACAAAAGACATGAAGAAGTAAGGAAATTCCTAAAACATCTTTGTAGCCTCCTACTCATAGGTATGGTACACTTCACACCCATGAATCAGACTCTACTCAACGCAGCATGTTGGACTCCGAGGATAATTTATAAGCCTAGGGCTTTGATACCATCTTTTTTCACAACTCGGGGTTAGGGCCTAGATATGACACGGTGAATTGAGACCCGAGAGTCCCCAAATAAGCCCCAAGTATCCGTAACCACATCATCGGTTCGAGAATAGCATTCAAACACATATACTTATTTAGTTAAAGCAGAGTTTCTTAGGAATCATTCTAGCAATACAACAGCAATACAATGGTCAACGCAAACAGATTTAAGAAGAGTTTACATAGTGCCAAACAATGCCTTTAGTCAAAGGAACGGGGGCCATGACAAGTTCCGGGCTCACCCTCGATAGAGAAGAACATTCCGTAATAACAATAAAGAAAATAGTTGGCTCGCCCTTGGAAGACGGGAGCCACCACAGTAAACTCTGGGAATGGACTACTCGTCAAACGGCTGGTAATCAAAGTGTTCGGACCCTACATGGTAAAATCATGTAGGCATAGAGTATACATTAGTACATTTGAATGCACTAAGTATGCGGGCATGTGATGCATATGAATTAACAACCTGCACTTCAAGATTAGATGATGAGGGAACATAATATAGAAAGAAGTATATATCCAATGGAAGGTAACATACAAGATTCCATGAAATTCATGATGCATAAAATGGGATAATGCTCCTATATAGTGGGGATGTACTATAACCGACAAATCAAATCCGTGCGAGCTATTACATGAATTAGTCTGATAAAGACCTCCCATCGGTAGGAGAAGATTACTTGCCAAAGGTAATCTACATCACACCTTACCGAACACACCATTTCGGTGGATGGTCACCTTCCTTACGGAACTCACCATTTCGAAAGGATTTTTCATAAACATATCATATCATAAACGTAATAAACGAATAACCATTCCTTATGCCTCAATCATTTCGGTAATGGTGATCGTTCCTATGTTGGCACAAAGTTCAAGAAAAGGGAGAGGAACCTTAGGGATAGCCCTAACGCCCCCAATCCATCGGTGCTAAGTCAACAACATCCCACATGAATACTTATATATATATATATTTATATACGTGCTTTTAAGAGATTTGATATTCATTTCAAATCGTTCAATGCATATTTAGGTCAAATGCTAAACCATAGAATTATAATCATAACGCTCATGTAAGGAATCGCTCATCTACATATACAAGATGGTGCAAGCACTTATAATGCTCAAAGAGCCATAATCATATACATATATGTGATTACATAGGGATTCATGAACATTGGTCTATATGAAATTTAGGAAATCCACAATTGAATCCCTATGGAAATCATAGTAGAGATCACCCATGCATAATTCAAACTTTAAAAGGGGACATGCATGTTCATGACTTCATAACTCAATGTAAATCATCATATTAGTGATCAAAGTTATTTGAAAACATAGGTAGAATACAGCCCATAAATCAATTGGATTTAAATAAATCAAGAAATAAAAATTCATATTTAAAGTAGACTAAATTCATGAAATGAATTGAAAGATTTTTGCGTCTTCTTGGTTGAAAGGGACCAAGAATCAATCCCACATACCTTAATTGAGAAGCTGAATTTGAGAGATGATTTAAGCTTGAATTGAAATCTAATTGAACCCTAGCTTTGATCCTTGAGAGAGGAGTATAGAGAGGAGCAGAGAGGTGATCTTGTGAGAGGTAGAAGGTTTTAGGAGAATGAATTAAGAGGAGAGGGGATATCAGCTGAATTAAGGCTGAGGATAGGTTAAAGGTCGTAATTTATGACTAAAATAAACAGAAATTACATAAACGCCATAAATGAAACACACCAAAATTGGAACCATCAGGTCCACACGGTCCGTGAAACGTCATACGGATCTTGAATAGTGGCCGTGACCCAACACTTAGAAACCTCGCAGGGAAAATTCATACGGAGTTAAGGGTTTCCACACGGACGACTACATGATCCGTGTGACTCCACACGGGCCGTGACGCCGACCGTGTAGCAGTACTTCAAATGATTTTTGCACGACAAAGTTACGAGATGGTACTTCCATACTTAGAATAATTTTATGTAGTGAGTCACACGGAGAGCCACACGGCCCATGACACATCACACGGACCGTATACACGGACCGTGTGAGTGGCCGTGTGCCCTCACTTGGCCAAATTTCCTCCCATCTCAAGGTTGTCCCAACTGTGAACTGGACCAAGTGTCCCTTCATGGGAGGCCACACGGTGTTGTGGCTTCACACAGCCCGTGTAGGCCCTCCTTGGGGTGATGTTTGGCAGTTCACTTGGGAAATTCCAAGACATTTGAGGAAACGCCACTAGAAAAAATATCTGAGTCCTTACAATGATCGTTTCTATGACATGTTGTGCTAAAATGAAAGAGCAAGAGCCTTATCTTTCTAAGTACTTCAAGGATCCAAAGTTGAAGCCATTTGATAAGTATATTGATAATGCCATAAAAGTTGCTAAAATGTGGAATACCTACTCTCAAATGTTAAAATCGTAACGAAAAATTAAATATATCATAGAATGATTAAAATGTTGTCAATTTATAAGCCTTTATTGGTATTTTATACCTAAATAGATGGTTTTATTTAAATATATGTGTATGTATATCTTATGAAACTTTGATTCATTTTAAAAGAATGTGCATAACTAGCCATTTCCCTTTCAATGAAGTAATCATTTTAAATCATAAAAGGCTCATGTTTCTAGGTACCTATATTCAGTTAAGAATAATACAAAAGGGGAAGGGGTTTAAGCTTGAACTCTTGACAGTTTAACTGAATATTCATCATGATTAAATTGTATTATTCCTTAAAACTTTGGATTATCCAAGTTTATCCTATATTTAACTAGATCATTAACAACTTGATTAGCCCTTTTATAGCTATGCTTCATTTTGTTTTATCTTTGATTCAATAGTTGATACATAAAGTCTTAACATCCCTCTAAGCTTGATGTTGTACTTTGTCACATGACCTATGTAACACCCTCCCCCCCACCCCCCACCCCCAAAATTATTCTAACTTTGAGAGCCCAAAAATGTTCAAAAACCTGATCTCATTTCGCACTAGTTGAATTCCATGAGAGGCATCTCAAAAGAAAATCCTAGTAGCAGTTTTATATATTTGGGTATAATATAACAAGAGAGTTTAAGATGGATATGTAAATAGTGATGCTCCGATCATGTGGAGATTGGTACTTTCACCTAGCTTCGTAAAGAGTATCAATTCACAAACTTAGAGAGATGGCTTATTAGCTAAGGGGGAGATGATGAGGGAATAATGAACCAAAGTAGTTCTTGAGCTTTTGATAGTGATGAGTTGATCAGGATGAGACATGAATACTTTTCCATCTCATATGTTCCTTATAGTTTAGTCGAGGTGATATTCTATTCTTATCGTGTATGAGTGCCATGCCTATGGACAAGATCCATGCACCTCATGTTGATTCCCGTTCATGTTGAGTTTCGATGATGAGAAGTGGTAACTGTGTTTAGCGATTTTGATCTTATCTCACAGATCTAAGTATTTCAAGTCCTATTTTAAACGAGATGTGACTTGAGTTTTGCGCTATGTACAGTTCTATGAACTCATGATGGGCCCTAAAAGATGAGAGAGATCGTGTTATGCTATGAATAATCTCGGATCGGATTTCTTGAATGAATCATACATATGATCTTTCGTTCCGAGCTCTTTCAGTAATCCTCCTTTCCAGTCTTGATAGCAATTTTGATGATAGTAGATGAGTTGTGGTTGATAAGAGCGAGTGAGTGTTCTTGATTATGATAATGGTATTGCACTAGTTTCATCTAAGGTTATAGGCATGAAGGAGAAGCGAGATGTGATTTTCATATGTGTAGATAGGTAAAAGGATACTGGTTATATTTTGGTAAGAGTCAATGAGATTGTGGTTGTAGAGGTGCTATGGTAGGTTTGAGAATTCTTAAGTGATGTTGACCTCAAAGAGGTCATAAAGTTGTTAGTATGATAGGCTTGGATGTGTGATTGTCCTAATGTGAGTGATTGTAGTAGGCTATTCACAACCTTTGGTTGGGGGTTTCGAGTAAGTTTATTGGAGTGATGAGAAGAAGTAGTATCCTTTAAGTGCAAGTCCTCATAAAGGTATAAAAGTGGAATCGCATGGGTTATATTTGCATGAGTATAATCATCTTATGGGTAGCACATTGTGACTTTGAATTTAGCTTGAACTTTCTAAGAGCAGTAGACTTAGGCTTTGATGAGAGCTATAGGCTTAAATTAATGAAGTGTGGTACATGAGCAGGAGCGCATGGTCGAGGAGAGTCGCAAAGCTTGAAACTATCAATATCCCTACATTAGACGAATAGTCTTCTCTAGAAGTCATGAGGAAGGTTGATGGAAGAATTCGAGATTGCAACCTTTTTCTCATTCCTGGTATGATGTCTTTTAGTGAGGGAGTTGTAATGACCCTCTAGGTCACTTCTGCTTCTTTGAGCATTTTGTATCGGTTAGAGCTTGCGTGTAATGACTCTAAGTCATTTGTGACTCGCTGATGCTGACAGTTCGATTTTCAGGTCGCTCGTTTGAAAGGTGTGTAATTTTTCCTAATATAGGCCGATTTAAAGTTGTAAATGAGTTATTTAACGACTAATTTGAATTTATTATTTTAATGATCAAATATTTTTTTCTCTACTTTTCTTGTAAGATTTACTATTGGTTCTCCAAAAATGTAAGGGCCTGGGATTTTGTACGACCTCAATGAAGCATGAAAATTCGGTTACGAAATAGTTTTGGACCAAGGTGACACTTCATGGGAGCCATTACGGTCTGTGTGAGGTCACACGGCCCGTGTGGAGCCTCCACGAAGTGGCCCTTGGCCCATAGAGGATGTTTGGCCCTTAAACGTGGTGTTTTAAACTAAGGCACACCACACTTGGAACCCTCACGGTTCGTGTGACACTTCACGGACAGTGTGGTGAGCCGTGTGATGGCCTTGCGTGATGACCCGCCACTATTCTTGTCACGGGGGGAAAGACCTAGAGTCTTCAAGTGGGTTACGGAAGACTCTAGAACCGTATAGAATACACTAGTAGTGTATAGTCTTCTCTTAAATTATATGGAAGTATGTGGAGGATTCTAAAGGAAGGACTAAGTTGTAAATATGGGAGGACTTACTTGTAAATATGTTGTGTAAATATTATTTACACCTTGGCCCTTTAGGAGTAGTATAAACAGAGGGGGCCATTTTTATTTCCAAACCATCCAAGCATCCAAGTATCACTTGTAAAGCATTCTTCCAAGTTATAAGTCTTCCTTTCTAAAACTCTTTTTCTTTCTTAAAGGCTTCTATCTAGCATTCCCTTAGCGATCTTAGTTGAAGGCTTACTAGTATTTACAAGATCGTGAAAGATTCGTAAGCAAATTGACTAGTGACGCACGGAAGTCTTAGCGAAAGTTCTAAGTCCATGACAACGTGGTATCAGAGCAGGTTTGAACCAGGGGAAGCATGGCAAGTGAAGGAGACGTCAACGCCACCAACACCGCCAACGTTATGCTGGATGTTGGCAAAAAATGCAAAGGGAAGAAAAACTCCAAGAAGGTTGAGGGGGTGCCGGTCGGACCAATACTAAGCGAGGCCATGACAATCCACTCACTCTCAGCCGCTGAGTTGAGTGACGAGGAACGAGGCAAGGAGCCTGCCGATGTCACGCTCGACATAGGATGGGTCACGAGGGTGGATGCTGCCAAGGAAGCAGTAGAGTTCTTAGGCAAGCGCTTGAATGAGTTCAATAGCAAGTTCAAGACCTTGGGGGAGTTCACCCTTGAGGAGAATGAAAGCATCCGGAAGGAGTATGGCGGACATCAGGTTGCGGTGTACGAGCTGAGGGAGACCATCACTTCCTTGGAGTGTCGGCTCATGGAGGCACTAAGCAAGATGGAAGCCATGAGCGCCACCATAAAGGGCCATGGGTGTAAAGGTGAGGGTACTTGAGGAAGGCAAGGATGACGGAAGATGCGTAGGGATTGCTAGAGAAGGGGAGGCCAGGATTGAGACTCCCAAGCCACCTGTCTTCAAAGGCGTCCATGACGCGCAAGAGGTGGAGAACTTCTTGTGGCACTTGGAGAATTACTTCAAGTGTAACAAGGTGAGGAACGACGAGACAAAGATCAACACAGCCGTGTTGTATCTGACAGAGATGGCCCTACTATGGTGAAAACGCAAGAGTTGAAAAAAGGGAAGGGGCTATGTGCCATCAACACATGGGAGCAATTTAAGGTTGAGTTCAAGAAAGCCTTCTTCCCGAATAATGTCATCCACGAGGCGAAGCGAAAGTTCAGGGAGATAAAGCAGACAGGTAGCATAAGGGCCTACGTGAAGAAATTTACTACCCTAACACTTCAGATTCCCAACCTCATGGATGAAGATATGATGTTCCACTTCATGGACGGCCTACAGGATTGGGCCAGGACGGAATTGGAACACCGACAAGTTAGGACCATAGATAAGGCCATCACACAGGCGGAGGCTTTGACAGACCCTCAGCACGACAAGCGAGACAGAGACCGAGGGGAAAGCTTGGGAGGTAGTCATGACCAAGGTGGGGGAGATGGTGGCAAAGGCAAGGGTCGGATGCCACACCCCATGCATCATGATACCGACAGGACTAATAATAGGAGGGTCGGTCGTCAGGGCAGTGGAGAGGGGAAGACACAGCCCAAAAAAGAATTTAAGTTTCACATATACGAGGAGCCGCATAGCTACAAGAAGTGCCCCGAACTAAAGAGTCTTGGTGCCATACTGCGGGAGCGGAAGGAGCTGAAGGCGCAGGAAGAGGCACCGAAATCAGAAGAAGCTGGCACAGCTCGAGTAGGCGTGATTAGGCTATGCGAAGCGATCACAAAGATACAGGAGAAACCAAAAGAGTGTGGTGCACAGTACGTGGACATCATGATCAATGGGAGACCCGTTCGTGCCATGGTCGACACAGGCACAGAGGTTAACATTGTGACCAAGTCTGCGGCAACCAAGTTGGGGCTGAAATATAACCCAAGCAATGTACAACTCAGGACGGTCAACGCGCCAATGACTACTATGTGTGGAGTTGCTCAGGGAGTCGACATAGTGCTGGGCAAGTGGTGTGGAAAGACCAACTTCCACATAGCGCTAATAGATCTCTTTGACATCGTCCTTGGACAGGAGTTTTTCTGGAAGTGCCATGGGGTGATAGACCCTTACCTCCAACAACTCGTGGTCATGGAGCATAGAGGTTCCTGCATAGTGCCCTTGGTCGAGATGCCCAAGTCAGAGGGACCAGCTCGAATATCAGCCTTGCAGCTTGTGGAAGAGATTAAGGGAAGGCCATCATTGTCATGTTCCATGCCCGTTAGGAGGAAAAGTCATCGGAGGAGAAACCATCGAAGGAGGCCAAGCGGGAGCAGAGACGACCAACCACAGCATTGCTCCTCGGGTACTAGACGGGGAAAACTCCAATAGAGACACACAGGGACGACACAGAGGTATGCGGCAGTCCAAAGGTGGAGAACAGGATTTCCAACAGCAGCATTGCGCCGAGGACGTCGTAGCACCAGGTGGGGGAGAGTGTCACGACCCGACACTATTCTTGCCACGGGGAAAATGATCTAGAGTCTTCAAGTGGGTTACAGAAGACTCTAGAACTGTATTGAATACACTTGTAGTGTGTAGTCTTCTCTAGAATTATATCGAAGTATGTGGAAGATTCTAGAGGAAGGACTAAGTTGTAAATAGGGGAGGACTTACTTGTAAATATGGAGGACTTGAAGTGTAAATATTATTTACACCTTGGCCCTTTAGGAGTAGTATAAATAGAAAGGGCCATTTTTATTTGAAAACCATCCAAGCATCCAAGTATCACTTGTAAAGCATTCTTCCAAGTTATAAAAGTCTTCCTTTCTAAAGCTCTCTTTCTTTCTTAAAGTCTTCTATCTAGCGTTCTCTTAGCAGTCTTAGTTGAAGGCTTACTAGTACTTGCAAGATCGTGAAAGATTCGTGAGCAAATTGACTAGTGCGGCATGGAAGTCTTAGCAAGGGTTCTAAGTCTGTGACACTAGGCTTAGAATCCCACAGCTTTGGGACCAAGTATGGTTACACGGCCAAGTTCACAGCCCGTGTGGGGTGGCATGGCCCGTGAGGACATCCGTAAAGCTTTCGGATTGAAATTTCCAAGTATGGAATCCCCATCTCGTAACTTAATCGTAGAATTTTCTAAGCAGAGGGGTACGGCAGTGACACGGCCCGTGTGACATTACACAGTCCGTGTAACCTCCCGTGAAGATGACTTCGTTAAAAACTTCTATGTATGGGATCTTCATGCTCAAGATAAGTTCATTTTCAAGCCTTCAATTCAAGCTTATTAATGTTATTTAAGGCCATCATGGGTCTTCTACATCAAGTCAAGTTCAAAGAAATTCCATTGGCTAAGTTTTTCACAAGTACTAAGTTTTTCACAAGTACTGATAGAAGGGTCAACTTTAAATGGTTATATCTCTTAGCACAAAAATAACTGAATGGACCACCAACATGAAATTGAAGCTCTTTGAATTATCTTACCAACGCATCTGGTTTCACCTCATTCTGAGTTCAGAGCAAGAAGTTATGCCCTTTTTCTTAGAAACAGAATCGGCTAGATGAGAGGCCTTCACGGGCTGTGAAGCCAACTGTATCAACTTCAGTTAAAAATTTAAGGGGCATTTTATTGAGGTATTTTTGATAGTTTGACCCATCCCCAAGGCTTTTAATACCTTTTTAACCCCCCCCCCCTTTTATATTCCTAAATTTCTCCTACATTAATTCTAAACCCTCATTCAAGACTAATACTTAGTTTCTAGAATTAGACTCTCAAAATTCTCTCCAAGTCTCATCTTCAAGATTCAAGCTAGGATTCAATTGGAGTTTCAAATTCAAGATAAATTATTCTCAAATTCATCTTCCTAATCAAGGTATGTGGGATTGATTCTTGGTCCCTTTCACCCAAGAAGACCCAAAAATCTTTCAATTTATTTCATGAATTTAGTTAACTTTAAATATGAATTATCATTACTTGATTTACTTAAATCCAATTGATGTATGGGTTGTATTCTACCAATGATTTCAAATCACTTTGATCACTATTATGATGATTTACATTGAGTTATGAAGTTATGAACATGCATGTCCCCTTTTTAAGTTGATTTATGCATAAGTGACTTATATTATGATTTAGATGTTGACTTAAATTATGAATTTATTCAATTTCATATTACGATGTTGATTTTAACTTGAATATATATTACCTATGCTATCCTCACATCATGCATTGCATTTGCATTCATGAACATCGGTTTATATGAAAATTATGAAGTGGTTTAAAACCCAAACATGTTTATGCATACGATTTAGATGAAAATTGCGGTTATGAACAAGGATTGAGTAAGAATCTATGAACATGAGCATGATATAAGTTGAACACCATTATGATATGAATTTATTATGTTATGAAGTTGACTTCTACATGAATACGAATTATATGGGTGTGTATATGATATGACGTCTTGCATGAGTATGTAATCACATGGGTGTATTGATGAGGATGGGCACAACCCTCCCTTAGCACAATGCATGGATGAGGATAGGTACAACCTTCCCTATGCACATATATGTATGAGTTAAGTATGTATTGATGAGGACAAACACAACCCTCTCTTTACACAATGCATAGATGAGGATAGGTACAACCTTCCCTATGCACATATATGTATAAGCTAAGTGTGTATTGATGAGGACGGGCACAACCCTCCCTTTACACAATGTATAGATGAGGACAGGTAGAACCTTCCCTATGCACATCTATGTATAAGCTAACTGTGTATTGATAAGGACGGGCATAATCCTCCCTTTACACAAGGCATAGATAAGGATAAGTACAACCTTCCCTATGCACATGGTTCAATGAGTTAAGTGTATATTGATGAGGATGGGTACAACTCTCCCTTTACACAATGTATAGATAAGGAAAGGTTCAACCTTCCCTATACAAAGTTATGTCATAAGCTATTTGTGTATTGATGAGGATGGGTACAACCCTCCCTTTACACAATTCCAGCAAGGAGTGACTCTTTGAGTGCTAGTATACGTAGGTTATGGCTACTCTATTGTTTTCATATGGCATATTGTGCATGTTAACATCATTTTCCTTTCATGTTGCATGCCCACATACTTAGTACATTCAAACGTACTAATGTATACTCTATGCCTACATGATTTTACCATGTAGGGACCGTGTGTTACGATCATCCGCCGCTTGATGGGTAACTCGAGTTCGGAGAACTGATATTGTGGTGAGTCCTATCTCCCAAGGACAAACCACCTTCCTTCTACCTATGTTATTTCTGTTTATCTTCGTAATTGAGGGTGAGCCTGGGACATGTCCTGGCCCCCGTCCCATCTTATGACTAAAGGCATTGTTGGACATCTTGTAGACTCTCGTAGACTCTATATGCTATGTGATGTATTTGAAGTTTATGATTTCAGTTATCTATTGGATATGGCTAGCATGGATTGATTATGGGAATTATGATATGTATGTATTTTTTATGTGGAAATCTCGAAGATCCTAAGCCCCATATTGCCCCCTAGCGTGAGTCCTACTTTCCCATCCATTAGAACTATGTGGTTATTATTTGAATGTGCTTCTGAACGGATGACATGGATTTGGATACTTTGAGGCTTGTTTGGGGACTCTTAGGTTCCCATTCACCATGTCACATCTAGGCCCTAGGTCTGGGTTGTGACAAAGATGGTATCAGAGCACTAGGTTTATAAATGGTCCTCGGAGTCCAAAATGTCGCGCCAAGTAAACTCTTATTCATGGGTGTGAAGTGGCTACAAGCCGTTTAGGAAATGTTTCACTTTTCATGATTCTAATTGTGCCATGGTGCATTTCTTAAGATTTCTTATCTCTATCCCTCCCGATCGAATAGGGAGAGTTACATTGAGCTCGTAATGCAATCCAGGGGAGGAAGATGTTGTAGCGATCTTATAGATGAGGTCCAAAAGGGAGTTGGTGAAGGATGTGCATTGTTTGACATGTTTGCTCCTTTGAATATTCGAAGTTTTCTTGGGTTGGCTGGTTATGATGGAGGGCTTGTTGAAGGTTTCTCATCCATTGTATCTCCATTGATCAGGTTGACTTGAAAGAAGTCCAGGTTGGTATGGTTGGATGAGTGTGAGGTGAGTTTTCAAAATCTGAAAGGTTGACTTACATCAGCTTCTGTTTTGACTTTACCGGATAGTTTTAATAGGTTGGTGGGGTATTATGATACTTCTTGGTTTGGGTTGTGGTTATTGATGTTAAGGCTAAGCAAGATCTAGATTGTCATTGGTTGGATTGAAGAGGTTGGTTGCCAAGATAATGAGATGGAGGCTTCCTCCCAAGGGGGAGATGGTGTGTTTCGGTATCAAAGTCAATTATGTGTTTTCGATGTAGGTGATATGATCATGAGTGGAGCACATAACTCTCACTATTTGATTCACTCGAAATCTACTGAGATGTGTTCAGATTTAAAGGAGGTGTATTGGCGGCATGGTATGAAGTAGGACATAACCAAGTTTATACCCGAGTGCTCGAGTTGTCAACAAGTAAAGGTAAACCACCAAAGCCCTGGCGGTGTGGCTCAAGACATTGAGATCTCTACTTGGAAGTGGTTTGAGTTAAGATGAAATGACTTCTATAGGCGTGGATTTATTGTTAGAGGCTACAAAAGAGTGAAATCGATCAAGGAATGGTTAAAAATGGTTCGAAGTCATCAAAAGTCTTATTTGGAGGTTAAAAAGAGGGACCTTAAGCTTCGTGTTGGTAATTGGGTGTATGTGAAGGTCTCACTTATGAAGGGTGTGGTGCATTTCGGGAAGGAGGGAAAGCTAAATCCCAGGTATGTAAGTTCTTATGAGATTGTTAGAGCGGATTGGGAATGTAGCTTATAGGTTGGATTTGCCACCGAAATTGCGCTCTAGTCACTCGGTTTTGAATATATCTATGTTGAGGGAGTTGTTGGACATACTAGTGTTATTTTGCCTTTGGAAGCTGTTGAGGTTGAGGAGAACTTGTCTTATGGAGGAAGCTCTGGTTGAGATTTTCATAAGATAAGTAAAGCGACTTCGTAACAAGGACGTGGCTTCGGTTAACGTACTTCGGAGAAATCAACATGTGGAAAGTTCTACGTGGGGAGTGGAATCAAGTATGATGCAACGATACCTTTATCCTTTCCAATCTACTCAAGCCTATAATATTAGGTCCTTCCTATTCTCAGTGGTCCTTATTCTTTCACTCTTGAGTTTCATGACATGACATGCATACATGTGCACCAAAATAATTTTTATGATGTTTTGAATGATTTGAATACATTTTTAATATGGTTTTAAAGGCTTTATAATTTTCAAATGATGTGTTATGCACGGTACCTTGTGTTTGGATGTTTCATGTTCTAAGTCAAGCCTCATTCCACCAAATTCGAGGACGAATGTTCCAAAGGGGGAGATGATGTAAGGATCCAGAATTTTGTACGACCTCAATGAAGCATGAAAATTTGGTTACAAAAACGTTTTGGACCAAAGTGACACTTCATGGGAGCCATCACGGTCTGTATGAGGTCACACGACCCGTGTGGAGCCTCCACGAACGTGGTGTTTTAAACTAAGGCACACCACACTTGGACCCTCACGGTTTGTGTGACACTTCATGGACCATTTGGTGGGCTGTGTGACGGCCTTAGCGTGAAATCCCACAGCTTTGGGACCAAGTATGGTTACACGGCCAAGTTCACGGCCCGTGTGGGGTGGCACGGCCCGTGAGGCCATTCGTAAAGCTTTCGAAGTGAAATATTTCTAAGTATGAAATCGCTGACTTGTAACTTGATCGTGGAATTTTCTAAGGAGAGGGGTACAGGCAGAGACACGGCCCGTGTGACACTACACGGTCCGTGTAACCTCCCGTGAAGGTGACTTCGTTGAAAAATTCTAAGTATGTGATCTTCATGATCAAGCTAAGTTCACTTTCAAGCCTTCAATTCAAGCTTATTAATGTTTTTTAAGGCCATCATAGGTCTCCTACATCAAGTCAAATTCAAAGGAATTCCATTGGCTAAGTTTTTCACAAGTACAGATAAAAGGGTCAACTTTAAATGGTCATATATTGTAGCATAAAAGGCACTGGGTGGCCCACAACCTATGAAATTAAAGCTCTTTGAATTATCTTTCCAACGCATCTGGTCTCACCTTATTCCAAGTATGGAGGAAGAAGTTATGCCTTTTTTGTAGAACCTGTATGGGCTAGACGAGAGGCCTTCAGGGGCCGTGAAGCCAACCGTGTCAACTTCAGTTAAAAGTTTAAGGGGGAGTTTTATTGAGGTATTTTTGATAGTTTGACCCATCCCCAAGGCTTTTAATACCTTTTTAACCCCCCCCCCCCCTTTTATATTCCTAAATTTCTCCTACATTAATTCTAAACCCTCATTCAAGACTAATACTTAGTTTCTAGAATTAGACTCTCAAAATTCTCTCCAAGTCTCATCTTCAAGATTCAAGCTAGGATTCAATTGGAGTTTCAAATTCAAGATAAATTATTCTCAAATTCATCTTCCTAATCAAGGTATGTGGGATTGATTCTTGGTCCCTTTCAACCAAGAAGACCCAAAAATCTTTCAATTTATTTCATGGATTTAGTTAACTTTAAATATGAATTTTCATTACTTGATTACTTAAATCCAATTGATGTATGGGTATATTCTACCTATAAAGTTATGAACATGCATGTCCCCTTTTTAAGTTGATTTATGCATAGGTGACTTATATTATGATTTAGACATTGATTTAAATTATAGATTTACTCAATTTCATATTACGATGTTGATTTTAATTTGAATATATGTTACCTATGCGATCCTCACATCATGCATTGCATTTGCATTCATGAACATCGGTTTATATGAAAATTATGAAGTGGGTTAAAACCCAAACATGTTTATGCATACGATTTGGATGAAAATTATGGTTATGAACAAGGATTGAGTAAGAATCTATGAACACGAGCATGATATAAGTGGAACACCATTATGATATGAATTTATAGTGTTATGAACTTGACTTCTACATGAATACGAATTATATGGGTGTGTATATGATAGGACGTCTTGCATCAGTGTGTAATCACATGGGTGTATTGATGAGGATGGACACAACCCTCCCTTTACACAATGCATAGATGAGGATAGGTACAACCTTCCCTATGCACATGTATGTATGAGCTAAGTGTGTATTGATGGATGGGCACAACCCTCCCTTTACACAATGCATAGATGAGGATAGGTAAAACCTTCCCTATGCACGTGTATGTATGAGCTAAGTGTGTATTGATGAGGATGGGCACAACCCTCCCTTTACACAAGGCATAGATGAGGATAGGTACAACCTTCCCTATGCACATGGTTATATGAGTGAAGTGTATATTGATGAGGATGGGTACAACCCTCTCTTTACACAATGTATAGATGAGGAAAGGTTCAACCTTCCCTATACAAAGTTATGTCATAAGCTATATGTGTATTGATGAGGATGGGTACAACCCTCCCTTTACACAATTCAAGCAAGGAGTGACTCTTTGAGTGCTAGTATATGTGGTTTATGTCTACTCTATGGTTTTCATATGGCATATTGTGCAAGTTAACGTCATTTTCCTTTCATATTGCATGCCCGCATACTTAGTACATTCAAACGTACTAATGCATACTCTATGCCTACATGATTTTATCATGTAGGGATCGTGTGTTACGATCATCCGCCGCTTGACGGGTAACTCTAATTCAAAGAACTGATATTGTGGTGAGTCCTTCTCCCAAGGACAAACTACCTTCCTTCTACCTATGTTGTTTCTTTTTATCTTCTTAATTGAGGGTGAAGCCCGGACATGTTTTGGCCCCCATCCTATCTTATGACTAGAGGCATTGTTGGACATCTTGTAGACTCTCGTAGACTCTATATGCTATGTGATGTATTTGAAGTTTATGATTTTGGTTATCTATTTGATATGCCTAGCATGGATTCATTATGGGAATTATGATATGTAAGTATGTTTGATGTGGAAATGTGGAAGATCCTAAGCCCCGTATTGCCCTCTAGCATGAGTCCTACTTTCCCATCCCTTAGAACTATGTGGTTACTATTTGAATGTGCTTCCGAACCGATGATGTTGATTTGGATACTTTGAGGCTTGTTTTGGGACTCTCGGGTTTTGGGACTCTCGGGTTTCCATTTGCCATGTCACATCTAGGCCCTAGGTCCGGGTCGTGACGAAAAAAAGTTTTACAAATACCAAATCAAATTACACTATAGCCGCAAAAAAAAAAAATCTCTTTATCTCATTAACACTTCTTTATTTATATATTTCTCTTATTTTTTTTTTTTTTTGAAGAATGAAAGAAAGAAAATGAAATAAGAATAAGAAACTCAAGAAATGGTGATCAAAGAAGTAAAAAAATAATTCATATTTGAAAAAATCAAATATAGACTTTTACTTTGTTAGAATGATCATATATACTGTTACGTGATTTTTTTTAATGTTAAAAATCAAAAATAACTTCAATTTTTTTCACTTTCACTATATGAAGTGGTATATGTGAATAGTGAAAGTATATGTGAGCTCCTTCTATAACGGTACGAGTATGTGTGAAATATTTTCATAATAAGGGGCATATTAGCTCTAAATGACATAATTGAGGGAATTAAATTATTTTTCTAGTATATATTTTTATGGTTAAAGATCAAATAACCAAATTAAATGCAACCAAAATTAACCAATATGAATCAAACTAATAAATATCTCTTATTCATATTTAAGTTGATTTGATTAAAAAAAATTAAAATTGACTAAATTAATTTAATTTTAACCACAATCCAAACTCAAACTGAACCGTAACCATAAACACCCCACTTTTTTAAAAGGAAAAGGAAGATCAATGAATTTTATTAAAATGATGTGGCATTCAATTAAACATACTAAATGGTGTGTAAATTTTCGTAAAATAGGCTGGTTTAAAGTTGTAAATGAGTTAATTTTAATTTTAAAAAAAAATTAAAAAAATCATGTAGAGGTATAATTGATCGTACTTTTTTTTATTCAATGACTAATTTGAATTTGTTATTATGATGATCAAATTTATTTTTTGCACTGATTTTCTTGTAAGATTTAATATAGGTGCTCCAGAAAAATTTTAAATAACAAAATCGAATTATAATATAGCCCGAAAAAATTAATTTTGGTTTTCTTTCTCTTTAAGGGAATTGAGTCATTTTTTATAGTACATATTTTTATGGTTAAAGACCAAATAACCAAAATGGGAGGATGTGAATATGGACTTTGTTGTTGGATTGCCTCAGATTCGAAGGCAATTCGACTCTATTTGGATTATTATGGATAGAATGACGAAATCGGCTCATTTTTTACCGGTCAAAGCTACTTTCAACGCCTAAGAATATGCGAGGTTATATATCCAAGAGTTGGTGAGGTTGCATGGGATACCTTGGTCCATCATATCTGATCGTGGTGCTCAATTCACTTCCCACTTTTGGAAGTCTTTTATGGAGGCCTTGGAACCAAGATTAAGTTAAGCTCCGCTTTTCACCCTCAAACTGATGGCCAAGCAGAAAGGACTATTCAAACCTTGGAGGATATATTGAGGGCATGTGTGTTGGAGTTTAAGGGGAACTGGGACGATCATCTTCCACTCATCGAGTTTGCTTATAATAATATCTTCCATGCTAGCATTGGCATGGCGCCGTTTGAAGCCTTGTATGGGAAGAGGTGTAGATCCCCGGTGGAATGGTTTGAATTGGGTGAGATGGCTTTAGTTGGCCTGAATTTGGTATTGGATGCTATGGAGAAGGTAAAAGTGATTAGGGAGAGATTTAAAGCGGTCCAAAGTCTTCAAAAGTCCTATTCGGATTGTAGGGGAAGGGACCTTGAATTTTGGGTTGGGATTGGGTGTATGTGAAAGTCTCTCCTATGAAGAGTGTGATGCATTTCGGTAAGAAGGGCAAGCTAAGCCCCCGGTATGTTGGTCCTTAAGAAATTGTAGAGCGGATTGAAGGCGTAGCTTACAAGTTGGAGTTACCTCCACATTCGGGTTCCATTCATCCAGTCTTCCATGTATCCATGTTGAGAAAATTAGTTGGTGATCCTAGCACCATTGTGCCTTTGGAATGAATTGAGGTCGAGGAAAACTTGTCTTTTGAGGAGGTGCCGGTGGCAATATTGGATAGGAAAGTAAAACGGCTTTGCAACAAGGATGTGGCTTCAGTAAAGGTACTTTAGAGAAACCAACTAGTGGAGAGTGCTACTTGGGAGGCGGAGTTGGACATCATGAAATGATACCCCCATCTTTTTACAATCTACTCAAGCCTAAGGTACTAGGAATCATCCTTATCTATTCTTGTCATTTCTTGTCTTCTTGAGTCTCATAACATGACATGCATGTGTGCACTAAAAGGCTTTTTTTTGGATGCAATCTTGATATGAGCTTTGGTCTTGAACTATAATTTAATTTTTGCATAAAGCTATTGGTACAAACCTTTTATTTTGAGTTGAGTTGTGCATTGTGTCTTGTGTCGGATGTATCTTGCCTTAACTCTAACCTTCCTAGCTTTGTTCTTGCACATTCGAGGACGAATGTTCCCAAGGGGGAGATGATGTAAGGCCCCAGATTTTTCTCTCACTTACGTCACTTTGGGGTCCAAAAACTTGCCCAGGAAAAACTGCCAGGCATCACCTCACGAAAGGGCATACACGGCCCGTGTGGAGTCACACGGACTGTGTGCCCTCTCGTGGAGTGACATCTGGGAAAAGTGGAGGGTAAACGGGCCTTCACATGATCCGTGTGACCTTGGATGGTCCGTATGGCCCTCCGTTCGGGGTACTGTGTAGAACCACCCTTACACGGACTAAGTCATGGTTTGTGTGACTCTAGATGGTCCTTGTGGCCTTTCGTTTGGCGTATTGTGGAGGGTTACCTGTACACGGACGGGGTCACGATCCGTGTGACTCCAGATGGTCCATGTACTTGTCCGTGTGGTACTACTTAGTCCGGAAAATTTTGCCTCTGAGGATTTTAAGTCATGGACCACAGCCTAGTATACGGCCCGTGTGACACTACACGGACCATGTACCGTACCGTGTGACCCAGACGGGCCAATTTCAGGTCCATTTTATTAATGGAATTTTTGAAATATTGGTTGCTCCAAACATAAATTTTGCCATTTTCCACCCCTCCTGAGCTCCCTATATAAGCTGAGCACCCTAACTTTTCAACCATTTCTCTCATTTCACTCCTCTCTCTAAAATACTCCTACAAGAATTTCCTCCCACTTCTCTCTAGGATCATTCAAGTCAGGACTCACAATTTGAAGTCAATTTCTCCTCAAGTTTGTCTTCAAATCAGGTATGTGGGTTTTGATTCTTGGTCTCTTTCAACCAAGAAGACCCAAAGTTCCTTTCAAACTATTTTATGAAATTATCTACTTAAATGTGAACTTTTACTACTTGATCTTGGTAACTTTGAATAATGCATGTGATGTACACTATTTCGAATTTTAAGTTGTGTAAGCTCTAGTACTTGAAATTATGCAAATTATGAACATGCATGTCCTTTAAAGATATTGTTATGCACGGGTGATATCTACTACAATTTTCATGTTAATTTTTATTATGGATTTCCTAGTTTTTACAATATATTGCTATGTATTAGATATACTCTATATTACCCATGCCATCCCTACATTTTGCATTGCATCATACTTATGGCATTAATACATGGAAATTTTGGAAATGTGGGATTAAGCCCAATATCATTTTAAAAGGGGAATATTATATGATTTTTGGTAAGACATTGGATATGACAAGAAGGTGATCACCGGTGTGTCTATGATTATGGCTCTTGGAGCATCTTGGGTGCTTGCACCATCTTGTACTTGGCTCTTGGAGCATCTTGGGTGCTTGCACCATCTTGTATATGTAGATGAGCTATTCCTTGCACGAACCATGTGATCTTGATCTTGTGATTTGGCATTTGAGCCTACATGTGCATTTAACGCTTTGAAACTGATATTTGACTCTCTTGAAAAGCATATGTATGTATATATATATATATATATATATATATATATATATAAGTATTTTTGTGGGATGTTGTTGACTTAGCACTGATGGATTGGGGATCCTCCCCCTTTCCTTGAACTATGTGCCAACATAGGGACGGATTTTATTCGTCTATTCTGTTTATAATATGACATGTCTTGATATGATTCTGTAAATCCTTCCGAAAAGCATGGTCGTAAGGAAGGTTACCATCCACCGAAAAGTGTGGTCGTAAGGTGTGATGTAGATTACCCTTGGCAAGTAATCTTCTCCCTATCGGTGGGAGGTCCCAATCGGTCCAATTCATGTAATAGCTCGCGTGGATTTGGTTTGTCAATTATAGTCCATCCTCATTATATAGGAGCATTATCACATTGCACGCATCATAAATTCCATGGCATCTTGTATATTAAATTCATTTACTTATATGATCTTTGTATATTATGTGCCCTTGTCATCTAACATTAATACGCAGGCTCGGTAAATCATATGCATTGCATGCCTGCGTACTTAGTACATTCAAACGTACTAACGCATACTCTATGCCTACATGATTTTACAATGTACGGACCAAGCAGTTTGAGTACCAGCCGCAGGATGAATAGTCCTTCCTTGAAGATATTTTTGTGGTGAGCCCCATCTTCCGAGGGCGAGCTTTTGTTTCTTGTGTCCATTGTGTATATTATATTTTGTTGAGGGTGAGCCTGGAACTTGTTCTGGCCCCCGTTCCATGACTAGAGGTATATGTTGGGTACTTGTAAAACGTTCTCATTTCGTCCATCTAAATGGATTGTTTTCTCTTTGCTTTGACTACTGCTTTAATTTATTCATATGTGTTTACCTGCTCTTGCACCAAGTATGTGGAATTTGAAAAAAGAAAAAAAACTTGAGGCTTGTTTGGGGACTCTCCGGTCCCCATTCGTCGTGTCACATTTAGGCCCCGACCCCGGGTCGTGACAGTCGCCACACTTTTCATTTTACTTGGCGAGTTATGGGTGGTAAAGGGAGTGACATGCAACGTGTCAAAGCTAAGTCCATGTGCCCCGGCGTTTATTTCAGGAGACCCACCTTCAGCGGAATGTTGTGCTAAGTTGAAGGAGCAAGTGCCTTGTTTTTTTCAATACATCAAGGATCCTGCGTATAAGCCATATGTTTCGAAAATCATTCTATCTCTGTTTGCCGCCTCAAGCGAGCACTTTATGGCCTTAAACAAGCACCCAACCTATACAAAGGGCTATAGCTGTCCACTATAGGAGCTTTCTTCTAACAATCCCTTATTTAGTATGTCACGAAATCATGAAGCGAACTCGTTCTATTCAATATCTAGATGGGGGAAAGAAGATCGAAAGCCATTGAGTAGTGAGACTTTCTTTTCCAGAGTAGTCATAGAAAGAGAATCGAGGGGTCCGCAGGCATGAGTGCTCAGGTACGCCGTCAGTCTAAATTCCTAGCAGTCTTTTTCAGTTGTATTTGTTTTAACGAAAAAAGAATAAAGAAAGTCCCGAAGAGCGGAACGGCCGTCCAACTCCCCCAAATACAAGGGAGCGGGCACTGCTCTCAGCCTGTCGTAACAACGAAAGAAAACTCCACGTACCGAAAAAGAAACGAACAATCGAGAAGGATCCAGAATCAGAACCTTCTTCAGATAACCTCCTCGAGCAACTTTTGGCATCACTAACTCATGGCAAGCTTACTGAGTATCCACCACATCCCTTTCCAGACTTTTGAAGAATAAGAATAGAACAAGCAACGGCGCGAAGTTGCGTGTTAAACGCACATCTGCGACGACTTAGTCAGTTTTCTTGCTCGCCCGGAAGAGCCCTATCATCCCGTGTCTCAACCAACCTTTTTCTTGTCTCCAAATCTCTCTTTTGGCTTTTGAAACTTCGATTCGTGACAGCTACTCATACGTGCCAAAGAGGCTTCCTTCCCTGACCCTCTAAGCCCTCGTCTTTACAGGAATTGTCGCAGCTGAGCGTAGATGACTTCCCGCAGATTGGGCTACTTCTATTTATCAATATAGAAAGAAGATCCTACTTTCCCATCAAGACTAAAAGCGAAAAAGAACCTCTCATCTTGGGATGAGACCTGTGGATCATCCTGTGGTTACCGGATGATGGGAATAACAAAGCAGAAATTTCAAAATTACCCTTCCCGCATTTGAAGACAGACTAATGTTTAAGACCTCCTACTTTCATGGAGATCCTTTCTTCTCTGACCGCCGGAGATTACCCATATATGGATGAATAACCGTGAAGTTCGACTGAATCATGTTGTACATGAGCAGGCTCCGTAAGATCCTGTATAAGTGAACTAGATAAAACGGAATCTTGATTCCGTATTTATCTAGTTCACTTATATATAAGATTTAATAGTATGTATACATTAATGCCAAAAAAGCTTCTAGAGAATGTAATGTAACCATTCCCAATTGTTAAAATTGTTGGTCACTTAAGAGGGTGAAAATATATGGTAGAATGTTATAAATATAGTTATTTTATAAAGTACTTTAATACCTAAATGAATGATTCTAGTGCTTTTGATATATTTGATCAATATTTCTTTTGCGTACGTACTTGGTTTCACAAAATCTTTTAGATTTATATATGATGTTCAGTTATTTTGAACACCCTAATTTTTTTATTAAGATTGAGCCATCCTCGTATGCATATAAGCTTTTGTTAGAAGATTCTTAATTGAACATAGATTTTAAAACCAATTCCTTTATATAGAAATAGATTTAGAGATGAGTAGAGGTCATCACAAGAACCCTCTAGTGCAAAGTTAAGTTAAAAACTTCCTTATTAATTGAGTTTTGATGTATGACTTTATAAAATTTAGGTGACCCAATAAACTCTAAGTTGTATATATATATGGTGGGATCAATTCTAATTATTTAAAGCATATTAGAAGTGGTCTAGGGTCATAAAGGATCTTTTACATCAAGTCAAGTCTACAGAATTTCTATCGACTAAATTTTCGTACGAGTATATAGAAGGGTCAACTTCAAATAATCATATCTCCTATAATATAAAAATTTAGGTATCCGACAACCTATCAAATTAAAGGTCTCTGAATCCTCTTTCCGAAGCCACCAAGCTTGCCTCATTTGGAGTTTGGAGTAAAGAGTTATGACTGTTTTAGTAAGACCTTATCGAGTAGAGCTTTTAGGGTCACCATTTACGAACCCTGGATTCCGGGTCGTAAATGGGTTTACAACCCGTTAACTCTATCTCATGAAAAGTTTCTCCTAGTTAGCTTTTTAGATCCCCCAAACTTTACGAACCCAACTACTGGTCATAGTTTTGGCCCCTAGAATGAATATCAGAATCCCAAAATCCACCTAATTTTCACGAATGGGTTTCTACGGCCCGTATAAGCTTCTACAAATCGTAGATTGCCCCGTACATGACCTTGTCAGCATTTTTAAAAAGAATTATTTTAGTCCTTTCCCACCTTTTCTAAGCCTAAACTTGATAATTTAGCACCTAACTAAGTCTCTAAACATCACCATTCAACTTCATTACGCTCAAAACATTCCTAAGACTTAAAACATAATTTCAAGATTAGAAAAGCTAGGATTTTGTAACAGCTGATAAAAATTACCAAAAAATCCCTAGAAAAGAAATGTGCACATAACACATCTTCCCAAACTCTGACGGAATATCTGAGGCTGGAAATGCGATCAAACATAAAAAATTGAGTGAGTGAATGGTCTCGGTTGATTTATAGAGCAACGGATCAAAAGATAATTTTTTAATGCGAAAACGATTTCTAGTGAGAGTGCACGACAGTTGTGCGACGCGCACCTGCAGTGGAGTTACACTTAGTTGTGATCCCAATATTTTTCACGAGATTAGATAACTGGATCGGAGAATTTTTGACAAAAAAAACACCAAAAATGGCCAAGTTCGCGACCGCGTCGCGAACTTGGTACGCCGAATATGAAATTTTTCAATTTTTTGTGAGGGGCATTCCAGACTTTTCCAAACCCCTCCTAAACTTAAAATACGATCAAAATAGGTCGTTTTGATTATTAAAAGGGTTTTAATACCCATTCCTAAGTCTTTTAAAACTCCTAACAAAGACTGGGGCTAAAGAGAAGAGAAAAGAAGAGGAGCAAGAATGTGAGGAAATTGAGGAGGGATTCTTACGAGATTGAGTGTCAAAGATTCATACCAGGTATGTAAGGCTAAGCTAAAGCATGAGATTGTTCTTTCATGTGCCCCCATTGATGGTAATGGAGAAATTATGAGTATAATGAGTCTCTATACATGTTTCTTGAATATTTTCTTGAAAATTTATCTATTATATGTATTTTCACATGTTGATGATCATCACAAACTTGATTTACTGAATGAATGCTTTTACATTAGTTACTTCATAAACCCTATATGTTATTTTGTACAAAAATGTATGAATAAACCTAGGGGTTGAGTCTAGATCCTTGAAGTGAGTATGTTGATTGTGATTGTGATGTGAGCATGAGGATGAGTTTATAGAGCTTGATGGTCCTATGAGTATTCATAATTAAATTCTAGAGTTTTGTCTAATTGACTTCTTCTTAATGATGATCTGATTTCTTGAGTTCTTACTTGAAAATTGAGTTGATGAGCCAATTGAGATGATATGCCAAAAGGCCTAATTGAGTTTTGAGTTAATGCGATGATGAAACTCTCTATGAGACCAATTAAGATGATGTGAGTATAACGCTCGGTAAAATTATCAAAATACCCCTAGAGGGAGAGTATGCGCGTAACGCATCTTCAAATGCTCATATGGAAAACCGAGGCCAAATTTGTGATCAGCACGAGAAATTGAGTGGGAAAATGATCTGAGACGATTTTTAGAGTGACCCAATCAAAAAATAATTTTTTGATCCAAACCGCAAAACAGTATTGATGCGCGACAGGAGCGCGTTGTACCTCCATCGCGGACCAGCACTTATATCTGTTTGAAAATTTTCAACGGGATTGAGAAAACTCATTCAGAAACTTTTTCTAAATATACAGAATATGCAACCAGTCCGTGTCGCGGACTGGGTATTTTTCGAGTTGAAAATTTCTAAATTATTATGAGGGGTATTCCAGTCAATTCCCCACCCCTCCTAAACTCTATACACAATCCAATAAGGTCATTTAATGAAAAGGATTTAACCCCCCCCCCTCATTCTAAGTCATATCCCAATATTATACCAAGGATAGGGCTTGAGGAAAGAGGAGAAAATCTTGAGTTTGAGAGACTCGAGAAGAAATCCTTAGCGTGCTTGATTGATAGCTGCATCCCAGGTATGTAAGGCTAAACTAAAAGCCTAGGATTGTTCTCTCATGTGCCCTATAGAAAGTCATAGATGTTGATGGTTCAAGAGTCTACATACATGAATCCTTGATGATTTTTCTTATAATTTTATTTGAAATTATATGTTTTCTATGTTGATGATCATCATACTATTTGTTTTCTTGAATTGACATGGTTTGAGTCCCTATGTGATTAATTGAGATGGAGGTTTTATGAGCATTGAGTCACGGGAGGAGTATCGAGCACCAAAATTGGTAAGAGTGAGTCCCACTCAAACGTATTAACTACGTCGCCACATGTAGGTGAGGCATAGAACCATCACATATATTATGATTCCCTCAAGAGCAACAGTCCCTGAAAGCAATAAAGGACCTGTTGAGTATTGACTCCATATTAGGTGAGCTGATATGGTTTTGGAGCATTCCCTACCTGGCAAGTTTGGAACGGTTGTGGCAACATCAGCGAGATTATTGTGCATTCATTGGCTCATAAGTGATTGTTATCGGATAAGAGAAACTCCCATAAATTTCCTATTTTGAGTATATTGAGTCGAGATGAGATGAGAGGAGGTGAGCTCCTCTGAGATGAGATGAGATAAGACTGAGATGATTGATGAGTCTGAGTTGTTGATGGGTCACTTGTCTACTCTTTATTCTTGCATAGATAGACATTTCACGAGTTGATGTTATTTGATGATTACTTTGAGTTGATGTTGTTTCCATATTATTCTACCTGTTTCTGTTTCTGTTTTACTCAGTTATTTTACATACCAGTACATTCCAAGTACTGATGTCCCTTTCGGACTGCATTGTTTTATGATGCAGAGGCAGATACTAGAGATCGTCAATAGGCACTCCGTTGAAGATCTGAGACTCGCAGTTGATTTGGTGAGCCTCCTTTATTCCAGAGGAGTCATTGCCTTTATTTCATCATGCTTTAAAGTTAGATTGGACTATCTCCTTTATTTTGTTTTGGGTAGCCATGGGTCTGTCATTAGCACCACATGAGTAGTGATAGAGGCTTCATAAACGATAGTTGAGCGTTGATGTTGAGAATGTGAGCTAATTTCTTCTACTAGCCTTTATTTATTATCTATTTATCTTCAGACTTTAGATGACCCACTCCAAAAGTTGTCGTGATTTCGATTATTATAAGCGGTTCAGAGTTGAGGGGGTTAGAAGGGTTATCAATAGGATAAGGAGAGGGAGGGCAGTCGAACTCGATGAGATTCTAGAAGATTTTTGGAATAACATGGTCAAGGATGGCATAGAGTAGTTGACTAGACTGTTCAATGCTATTATGAAGACTGCCAAGATGCCTGATGAATGGAGTAGGATTACAATGGTTCCATTGTACAAGAACAAAGGGGATATTCAAAACTATAACAATTATAGGGGTATCAAGTTGTTAAATCACACTATGAAGGTCTGGGAGAGAGTGGTGGAGATGAGGGTGAGAAGGGTATTGTCTATTTCGGAGAATCAATTTGGATTCATGTCAGGGCAGTCGACTACTGAATCTATTCAGCTCGTTCAGAAATTAGTGGAGAAATATAGGGAAAGAAAGAAGGACCTTCATATGGTGTTCATTGATCTCGAGAAGGCCTATGACAAAGTGCCAAGGGATGTCTTATGGAGGTGCATAGAGGCAAAAGGTGTCTCAATGTCATATATCAGTGCGATTAAGGACATGTACGACAGAGCCAAAACTCGGGTGAGAACGGTGGGAAGAGACTCAAAATATTTTCCGATTAAGATGGGACTCCATCAAGGATCTGTGTTGAGCCCTTTCCTGTTTGCCCTAGTGATGGATGAGCTGATGCGATCTATCTAGGAGGAGGTTCCATGGTGTATGCTTTTTGCAGATGACATGGTATTGATAGACGAGACTCGAACTAGAGTTAATGATAGGTTGGAGGCATGGAGACACACCTTGGAGTCCAAAGGATTCAAACTGAGCAGGACCAAAACGGAATACTTGGAGTGCAAATTCAGTGTTGCAAGGGATGAAGTAGAGATTGATGTGAAGCTTGCCACTCAACATATCCCCAAGAGGGAAAACTTTAGGTATCTAAGGTCCATCATCCAGAGTAGTGGCGATATCAATGATGGTGTCACACATCATATTGGGGCAGGTTGGTCTAAATGGAGGCTTGCCTCTAGAGTATTGTGTAACAAAAAGATACCACCTAAACTCAAAGGTAAGATTTACATAATGGTGGTTAGACCATCTCTATTGTATGGGGCATAGTGTTAGCCAATAAAAAATGCACATGCCCAGAAGATGCAAGTTGCAGAGATGAGGATGTTGAGATGGATGTATGGGCACGCAAGAAAGGATAAGATTAGGAATGAGACCATTCGGAAGAAGCTAGAGGTGGCCATAGTGGCTGATAAGATGAGGGAAGCGAGATTGCGATGGTTTGGACATGTGCAGAGAAGAGGTACCAATGCTCCTGTAAGGAGGTGTGAGAGGTTGGACTTAGGAGGCACTAGGAGAAGTAGAGGTAGACCGAAGAAGTACTCGGGTGAGGTGATTAGACAGGATATGGCGAAACTTGATCTCACCGAGGACATGACCTTATAGAAAGGAGTGGAGGTCACGAATTAGAGTAGAAGGCTAATAGGTTAGCAGGGGTAGTCGTGGAGTGTTGTAGGGTGTTATCTTTATATGTATTATATGTGTTAAATTTATCGTGTTTACATAGTATTATGTGCTTTTCATTAGTAATCGCCCTATTCCTTTCTTGTCCTTTCATTTTTGTGATATCTAGTTTATTCCGCCTATGGGTTATTGAGATGAGGGTTCCCAAGAAACAGTCTCTTTACTTGTATGAGGTAGTGGTAAGGTCTGCGTACATTCTACCCTCCCCAGACCCCACTTGTAGGATTCCACTGGGTATGTTGTTGTTGTTGTTTGAGACTTTAGATGAGATGTGCCCATTTACTTACTTATACTTTCCTTTATTAAGTAGAGTTATTTGATTGAATGGTGTGATGGTTCGCTTGGGGACTAGCAATAGGCTCTAAGTGTCGGCCATGCCAAAAGTACCCTCTCGGGGCGTGATAGTGAGCCTCTACAAGGATAATTGAGACGATTAATTGAGTTGAGGAGTCTTATGAGCAATGATTCTTGGGAGGAGTATTGAGCACTGAAACGAGTAAGAGTGAGTCCCACTCACACTTATTTACTACGTCACCAAGCGTAGGTGAGGATTGAACCATTACATCAGATGGTTCCCTCTTGAGGTGAAACCCTTGAAAGGAATAGAGGACTTTAGAGGCTTGATCCCTTTGGATCATAGTTGTTCCTTACTTGGATAGTACGAAACGCCTGGGCCAATATCAACAGGATTATTATACGATCACTGGCTCATAAATGATTCTTGTCGGGTAAGAGAAACTCCCAAATAGGTCCTACACTTATAGTACTCTGAGTTGAGTTGAGTTGATTGATAAGGTTTGAATGGTTGATGGGTCATTTGTCTACTCTTTATTCTTGCTTTAGATAGATATTTGACATCCTGATTGAGTATCTTCTCAGTTGATGTTATTTCTATATTATTCTACATGTATTTGTTTCATTTAGCCATTTTATATACTCATACATTCCACGTACTGACGTCCCCTTTGGACTGCATCATTTCATAATGCAGAGACAGGTATTAGAGGTCATCAACAGGTGCTTTGTTGAGGATCTATTCGTACTCAGCTGAACGGTGAGACCTCCTAATTTTCAAAGGATTTTCATATTGCTATCATCTAGCTTGAGTTAATACTTTATTTTCCTTGAATTGGGTAGCCATAGACTTTCGTGGTACCATCTAGATGTTAGAGGTAGAGGCTTCATAGACATTGAGAGAGGATGTTGAGTATTGCTTCTTTCCACCTCTTGTTTATTGGAAATTAACTTTTTATATAAAGACTTGGTTATTTGATTACGTTACTGTCTCTTTCCTTGAGTATTTTTCTTCCGCTGTTGAGTATGAGGTGATAATGAGGCCAAGTGGTTTGCTCGGGGACTAATAATAGTCTCTGAGTGTTGGCTACGCCAAGGGTACCCTCTCGGGGCGTGACAGGCTTCAAGCACGCAGCGAAGGATTGTTCAAGGTTCAACTATTCTACATAATTCCAGGTACATAAAGCTACCTAAAGCATTAGATTGAGTCCGTCCACATACCCTTCTTCATCTTCTTGAGTCGAAAGTATGCCTAGAGGTTGAGAAGGAAAAAAACTCCAAAAAAAATCCTAAACTTCAAATTGTCTACGATTACTCTGAATCTTCATGCATATTTATGAATGTATTGATAATACACATGTTACTTGCATGAGATTGAAGCATTAATTCTCACTTGTTGATATGAACCCTAATTGTATAATTCGATGTAATGCTTGTTGCATTAATTAAATTGAGAATATGATTGGTGAATGTCTGAGTTGAGTAAATTTGAGCATGACTGGAATATGAGAAGTATTTTACATGTCTTTATGTGATAAGCATGATTGATTGGAGTCTAAATGATCATTTGAATTAGAGTCTTAAGTGATTTGATAAGTCTTGATAGCATGCATGGTTGATAGTCCTGATGGGTTGATTATTGATTAAGTTGAGTATAATGATTGTCTAAGCCACTCATGAAAGATGTGATTAAGATTGGTTGGATGGTTAATAGGTCAAAAGGCTTGATTGTGATAGAATTGATGAATTCATAAGAGTCTTTCTGAGACTCATGATTGATTTGGTTGAGATTGATTATCGTATGAGTATTAAGTCTTGGGAAGAGTATCGAGCACCGAATTGGGCGAGAGTAATTAATACTTGAACTCAATAACCATGTCACCAAACATGGTTGATTCATCTTTTATCCTTGCAAAGTATTGGACAGTTGTGGCAACATCAACGAGATTATTGTATAATCAAGGCTACTAACTGATTGTTGTTGGATAAGAAAAACTCTAAAATAGACCTTGATAGTACTCCACATGATTGGTTTAATTGTGCATAAATGATTTGACTGAGTTTCATGCTAGAGTTTCTTTTAAGAGCATTATTTTACTATAAAAATCTCGCATCCTTTACTGAGTCGATTTATAGATAGTTGAGTTGATTGGTTGATTTTTTGAACTTATTAGGTTGAAAAGTTTGAGCCTTTTTCTAGTTCTTGAGCCATCTTACATACCAGTATATTCAATGCACTGACGTCCATTTGGGCCTTCATCATTTTATGATGCAGATACAGGTGATAGATGTCCTTAGTGGTGCCTTGTTGAAGACCAATCTTTATATTTCAGACTTGGTGAGCCCTTCTTGCTATTCACATGAGCCTTCTTTATTTTATCTTGATTAATAGTATTTTTTTCAAGGTAGCTTGATCCTTGTCTTGGAACATTCTAGACTTGGATTAGAGCCTTCATCGATGTTGATTAGTGACAGTTGTTATAATTTACTTTTCAAATTTTGTTCATTGAGGACTATTATTGATGTAGAGATTTAGTTATTTGGTTAATTCATATCCTTTACTTGAGTATTTACTTTCGCTGCAGGCCAAGTGGTTCTCTTGGGGAATCAACAATGATTCTTCAAATGCTGATCACGCCAAAAGTATCCACCCAAGATGTGATATTTTTAATACTATTTTTTTCTCTAATAATAGTGTAGTAGGTTTTATTATAAATGAGAATTTCTAGAAACATTTTTTGTGTGTAAAATAAACAATGTGGTTTAGGAGAAAAAAGGAAGTTACATGATATAATCTCATGATTAAATGGTGGATAGTTTAGGAGAAAAATTTCTCTAAGAGAAAATTAATATGCCAAAATAATCAATGAAATTTAGATAAATATTACTACAATAATATTAATATTTTAAGTAGTATATTTATATAATAATACTTGAATCCTGCTGGGCACTGTCCAAAGAAACTATTTCAGCAGCGTGAAATGTTTCCCTGGGATTAAACAAGCCTTCTCTAAATACTTAGAGGATACAGGAATCAACAAAATATAAATACTACAAAATAAGCAAGTCGAAAAAGGGTGATTATAATAGTAAGCTAAAATAAACAAGAAAATATCAAGTTGAAAGTGTAGTAACTTTTTTTTTCTTTTTTAACTTCTTCTTTCTCTTACTCTTATTCTTGTTCTTCCATACTTTGTATCAAGAATGAAGACACACATATATAATTGTTGAAACTTGGTGATTAAGTATGATGTATGGTCTTATTTTTGCTAGTAATATTTATAAAATTACATAACTTTATTATTCAAATCTTTAATATTCCCTACCTTTTTTATAAATTACAAAAATCCCAACTTTTTATCATTATCCATTTATTTTTGATACTTAAAGAATCTATATTTGGTGTAGAAGTCTAATTAATGTCAATCACTATTTAAATTATAATTTTTTCCATTTTTAAAGCCGTTTCTTAATTTATTTATTTTTTAGTATTTTCTCTCTCTTACAGTTACCATGTTTAACATTTAAAAAAAAAATTAAGATTAGAACTTCCTTTTCTCTCTTTCTAGGAACAGTTTCTCAGTCCCTCTCCATCCCGACCTCCATTATCAGAAACTTCCTTTCATTGTCTTTCAATCAACAATGGAACCCCTCCCTTCTTTTAGTCTGGGCCTTACACAAGACGAGTTTGAAAATGGCAAATTCATCTCCTTTTTTGTCAATCAACAATGGAACCACTGCCTTCTTTGGGGCTATGGTATTGTTTTTTGATACCTAACGAATAATATACTGTTGATAGTTAAGTAAAAGTGACTTATGGAACTAAGTGTTGATTTCTATTTGTTAGAGTAATTTCTGATACCTAATACGGGTTATGGATCTAACGGGTGATACTTATTTTTTCTATTGATTTAATGTTTGATACTCTATAGTTGTGTGTATCTGATTGATTCCCTTTTTTGATATTGATATCTGATTGGTTATACTTGTATTCTCACCTACAACAATTCTATCACTTTTATAACCACTGTACAATACATCAGATTCCCATGTTCCACTGTGACGTATCAAAATCGAAATATTCATGCTTCGACGACCTAGTTTTTTTTTCTACGCAGAGCACCTTCAATGGCGGCTCTGTTTTTTTTTTTTCTTGTTTGTTGAAACATCCGTTTTATTTGAAATTCAAATTACACTGCCTTTAACGTTTTTTATGGGATAATTGCATAATTTGTAACAGTTATGCCACCAATCAAGGGATCTACACAGTTGGCACTAAATTTTTTTCCTTATTAAGCGTAACAGAAGTAATTTCGGTTACAATTTTGTAGGTATCAAGGTGGCGCCTGCAGGTATCAAAATAATAAAAAAAAGTCGATATTTTTAGTAATTAGGGAAAGAGTCGAGACTTTTGAGAATTTTTAAAAATCAGAATGGGATCCCTAAAAATTATACTTTTTGCTATGCATATGACCATGAAATTATCATGCATATGGTCTTGAAAGTGCCATGAAATTGCCAAGTATTTGGCCATAAAATTGCCAAACATTTGGCCTTGCATTTGCCATTTTCAACTTAATATTTCCTTGTTTATTTTAGCTTACTATTATAATCCCCTTATTTGACTTGCTTATTTTGTTGATTCATGTATCATCTAAGTATTTAGAGAAGGCTTATTTAATCTTGGGGAAATATTTCACGTTGCTGAAATAATTTCTTAGGATAGTGCCCAACATGACTCAAGTATTGTGAATTTTTTCATACATGACATAATCTCATGATTAAATGGTGGATAGAAATAATTTCTTCATACAGTGGATTTTTTTTACAATTTTTTACAACGATTAATACAATTGATCTATAATTAAAGAAATAGAAAAACTACAATATGGCTGAAAATGAGTGAATTAGTGGAGATGAAATGAGAGTCAAAATTTTAGTTTAGGTGGTTCAAAATTTAAAGTAGACACATGAACATATTGAAGGGTGTTCGATATCTATTATATATATATTAAAAAAAATTATTTTAATTATGTATAAATAATATAATTTTCCTTTGAAGGGGATTCGAATGAATCTCCAGATTAATAGATGGTTCTGCTCTTGTATAAAACTTGTGTGTTTGGGCACAACTTATCATTTTGGGATAATACATGAACAGTTTTTGTATTTGTCCTACTTTTTTATTTGTACACCTAAATTTTGGAGACTCAAATGACTTTTCATTATTTTGTATCCCATATGACCCACAAATTATCCTAGTTTATAATAGGAAAATTTGTCCAAAGGTATTATATTTATAAAATATTTATCATTTATAATTATATAATTTTAATATATTTATATTATATGTACAATTTATTTTTAATATATAATATAATTTTTTTATCAAAAGAAGTCTAATATATTTTAAGACACTTATGATATATACCTATATAACTAAAACAAAGTAGGATGTATAACATATGAATTTATGATTCAAAAGCAGGGAAAAACACAATTTTGATCCACCCCTTATCACCTGTTATATTTTGAAAATAAAAGTTTTGACCCACCCCGGCCAGTCTCCGATGAATAATCAGAGGATCGAATTCTCAGTGTCAGTAAATCATAAATAATTGGGAATTGCTATAGGAATGTTCTAAATTAAACAGTAAAAAAAAAGCATTTATACAGAAATAACTTGGAGGGTTATTACAGTTTTTATGTTTGTCAAGTCCCTAGTCTTGTTTTGAAATACGTCTTTACATTCCTTATTCGATAGAGTCAACAATTGTTTTTGTCCCAGTTTAACAAATTACACCCTCGCACAATGTAGCAATATTCTTCATGTATATCTTTTATCATTCTCGTTTAGTCTACTAGTGATTAAGAATTATGTTCGTTGAAATAAAGCCTATCACTAGCTAACTATCAAATGCGAGATTAGGCCCCCTTTCTAAGATTTGATGAAATAGTTTTACCCCAAATTAAGAGCAGTAGGGGCATAGTGTTTATGAGACAAGTGTGTGGCCATCTATGATTGTTTAGATTTTGGCCCCCTTTGGGAGGATCTTGTGGGTTATATGTCTTTCAATGCTTTAATAATTCCCAATTAATGCATCTTTGCTTTTGGTTTTATAGGTGAGATATGTAGAACTATAGAGCACATAATTATGATGTTGATCTCAATTTCTTCTACAATTATTAAATCTTATTGATCACAATTATGATATTATTGTGATGCACTAAGTTTATTGTAATGATGATTTATAGATCAGACAAATATTTTTGGATTTTTTTTCATTAGCATTCGATAAATATATTCTATTTAATTATGAGGGCTCTGATATTCTTAATTTTCTAAGATACGAAAAAATGTATCTTGAAGCCACTTCAAATCTAAATGTTAGTTCATGTAGAATTAATTGTACAAGAGCATATAAAAAGACCTAACACTTCTCACACAAATGATGTGGAACACCACCACCACCATCACCGGCCTCCACCTACCACCACACACCCTACATGCCCTACACGATCAGATTTAAACATTTGCAGCGTAAACAATATAAGATTGTGGGCTCAATATTGGAAACAATGAATCAAAATGGGTCTCACTCTAATATCACATGAAGAAAAAGATTTTGGGTCTAATTCAATCTAAAAAAATTAGCTCATATTCAATCAAGGAAGGATTGCTCAAGATCATATAAGAAAACATAGGATCCTATCCCACAAACATTGTAAAACTCTAAAAAAAAAAATGATTTGTAGACATTAAAATTTTGTGTGACTCTACAAGACGGGTTCGATTCCAGCTAGGATTCTTGGAGAATACTCTACATTAAACCCTAGCTTATGCTTATATAAAAGTGTTGTATTCCTTTAAAGAGATATCTCAAATACTCCATAAAGTCATGAAATATTCACAACGATCAGTGGGGATCAAATAAATCTCAACAAGGTCCATATCATCTTAATTGAAGAAATACGCCACTATGGTCCTCAAATAATGAAAAACTCATAAGAAAGGGAAGAATCAAAGGACGAACAAAATTGTAGTCACTGTGGCCCTTGAATAACGAAAAAATCTTAAGAAAAAGAAGAATAAAGGAAGGAATAGATTTGTATCTATATTGTTTTATCAATAATATTCTTGTTTCTTTAAATTTTATTTAAAGTTAATTCATTTTTCATACATTAAGATTTGCTGGAAATACTATTATTTTAATGAACATATAAAATATCAACTCTCTAACCACTCATTAATGGTGAACAAACAACCAGTGCATGCATTATCATAGCACTAAGGAGTGGTCACTTGCCAGTATATGTCTCGGCGACTCCAAGGTGATGGAAGAGCCAAATTACTATTCTTTTGGACAGCAAAATTGCACTCTCTTTGGCTCTCCAAACCTCATGGGAACAAATTAATATGAATCCAAATCTACCACTCTATTCATACTTCCTCTCGTCCAAATTAACTGAATTATTTGAGTTTAGTATATTTTTTATTTAAAAACATACATTAAAAATTATTTCTTATTATTATCCTTTTAATTCTACTCAAACTATTCTACTATAAAATATAAAGAAGTTAATAATTTTATTAAATGAACGGCAAACAACATATTCAGTGAAATCCCACAAGTGGAGTATGCAAAAAGATACAATGTATGCAAAACTTATCACTGCCTCATGGCGATAGAGATATGTTCTCAAAAGACCCTCAGCTCAAAAGTAGAAAAACAATAGATGTAGGACTGGGATTAAAACGAAGAGCAATATCAAATTCTACCAAAAAAAAAAGTAGCAAAATAATTGAAGAGTCATAACAACACAATTTATAAAGACGCAAATAATCCTATGACAAACCTACCTACGAACCTTCTACCATCACAATGCAAAGTAAGACAACAACTTACTCCTACTAGTCTACCAAACTATTAAATGAACGATAAATATGAAAAAAACAAAGGTACCAAAAATTTTCTTGAAGAAATTTAAATAATTCACTTATTTTGATCCTCATGCAATATTGTGTTCACCAAGTATCTTTTCCATTTATATATTTACTATCCCTTTATTTTATTTTTTGAGAGATTTAAAAGTATTTCTTTTTTTTTGATTTATATGGCCTACAAGACCTTTCCTCGAAGACAAATCATTTTATTTTGTAGCACCTTTGTATAGTCATGGGGCAAATCAACAATCAATTTTGAATTTAGCATTAATCTATCCCCTATCAGTCTTGACCCCAATTGTAAAAAAGGGGTTCATAAGGTTGGATAAATGATAAATATAATATATTAATATCGACCTCACGAGATCAATATATTTTTAAGATAATTAAATTCATTGGATTTTTATAATTAATTTTAAAAAATTAATTGACCTCACAGAAATAAAGAAATATAAAGTGTATGAATAAAATAAAGTCTTAAACCAACGTGTATCAATGGTCTAGTACCACCGCTAAGATGGGGGAAACCTTGGGACCCGCATTTTATTACGTGTATTTAGAAAATACCATATAAGATTAATATTTCTTTTTAAAAAAACGACCTTAATAAGATATTGGTATTTTTTAAGTAAAAGCACAATTTTACTCATGAGGTCTTTCTAAAAAGGTGATCAACTATTTTTTGACAAATGATTTTAAGTTGTTTTTCTAATAAAATACATCTTTTAAAGTCATTTTTTAGATCTGTTTTAGTTATTTTTTTAATACTGTAGATGAATTACCGCATAAGAATAAAGATATTGAATGCTAATGGAGAAAGACTCTTGACCTTCTCCTATGCACTTGATTTTCATTTTATTGGTTTAATTAGAAGATAGTAAGCTTGATCAACCTTAATACATGTGTTTTTAACTCTATTTATAAATTACTATTAATTAATATGATTTTTTTTTTTTTGGATAAACCAGATTGTCACCGCCTTTGGGAATTAATATTTTAAGTTATTATTTTTTTATGAATTTATCATTGATTTTTGAAACATGATTATGAATGTTTCACATTAAGAATAAAATGAGAAGTGTCGTTAAATAAATATTTTCAAATATAAAAATGTGTTATTTTTTAAGAATGATAGAGATTTATCAAGTTATTTATTAAATAAAATTCAAGATCTTTTCTTCTAATTGATTTTGCAGATCATTCAACTAATATTTATTTTCTTTGTTAAATTAAGCAAAAAATAAATTTTTTTAAAAGAAAAACTATTAATTACATGACAATTTGACGGTTTAAAGTTTCAATCTTTCTTTAACAATTTGACGGTTTAAAGTTTTCCTTATGCTAACAAATTACATAAACTAAACTCTATACATAATTATGTGTGGTTATCCTCTAAATGACTTATATAATAAATCCTCAGCCTATAAAATTGAACATTGTTAGGATATAGTCATTGATATAACATTAAAAATTATGACAAAATAATAAATATTTTTGTACACTATAACAACAATAATATATTCAGTAAAATTCCGCAAGTAAGGTCTAGGGAGGGTAAAATGTATACAAAACTTATCATTATCTCATAGAAATAGAGAGAGTGTTTTTGAAAGAGTCTCATCTCAAAAATATCATCCCAAAGGCAAAAAATACTAGATATGAAACCAAACGACTAAAATAGAAAGCAAATGATAATTTGTGAAGATAATAAAGATAACAAAATGAATGACGAACAGTAACAACATAATAATGAAATACACGACTAGGGCTGAGCATTATTTGGTTCGAACCGAAAAAATCGATCGAACTGATTTTTTTTAAATTTCGATTTCGGTTAATTGATTTATTCAGTCGATTTCGGTTTTAAATTCTAAAATATTGATAATTCGATTCGGTTATCGGTTTTAACTTTTTTTTTTTCGGTTAACCGAAAAATCGATTTTTTTTTATGTCAAGATAAACTTCTTCTTTGATGGAAAAATAAAAATACTATAGTACAACCTTTGGAAGAGTGTCCTTGTATATATAAAGGATATACAGACATCCTAAGATAATATGTCTTAGAAACATCACAGCTATAGTGGCAAAATAGCTAATCTTTCTCGACAAGTCCGAAAAATATGAATACATACATGCATACATACATACATATATATATATATATATGTATGTATGTATGTATATGTATGTATAAATTCTTGCCATACCTTCTTGATAGAAATGAGATGATATTGTGGTTAAGTTCACTGAGAATATTACAGGAGCTCCAGAGAACTCGCCTCTGCTCGAGTACCTATTAGTTTTGGCTGCCTACATATGTTATAACTTATAAATTATAATACATATAGTATAGGCCCAACATGAACTGGTAATTTTCCAAGTTCAACCGAGCAACATATACTTTACTGAATGCCCAATTTCAGTTCCAAATAATATTACTTTACTTTAGTGAAAAATAAAATTCCTAAATCCTAATTGCTAACCTGGAACATATATGTCAAGGAATGAAGGAATCAAATGGTAGACTTTTAATTTATAGGTTATGGCACTTCAAATAGTAATTCAATACATGTAATTATTCACATATTTAAATAATTGCCTCATTAATTGATTACTAATATAGAGTAACTTATCTTTATAGAGTTCTAGTAATATTTTCTTGTATGTAATCAATTACTTTTCATCCAAAAAAAAGAGTCAGAAATAATATTCAAATCGAAAAATTAAATCGAAATAAACCGAATCGAAATTGCAAAAATCGAATTAAACCAAATTTATTTCAGTTCAGTTTCGATTTATATTTTTCTTAAACCGAAAACCAAAAAAACAAACCAAATTTCATAAACCGAACCGAACCGACCGAATGCCAACCCTATACACGACTACCTCTACTAATGATCTACTATATTACAGGATCAGACATCATCCTACTCCTGCCAATTATCTAACCTTCTATTAATATACGACCTTCACTCCTTATTTATCTCTAAAATCATATTTTTTATAATATAAAATTACATCATATCCTATCTAATATTTTTTAATAAATTTAAATTTATCGAAATCTAATACAAAGTACAAAAGCAAAAGAATCCAAAAGTGCCACATCAACATCTCGTCAGCCTTTGGAAACGGTTTCAGAAAGAGGCTCCATCAGATATACATTTGTCAACATATTATGCAATACTTTGGAAAAACAAAAAGACAGCTTATTAATTAACCCAATAACCCCTCCCCCAGTTCCTAATGTTCTCAAAAAATTTCTCCATGCTTTGTACATCGAGATGAATTCAAAATTTAAAATTTTTATAGTATTTTAAATTAATATTAATAATAAATAATTAAATATTTAATAATTCTGTAAGGAGAATATATATATCGCAAAATAGAAATATTTTTAGAATTTAAAGTTTGTAGATTTCTATATAATTGTTAAAGTTATATGTGATTAGTTTATCTAAAAATTTAAACTGTTAGAAAAATCATATTTTCCTCATTTTAATTATATTAAAAATAATGAAATAATATAGTTATTATGTATTTTTAATGAACAAGTATAATATAAAGCAAAAATAATAAAATGTAGTTTAAGTGTTACACCTCAACTTAAGATAAAAAGTCTCATATCGATAAAACATAAGAGAAATATTGGGTATATAAGTAACTAGGTCTTACACCCTATTGAACATTTTAAAATCATGTTGGTTTAAACTCAAGACTAACAATATTACTAACGGAGTGTCCGACAAATTTTGATCTTTTTATAAACAGATAACAATAGATTTTACAGAATGTAAGAAGTTTGGTTGTTTGGAAAATTTTTAGAATATTTAATACTAAGAGAATACAAATAGTGAAAGAGGAGATGAAAAAGATGAATATATGAATAATAATGTTGATTCATGTTAGCAGTCACACGATATAAATGAGGCAATACAATAAATGTTCACATAAGCCCCCAAAATAATTGAAAAACTCCAAGCCATTACGTTGCTACCACTACAACAACAACATACCCAGTGGAACCCTACAAGTGAGGTTTGAGGAGGGTAAAATGTACCGCAAACCTTACCACTATCTCATATAAATAGAGAAGCTGTTTCGGAAGACCTTCGTCTCAAAAGCAAAAAATACTAGATATGAAAAAAAATGACTAAAGTGAAAAGCCAATGATAATATATAAATATAATAAAAGTACAAATATAAGCCAGACAATAACAACACAAGATATAAAGACACAACTAATCATACTAACCTACTATATCACAAGACTAGATAACATCCTAATTCCTACCCCTCCAAGCCATTACACTCACTACCTTATAATCGAGTCGATCCTAAACTATATTCTCTATATAAACAATCTCAAATTAATATTTCACGTATAAATATTTTAAATACTTATCAACATAAAATAAAAATTACTAAATTTTCATAAGCTCGTATATCATACACTGAATCCGTCCATAGTTACAAACTTTATACATACCTCTAGATCCGCCCCTTTTTAGAACTTCACCATGCCATACGTTTGCCCTTACGCGGCGGATTGTCCTAAAAAGCTCTCAACTTTCCTTTGTTTTCTACTCAACCAACCCCCACCCATAAACCTCTATATAAATAGCATCTTCATGTAACTAAGAATTTCATCTCCATCTTTTTTCTTCTTTCTTTAATTAATTTTTTTTATTAGTATTTTTGTATGTACAATTAACCAATAGTCAACACTCACTTATAACAATTCATACAATAGATTTGTAAATTTAAAAATTCATTTCGACCAGTTGAAGATTTTATAGGTTAACAAGTCATCTTGCCATGGCCGCAACCGAGCTCTCTGTAGTCCTACCTCGTGTCCTCATCGTCTCTAGACGAACCGTTCGCAAGAACAAATTTGTTGATTTTGTTGGTACGTTATTATTTTTATTTGTTTTTTACGTTTTAATGTGAAAATGCTACTGTCTGAGGATTTAGATAGTTTTTTCTAATTAGTAGTGTATTGAATCATTAGTTATATTAATTAGGAGGCTTTTTTTGTGTATAGTTTTTAAATAAAAAATTTGAAGAATCTATACTCGAATTTAAAGTCACAAAAGTTAGAATCTTGCATTTTTAGATTCCCTTATTATCATTTTTGCATTTTCTTAAATTATCTTGTTAGAATTTCTGATTCCTCTCACATTGTTAACTATAAATTAATGTTTGTTTCTATTTTTAGGAGAATATCACCTCGATCTTATTGTAAGCTATGGAGCTGTCCCAGTCATTGTTCCTAGAGTTTCAGGGGTACATATGTTATTGGAAAGTTTTGAACCAATTCATGGAGTTCTTCTATGTGAAGGAGAAGATTTAGATCCTTCTCTATACGAGGATGAATCCAATAATCTGTCTCCAGAAGAAATCGAAGAGATTCGAAGACAACATGTGAGTGATACAGCCATTGACAAAGAAAAAGACACCATTGAGCTTAGATTGGCCAAGCTTTGTCTTGAAAGGAACATACCTTACTTGGGAATATGTCGAGGCTCACAGGTACAGTCAAATTTCTCTTCTATAATGATGTTATTTGTGTTGATTATCTTTAATTGTTATAGCAACATATTAATATAGAAAATGAAATAGTTATATAAGGATGTTTGTTATGGAGAGATTTAATGGTACTTGCTGATTGATAAATGTATAATAAAAGATGAGTTGAGTGTGTATAAATACCAAAATTTAAAAAATACGTCTTATTTAGAATTCGTATTTTCTTTGAGCTTCAAACAAATGTGGTAAAGATTAAGGATGTGTTTGGTACGAAAGAAAATATTTTAAAAAATTTTAAAAATATATTTTTTTCAATTTCTCACGTTTGATTTGTTAAAAATTTTTTAAAAATATTTTATTTACAAAAATATTTTTTTAAAAATAAAAAAATTTAGATACTCTCATTCAACATTAATTGCCTCTTCTCCACCCTTCAACATATGTCGTCCCTGTCCCTACCCCTACCCTCATAGCCCTCAACTATCAATCCCACAATCCTAATCTTCAATCTCACATTCCAACCCTCATAGGCCCCAACATCACTACACACCGCACTCTTAATTTCATCTTTATATGAATTATTATGTATAAATATTTTTAAGATAATATTAAAACTAAGTAAAAAATTTACTTATTTTTTAATAAAACATTTACCTTTATTCCAAACATATCTTAAATTTTTCGATCCGTCTCTAGAGGCAAATGCAATATTCAACCGACTCTAGTATTTTTAATATATATTTAATTTGAACAAAATATTTCAATTACCACAAAGTTATAGTCAAAAGCTTGAAAATTTTATAATGTCACCTTTAAATTTTGAATCAACCTCTATTTGTGTGCAGGTACTCAATGTAGCATGTGGAGGCACTCTTTATAGAGACATTGAAAAAGAAGTCTCAAGAAACCTCCCTCAAGATAAAAGGGTAGTTCACATTGATTATGACAACTATGATAACCATAGGCACAAAGTCAAGATTATTGGAGATACCCCATTGCACCATTGGTTCAAAGATTCATTAGAAGATAACAAAATGGAAATTTGTGTGAATAGTTATCACCATCAAGGAGTCAAGAAATTAGCTCAAAGGTTTGTTCCTATGGCATTTTCACTTGATGGTTTAATTGAAGGGTTCTATGATCCTGATGCTTATAATCCTGAGGAAGGTAAATTTATTATGGGATTGCAATTTCATCCTGAGAGAATGAGGCAACAAGATACTGATGAATTTGATTATCCTGGATGCACTTTTGCTTATCAGGTTTTTCTATACACTTCTCACTTTTCGTTCACTAAGACAAATAAAGGATTTTACAGCAATAATATAATTATCACTATATTATATTTATCGCTAAAGACTTTAGTAACTCCAAATGCAGTAAGATTAACTTAATTGCAGCTAAATACTTTTGCGGCGGGAAAAGTTTTATTGCCACTAAATATCTCTTTTGTTGGAATATGCACGCTGAATTTACAGATTGTACTTTTTCCCTTAGTCCATACGGACCGGACACCCATATTCCAAGATGGACATGCCTGTTACATGAAATGTACCAAAACTAAAGCAAGTGTTTTGTGACAATTACCTTATATATACTATGGTAGTGTTAAAGAAATTTTTCATTATAAGATCACATAAAAATAAGCAATGGCGAAGCCAAGATCATCATTAAGGAGGTTCAAAATCTAAAAAATTAACCACATGAAATAATCAAAGGGGGTTTAACATCTACCATATATATATATAAAAAAAGTTATTTTAACTATATATAAACAGTACAATTTATCGTCAAAAGGGATTCGGATAAACCCTCTGTCAAAGGGATAGCTCTGCTCTGAAAATAAGGCAGGTTACTTATTACAGTATATTAATACTATTAGGAGTCATTTGGTAAGTAAGGAAAAACTAACTTATTCATTTATTATTTTATGTATGCATATATAATACAATGGGCTAGCTCTGCCCTGAAAATAAGGCAGGTTACTTGTTACAGTATATTAATACTATTAGGAGTCATTTGGTAGGTAAGGAAGAGCTAACTTATTCATTTATTATTTTATGTATGCATATATAATACAATGTCTGATAGTTAATTAAAAAAATAAATTATTTATATATAAAATTGATTCATCATTTGATTTATAATTTAGTAACCTGCGCATCTCAAAGTTAATTGAATGTTATTTAATTTTGCAGGAGTTTGTGAAGGCTGTAGTTGCTTACAACAAAAAGTTATCAACAAGTATCCAAAAACCAATAAAGCTTAATCAAGCAATGGAGAAAAAGAGGAAAATAATAGTTAAAAGTTTTTCTCTTGCTAGGAATATATATGAAGGAAGCAGCCAGATGCATCCATCTAAAGAATCTGACTTAGATGCTGGAGCAGAGTTCCTAGAGGTACATATATATATTTTCCTAAATTTTAATGAGACAAATATAATTTTATAAAATTCAATGATCATACGTGGAAGTAACTCGTTACAACAATTGATACAACTTATCAAGAACTCTTGAGCTCGTATTTTGAATTTTTTTAAATTATATATATTATTAGTATTGTCTCTGATAATTTTTTTTTTTGGTTTACTTTTACTTGTTCACTATATTAAAAATTGATATTTACTTTTACTTGTCACTTTTAACATATATCAAGAGAAAAATATTTTCTTCCTTCATATTTTATTTTCAAGATTAATTACTTATTCTACAAATTATTTTTCAAGACTTAAGGCGAGACATTAATTGATATGGATATAATACTCATATTAATCATTATTTTCTAAGGGGCATGCAAAGTCCAAAGTGAACAAGCACTACAACAAATAAAACTTTACTTGTAATTATATAATTGACTCTATATTACATCTTGCGTCAATAATATGATATGAGTACTTATAACTAATACTCTTTATAAATGTCAGTAAAGACTTAGAAACTCTAGATGCAATAACACTAACTCAAGTATCAATAAATATTTTTGTGATAATAAATATTATCACTAAAAGGAAAATCTATTGCCATTATATATTTATCATATTATAGAGAAGTAAAAATAATTAGTTGTTATTGCAAATAACCTGTTCATATTTCAAAGACCTTTTTATAAATATCGTTTAAGTAATTTGATATTAAAAGCAGAGTCAGGTGGGGCAGATAGGGTTCATTCAAATTTACTCAATATATTATTTGTATATAATTAAATCACCTTTTAATTATATATATATATATATATCGTAAATATTGAACTTTTTTAATTTCTTCATATTTTGAATTTGCTTAATGAAAATTTTAATTTTGATGCTATTTAATAGTATAATTTTATTTTACACTAACAAGATGTGTTACTTATATGCTAATCCTTAATTGTGGTTGTAGTCAAGCACAGCATTGAGTATCCAACAAGAGGCAAGGTTAATTGAGATGGGAGCCACATTGAGAAATGGATGTTCCTACATAGAGAAATTGAAGATGAATGAAGAAAGAGAAGTTTTAGCAAGAAAGATAATGGGGAAAATGTCTGTGGAACAATTATCTGATCTCAAGTCTTTCTATAACATGATGGGACAAATATGTTCTCAAGTATTAGAAACAAAACTCCAACATATTGTTGCCTCTTGAAGCGATAATGGAGCCAACATTTTCATCAAGGATGTTCATATTTTTAGAATATGAATATATAATTTTTATATCAAAAATGTTTAACAATTGATATATATTATAATATTTATATTTAATCTATATATTCAAAAATAATATCCGATAAAAAATATTTATCTGATCACCCTGAGGATAAGAAGCTCTGCGCCTCTCTTGAAGTTGATGACTCCTTGGATCTTTATGCATGAGTTTTTGGGTTTTATTGCTTTGTTGTCAAGTTTTTATGCACTAATCCTACTTCCCTTTCTTGTGACATCACATCAACGGCACTTGTTTTTTCTTTCTTTTGTATTGGAATCACATGATATGGAAATAGTCAAAGTGTATGTAAGAGAAAATGACAAAAAAATACTCCTTTATTTGCGAGTTCGTTTAAAATAGTTATTTAAATAATTTGACTCTTTAAGTTTGTCAAAAATTAATTGTTTATGTTCTTTAGATTTAATGTAATAAAATAGTCCGGGAGTTGGGGTTTTTTTTAATCACAAACATCAAAAAAGTTCCATTAATTTCATAAATTATGCAACTTAAAATTTTATATATATTTCTACTATATAGAAGCATGAAGAGTAAGGACGACCACAGCTTAATATTAAGTGCAGTAAAAGTTAGACCAATTTGTACTTTATGGTTATTCAAAACAAAACTAAGGGTAATTTTGTCTTTTGACTCAGTAAAAATTAGACCAGTTTGTACTTTATGGTTATTCAAAACAAAACTAAGGGCAATTTTGTCTTTTGGTTCAGTACTATTTCTTTATCCAATCTTCTGGATCATTCTACCCTCTTCTTCATCTCTTTCCCTAATTTCTTTCTCATTCCCCTTCTTGCTTTACCAGATCCGGCATTTTGACTACAATCGTTGGTTCAAGTGGGATGCTTGTATTGATTTGGGTGTTCGTCGTTTCACTTACTTTTCCTTAATCGGTAGCTTTGCTGGTCTTCTCCTCTTCCGTGAGTGTTATTTCAACAAACCCGCTTTTTATTACTTGTTTTTTCGGTCCGTTTCAATTGTGTTTTGGTTTCGATTTTGCTTATGTTTGTTCGCGTGATGCATTGATTATGCAATTGGTGTTGGATAAATTAAATTGGGAAAATATTGAAAAGGTTTTTTTTTATTGGAAATGCTTTAGTTTCGTGAGTTTTACTGAGAAATTGAAACTGCACTAAGAGCTTTTTGCTTGCAAGCATCTCATGTCAGTTCACCTAATAGTGTGAAAATGCTTGTGTGGCTTAGTTTCCTTTATTACTTTTGAGTATCCATCCTTTAGACCTCAAATTTTCACGTGAGTTTCTTCTTCTACTACTAATACTTCAATTTATTAGTATCAACTTTCTAGGATTTTGATTAATACTCTTTTCTTGTTTCCAAATCGAACTCAACAAGCCAATTTCCACCTCTTTTCAACTCATCAACAAGATTGATAATCACGTTGCTTTCAAGGTATATTTAATCTCCATTATTTTTTTGGAAGAAGTGGTACCCAACGGTGTAGTAGAGAAGGGTATAAAATCTTCTGCAACCCAATAGATGTAGCAAATGGGGGGAATTGGTAATTTCAGGACTAAAAAAAATCTTCTGCAACCCAAGAGATGTTCCAAGGGTATAATTGTAATTTCACGCGATATAAAATCTTCTACAAAACATTCAAACCGAGAATAAATGTATTAAGGGTATAATCGTAACTTCCCACTGGAAAAAATCGGCTTTGTTGTCTAGAGATGTTCCAAGGGTATAATAGTAATTTCATGCGATAAAAAATCTTCTACAAAACATTCAAACCGACAATAGATGTATTAAGGGTATAAACGTAACTTCCCACAGAAAAAAATCCGCTAAGTTGTCTAGAAACATCCATATATATATATATATATATATATCAATCTCAAATCTACCTCTGGAAAGTTTCTTACTCAACATCTCCTCTCACTCTTCTCTCCCAAAAACTTTTTGATTCTTCATTACAGGTTTGTTCATCTTTTAATCTTTAAGCAATTATTTATTTATCTATTTATTTTTTACTATATTTGCTCTTCAATTTTTGCAGTGGCTTCTTCTTGCAGTGGCTTCTTCTTGCTTTATTTGTTTAATGGATTTTTAGATTTTTGTTGATGTATGATTTATTTTTACAAGTTCATCTGTATGTCTTCTGTTGTAAATCTAACCGAATAGAAATCGGAGGAAAGGCCCTGTTCTATTTTTTTTCAATATCAAATCCAGAATCATACCAAGATAACTATGAATACATGAAAAGTCATTAAAGTACGCAGTGCTTAGCTAGACAGATTTTCAATATTAAACAAAGGAAACGTCAAACTCAAACCATATTCCAACTATCCCAAGTACTAATCAATAAAGGTCAACACAGTTTCTGGTACATTGACATACTCCTGAACTGAGTTGTCCTTTTTCTTATGGGAAAGCTTCCCCTTCTTCTTTCTGATGTAATAAGTCCAGTCTCCGGAGGAGGAGGCTGGTATGAATTGGAAAAGTTTAAAATTATAGTCACTAGATTGTGTAGGAAAAATGAATTAGTATATGTGTTAAAAAGGATAGGAAAAGTTTAAAATCGTAATCACCCAAGTCAATTAAAATTAGCCTGTATCCTTTTAATTGACCTATTCTCCTTTTTAACCTATGCCCGACCCTTATCAATAAAACAATTTAAACTCATTTCACCCATTCTTCTCTATATATGCATCTCATATACGTCCTCTCTCTTCCAGACCAGTTCTCTTAACAACTTTGCATCCATAGACCAACCTTTAACATCAATACCAGCCGACTCCAAAATTCCTAAGGCATCTCATTTATAGATTTAGCGAGATTTAGTGGTGTATGCATATGTGATTTTTCTGTCGAAGGAGTTTGACGTTCACCAGGTGTTTGTAGAAATGTCTTAGCTCGAAAAAATCATACTTCGTTTACACTGTTAAGTAAATTATGAATTTTGCATAATTCTTTTAAATTTCTTGAATATTTAGAATTGTACCATAAACTTGGTGTCATCCCATTCCCACATTGGTGAATGTTACCACTTTTCATGTTGACAATAACATATATTGATCCCTTTGCTAATTCTCAGGTATTTTATTTCAGTTGCTCATGTTTTAATTTTGTTACTTGATGAATATACCTTTTCAATTTTTCTGGTTCTGTTTTTTTCTGTGGGTATGTAATTATGTGTAGAACAGTGTTTGGTTTTGAAGATTTAATTTTTTATCATTATGTGAGCTCTTTAATTATCCTCCGTTGTGGACTTTCCTGTGCGAATATGAATATCACTTATGTTCTTCCTTCGTACCCATATTTTTCATATCAAGATGGACCATAACAATCATGTACCTCTCTTATTCCTTCATATCTGTATTTTTCATAAAGGGTATAAAAATTTCTAATGGCTATTCTAGAATTACTTGTGCGTTTAGCTCTTCTATTAACTGAGTTTGTTTATGCATTTTTTATTTGAATATATGGTGCCAAATTTACTTGATCAAAAAAATATATTTGATGCCAAATTTCTTGAATCTTGCAGAGACGTTCTTTGTGAGATGAAGACATTTTTGAGATCTCAATGAGGTATTATTCTAAAGATTTTGTCTTTTATCCTTCGTATAATCATCCTCCGTTAGCTTTGGCCCCAATAAACAGAATTATTGAATTTTTTGAGCCTTTTGCTCCTTCTTAAAAGTGATTTTTGTATGTACTTGTTTTCATCAACTGTTCTATGTCATTTTGATAGCAATTTGTGATACTCAAAGGAACTCAATGAGAATAAAGGAGAAAGGATATGTGAATAAAATTCTCAAAGGTCAGTAATGCATTTCTCTTATGTAAATTATATTGATTTTAAGTTTTAAAAGGTTATATGACTTCTTGATTGCTACATCTTGTATCTTACTACCTGTCGATATTAGATAACATTAGTTGACTCACTTTTTCACTAAGTAGATAAGTTGTGAATAGCTACATAGGTTTAACTCATAGAATTTCTAATAGTATTGTATTCTATGCATCATAGGTTAATAATTTCGTCCTCTGCATTTCAATCACAAATTAAGGACCTCAAATTTGAAGTTATAACATAAGATTATCTTATAAGGTTCTAAGTTTTCTACTACTGGTTAAGCATTTAGCTTGAGTTGTATGTCATATCTATGTCACCTCATGCTTCTTTATTCTCTGGCTTAAAAAGATTCTTTGAGTCTTTCTTATTATTAGGTTAGGCAAAATGCTTGTTATTACTATGTTTTTTTTGTTTGTTTTTTGAAACACTTGTTCCAACATATCCAGTTGTTATACACTTGGTATAATAACTCTTCTAATTGTTTTTTGATTTGTAGCGAGATTTAATGGTGTATCAAATTTGATACGGCCAAATTTACACTCCAAACGGAAGAGTAAAGTGATTGTTGGTCAAATATAGAACTCAACCAGAGTTGAGGTCGATCCCACAGGGAACACGTAAGAATGAATCTATTAGTACCGGCTTTCAGATGTAAATACTATTCCCGAGATAAAATTGTATAAAGTAAATAGGGGGTTACGTTGTTCAATTTAAATTCCTATATGACGTAACTAATAGGGACGTTGATACTGATTTTCAAACAAGTAGAGAGAAGCTAGGGTTGTGTTCCCCATAACATCTAATACGATAACTAAACTGACTTGGTAAACTCGTTCGTGATTGTGCATACAAGATCAAACAAATTGGCTAATACCTAGTTCACCTTTCGGTCCTTCCTAGCTATATTTCACTCATCTCCTTTTGATCTCAGAGTGTATGTAAGTTCGACCTTTGTTTTCGATCTCAGAATACCCTCACCTTTCGGTCTCAGGTACTTAGACCGGGTTAAAAATCCCGAATCTCTATTGTAGACCCCTTTTCCTAATCACTACATCCCTCTCGGGCATGTAACAAATACAGGCTTGCCCTAACGCGTCGACTCATTAAGGAGAAATTAAAGCGAAGAGTTCTACAATACCTGCACCGATCACTCCCTCAAATCTACCTCAGTCTAATTATCTTTATTGTAGTGTCATGGTTCCCACAACCCTAGTTGTCGGTTTAGCCTAGCATGTTCAATATAACCTGCCCACAATAATGAAATGAAAGCATAGTACTTCACTTACAATTGAAATAACAATGAATCCGTGTTACAATCTTCAAGCGATGATCATAATCCACTAATCAAACGTAAAATAAAGTCAAACTATTGTTTTCTCTCTTGTTCTCTGACTCCAGTCGTCAATAATGTGTCTAACGAAATAAAATAAGATACTATATACACAAGGAAAAACTAATCCAATAAAAAAAAGGGAAAATAAACTTTGGCATGGACACGGTTTATTACACGGGTCATGTGAGACCCGACGGACCATCCCACGGTCCGTCTGCCATTGCCTTCTGCTTCCTCACGGGCCTTGGCACGGTCCTTGTTGTGTTTCATGGTTCGTTTAACGGTCCGTGAGTCTTCACTTGCACACTTTCTCTTATTTTCGATAATGCCCCTTTTAGTTTACGTCAACTTCACGGTGCATGACACGGTCCGTGGCAGTCTTGACGATCAGTTTATCGGTCCGTGCAACTTCACTTGTGTGATTTCTATTATTTTCGACGGTGAACCCTCTACTTGACGTCAACTTCACGGTACTTGGCACGGTCCGTGGCAGCTTTGACGGTCCGTTTATCGGTCTGCGTGACTTGCCTTGGCCCGTTCCAGTTTCATGCCCAAGTGTAGGGTCACGATCCGTGTACTGAGACATGGCTCGTGAAGACCTCCGTGGTCCTTCACTTGGCTCCATTTTCTAATTCCTCCACGTTGGGCCCATCACGCACCATCCCACGATCCGTGTGATGTTACACGGCCCGTGAGATGGTCCGTATATCATCACTTCACCACAATTTATATTTTTTTTCTCACAATTCCTACATCAGTCCATGTCTTCGTCATTTTCCTGCAAAGTATCAAAACACACACATTAAACTAACAAATGCTCTTAAGAACTCACAATAATTCTATGTATTAAGCATCGTAAAAGTCGTATTTTCATGACTCATCAACACCTCAACTTAGAATTATTGCTTGTCCTCAAGCAATGACCAAAGACAACACATAACTACACGCAAAGACAAGTGTTTAACAAGAAGTAAATAGCAACCCCTCGCTCATCAAACTCATGCTCAAAAAGTAAACTCGCAATGTGTTCACATCCAAGCAGACTCTCATACGATCAAGTTAAGCACTACACCATATCCCGTTGGCCCGAAATAAGTCCAAGAATAAGATTGAACCAATTAGTATAGCAACCAAATAGCGCAATGATAGTGCCCCTCACTACAAAGAAGTCTCACACACAGTGTATAAATGCAGTACAGAGACTGGAATGTAGACACTCACATTCAAAAAAAAATCAACTGACACACGAGTATAGACCATATGCTTGTCTTTATTTTCACCACCTTGACTCTCGAATGACCTTTTTAGGATCACTTTAGGACTTCTGCGGCTTGTAATGTAGGCTCAGGCTTGGGTGAGGTACATTTAGGATTAAAGTGACTAACTTTCCGCTCCAAGATACTGCTTTGACTCAGCCTCTACTTTCGGCCCCCAAACTCTTATTTCCCCTGTTTTACCAACTTTCTTTACGGTTGGGAGTGATTCCCGTTTTCATTCATTCAATTTTTTTTATTCTTTTTTTGTTTTGTTCTTTTGTTTTACTCACGATCACAACCCAACTTTTCTTCTCTTCTCATCACTTGACTCATTTCCATCCTTACTTTTATGTTTTTCTTACAATAGCCACCCTCAACTTAGGATTTTGGCCTGAGTTAAGGTTCACAATGTCTTTTTACCCTCAACTTAGGATTTTTGCCTAGGTTGAGGTTCACAATGTCCTTGGAGAGACCAAGGCCGAAGTACAGATCTGCAGATAGGTTGGGAAGGTGAATTGGGTGATTAGAAAGAAAAGGTCTATTAAGGCTCAATCTTTTGGTTCAACGGGAGCAATTTCATTTGGTTGTTTGATTTCAGGCTAAGTGACTTCTCAACAAAAATGGCCTAAGATCCTATCCTAATCCAATCATTTAATCGTTTTAGGGGGACCAACTAGGCAAGTTCTAGCTTACAAGTGCATCAATCGAGTTACGCAAGTAAACTCCCACACACGGCACATATCCCACACTATTCAGTACTAACCAACACAGTTATGCTTCATTCTTCAAGATGCCAACTAGACAATGTATACAATGCTTTACAAGGATCACATAAGTTAGTCAGTATGGGATGTGTGCATATACAAGCTTTTTGAATTTCCTTTTAACTTTGGGGTTACTATAGACTCTTACAAACACTTATCTTTACACAAACAAAACAACCTAAACATGCCAGTTCTACTAGATAATACACCTTCAGAGAAAAGAAACATGACAAGAAAAACTCCTCAGGTTTCAGTATGCCCCACCCCCATCAAAAATACTGTGCAATGCCCTCATTGCACCATAATTAACACTAAAGCAAAAATGGGAGAAGAACATACCTGAGACGCTCTAGGCGTCAGTCGGGCCGACGTGGTCGGATCCACCCGATGGGTCCGTGTCGGCAACATTTGCTTCAGGTCCGACGGCACTCCCGAAAGCTCCTGCCTGGCCAGCCTCATAAGCTAGTCGCTCCCTCTCTTCCCACTACTGGAAATTAGGTCTATGGTAACGGTATTTATGGCGACGGTTCAAAAACCGTTGCTATAGAACCTCTATGGCAACGGTTATACGCGTTGCATAAAGAATTTTGATTTGTATTAAACAAGCGTTGCAATTACTCAGATAACCATTGCCATAGGGGTCTTATTACAACGGGTGTGTACAACCGTTGCCATAAATGTTTATGGCAACGGTTCTTTTTCTATGGCTACGGCTATTTAATTTCCTCCACAATTTTCATTATTCCGCCAATTAATTTACACTCCCTCCACCAATTAATATACACTCCCTTTATAATATTTCTTTCTTAATAAAAAAAACAAATTAAACAAAAGCCCCAGCCCTTCCCTCATTTCCGCTCAGTACTTCTTCTTCGATCTCATCTTCCGCCCCTTCCCTCATTTCCGCTCCACCAGATCAAAGATCTCCAGTGCGAAATCTCTAGTGCGAAATCTCCAGGTCGATCGAAGCTGTTCCTCGCGAAATCTCCCTCAGTTTTCTTCTTCTTCTCCGGTGCGAAAGCTCCTTCACTGCGCATGCATTGAGGTTTCTTCTTCAAAATTACTCGAAGCTACTGCTAAATCGTGTTCTTCTTCAAAGAAATTGCGAGAAGTTGATAGAAGGTACTCCTAAATCATTTTCTTTTCAAAATAGTGTTCGGCTTACTCAAAATAGTTGTCTTACCCCTTCTCGAAATTCCTGTAAAATTTAATTTTCAGTCTCTTCTCTCAACACTTAAAACCGAAAAACCCTAAATATCTTTGATTTGTTTCAATCAGGTAAGTGGGTGTTCAGGGTTTTGGCTTTTACCCGTTTTGGGGTTTGGAATGATAATTTTTTGTTAATTTTTTATTCTATTTCTTTGGCTCAAACAGGGATTACTGAGTATTGGAATGAATCAGTTAAAATACAAACAAACGTTTACTTCTCCTGTTACCATCAAAACTAAAAATGGTGAAAAAATGTTATTGTCTACTAGTTTGTTTAATCATATCTTTGTGCAATGTGGCTGCACTTACATTTAAGGTGCTCTTTATTGTTTGTTATTTCCGGTAGAGATCACATCATTATTGACAAAGTGAATTTTTTATGTCTAAATCGAACGATACTGTAATTGTTTAGAATTATGGATAACCTTAATATGTTAGCTTGGTCTTGTTTTGGATTTAGACAGTAATACAGATGAGACTTCCAATGTTTTGAAGCTCTTGACTTGTGAATGAAATTTAGCCCCGGAGCTGTTAACTGTAGCAGAGACAGACACAAGAATCTTAAGTTGACACGAATAGATGCATTTTCTTTCCTATTGAAGTAAAAATCTTACTTGCAAATGAGTGATATTTGATAGGTGTTAATGCTATTGTTGAAAGAGAAAAATGGGAAGTTGGCAGCAACTCATTTCTGAGATGCTAAACGTGAGTTCTGAAATGCTACAAAGGTGCTCCAAGCCTGTCTTTGTTTGGGGTTTGGACTTAATTGCTTTTTTATGGCTACTGAATTGTTATTTATTTTGTTTAAGACTGTAATGGTGCAGCTTATAATCGTGTGCACTAGTTTTTCAGTACATAGTTTGTTGAATTGCTGTGTTGTGGTTGAATTGTTGTTAATGATTACTTTGTTATGTTGTGGTTGAATTATTGTTATTAATAACTTGATTATTTTGTTGAATTGTTGGAAGTGTTATAGTATTGGATTGATATATTTCCTTTATATCATGATTCATAAACCATCTTGTAACCAATGCACTAACCAAACGCAGAATCTGGTGAGATCTTGAGCTCACTTCGTTGAGAGCAGTTTCTCCGATTTTCCTTTGAGCTGCAAGAATGGTAACAATTGAAGTTATATCATATCAACTTGCTAGAAATACTGCCAATACAACAGTCTCAGCCTTTTACCTTCACATACCGACAGCAGTTCTTTTAGATGGTTCCAGTCCTTGAGTGTTACCTCTGTAAGTTTTTCAACTATAGTCCCTCTCTGCAAACGAACAAGTACAGTTACTTGCATAATATAGTCTGTGAATAAAACAAAACTTTATCATCCTTAAAACATATATTCACCTCTGGATCATCGAGGAGTCTAGGTGGAATATCCTCCGAGGTTAGAAGGTCTCTAACAACTTCATTGTATTTATATCTCCATGGCAGAGAATTTTAGTGTAAATTTTCGGTCTTCAGACTAAAATTTTGAAAAGAAAAAGGTACTTTAAGCATCAGAAACTCTGAACTCTATACAAAATAAATAAATTACATAGGAGAATAAGAAAGGTTTGCCCACCCTGGATATATGATCATATATATCTGCTAATGTGTATTCGGTGATTCCAGACATAGTATGCGTTTTCGCACTACTTGTCTGACCATATGCAAAGATACTTGCTGCAAAGGCATTTCATACATTATAACTGTAACATCACTACTTAGGTGAAGAAAATGGACAGTGAACAAGGTTAGTACTTACAATTAATACCACTAAGAACTGAAAGAGCAACTCTTTTGGCGGCTTCCTCATACACCTGCCTTGTGGAGCATTCATGCCCAAATACTCTGTCTGTTCCATTGCATATACCGATTTTAAGGAGGGAAAAAATATGATATAAAGGAAATATATCATTTCTTGACTTGTGAAAATTGAAATGTTGTAAAGATGACTACTGGACACTTTGAATAGCTGAAATGTTACAGTGTTGTAGTGAAAACTATTGCTGAGTTCATTTGTTGGCTTGTTGCTGCTTTTTGATAGCCTGCGGACTGCTGGTTATTGCTCAACTTCAACAAAAAATGCAAGAAAAGTTCGAAGAGCAAAAAGATAACATGGAACGAGATATTACAATGAACATTATTGCTCAACTTCAGAATCTTAACCCAGGATTAACAATTGATTCGAATATGCTAAGATTTAATGTTCATTCATCGAGAGAAGAGGCTGCTAATCAACTTATCAATCGTCCATCTGCTGGCAATAATGATAAAGGTCATACTTAATCTAATCTCCTTTTTATTCTTCATCTTCATCTCCTGCTTCTTCTTTCTTCTTCTTCTTCTACCTTTATTTTTTGCTATTTTTTGCTGCTGCTGCTGTTTGCATTGTTTGCTGCTGCTGCTGTTTGTTTGTTGCTGCTATTGTTTGTTTGAGATGGGGTTTCTTGTTTTTGAGTTGAGAATCTGTGCAATGATAGAAAAGGGAAAAGAAAAGTCCATTAGAGAGGAATCTAATAAATGGTTGGAAAAGGGGAACTGGTGATTTGTCATCTTTTGATATGGGTCGTGTATCTGTAGTAAATTGTATAAGTAATTGCCTCTTTGAGTAGCCATATGAACAAATTTTAGTTTCATATTTTGGCTTAGTTAGGAGGCATAAAATAAATCTTTTGATGCTTTCAATTAAGGCCTTTTGAAAGAACTCTTGTTTGTTCTTCTTCATCAATTGTCCTTCTAGCATCTTTTGAACAACCCCTTCTTCCAATCTTCTCTATACTTGTACAAAAAAAGATTTTTTTTTGGTCAATTAGATTTACTCTAATCAAGATGGTGTTTTTGATATCCAAAAGGGTATAATAATTGATTATTAGTGTTGAATTTTTGCCTCAAAGATTAAGTCTTTTTCTTTTTTGGAAATCCAATGAGGATGGTGTTTATAGAATCCAAAAGGGTATATGAATTGATGGTTTTTGATTAATGTTTGCCTCAAGAATTCCCAAATGAGTTATTGAAAAATTCATTAGGTTCAGACAGGGGCATACATTATATAAAGAACTAAATCTTGAGCTGGAAAGTTTCAAGATTTGTTCTTTAATGAATTTAAGTTTGAGGGGTTTGAATTATTTCTTTCCTCTCATCTATTCCTTTCAACTAAAAGTTCAGATTACAACACATAACATATGTATAAGAAAATGGACTTCAATAAATGTCTAATGCCAAATAAACTAGCATGCTATCTTGCAGCAAAGATATAATAAGTAATGAAGGAATAGTGTTGCATACCTGGACCCTGTTTGTTTCTTTTGCTTGTTAATTTGCGTGGACTCTGTTTGTTTTTTGTTGCTGCTGATGTTTGTTAATTTGCGTGGACTCTGTTTGTTTTTTGCTGCTGCTGCTGATGTTTGTTTGCTACTGGTGATGTTTGTTTGAGATGGGGTTTCTTGTTTTTGAGCTGAGAATCTGTACAATGATAGAAATGGGAAAAGAAAAGTCCATTAGAGAGAAATCTAATAAATAGTTGGAAAAGGGGATCGGAACTGGTGATTTGTCATCTTTTGGTATGGGTCGTGTATCTGTAGTAAATTGTATAAGTAATAGCCTCTTTGAGTAGCCATATGAACAAATTTTAGTTTCATATTTTGGCTTAGTTAGGAGGCATACAATTTTCGTATTTGAAGCAAATGTTTCAACTTTTCTTCAAAAAGAAATTCAATTTTTTATTTGGTCGTCGAGGTTCAATGTTCATATTAAAATTTTGATTAAATTGAAATCACTCATTATGAAATAAGATCTTCTTTTTACTCGTAATTTGAATTCAAGAAATCTGATTAAAGATGATGAATCAAGCTATTTCATGATTTTTTTTCATTTTCTGAGATGATGAATGGCATTATTTATTCTCTTTTAAATGAAGAAAGGGATGAAGGCAGTGACGATGATGATCTTGATCTAACTTAAGATCTATGATTTCTCATTTTTTGATGAAAATTCTAGTTTTTTCCTATCAAATACTTTGATACTTATTGAAGCATCTAAAACTACTTATCTTTTGGGTTTTAATATTTTGCTATATGTATATACATTAAAAATGTACCGGTGTATATATTATAAGTAGTTAATATTAATTAATTAAGCGTATATATGCATGTTGTGTACATGTTGGATATATATATAAATTTGTGTTTTCGTTAATCTTTAGAAGACAAAAGAATCAGCATTACAAATGTTATTTCCGTTTATAATACTAATTACTGTTAGATTAGAGATTAATGCCTATGGCAACGGCTGCAAACGTCTATGGCAACGCACATAAATCGTTGCCATAGACGCAGAGTCTATGGCAATGGCTATAACAGCGTTGCCATTGCCACATATTTCTGTCGTCGCCATAGGATGGTCTATCCCAACGCTTTTTGATAACTGTTGCACAAACCGTTGTCGTATCTCTATGGCCACGAGATCTGATGCAACGACTGGGCAACCGTTGCCATATGTCTATGGCAACGGTCGTTGGGTCTATTGCAACGGTTTTTCGTGCGTTTCCATAGGCCTAATTTCCAGTAGTGTCCTGGGCTGCAGCTTCTCAGCGTTGGGCACGCAAGGCCTTTCTCAGCCTCCTTTCTTCCTCACGTTGCGGGTCCTCCGGAGGGCTACTGCGATGGCTGCGGCGCTTCCCTTTATCCTTTCTTCGGGGAGCTTCCGAAGAAGGTACCTGGACAGCAGCTGGTACGAGCGGAACACTCCAACCCTCGGTTAGACTCAGCTCCACTAGGGCAGTGAAAAGTGACAGCAACCAATCTGGCAGTGGAGCCGGAGCCGGCCCCGTGCTGTTATACTGGGCTGTCAGCTCGACAATTTTATCTTTCATGTCTTGCACAGTCTGCACCAAATGTGCCATCTCATCGCCGGACATACTTCCAAACATGCTATGGAAATAGCCCTCCAAGGTGTTGACCTGTTCCTGCAGGCTGCTTATTTGGCCCAATAAGTCTGCGCGGAGACGATCCTCAGCCTGCTGAACATGAGCCTGCACCACCTGAGGCACCCGGACCACCATTTGGTCGACAATCGCCCGTGTTTGCCGCAGGTCTGTCACTACTCGGGCTAAAAAGTCATAAGGGACATACGTGTACCCTTGATGCATCTGGGGAGCTGTACCACTACCCCCGGGCTGCTCAGAAGCCACACCGAACTGTGGGGCAGTGGTGTGCTCCTCAAATGACAAGGGTTGCTGAGGAGGTGCCCGAGGAAGCTGTGTAGGCAGTCCAAGTCGGCATGCTTTATTGTGGTACAGTGGGTTATCAATATCCTTGATCATAACAATGTTCACCACGCCCGTTGGAGCCATCTTCCGATCCAGGAAATGGGTGGTGGGGACACGGGTTTGCCTGCAAAGTGCCTGAATCAGGCATGAAAATGACATACCTGCTCTGTCCGATAGGGCGCGGTCCTTAATCTCCATGGTGATGATACGACCCACATTAATACCATATCGTGCGACCAAGCACACAACCAACGAAGCGTGAGAGGATTGGAGCGTGTTGTCATTAACGTTGGGTCATAGTCGGACCGCACCACCGACCACCAGAACTTTACGACAAACGTGAGTGAGACCTTGGTAATGGAAATTTTGGGGTTGGACACCCAAGCTGCCTCAGCTCCTTGGAGTGCGATCTGCTCCGCAACCCACTTTAACTCTGTGGCCCGTGAAGAGGTGTCAGACATTTGGACATCATCAGTGATGCTCACATACTTGGTAATGAATAAACCATCCGGTGGAGCACGGTAGTTTGGGCCAAATAAGAACCTGTTGATGGTGTCTGCCGAAATATCCACTTCAGTTTCCCGAATGGTGACATAGTCCCGGGGGGACAACTTAGATGTCAGTCGCTTCTTTACTCTCTTGGACAGGTTACCTTCGATGGAAGCAAGCAGTCTGGCAGCATAACTGGAGTAGAATTCTGCAATCATATCTGGCCCGTAGTAGCCGGGAGGGCTGGCCATCCACCCGAATTGGTATGCCTCAAATGCATTTCGTATTTCTGGGATTGCATCCAGTTTGTCGATGAGGACCCGCATTTCAGGAATGATTGGCCTCCCCTGATACCCCCCGGAGGCTTTAGTAATACTGCTCACATAGATTTCCTTCGCCCCGGGGACTGTCCATCGTCTGCGCAAGAAAACAAGAAGCCACTTGGCAGTTTCCGAGCCAGACGTCCGAGCAACTGCCTGATGTGTAGCCTCGTCGTCGCTGTCTCAGAGGATCAGGATGTCGTCCTCATCCCTTGCATTGTGCTCAGCGGTGTCCGGAGTGCCGGCCTCTTCCTCCTGTTCCGAGGCTGCATCTTCCCCCTCCACTCCCACCTCAGGAACTCCCTCCTCAGACTTGGGAGCTATGTGGTGGCTCACTGCACGAGCACGTGTAATACGAGGAGAGTGGGGGGAGACAGTGCCGGTGAACTGTACATCGAACCCTCTTGAGGAGTCATCACTTGAGTCACTCCCCTAGTGCTAGCTCGAGGACTCAGTGATGGAATCTCGGAGATGTGACTCATGCTCGTCCCTAGGCTGGCGTGATCGTAGACAGGGACCCATTTGTACCTACGAATACCACAAAGAATAGAACAATTAGTTATGTCGGAACACACAGGATGACACACAAACGGGTACTCAGACTTCCCCTATGTTCTCAAAGTGACAAAAGCCCTTAAGAGTGGCGTCACCCAGTCTATCATAGGGAGTTTTGCACTAGGATGCATATAGGAATTAACGCGAATCAATACAGTGGAGCACATTAGGTGTGGAGTGGTCTGAAATGGAGGGCCCCACACGGGTCGTGTACCATTACACGGTCCGTGATATGGCCCATGTGAGTGACTCTGGGCTTGGCTGTGTTAAAGTGACCTGGCACGGACGGCTGCACTGCCTGTGTAGAGTCACACGGTCCGTGTGGACGGTCCGTGAGAGGTGCCTTTTCGCAGGGAGAAGAAGTGGTTCCATACGGACCATTACATGGCCCGTGTCTTAACACACGGTCCATGTAAAGAACCGTGAAACGGCTAGTCGTCCCCAGTCAGCCCAAGTATAGAACCCACATTCATTCATGAGATTTTGCATCTAGGACCCAAGATCGGTCACTATACTTTGCTTACCACACACAATACATCATTAATCCAACTTTAGAAACTCTAGAATCACCCAACTACTATGTGCAAGAAAAAGGGTGTTTCAATGGTGGTTTAAGATAACCTAACACCAAATCTTCAAGAATCGGTACACAATAGTGTCACATAATCCGCAATAGACCAAATGCAAGCATAGAATCACACATTAGACTAGAGACTAGAGAAAGTATAAACTAAAAGATAAAGAACAAACTAAGAAGAAAACCTACTTGATAGAGGAGACTTGAAGTTTGAGTTAGAAAATTGCCTAAGGGAAGTGCTACGGATCGTGAGAGTGTTGCGCGAATCGTACAAGAAGAGATGGAAATTTTTGTGGGGTGAGAAAAGGGGGAAAACGGTCGGGAGAGGTGTAGAGAGATGTAGACAAAGAATACAAACCAAAAAGTGAAAGTGGTAAAGAGGGTATAAATACCCAACCACACGCGTCTCAAGACGGTCCGGGAAACGGGCCATATCACGTGGCACGGTCCGTTCAATGTGTCGTGTACGCATCCTTGCACTTATCTGGGGCCACGCGCCAAATAGACCACTAAACGGTCCGTCTACAGTCAAACGGGCCATGTAGAGCACCGTTTGACTCTCCTCGATTGCTGAACTGTCGCATCCATTAGACGGTATGGTAAATGGTCCGTGTCGTGTGAAACGGTCCGTGGACCCTACCGTGTTCTTAGCCTTCACTTACCGGGGGCCACGCGGCAAACGGACCGTTAGATGGTCCGTCTGTCTTTACACGGGCCGTGTGGGGCCCCGTGTGACCTCCCTTTGCCAAATTTGGTTGATGTTGTTATACCCTGTACTCGCACATCTGCTCACGCCTTTCATCACCGTGCTCATCCTTCCATGGAGAAAAAGAAACAAACTCAATGCAAGTCATGACATAAAATAACTATATGTATATATATATATATATATATATATATATATATATACATATATATATTGATTTGATGGGTTGCCTCCCATTAAGCGCTTGGTTTAACGTCACGGCTCGACGTGGTTGTTTTGACTACTTAGACTTCGTCAAGATGTAGAACCTCAATCACAGAGGTTTCATCTGCAGTGCCCAAATACTTTTTGACGCGCTGCCCATTGACTTTGAAACGGTGCCCTTCGTTCGTTTCTAGCTCAACTGCGCCATGTGTAAATACTTATGCGACCTTGTAAGGGCCAGACCACCTCGATTTCAGCTTTCCTGGAAACAACCTCAACCTGGAGTTGTACAGCAGAACTCTGTCACCAACCTCAAAACTCCTTGGTGCAATAAGCTTGTCATGGTAGGACTTCATTTTGTCCTTGTACAAGGCAGCACTCTCATAGGCCTGGAGACGAAATTCATCCAGTTCATTTAGCTGGTCTAGCCTCGTATTGGTTGCCTCGTTCCACTTCATATTTAGGGCCTTAAGATCCCAGAGCGCCTTGTGCTCCAATTAAACCGGCAGATGACAAGCCTTACCAAACACCAACTGATATGGGGACATACCAACGGGTGTCTTGTACGCCGTTTTGTAGGCCCATAGTGCATCATCTAGCTTCCGAGCCCAGTTCGTTCTTGTAGCGTTCACAGACTTGGTCAGGATCTCCTTGATTTCCCTGTTGGACACTTTAACCTGCCCACTTGTCTGCGGATGATAAGGCGTAGCGACCTTATGTTGTCGCACCCCGTACTTAGCAAGTACAGCCCGAAAAGATTTGTTGCAGAAATGGGAGCCCCCATCACTAATGATAGTTTTGGGTGTCCCAAACCTGGCAAAAATGTTCCGCCTCAGGAACTGTACCACACTTTTGTTCTCATTGTTTGGCAAAGTTGTTGCCTCCACCCATTTGGAGACGTAGTCCACTGCCACCAATATGTACTTCATCCCAAAGGAGCTCACGAATGGACCCATAAAATCAATGCCTCATACGTCGAATAATTCAATTTCAAGGATAGGGGCCATTGGTAGCTCTTGCCGCCTCGAAATGTTGCCTTGGCGTTGGCACTGGTCACACCCCCGCACTATGTCATGGGCATCTTTGTAGATGGTGGGCCAGTAGTATCCACACTGCAGGATCTTCTTCGCTGTGTAGGCACCACCATGATGCCCCCCCCATTGGGGAAGAGTGGCAGGCTTCCCGGATACTCAACATCTCTACCTCCGGTACGCACCATCTGATGACCCCATCTGCGCATGTTCTGAACAAGTATGGGTCATCCCAAAAGTACCTGCGCACATCATGAAGAAACCTTTTTCTCTAGTGAGGGTTAAGGCCCTCCGGCATAATGTCGCTTACCAGAAATTTAGCAAAATCAGCAAACCAAGGGACTAAGTCAGCAGAAGCGGCCAATACCTGTTCATCGAGAAACGAATCATCGATGCTCAACCAATCTTTGGCTCTGGCTGCATCTTCCAGCCTTGACAAGTGGTCTGCCACTTGGTTCTCCGTGCCTTTTCGATCCTGTACCTCAAAGTCAAACTCTTACAGCAAGAGCACCGATTAGCCTAGGCTTAGCATCCTTCTTGGCCATGAGGTACCGTAGCGCTGCGTGGTTAGTGTGCACAATCACCTTAGTGCCCAATAGATATGCCCGAAACTTGTCAAATGTGAATACCACAGCTAGCAACTCCTGTTCAGTCACAGTGTAATTCCTTTGAGCAGCATTCAAGGTCTTGCTAGCGTAATAAATCGGATGGAAGATCTTGTTGTGCTTCTGCCCCAACACAACACCCACGGCAACTCCGCTTGCGTCACACATCACCTCAAATGGGGCGCCCAGTCTGGTGCAACCACTACGGGCGCAGAAATCAACTTCTGCTTCAAAGTCTCGAAGGCATGCCGGCACGCATCATCAAACTGAAATTTCACATCCTTCTCCAATAGCTTGCATAACGGGTGTGCAATCTTGGAGAAGTCCTTGATAAACCTGCAGTAGAACCCCGCATGCCCAAGAAAACTCCGGACCCCCTTTACTGAAATAGAAGGTGGCAACTTCTCAATGACTTCAAGCTTTGCCTTGTTCACCTCAATACCCTTATCTGAAACCTTATGACCAAGGACTATTCCCTCCTTGACCATGAAATGACATTTTTCCCAATTTAATACTAACTGGGCCTCTTCAGAGCGTTGCAGTGCCCTGCTTAGATTCAGTAGACAATCGTCAAAGGAGTCACCCACTACAGAAAAATCATCCATAAATACCTCGAGGGTGTCTTAGACCATGTCTGAAAAGATGGACATCATGCAACGCTGGAATGTGGCTGGGGCATTGCAGAGTCTAAATGGCATCCGTCTGAAGGCAAATGTTCCATAGGGGCAAGTGAAGGTAGTCTTCTCCTGATCTTCTGGGGTGATGGATATCTGGTTGTAACCCGAATACCCATCGAGGAAGCAATACCACCCTTGCCCTGCTAACCTGTCCAGCATCTGATCAATGAAAGGCATGGGGAAGTGATCCTTCAAAGTCCATCTGTTCAACTTCCTGTAGTCCATGCACATTCGCCATCCGATGACAGGTCGCAAAGGGACAAGCTCATTCTTGTCATTGGCCACCACTGTCATGCCTCCCTTCTTTGGGACACACTGCACTGGGCTTACCCATTTGTTGTCCGAGATAGGGTATACCACCCTAGCATCCAGCCACTTGATGATCTCCTTTTTCACCACCTCCTGCATGGGTGGATTCAGCCTTCTCTAATGCTCAATGTTGGGCACACAGTCGTCCTCCAACTTGATTTTGTGAGTGCAGATTCCTGGAGAAATGTAGATTATGTCTGCAATGGTCCAACCAATAGCTCTCTTGAACTTTTGGAGGACCCCCAGCCTTCACCTGGTTTTCTTGAAGATTTGCAGCCACAATTACAGGAAGAGTGTTATTGTCACCCAAAAATGCATACCTGAGGTGCTGAGGCAACTCCTTGAGCTCCAAAGCAGGCGGCTCCTCGATAGATGGTTTTGTTGGTGGTGTTGGTCTATTTTTCAAGTCCAAGTCCAGCTTCCAAGGGACAAATGGCCTAGTTCCCATGCCCTGTAGTGCATATATGGTGTCTTTGTACCCATCAACACCATCTCCTAGGAAGTTCATAAGCACTGCAGCCAGTGTGTCTACGGTCATCTTTTCCTCCAGCGGAACCTCAGAGAAACCGTCGTCATCAACATCCATGACAGACATCACGGCCAACACCTTAGGCCTCTTCCATGACAGACATCACGGCCAACACCTTAGGCCTCTTCATGGCAGCGCACACACTGAATTTCACATCCTCAGTGTTTAATCAGAAGGTGAGTTCTCCGCGCTCTACGTCCACTAGTGCCCTGCCAATTGCCAGAAATGGCCTTTCGAGGATGATTGGCACCTAAAAATCCACTTTACAGTCAAGGATCACGAAATCGGCAGGGAAGATGAACCTGCCAACCCGAACTAAAACATCGCACAAAATCCCCACGGGCCTCTTCACTGATCTATCAGCCATCAGTAGTCACATGGTAGTGGGTGTGGGGGCTCCCAAGCCCAACTGCTGATACACCGCCAGTGGCATTAGATTAATTCTAGCACCCAGGTCACAAAGGGCCCGTGCAAATGTCATAGGCTCCAATAGTGCAGGGGATGGTGAAGGCTCCTGGATCTCCCTTCTTTTCGACCAAGGATCTTATAGCGATGGTACTACAGTGGTGTAGATTATCAGCTGGCTCAATCGTGGCTGTCCTCTTCTTAGTGACTAAGTCTTTCATGAACTTAGCATAGCCAGGCATCTGCTCAAGTGCTTCCACCAAGGGTATGTCCACGGACAGCTCCTTCAACATGGACAAAACTTTTGAAACTTTCCATCCTCCGCCGTCTTTTTCAACCTTTGGGGGAATGGCAATAGTGGCTTTGGGATGGCTGGCAGGTTAGGAGGAGTGGGAGTATCCATATCTGTTGCTTGTTTGGTTACCTCTGCCTCTGTCGGTGCTGCATCGATCTCTTTATCTACACCATCCACAGGCACCCCCATGGGGCTAGGCATCTCGCCAGCTGCTTTATCCTGACCTGCATCATTGACACCAATAGGGTTAGAAAGTACCTTACCACTTCTCGTGGTGATCGCCATGAAATGGCCATCATTCTTCGGGTTCTGCACAATATCGCTGGGAAGTGACCCAGTCTTCCTTTGATTCGGTGAAACCGAAAGTTGCCCCAGTTGCTGCTCTAGTTGCTTGATCGAGATATAGTGCGAGTCTACCAACTGCCTCACATTGGACATTTCGCCTTTCATGTCTCGCACCTCTGCCTCTGTGGCCTCCACCTTGCTAAGAACCTTTGCCATCATATCCTCTAGCCTGGAGTTGCCGCCACCTTCATTCTAGCATTCTCGGGTTCTATAGCCGTCTCTATTCTGCCAGTTCCCTTCGTAGTTATCGCGACCATACCTTCAACCTTGGTTACTGGAGTTAGAACCCCGGTAACCCCCCTAACTACCCAAAAACTGAGCTTCCTCATCGTAGTCGCTGCCTTGGTCTTCATATCTAGGGAGTGCGTCCATCGCTTTTACCTTCTCAGTGCCCCCACCAAGGAACCTTTTAGACAACAAATCTATTTGTGTCCGTATATGAGCCATATCTTGGTCCCTCTCTTTCTCCTTTTTGCGTTGCTCCGCACTCATCTCAAAGAACATTCCAGCGCAGTCTGCATCTCTGGTGTACCATGCCCTGTTATTCTTTGCCACCTAATCCAAGATGACCACTATGTCCGGGAAAGTCCTAGACATGTACGACCCTCCACAAGCTGCATCTATGATTGGCTTGGTAACAAAGTTGCAGGACCTATAAAAGACTGCCTTCAAGTGTTCGTCAGTGAGATGATGGTTTGGGCACTGCTTGAGCTTCTGTCGGAATCACTCCCAAGACTGATACAGTGCTTCATTCGGCATTTGCTTGTGAGAACCGATCTCATCTTTGAGCTTCAGTTGCCTTGAAGCAGGGAAGAATCTCTCTAAAAAGGCCTCCTTTAGTTCTCCCCATGTACGGATAGAATCATGGGGGAGCTTATTCAACCACCTTATCGCGTCCCTAGACAGAGACAATGGAAATAACCTCAACCACAGTGCTTGCTGACTAACTCCTGGGATCTCGGACGACTTGCAGGTCGCCAACAAATTCATCAGATGCTAGTTTGTGTCCTCGGTAGCAGCGCCGCTGAACAATCCCTTCAACTGTAGCATTTGCAGCATCGTGCTAGTGATAGTGAACTTGACACCAGCAGGCATAGGTGGCAGCACTATTGCCCCAGTGGTCCCAGCACCCTCATCATCATCGTTTACTGCTGGTGGGTACTGAGGTCCTTGAGGTCTCAACGGGGGTTGGTGTTGTTGTGGTGGTACAAGTGGCACCTGGTGAAGTGGTGCCGCTGGTGGTACCACATTACCAGTGAAATCATCCTCACCCAACCCATCATGTCCTCTGTCAGCAGGATTCACTGCTAACTCCCTCTGCCTTGCTGTTTCGCGGTCCTGGGCGTTCATTCTGCGAATTGATTTAGTGAGTTCTAGATCGTAGGGAATAAGTGCTTCACCCTTACTTCGGGTGCTTGGCATGCAATGCTGGTTCCCTACAAAGACAAAAACAAGAAATAAAAGTAAAATTAGGAACTAGACTTACAAACTGAAAGTAGCAACTAATAGACGAGTTCTTCGCCGCGTTCCCCGGTAACGGCGTCAAAATTTGATACGCCCAAATTTACACTCCAAACGGAAGAGTAAAGCGGTCGTTGGTCAAATATAGAACTCAACCAGAGTTGGGGTCGATCCCACAGGGAACACGTAAGAATGAATCTATTAGTACTAGCTTTCAGATGTAAATACTATTCCCGAGATAAAATTGCATAAAGTAAATAGGAGGGTTGCGTTGTTCAATTTAAATTCCTATATGACGTAACTAATAGGGACGTTGATACTGGTTTTCAAACAAGTAGAGAGAAGCTAGGGTTGTATTCCCCATGACATCTAATACGATAAATAAACTGACTTGGTAAACTCGTTCGTGATTGTGCATACAAGATCAAACAAATAGCTAATACCTAGTTCACCTTTCGATCCTTCCTAGCTATATTTCACTCATCTCCTTTCGATCTCAGAGTGTATGTAAGTTCGACCTTTGTGTTCGATCTCAGAATACCCTCACCTTTCGGTCTCAGGTACTTAGACTGGGTTAAAAACTCGGAATCTCTATTGTAGACCCCTTTTCCTAATCACTACATCCCTCTCGAGCATGTAACAAATACAGGCTTTCCCTAATGCGTTGACTCATTAAGGAGAAATTAAAGCAAAAATTCTACAATACCTGCACCGATCACTCCTTCGAATCTACCTCAGTCTAATTATCTTTATTGTAGTGTCATGGTTGCCACAACCCTAGTTGTGGGTTTAGCCTAGCATGTTCAATATAACTTGCCCACAATAATGGAATGAAAGCATAGTAATTGACTTATAATTGAAAGAACAATGAATCCGTGTTACAATCTTCAAGCGATGATCACAATCCACTAATCAAACGTAAAATAAAGTCAAACTATTGTTTTCTCTCTTGTCCTCTGACTCCAGTCGTTAATAATGTGTCTAACGAAATAAAATAAGATACTATATATACAAGGAAAAACTAATCCAATAAAAAATAGGAAAAATAAACTTCGGCATGGACACAGTTCATTACACGGGCCGTGTGAGACCCGACGGACCGTCCCACGGTCCGTCTGCCATTGCCTTCTGCTTCTTCACGGGCCTTGGCACGGTCCATGTTGTGTCTCACGGTCTGTTTAACGGTCCGTGAGTCTTCACTTGCACACTTTCTCTTACTTTCGACGATGCCCCTTTTAGTTCACGTCAACTTCATGGTGCATGACACGGTCAGTGGCAGTCTTGACGGTCCGTTTATCAGTCCGTGCAGCTTCACTTGCATGATTTCTATTATTTTTGACAGTGAACCCTCTACTTAACGTCAACTTCACGGTGCCTGGCATGGTCCGTGGCAGCTTTGACGGTCCATTTATCGGTCCGTGTGACTTGCCTTGGCCCGTTCCAGTTTCATGCCCAAGTGTAGGGTCACAGTCAGTCACACGGTCCGTATACTGTGACACGGCCCATGAAGACCCCCGTGGTCTTTCACTTGGCTCCATTTTCTAATTCCTCCACGTTGGGCCCATCACGCACCATCCCACGGTCCGTGTGATGTTACACGGCCCGTGAGATGGTCCGTATATCATCACTTCACCGCAATTTATATTCTTTTTCTCACAATTCCTACATCAGTCCATGCCTTCGTCATTTTTCTGCAAAGTATCAAAACACACACATTAAACTAACAAATGCGCTTAAGAACTCACAATAATTCTATGTGTTAAGCGTCGTAAAAGTCGTATTTTCATGACTCATTAGTATGCATATATGATTTTTCTGTCGAAAGATTTTGTGCAGATGACGTTTTTCCCTAGCTTTCTCTTGAATTTGTGCAAATGGCGTTCTTTGTGAGATGATGGCATTTTTGAGATCTCAATGAGGTATTATTTTAAAGATTTTGCCTTTTATCCTTCATATAATCATCATCCGTTACCTCTGTCCCTAATAAACAGAATAATATAATTTCTTGAGTCTTTGGCTCCTTCTTAAAAGTTTTTTTTGCACGTGCTTGTTTTCATCAACTGTTCTATGTTATTTTGATAGCAATTTGTGATACTCAAAGGAACTCAACGAGAATAAAGGAGAAATGATATGTGAATAAAATTCTCAAAGGTCAGTAATGCATTTCTCTTATGTTAATTATATTGATTTTTAAGTTTTAAAAGGTTATATGACTTCTTGATTGTTGCATCTTATATCTTACTAACTGACGATCTTAGACAACATTAGTTGACTCACTATTTTACTAAGTAGATAAGTTGTGAATAGCTACATACGTTTAACTCGTGGAATTTCTAATAGTATTGTATTCTATGCATCATAGGTTAATAATTTCGTTCCCTACATTCCGATCACAAATTAAGGACCTCAAAAGTTAAAGTTATAACATAAGATTATCTTATAAGGTTCTAAGTTTTCTGCCACTGGTTATGCATTTAGCTTGAGCGGTATGTGCCATATCTATGTCACCTCATGCTTCTTTATTCTCTAGCTTAAAAAGATTCTTTGAGTCTTTCTTATTATTAGGTTAGGCAAAATACTTGTTATTAGCATGAGTTGTATGTGCGATGTCTATGTCACCTCATGCTTTTTCATTCTCTGGCTTAAAAAAATTCTTTCAGTCTTTATTGTGGGGATTTATTAGGTAAATAAAGTGGCCAGAAAAATGGTTGCTTCCTTTGGTTCAAAAGTTCTCGAATTGGTTTTTATTCTCTTTGCAGAATTTTCTTTTTTCAACATCAAATTCTCAAGAAAGCTGAGATTTAGGAAGTTGGAGGAGAGGTGTGGTTGGAGAAAACATGCATAGGATACCATTAGCTAGGATGATACAAATTATTGCTCAAATAGAAAACATTTGGGAGAAGGCTTAAGATATAAACCCTAAATACACCACAACTCCACTGTATTAGTTTTTATTTCTAATTTTTCTTCATGTTTTTAGGCCATGAAATGAGTCGATTAATTCTTTTAGCATGGCTCACTCAAGAGGAGACATTTTACAATGGTGAATGTGATTATGTGCTACGAATTATTAGCTTTTTATTTCTTATTTCTCCATATCCGACTCTGTCACTTTCTAGAATCCACTCATCTTTCATATCTCTTTTCTTTCTCTGGCTCTCTCATATTCAAATGTTTTTTAGTTTTGATATGGCTCTTTTCTGACTATATCCAAGTGTAAGTTCTTCTTACTTGCTTATTATCTTCTGAGTCTCCTCTTTTCTCCTCCTCTAATTCCTTTACTACCAAATCCTCCAGCTCTCATGCTTATTGCAAAACAAAAGTATTCTCCATTTGATTAGTGGAAAAATTAATTGTAAAGAAGTAATTGGGACTGGTTATAGAGCAAGTGCCGAAAGACCTCACCTTTTGCAGCTGCACTAATGAGGAGCTGAGGACATCTACAATGGGTTGGAGGCTACTATAGTGATTTAAAGGTTAAAAGTATATTCCTTTTTTTTTTAAATATTCTGCTAAGTTGTGTTGATTCTTCACTTTCAATATGACAGTTGTGTCAAATTCTCGAAAATACATTACTTCTTTAGAATCCGTTGCATTCACATTTTTGAAAAGTTCGAATAACATGGATACTCTGTCCTTGTTTTATTCAATATCTGTAAGTAAGTATTTTATATCCAAATTAAAGAGCAACTACGCTATGAAACTTTGCGGAACAATATGCCAGATAAGGATACCAGATATATGTATGACCACATATGGTCTTTATTACCTCTCAAGTGGTTGATTTTGATTATGAAGCATTTTATTAAGGAGACTATTTTCTGTTGAGGAAGTATATAGGATATGTGATATTGTTGGGTTGGTATTGCAGGAAAGACCAGAGCCAAAGCTGTTGCATTAGCTGTCGTTGAGTATTGCAGGAAAGACCAAAGTCAAAGTTGTTGCATTGGTTGTCGTTCAATCACCTTTGTTGAACATCAACATAGAGAGAGCTACTGAAATTAAATGGGATATAACTTGTGGTAACAATTTATCATTACTCGAGGTACTGCCTTGATCTCCACTTCCTTCCCTGGCCAACCCAACTGCAATCCTAAACTTATTCACAAAATGCAGACAATATGTTGTTTGCTAACAAATTTTTGCCGATATTAGTTAAAAAAGTTCTTTATGTTGACATATTATGAATAAAAAGTTTTATAAGTTATATCTTCTTGAAGTTCTCCAGAATCTGTGGGCAGGAAGAAGCTTAAGTTATTCATCACATCTAGACCGTCTTGTATTTTTTTAAAGCAATGAAAGAATGTTTTCTATTTATCCTGAAAAACACTAATATGTGAAGAGTTCACTGAACTTTTCCCTTTTATCTTCTGTAGTCCCATCAACCTTTTGTCTTTGTGTCGAGAATTGTTTATTTTAGTTTGTGTTCTCAGATATATATTACTTCTTTCAGTTTTTTGATGCAGCAGATTCCTACAAATTTCAGCAGATACTTGCGGATGATATTCTCTTAAAACTGTTGTGGTATGAATACCAATTCTCAGTCAGCTCAAAGAATCAGGAGTGAGTTTTTTCTTTTATGAATTTTTCTTCTGATGGTATTCAACTTTCTCATTAGGGATCAAGACAACATAATGACAAAGTTCCAGAGAGTTATGTGCAAGATCTTGGAAAGTGCATTGTTGAAATCCTTTCGGATATTTTTTTTCTGGAACCTGATTTGCTTTCGCTATTCTGTTCAACATTTCAGAAGACCTGCCTTGGTGAATTTCAACAAACAGACAGTTCTGTTGAGAATGGTGCAAGGGTTACTCCCTCTTTTTATCTACGTAGGGGGTGATGAGGCTGTTGTAAGAAAACAATACAGTAGTAGACTCGTTGTAGAATTTAAGTCCAAAACTACTTCTATGTCCTTTTATCATTAAATAGCATGGACACCAAGTTGACCCTGCCTTTAGCATCTAAAGCATCTTCCTACTGCATCTTAATGTTGTCAAAACTTTTTATGAATTTTTATACATACTGCCATAGCCTACATGCAACTAGCTCCATTCAAGGATACCAACTTCTATTCTTTTGAAATATACAGAGAGCATCTGCTCAAATTTGCTGGTAATGATCAAGGCATCAATAAATTTTCGAAAATTTTTTTTGTCATATTCTATGAGCAGCTTCTCTTTTTATGAGAAATACAGAGAGCATTTGCTTGAAGTTACTGATCATTTAGAAAGATTTGATGTTGGTGTTACTAGGAGAATTATAGCTAATATGCTCTACAGGATCATGAACAATGTGAGAAGTCATTTAGTATTTTCAATCTTTTTGCTATTTGATTTCATGGACAAACATCTACGGAGAGTTAAATCTTATTTATTCTTGACTAAATAATTTGCCCAAGTTAGTTTCTTTTTATCATCCAAAGAAGGTGTAAAAATATAAACGTTGGGCCCATGCTAAGCACGGGCATACTTATCTAGTATATATATATATATATATATATGAAAAAAATAATATTTGTACCCCAAAAAGAAAAATTATTTAGAAATAGTTACCTTCTTATTTTCATGCTCTCTGTTTTTTATTATTCTCGCGCCTTTGATGACATAAAAGTCTATATATATACTACGACGGTATCATCAAGGGAGAAATAATACTTTTGTGAAGCTGCTTCATGCCATCAATGTATATGTCACGATCCAAAAATGAACGTGATGGCACTCGTCTTATCCCACCAAGACAAGTCAACCAAATACCCAGTTATAACAATAAAGTGCGGAAGGATAATACAAATAAAGGTTTAACTAGGATAATAAGTCAATTTAATTAAAAAAAATCCCAAAACCTGATTGTGACGTGCACAAGTCTCTAATGTATCACAATAGATTTGAAGGAAAACACAAGTATCAAATGATATTGTCTCTAGAGTAGAACAAAATCATAAATAGGAGTGAGAAGTCAGCTGGGATGGCAAACAACTACCTCACACAATCTCCATGGGAAACCTCGGACAAGGAAGAATAGAGGTTATCATGAAGATCCGGGCTCGTAACCGACAAAAATGTAGTAGCAAGGGGTGAGTACCAAACACACAGTGCCCAGCAAGTGAACTACTTAACACAAAATTAAGCAATACAGAATACAAGTACTCCTAACTCTCCAACAGAACCTCCACAACTATAACCTGCATAAAATCAGCCCAACCTAACAATTTCCAGAAAAAGACACTCACAAGTTCATAAATAATAATGATGTGTGACCTAATGCAATGCAATGCAATGTCAAGTATGATGATGCATGTCTGACCTAGTGATACGCATTCGTTGTCTCTCAGTCCGGGATCCATGGGGGACTTTTTGTCTGGGGGATTTTTTGTCTATGCATTCGTCGGGACGTGCGACACGACCCTCGAATCATCGTATTCGTCGCAGCGTGCGACACGACCCTCGAAATATAGTATCCGTCGCGGCGTGCGACACGACCCTCGAAATATAGTATCCTCTTTAATTCTTATTTTTTTCCAGTTCTCATAACACTTATCACAATAGACATGCTTACACAAAAATGAGGAAATGATTAATTTTAATACAATGCACAACAACATGATTTTGGTACAGCATCAATACTAACTCAATATTTCAAAATCCTTCTCAACACCTCACACAAGGAAGCACAAGATTCTATATACTTAACAAAGGTTAGAAATTCACTTGCCTTGATAATTGAACACTCGATGCAGGACTTGAGTCTTCCCCTTTCGAATAGAATACAAAGAAACACAATCTAATCAAATAAGAATTTGCAATTAAATTTTGAAACAAACAACACCCATATTACTATATGACCTAACCTAAACCCAAAGATTATCCAATTAATTCTATAACCAATTTTCCTAAATTTCAAACCTAGTATTAAGTCTTAATGTCTTTAATATTAAAATCTAATGGGTTCATATAATATTAACCTCCAATATTAGTACAAAACACACACACACACATATATTCGTCTGAGGCGCATGATATACTAATAAGTTCGACTAAATAGAGAAACCAAACACACTGAGCAAAACGGGAGGATGAAAAAGAGACATAAAACATAAAATTTCATGAACAATTGATCAAATATTGTCAGTACTATCCACTCATTTGTATAGCCACTTAATTTGTTACCCTTGGTCACATTATGGACAAAAGAACAACAACCTTAACGTCTATCACCATTAAATATTCTCAAACCTACACCAACACCATACGGAAATTTCTCCTAATGATTATCACTAACCTTGGAAGCATTATCATATTACCATATAAATGTATTCAATCGGATCACTAACCTGAAAACAGAAGTTCTTTTGAGATGCCGCACAGGTCACGTTTTCAACCACAATTATTTTTCTTTTGTTCTCCAAGTAATTGGGTATTAAAAATGATTAACATAATTCTACTAACTTTATTTTAATATATATGCACCAAGGTCTATAGGGTATTAAATAAATACAATTTAACCCTGACTTAATTAATCATAGTTATTGAATAGTCCAAAATACTCACTCAAAACTTACGAGGATGATATTTTAGGAAAACAAGAGGACTTATTATCAAAATAACCTAACAGGTCATTACATATGTGTATACTCTAATGGTATTAAAAAGAAAGAAGCAGTGCTTTAGTAAAAATACTACTAAGTTATTCTATAATGCTATCAGAGTATGTAAACTGTGATGACACTAAGGAAGAGCATGCAATGCTCCAATGCAAAGGCTATTCAATTACGGCTTGATACCATCAGAGTGTATATACTCTGATGATATCAAATATAAAAAAGCAACGGACTGCTCATTTACTCCTTGAGACCATTAGAATATATATATATATATTATGACATTGATATGAAACAAGCAGTGGTTCAATAAAAAGACTGCTCAATTACAGTTTGATACCATCAAAATATATAAGTATCATCAGAGTTTAAAGTTTAATAAAAAGATTGTGACGTTAATAAATAAAATTGTACTTTAATTAATAAATAAGATTGTACTTTAATAAATTTTTTCTTAATTGTTTCTTATTTATTTCTTAAAAGAATGAGCTCAATCCTATATAATATCGATGGACACCAATATACTAATGGAATATCACAAATGATTAAGTTTAGATTTATATGATACCAATATGGTATAATACACCGACGGAATATCACAGATGATTAACTCATAGTAGCGATGCTAACATCATGCACAAAGTAAAAAAAAAAAAAAAAAAAAAAGGAGAAAGTGAAGTAAAGGGGTAAATAGCTTGGATTATGGATCCATTAAACCTAAATAGATAGGGCCGAATTCAATTTTTATAAATAATTTCACAATTAAATTTATTTTTTATAATTTTTCCTACAAAAATATATAAAAAATTACATCTTACTCACCCGACTCTAGAAAATAAAAATAACAAAAATTACTAAATTTGTACGTCTAAATGTGAATTCGTGCTAAAAGAAATTTCCTTTTCATAGATTTTGTCAAATCTAACAACAAACATAGTCCGATAAATATTTGGAATATGCATTCATTTTTCGAAATGTGTAGGAAAGTTTGAAAAGTTTGAAAATTCCTTTGCTGGTGGTTATGGTGGTTAATTTAGAACCGTCAATATGATAGGCCTGTTAGGCCAGCCTGATCTAATTTGTGATTACTGGTCTAGTTTATACCTAATTCGTGATTTAACAGGGTTGGGCTACGATTTTTGGAGTCCTTTTTAGCCCGCCCTGAATAAGCCTGCTGATTTATGGGGCTTTTGCAATATGGGATGCGCTGGTCCGTGGGTCGAATTAAAATAAAAATTAAATAAAGTATTAAAAATAATAATAAGAGTCCAAACTCAAAGTTCATTTAAAAATTTTAAATATTAAAACTTAGATAAAAATTATATTTTTATAATATGTACTCCTTCCATCCATCGTTACTTGTCCCCTTTTGACTTGGCATTGAGATTAAGAAACAGTAAATAATAGGGGTAATTTTACTAAATGAGCCTTTGAATATAATAAATACAATATCCTGGAAAATGTAACAAGAAAATAACTATCATTAATTATAAGGGTAAACTAGAAACTAAGTGTGAAATTATCTTTTGATTTCATAAAGTCGATAAGTATTGTTGGACATATCAAAAATAGTATAGTGGACATTAAAGATGGTCGGAGGCGTTAATAGTAACATTAATACTATGTAAAATTGTCATGTTGCTATTTATTTTAATATTTTTAAAGTATAATTTAATTTAAAAGTTTATAAAAAATATATATATGAATAAAAATGTGAGATGGTCCGATAAGGCCCGCGGCCCACGTACTAATGAGTTGGGCTAGCTGTTTTCTAGCCCATTAAGAAAAAAAGTTAGCCCGGCTTGGCCTGTCAAATTCCAAAGCCTGTAAGGGCCAGCCCAGATGAGATGGACCGGCCCGTATTGACAGCTCTAGTGGTTATATATATACACACATACCTACATGTATATTAGTGTATATCCATATATCTAGAACATATGTTTCTAAACTTTTATGTTTATGATAAACACTGATATATATGAGATACCATATTATAGTTGTTGTCTGCAATGAATTTAACAATGATATACATGGTATACACTAATATATGTATTACTACCATGAAACTTGTTAGAATTCATGTGATTGAGAATATATGTTGAATGGTAACAATTTTTATTTTAATTTCTGTATGGTAATGATTTTAGTGGGTAAAATAGATATCATTTCTATTTTCTAGAATCTTATTTGAAGGGAACTTGTAAAAACACATTTAATATCATTTCTCTTCGTTTCAAGTGAATGATTTTCAAAAGATCTAGAATGGTAATTAGAGTTCGAATCTAAAATATAGGCTATTTGGATAAGATTTGAGTAGTTCTTGCGTAGTTAATTTTAAAATGTGTTTGAAATATGTATTAATACTATATATATATATATTATTATTATTAAATTATTATAACACTTACTGTTTCAACACACCAATTTTCATACACATTTTCATGTAGTCAATTGTGCAGAAAAATATTCACATGAAATGCTTAAAAATATTCTGTTTGCCTTACTAGTTAAGACTAAGATGCATATAACTTCTACATATTTCATACAATCAACTATTTAATAAAAAAAATTCACATTGGGAGAAATATACATATTTAACACTATTTGTATATTGAGGTATATTGATCCATTATTTAGAGATAAAGGCCATAAGGACTACTATATTATTAAAATTTATATGACGAACTAAATAAATTCGCTATCTACAATTTTTGACAAATTTATTCTAGCACATTAATTTGATTAACTTTTATAGGACAAACAATATAAATATTATTAGTTTATGGCTTAATTATGTATATTTTTGTGAGTTTTTAATATTATCACGTGTCAAATTTCAATCTCCAGATATATGAAGTAAAAATTAGATGTAATTTATTTCAAATACACAAGTTGATTCACATGTACTCGAATAGAATGACTCTCTTGCCTCTCTCTCCATATGTATCTATATTTCAAAATATATCTGAAGGTATCCTAGATACATGTATCTTAATGTGATTCGTATGTATTTGGAATACAATTACTTTCTTGCTCGCCTCCCTCCTATCTTGTTCACCTCTCTTCTCTCTCACTCCCTTCTCTCCCATATATATGTATTTCAAAACGTACCTACTTGTATCTACTAGTAAAACTGCATGTATCTAGATGTATTTGACTTGAAATAAGGGATGAAATTAGTAGTTAATAAGATAATATGTAATTATTTCAAACTATAGAGAGAATTAGTCACTATAATAGGAATGTTTGTATAATTAGATTAATTTTTTTTAAAAAAAAATTTGTCCACAAAAATAAAAGCAAAAACTACCTAATTAGACAAACATTTCTACTATATTTACTAATTTTACATATAGTTTGAAATAATTACATATTGTCTTTCTAATTAACTAATAATTTTATATCAACTCTCAAGTCAAATACATCTAAATACATGTATATTTTTAATCAAATTGGAGAGAGACGAGAAAGATAGTATATATATCTCAGATACAAGTGAATCATATTTGGGATGCCTAATATAGAAAATGAAGCAGGCAAGAAAGGAGAGAGGTGACCGAAAGAGTCAAACATGTGAATACACTTGAATATAGTGTGTATAGGATGAATTACACCTAAACTTCACCCCATGTATCCGAGATACATGTTTCTGGACGTACCAAAACACACACACATATATGCAAAGTCCAAATTTGATAAAACTTGTGATGTTATTAACTAACATAAATTTAAATAATTAACTCATAGTGATACTTCCGTAAGTTATTAGAAAGAGAAAATTATGTTACTAGATAAATATATAATATGCATTTACATTATACCACTATAGTTTAAAAAAATTACAATTTATAACTATAGTTGCGATTATTGTTATAGTTAGAGTTTTGTTATTTTCTCCCTCCTCTCTTCCTCTTTCTCACCCTTGTCTTGCAATTTCTTGATAGATGTATAATTACATATACATATTAACTACATGTATACAATTATTTTAATAGATATACATATACAATTCGCTTCTCTCCACTCGTTGCCCTCTCTGGCTCATCCTCTCCTCCCTCTTTCGATCTCGCTCACCTCTCCCTATCCCTAACCTCTCTCCCAATCTCGTTTGCCAAATATACATATGCAATTCACATCTCCCTCTTTTTCATCTCGCTAGTCCCTCTTCTACTCTCCAGATCACATAGTCAAACTTATATTGTGTAATTATATAAAATATAATTATTTGACCATATTAAATTTCAAATCTAAGTTATTTATAAAAATTCTCCCTCGGAAGAGATGCCCAGTCCTTCCATCTTCTAAAACATCAGCCCATACAAATATTTGTCATTTGGTCACTCATTTATTACACTGTTTATAGCTACGTACCACTATTCCTACACAATTTTTAGACCAAAATTATAGAATCCATGGCCGTCCCTCTACCCAATAAAGTTCAGATCTCACTTTCCTTCTCCATATTTTCTCCTTTTTCTTTAGGTCTTTCAATCGATACGATTTCCCAGAGTCATTTTTGTTAGAACTCAGAGCCATTTTCGCGAAAACTCGCTTCAGATATAAAATTTTGAGTATTGTAAGATGAAAATAAATATTTGATTGAGTTGTCTTTTTTTCTCGTTGATTCGTGAAAGGATATACTCTGGAATTTTAGATTTATTGTTGAATTTCTCACCTGGAAGCAATGGCGACTCTGCAAAAATTCAAGCTATTAGCTACTCAATGTGCAGTAGCAGGGAGTCCGACTCGAAGCCCATCAACAAGCCCAGTCATTCATCTCCGTCGCCGGAAAACTCTTCGTATGCTTCTCAGCCGCGGCGGCGTCGGCGGCGGAGGATGTGGAAGTGATCATTCTCAATCGCCCGGAGACGATGCTTCGTCGGATCGGATTTCCAGCGATGGAGATTCGCCGGATAAAGGAAAGGAAATGGTAGGAAGCCACAAGCTTAAGGATTTGTTCGTTTCGTCTCCTCCATCGAGAGGGGAATTTTCGCCGGAAATTGACGGTGCTGGCGGTAGAATTGGATTGGCGGTTAGGGGAATTGGAGCCCGGTCAATTCGGCCGTTTTCAACGACATTCCGGCAACGATTGCTAAAGAGGGTTTGGCGACCGATGCTTGTGAGTATACCTGAATAATTAAAAATTAGGAATATTGTATTAGCGATAATGGAGGTGATCAGAGAATAATAAATAAATCGTTTAAATCATATTTCATTTCTATTTTTAAGAAATTTTAATGTTCAGTATTATCTTTTCAAACTAAATATATTATCATTAAAAATAAATTCAAGACGACCAATTTCAAAATTTTACAATTTCATTTATTATGACACATTTATAATTAGGATGTATATACTTGGTTTATACTAAAATATGAAAAATAGCTAGTTAGAATTATGAGCGTATTAATAATATAGAGATGAATTACGAGTTAATTTATATATTATTTTATGCATGAATTAGTTTATGCTATATTAGTTATGTCACCCTATTCTACATATAATCCTCCCTTCGTTTGGTGGCAAAGTCAGGATTTTCGATAAGGGGTTCAAAATTTTAAGAAGTAGACATACGAACTAAGTCAAGGAAATTCGACGTCTATTATATATATATATATAAAATTATTGTTACCATGATTTTTTTTGCCGAAGGGGGTTAGGATGAAAACCCCATCCCAATGTGGCTCCGCCACTGCCTCCGTCCATTTTTACTTGTCCATTTTTGACTTTGCGCAAGGATTAAGAAGTAGCGAATGAAGGAGTAATTTTACCAAGTGACGCTTGAATATAATGGATTACAATGTCTTGAAAAATGTAATAGGAAAATGATTATAATTAATGATAAGGGTAAATTAGGAATTAACTGTAAAATTATTTTCTGATTTCATAAATTGGACAAGTATTATTGAATATCCTAAAATAATATAGTGGACAAGTAAAGATATAAGGAGGAAGTAATACATAGATTTTCTAATAATTTATATATGTATTAGTTGTGTGGGAGTTTTCGAATTGTCAATCAAACTTTGTATTAAATCCATACATGAATAACTTATTTTCTATCTATCTATCAAATTTTATATATATTTTACAAAAATTAGTACACGAATAACTTATTTCTTATCCAACTATCCAAGATACAACATCCCTTAATAATTTTTTTTAAGGATATTTAACAAAAGCTTCTTTCTGCTATTATCTTTTTAATTATTTTTGAATTAATTTTCTAAAAAATATAAAATACTTAAGAACATCATTTAATAAAGTATAAATATAAAAAAAATTCTCAATAATTCTAAATTCATTTTTATTTATTCAAATTATATGAGCATTTTATTACAATACTTACATTAATTGATATAATTTTTTATTTTCAAATAATAATTTAAGAAACTAGTAATTAATATCAAGAGTATTAACAAAAATAATTATCTTTTCATTTTTAACATATTTATTATTCCGAATGTGCCAAAATTAATACTCAACAAGTAAAACAGATGAATAGAGTATATTTGAGCCGATGATTTGTCCAAAATAGTTTCTCCACCCATACATGATAAGGATGAAATTTGAATACAGATTTTCTTTTCTCAAATCACATTTATCGACTATATTAAATATGTTATTGATGTTTTTATATTTTCTTCAGTTCTTCATTATTTTTGGTGATGGTAAGTTGATTTATAAACTTTTACAATTTAAATTATGATAGATTTTAATCGCATTTCATTTTAGAATAATAACTAGAGTGGAATCTTTCAACACAAAAAAGGTATCCCTTCTTCAAAGGGAAAGGAATGGGATTTGCTTTTACATTGTCAAAACTCCCAAGTACTAACTCTAATTAAACGAAAAATGTTGGAAAACAAATCACTTTTTAGTATATCGAGAATGTCTTTTCTCATTCTTCGTCAAGTTTCGAATTTAAATTTTGAATATAAAATTATTTTAATAAGAAATATTTTATTTTTTTAATGTAAAATTTTTAAGTACAAATCCAGATTTTGTTGAGTTCGAATACAAATATCAGATTATAAAGATGTTTTATTGATGTTAAAAAATTTAATTTTATATATATATATATATACTTCTTTTGTTCTATTTTATGTGACATCATTTTCTTTTTGGTCCGTCCTAAAAAGAATGTTACCTTATTCTAATTGGAAATAATTTTAATTTTAAAATTTTATTTTTACTCTTAATAAAATAATTTTCAATCACATAAATATCTAAGAATAATTTTTTCAACCATAAATTTTAATTTTTTTTTAAATATCGCATTAAATTAAAAAATATCATATAAAATAAAACAAAACTACTAAAAAGTGAGAATGACAAACATTTTATTCTTGTGGTTGTTTCTACTATTGGATAATAGTGTGACTAGATTTTTGTGTAATCGTTTTCAGCCACTAGGAAAAAAAAAAATATATATATATATATATATATATATATATATATATATATATATATATAATGACTAAATTGTGTTATGTAGTCTTTTTCACTTGAAAAGTTGGGAAGAATCTTTTGTCACCCTTATTTTTTATCGATTAATATCGTATTATTTGTTGTTGCTATTATTTTTTTCTTCTATTACTTTAGTTATAAAGAGTTAAAAATAATAATTATTAACTCGCATGAATGCATAACTTATAACAAAATTTTGATTTTATCCATATATACTATTTTAAATTTGTAATATTATCTAATATCTAAGCATATATAATTCAAAAAATAATTTTGAATATAACTTGTTTCTTATCTAAAAGGATAAAAGGCAAGACATTACAAATTTAGATTTTTACATTGTATAGTTTAGTTGAAACACCAACCAAAACTTATTTATCTTTCGTATATCATTAGTACATATGGTTTGTATATTTAACTAGCATTTATAATCATTTTAATTAAATATTTAATTAAAAATCCTTTCAAATAGGAATGATAATGAGGCAGGGCGAGGGGGATACAAGGTCGATTTAGAGCTATGCGAGGTAAGGTAGGTTTAAAGTCATGCGGGGCGAGGCGGGGGCGGGGGCGGGGTGAGTTGCGGGTTTAAAGAACAAAATAGGGATTCAAAGAAAATTAAATTTTTATAATTAGTAAAAATCAAAGATATAAACTTTTTATATTACACATTGACTTTAATTTTATTTTTTCTAAACTAGACATATCCGGTAAATTGTTAGTTGTTGAAATGTTAATTAGAAACATTTAAGTAACTAATAGGAAACAACTGTTGAAATGTCAACTAATATAGTTAATTATTTGTTGAGATGTTAATTAGGATTTTTTTTAAAAAAAATATGAAATTTTTATTTTTCATATTAAATTCAATTAAAAAATAAAAGAACTTAAAATTTAAGCGGGACGGATTGAAAATAAAAAAAATAATCATACGGAACAAAACGGAACAATTTAAAAAATTTAAGGATTGAGCTTAACCCGTTCCGTACCCGCTCTGACCACCCCATTGCCATGCCTACCTTTTAAATCAGTAGAATATTGTATTCTACTATAGTAAACTAGGTAGTGGCAAGTATATATGAGTTGGGAATTCTTAAAATTGAAACCTAAGGAAAGCGGTGATTATGGGGACAAAGAAAAATAAAAGTGGTATGGATGAAAGAACATGATGGCAAAGACCAGCTGGAAAGAGATGAAAAGTTGATAAATTATTGTATAGTCTAAAGTTGTGTCTCATCTAGTTTTGCCCCTTTTTGACCAAGCCAATTGATTTGGGGTTCTCATTTCTTTAAGTAGCATGTACTATTATGGAGGACAATGTGTTAGGGCTAGGTGAATAAACTCTTCTCTTTATGATGATAATTTGATTTTATAATATTGAATTTGTTGTATTTTTAAAATTATGAACTCGAAATTATATGTGTATTTCAGATGAAAAATATTTGGTTCAAAAGAAACAGTTTTATCCACTTTTGTCATTTGTTGACATGTTGTCCGACCTTGCCTTGTCCCGTTGTGCCCTATTTTAGGTTAACTTAATTTGTGATATATACATAATCATATTGATGCATCTTGTCTTACGTCGCTTGTATTGTCCTACGAAGAAGTCTCGTACCGATGATAATGGAGATGGTGTCGCGCCCTATTTTTCCTCGCGGAGAAACGGGAACCTGGACGACGTCGCGACAACGACTCTTTTGGGATTTTTGATTAAGGAGAGTCGCCACCTAATGATTGGATGCATTAGGACACCATTCTAGCCTAAGGGTCGAAGTTAACCAGAGAGAGGGTAAGGGCTCAAATTACCTCGAAGGGAAGGTGTTAAGCACCCTTCGAGGTCCACAAATGCGGGTCCCGACCGTGTCTCGTATTTTATGTGGGGGTTGCAAATAACAAGCAAGGTCTTTATTTTAAAATTTTCTAAATTGATTCTAAGTGATAAAATCATTTATTTTATTTATTAAATAGGTGACAAAAATAACGGAAGTGTAATTGAACAAGTAATTAACTCTAGGTGATGCATCAAAATAATTTGGTTAATTAAAGTTAATAAATAGACTTGATTATTAACTCTAATCAGATCATCAAGTAATTATAGAACACAATTTTTTTTATCTTTTTTTAAAAATAAAATCTAAGTAATAACGCAATAAGCTATTAATCTTAATCTAAGTGATCAAATAAATCTCATTTTTTATGTTATTATTAAGGTTAAGGAGAACAAATAATATTACGCAGAAAATAAACAAATCAAATAATCTAAACTACCCAAAAAAAAAACCATGAAATAAAGATTTTCCTTGATTTCAAGAGAGAAATAAAAAATGTTTGTTTCTTTGTAGGTACGAAACTATGATATTTAGTTATCATAGCTCCTTCACCTAGAAACATTTTTATTTGAGATCGGTCTTCGAAAAATTATATTTAATTTTGTGTTTTTAAAAAAGTAAAAAAAAAACTTTGATACAATATATATATATATGCACATAATTATTTAAGTATAGATACACATAATCTCTTTCTTTGTTTCTTTTTTAAAAGAAATTGGGTAGGTGGTATTTCCGGGGACGCGTCAGTTATTATAAAATTTTGGAATTAGATCTCGTAATTCCTTTTGACTTCCTCACTAACTATAGGTTAGGAGATAGTCTTTTTCCGCATTGTCTAGCCCAAGCTGAAAAGAGGCTAGACAATGAACTTTTTAAAAGAAAATATTTTAGTGAAATCTTGTTGAAAAGATTAAAAATAAAAGAAAAGAAAAAGAAATGTAACATGTATTTCCCCGCCCCCCTTTTTAACTAGATCCCCAAGTTGTTTATTGTTACAATATTGCAAAATAAAGAAGGAAATAATAATCCTAATGCTACTAACAGTAAAGAAGATATCTATATTAATAGTGAAAGCTTCAAGGCCATGTTCCTATTTCAATTTCAACCCGTGAAGGGCAACACTCCAATTTATAATAAGAGGACCTGCAGCACTCACAACGACTAGCAATAATAGTAACGTAATAGCAGTAATAAACACATAATGTAAATGTTTTATTCTAACATATCATAGAAGAGGAACAAACCAGCAACACGATAGTCATGACAATCAAGCACGTAAAGGACCTTATTCTTACATAATATAAACAGAGAACAAACCAGTTACGAATTAATGCCAAGAAAAGGATGAAGTTGAAAAGATTATTGCAATCCGCTTAGTGTAATGTCTCCTCCTTTCTTTTTTTTTTCACTAAAGAAAGTACTAAACAAAATAGTGTGTATCTGAAAAGAGAGAATATGCTTTTTTTTTCATGTCCTGGAAAGTGGGAGATGGAATGCTTATATAGGATAGAGAAAAGAAATTTAAAAGGCAAGAGGATAAAAATATATTGTTACCATAAAGGAGTGAATCTAATTAATTAGGCAGAAAATCTCTTAATGACCAATCATCCCCACTTATAAGGAAAGAAATAATCAGAATTCAAATCACAATCCGTAATTGATTAAATTCAGAATATAATATCAATCAATTTGATTCGATTATATTTATCCTAAAATAAATCGATTAACTTGCCTTATTCAAAAATACATTTTTCATAAATGAGGATATTTAAACTGATTTGCACGGATTCACTTAACCAAAACCAAGATTCTTGCCATACTAGGAGTAAGTGAAAAAAAAATCCGATCAATTTAAAAGAAGGAAAATAATCACATAAAAGAATTCTTGTCATACTAAGAGTAAGTAAAAAAAAATCGATAAATTTGAAAGAAGGAAACAATCATTAGGAGAGGATTTTTTCTTTTTGGGAGGGAGAAAATATATTCTTCCATATGAAGGAAATACATATTTAGGAGGATTTTTTAAATATGAAAAGATTTGACTAAGTTTAAAATTTGAATATAATTGAGGCTAAATCAAATTTCATCAAAATACATAATATAAATAACTACTAAATTACTATGTAATAAATTTTATTGAATCACTAATTATATTTATTATAAAAAAAATAGATCAATGTTATTTACAATAAATTAATAACTTAAAATTTTCTCATTGAAACATTTATAAATAACACAAAAGATAAATTTCAAAAGTGAGTAAATAATAATAATAGTAATAACAATAATTTTGTAAATTATGAATGCAAAAATATACAATTGTTTGGGTAAAAAAAGATAATTAAAATATAAATTTATACAAAAAAATATGTTTTAAAATAATTAAATATTCGAATAACATAAAAAACAGGGTTAAGGTGGGTCAAAATTGGGTGTCAACAGCTGCCCCTTCTTTGCTCGGGAATAAAGGATGAATTGTTGAGCAAAGAAAGTTGACGGAGTAGCCAATTTTGTCCGACCGATGAAATATTATCGGAGGAAAAAAAAGACATGAGGGGTTGTGAAAATATTACGGCCGAGACTTCGATTTCAAGTCGCCTACATATCTCTGGTAATACGAGAATCAGGCCGTGTGTAGTTCGGGATTGAGGAACGACTGAAATTCCTAAAAATAACGATATGAATCTTGGAGTAGGGACGATAGTAGCTTGGATAGGAAGGATAAGAGGGTACAAAAAGCGAAAGTAGTTGATGCGGTTCGAATGGAGTAAGGTATAATACGGACAGTGTGAAAAAATGTCATGGGTGTCTTGCGAGAGGCATGTATCCGAACCGATTGCTATAATATACAGAACTCCATAAAATTCGAAATCTGTACCCTTAAAAACACTAGGTAAAATGGTTAGAACATGTATATTAGATGGTGAAATGAATTCATAAACATGATGCAAGTTCCCATTTAGACCATGAGATTTGCCATAAAATGATAAGGATGATGTTTTAGGCCATGCTAATCATAAATTATATCCTCGTGTCATGAAATGATGTCCGTAGGCCATGAAGGATGATGCCTTTGGACGATGATACCTTCGGATCATGATAAACATAAATTAAATCCCTAGGCCATGAAATGATGTCCTTAGGCCATGAAAATGATGCCTTTGGACTATGACGCCTTAAGGGTATGCTATTTTCATGCGATTTTTCAGGCCAATGCAAAATTTTCGAAAGGAGGCCATGCAATTTCAGTAGGCAAGATGTAGTTTCAGAAGGCCGTGTAAAAATTTTTTATTTTAAAATGTAAATGCGATTTCAGTAGGCCATGAAAAACTTTTAAAGAAGACAATGTAATTTCAGTAGGCAAAAGTGCAATTTTAGTAGGCCATGGAAAATGCTATTTCACGTAATTTTTGTAGGCCAATGTAAAAAATATATTTTTCAGTAGGCCAATGTAAAAATGCAATCTCAGTAGGCTAATGTAAAAATGCAATTTCACGCAATTTAAGTAGGCCAATGCAAAACGCAATTTTCAGTATTTTTGTAGGCCTATGAGAAAACATAATTTCACGTAATTTTAGTAGACCAATGCAAAAAAAATATAATTTTCAGTAATTCTAGTAGGCCAATGCAATTTTCAGTAAATTTAGTAGGCCAATGCAATTTTCAGTAATTTTAGTAGGCCAATGCAGTTTTCAGTAGTTTTAGTAGGCCAATGCAAAAAAATGCAATTTTCAGTAATTTTAGTAGGCCAATGCAAAATGCAATTTCATGCAAATTTAGCACACCAATGCAATTTTCACGAAATTTTAGTAAGCCAATGTAAAATGCAATCTCGATAGGCCAATGTAAAAATGTAATGTCACACAATTTAAGTAGGCCAATGCAAAAATGAAATTTCATGCAAATTTTAGTAGGCCAATGCAAAAATGTAATTTCAGTAGGCCAATGCAAGATGCAATTTCATGCAAATTTAGTAGGCCAATGCAAAAATGTAATTTTCACGGAATTTTAGTAGGCCAATGCAGTTTTGGTAAGCAAATAAAAGATAGATCGAAATCAAATGGAGCAAGATAGTTTAACCTTTGTCCAGTGCAAGACGACTGCTTGCATGACATGAAAAAGTCACTCCAGGCACGTATACCTGTCTGCATTCAAAGAAAAATCATTAGTTTGAAAAAGGGGAGGTTGATCTGTAGCTCTGCCTTGACCCACACATCTTTTGTTGATATCTTGCCTTTCGTCTTCTTAGCTGTTGGTTTTCAGTTCTGAATTCGAAATTTTTTAGAGTTGCTCAAAAATTTCTGCCCCAGTTTGCAGGAAATGATCTAAAAGAATTTTTGAGATCCCCTCAGAAAATTTTGCCCCAGTTTGTGATCAAAAGGGAGAATAAATTTTTTTATTATGGTAAGACCGAACTCCATAGGAGGGCCTACGTATCCCTCTTAAATGGGAATTAGGTCAAACGTAGTTCAGGATTCATCGAGTACTTCTACATTTGGCAAGTCATCAAAATGAATATCTATCTTAGGCATTGATCGAGGAAGTGTGCGAGTAAGAATGGAGTGAGGAGAGAGAGTCAAAAATGTGTTTTAAATTGGATGGGAAGAAGGACGAGTGACATTTTTATGGACATTAAGCATGTTGGACATGTTGCAGTTTCTTAATCAAGCTGACGTTCGAATATTAGACAAACTTTAATAGAAGGACATAAATTACATACAAAAGTTAGTATATGACATGAGTAAATAAAACTATAAAATTACTTCTGGATAAATTATTAATTCTAGGATAATGAATCTGAGCCCGTATAAATGAATGAAAATGACAACAAATTTAATAAAAGGTACGATGTAAATAAATCAAGAAGAGTAAAAATAAACATTTACAATTAATCAAACAAATAAGCGTCCTAAATGCACAGGACCTCATTAAGCCAGAGGTAGGCCTAAGATGACAAAGAGTGACCACAACAATAATAAGTCCAAGCCGTATTGATATTATTCGGGGATTAGAGTTTAAAAAAATCAAATAGTTTAAAGACTCATTTTATTGATAATGACTATAACCGTTACAATTTTGAATGACATAAATGGGACGTAAAACGGGACTGGGATAATTATAAAATTTCCCCGATAGCATTGATTGAACCCCATAAACTTGCAAAACAAAGATAACAAAGGATTTTCTAAACTCTAAATAATATAACTTTGCTTGGATTAATTACAGTGATCACATAGACACATAACATGCAACATTTCATCTTGAAGGGTGATTGGACCCTCTAGACTTAGCAGGGTGGCTACTATTATGTAGATTGGACCTCATGGGGCCAAACTACCTAGGGTTTATGCATGCATGACTTAAATTTGAGGTGGATAGCTCTATTCTAGGTTTCTAAAGAGTGGGTTAGACATGGACTGGGTATTACTATGCGAGAAGCACGTGGTCCAACGGTAGTAAGACTATCCGCCATTCACCACGCAAGCGCTTACTCTCTAAAATTTGGGTTTGAAAGAAGTTGGGAGAAGTGCAAAGGCACAACATCACCTTAAAAGAAAATAAAGAGGGTCCCAAGTGGGGGGAGTTTATGAACGGAATGTCAGTTTAATTAAGACAGTAACATTTAGCAGATATGACAATGTTTATGCAAATAATTTAAGGCGGTAAATAAATAAAAGGGAAAGGGGAAGGAGTTAGGGGGAATAAGAGAAAAAGGACAAAGAAAAATAAGTTAGTAAGATAATAAAAGCAATATAAGGAAAGCATAAACACCCACATAAAGAGACACGTAATGGTAAGAACCTAAGTCTCCAGCAGAGTCGCCATTCTGTCGTGCCCATTTTTCCTCGCGGAGAAACGGGAACCTGGACGACGTCGCGGCAACGACTCTTTTGGGATTTTTGATTAAGGAGAGTCGCCACCTAATGATTGGGTGCATTAGGACACCATTCTAGCCTAAGGGTCGAAGTTAACCAGAGAGAGGGTAAGGGCTCAAATTACCTCGAAAGGAAGGTGTTAAGCACCCTTCAAGGTCCGCAAATGCGGGTCGCGATCGTGTCTCGTATTTTATGTGGGGGTTGCAAATAACAAGCAAGGTCTTTATTTTAAAATTTCCTAAATTGATTCTAAGTGATAAAATCATTCATTTTATTTATTAAATAGGTGACAAAAATAACGGAAGTGTAATTGAACAAGTAATTAACTCTAGGTGATGCATTGAAATAATTTGGTTAATTAAAGTTAATAAATAGACTTGATTATTAACTCTAATCAGATCATCAAGTAATTATAGAACACAATTTTTTATCTTTTTTTTAAAATAAAATCTAAGTAATAACGCAATAAGCTATTAATCTTAATCTAAGTGATCAAATAAATCTCATTTTTTATGTTATTCTTAAGGTTAAGGAGAACAAATAATATTACGCAGAAAATAAACAAATCAAATAATCTAAACTACCCCCAAAAAAAAAACCATGAAATAAAGATTTCCCTTGATTTCAAGAGAGAAACAAAAAATGTTTGTTTCTTTGTAGGTACGAAACTATGATATTTAGTTATCATAGCTCCTTCACCTAGAAACATTTTTATTTGAGATCAGTCTTAGAAAAATTATATTTAATTTTGTGTTTTTAAAAAGAGTAAAAAACAAACTTTGATACAATATATATATGCACATAATTATTTAAGTATAGATACACATAATCTCTTTCTTTGTTTTTTTTTTTAAAGAAATTGGGTAGGTGGTATTTCCGGGGACGCGTCAGTTATTATAAAATTTTGGAATTAGATCTCGTAATTCCTTTTGACTTCCTCACTAACTATAGGTTAGGAGATAGTCTTTTTCCGCATTGTCTAGCCCAAGCTGAAAAGAGGCTAGACAATGAACTTTTTAGAAGAAAATATTTTAGTGAAATCTTGTTTAAAAGATTAAAAATAAAAGAAAAGAAAAAGAAATATAATACTTATTTCCCCGCCCCCCTTTTTAAAACTAGATCCCCAAGTTGTTTATTGTTACAATATTGCAAAATAAAGAAGGAAATAATAATCCTAATGCTACTAACAGTAAAGAAGATATCTATATTAATAGTGAAAGCTTCAAGGCCATGTTCCTATTTCAATTTTAACCCGTGAAGGGCAACGCTCCAATTTATAATAAGAAGACCTGCAGCACTCACAACGACTAGCAATAATAGTAACGTAATAGCAGTAATAAACACATAATGTAAATGTTTTATTCTAACATGTCATAGAAGAGGAACAAACCAGCAACACGATAGTCATGACAATCAAGCACGTAAAGGAACTTATTCTTACATAATATAAATAGAGAACAAACCAGTTACGAATTAATGCCAAGAAAAGGATGAAGTTGAAAAGATTATTGTAATCCTCTTAGTGTAATGTCTCCTCCTTTCTTTTCTTTTTTTTTTCACTAAAGAAAGTACTAAACAAAATAGTGTGTATCTGAAAAGAGAGAATATGCTTTTTTTTCATGTCCTGAAGAGTGGGAGATGGAATGCTTATATAGGATAGAGAAAAGAAATTTAAAAGGCAAGAGGATAAAAATATATTGTTACCATAAAGGAGTGAATCCAATTAATTAGGCAGAAAATCTCTTAATGACCAATCATCCCACTTGTAAGGAAAGAAATAATCAGAATTCAAATCACAATCCGTAATTGATTAAATTCAGAATATAATATCAATCAATTTGATTCGATTATATTTATCCTAAGATAAATCGATTAACTTGCCTTATTCAAAAATACATTTTTCATAAATGAGGATATTTAAATTAATTTGCACGGATTCAGTTAACCAAAACCAAGATTCTTGCCATACTAGGAGTAAGTGAAAAAAAATTCGGTCAATTTAAAAGAAGGAAAATAATCACATAAAAGAATTCTTGCCATACTAAGAGTAAGTAAAAAAAAATATTCGATAAATTTGAAAGAAGGAAACAATCATTAGGAGAGGATTTTTTTTTTGGGGAGGGAGAAAATATATTCTTCCATCTGAAGGAAATACATATTTAGGAGGATTTTTTAAATATGAAAAGATTTGACTAAGTTTAAAATTTGAATATAATTGAGGCTAAATCAAATTTCATCAAAATACATAATATAAATAACTACTAATACTACGTAATAAATTTTATTAAATCACTAATTATATTTATTATAAAAAAAAATAGATCAATGTTATTTACGATAAATTAATAACTTAAAATTTTCTCATTGAAACATTTATAAAATAACACAAAAGATAAATTTCAAAAGTGAGTAACTAATAATAATAGTAATAACAATAATTTTGTAAATTATGAATGCAAAAATATACAATTGTTTGGGTAAAAAAAGATAATTAAAATATAAATTTATGCAAAAAAATATGTTTTAAAATACTTAAATATTCGAATAACATTAAAAATAGGGTTAAGGTGGGTCAAAATTGGGTGTCAACAGATGGGTGATCTCTTTATATGGCTTGGACGATTTTTACCTCTTGAGTTAGTTTATACGAATGAGTAAAACTCAAAGTCCATTTCTTTAACATGGTAGCGGAATATATAGAGGTGCTAAGATCGAATTTCACTGTCACTCATTATCTAAAAGAATTCTACGTGTTTAATCCATGAAAAGAATAAATCAAGCCTGCACATGAGGACATGTTTAGAATATAATTCAGTGAATATACGTGTGTGCTCTCTCTAACAGCTTAAACTTTTTTATAAGATTGTCACACATTTCGACATACTATAAAAGTAGGAACCATCTGAATTCTAATTTTCTAATGTTAGATCTCCATATCAAATTGCCCATGCTTCAAATTTTTAACCTCAAGTGTGAGAGGGGTTAGGAAGAAGTCTAATATTGGCGGTGCAAGAGAATAATGATCTCTTTATTTGTTTTTGAACATCATCACCTCTTGAACTAACTATTAACTGAATCAGGCTCAAAGCTAATTCCTTTAACATGTCTTTACCATAGGTAACTCTTTCCTTCATTTTATTTACACTTGGCAGCGTGAAGTTGTTCTTTAATTTTACCATATTAATCTTTTTTCTCTTCTACTATATTTGAGTCACTTGATAATGAATTAAACTTTTATATATAAAATCACATCGTAGTGTAATTTTATATGCAATAATTCGATCTATAGTTATTAATTTCATTTTTGATTAAGTTTTCAATGATTTTTTAGTCAGATCGTTCCTATATTTCTATTATGAACAAATTCATAATAATTAAGTTTTGATAATCTTATAATGTTAAATTTTCTTGCATTATCAATATATGAAAGTGTTACTCCTGAAACAAGTGAGTACTCATCTTAATCATGATTAAATATTAGTCTTAATTAGCTTAATAGACTGATTCATCATTAGTACTTCACTATTCAACTATTTTGGGCCTTTGTAGAGATGAAGGAAAATCACATTTAGGAATGGAAAATTATAAGAATTGTACAATATTTTTCATTTTATTCAGTAGATTGATTTATTATTTCTTTGCTTAATTCTCGTAAAATTAGTTTACTTCTGGGAATATGATTGTTAAAAAATCCCTTTTCAAAAAACTTAGCATTGGTACTTACAATAACTTTCTTTTCCTTAGGATTATAAAACAGACCAACTTTTGTTCCTATTGGGTACCCAATAAAAACACATACTTCTGTTCTAGGTTCCAATTTTTTTGTCTTCCCTTTCAGCACATGGGCTAGACATCCCCAAATCCGAATGTTTCAAACTAGGTTTGTGCCTAGTCCACAATTCAATGGGTGTCATAGGTACAGACTTAGAAGGAACCAAGTTCAGAATATAATTTGCAATTTCTAATGCATATCGCCAAAACGGATAAGGCAAATCAGAGTAACTCATCATAGATCTGACCATTTCTAAAAAAGTTATGTTTCTTCTTTCTGCTACACCATTTTGTTGTGGTATTCTTGGTGCAGACATTTGAGTTGTAACTCCTTGTTTTGATAAGTAACTAATGAACTCATGAGAGAGGTATTTGCCACCACGATCAGATCGCAGTGACTTGATATATTTTCCATGTTGCTTCTCCGTTTCTACTTTAAATTCTTTGAATTTCTCAAAGCATTCAGACTTACGACACAACAAATAAATCTATCCATATTTTGAGTAGTCATCAATGAAAGTTACGAAATACTCATATCCACCTCTCGCTTGTATGCTCATTGGGCCACACAAATCAGAATGAATTAACTCTAATTTATTATTGGCTCTATTTTCCTTTTGAGGGGAAAGGTCTCTTAGTCATTTTTCCTTCTAAACAAGATTCACATGTTGGTAGTGCCTCCACTTTTAATAAACCTAAAGGTCCATCTCGAACCAACCTTGAAATCCTATCTAGATTTATATGACATAGATGCAAGTGCCATAAATAAATCTCATTAAATTCAGAAGAACCGTTTCTTTGACTTGAAATGTTGACATTATTCAGTTCTTTAGTTTGTTGCAGTTCTGGAGAGACATTAATAATATAAAAACCATCAATTAATGAACCTGCAGAGATAAACTGTTTATTATAACTAATAACACAATCGTTATCAGAAAAATCAACATCATAACCATCTCTCAAAATTTTAGAAACTGAAATCAAATTTCTTCAAACAACAAGTGCAAATAAAACATCTTTTAAAATTAAAACTCTACCATTACCAAACGAAATGCTAAGATTTCCTAATGCTTATGTTGGAGCCGTTGAGTCATCTGTTTGAAAAACACTAACTTCACTTCTAATTAGCTTGCGCGTTTCCCTGCAAAGTAGTGAAGATATGATCAGTGGCTCCTGAATCTACACACTATGAAGTGATAGAAACAACCGCTAAACATGTTTCAACGACAAGTGAAAGTGAGTTACCTGAGTTTTCTTGGCTAAGAGAACTGGACACTATGCCTTCCAATGACCTGGCATCTTGCATAGAAAACACTTGCCCTTAGGCTTTTTCACGCCTCCAGTTGAAGGTGCAACTGCCTTAACTTTTTGAGGTTTTTTCTTCTTCTGACCACCTTTCGATTTAGAAGTAGAACCTTTCTCAACATGTAGTGCCATAGATGCTACTTGTTTTCTGATAATCATCTCTGCCGCCTGCATCTCAATGCGCCAAAGACAAACTCATCTTACTCGTATTATACTTCAGGCGAAATTATTGAAAACTGTCTGGCAGAGATTGCAATATCATCTCAACTTGAGATTCATTATCAATTTCATCCCCTAGGACCTCTATTTCATTCAGAAGACTTATCATCTTCAGAACATGATCTCTAACAGGAGTACCTTCAGCCATCTTAGTGTTCATGAGGTCTCTCATGGCATTCTGCTTAGCTACGCGATTCTGGTTCCCAAACATTTGGTTGAGATTCTCCAGGATCTCAAAAGCAGAGGTTGTTGCTTGATTCTGAAGTTGCAGTACATTTGACATTGAAGCCAAAATGTAACATCGTGCCATCTCATCAACCTTTTGCCATTTTTGATAGGCGAGCTTTCCCTCATCACTAGACTGTTCATCAGGTTTTAATGGACACTCTTCATGGAGTACAAATTTGTAATCTTCAGCAGTCAACACAATGTCAAGATTTCTTCTCCAGTCAACATAATTAGGACGCTCAAGTTTATTTTGACTCAGAATAGTGGCAATGGGGTTAAAAGGAGACATGTTGAATCTGAGATTGAAAAAGTTACAATAGATCAATATACAATTATATAAACATTGAATAATTAAATTTAAACTCATCATATATATATATATATATATTCATGCATCTTGAATAGCCAATCGTTGGGATTGGAGAACTACCCATACAATATACATATGTAATGACTGATTATTCACTCCATAAACTTGTATAGACCTAACTCAGTTGGAGAGTTTACTATTAGTTTAAGTCAAGTGAAAATTTTAAACCCTAGTTACATTGATCCAATTATATATTATTCAGTTCAGGAGAGTTAATACATATTATCAAACTAGAAATTAAATACGTAATGACTTGTATTAAATTCATCCGTTAGGGAGGAAGGTCTAAGCCAGCACATAAAGTAACACTTTATTACTATTTAATTTTTGGTAATTATAGTGAAGAAGGTGAAAATCATAATCCCTAGTTCTATTGATCCAATCATATATTACTCAGTTTGGGAGAGTTAATATAGATTATCAAACTAGCAATTAAATACGTAATGACTTGTATTAAATTCATCTGTTAGGGAGGAAGGTTTAAGCCAACACATAAATTTAATACTTCATTACTATTTAATTTTTGATAATTATAGGGAATAAATCCTTATTATCATGTAAAATATTTTTCAAATTTTACACAAGATTTTAAGAAAAATTATTACCATGAAGAATCTGATTCATTCGATATATAATTTCATGCATATATAATTACACATGATGAAGTCACGTATTTATTCACGTATACTTAGCATTGATTTGCTTTCAATGTAAACAAATAATAAAAACAATCAATAGGTTACTTTAGTGGTTTGCAATTAAAGCTAGCACCTATTTGTAATTTGGTTTTCCTTATTAATTATTAATAAATTTCAAGATATACCAATCACGCGAAATAGGGACTACTGCCGTTATCAATACAACTAACCCATCCATTGATTTTTTCATTAGGTTTAGTATTGGTGACCAAAAACATGCCAGTTTTAATTAATAAAAGAATATCAATTCTCAAAAGGCTCACATTGTTGTTTCTCACAACAATATTGAAAAAATTTTCGTCTTATACCGAATTAAAATTAAAGGTAACCATAGCGACAATATATACAACTCCGCGTACGTATATATTAGTTTATCCATAAAGATGTAAGCAAGGCTCTTGATGCCAATTGTTGGAAAAATATTACACGGCAGAAGCATTCCCAAGATCTTATAGCTTACATGAATAATAGATAACAATCACAAATACCTATCACACAAGGCATACAGAAAATTAATTCAAGGAATACCTCTTGAAGCGTGTGCAGATGTCTTGAAGCAAGCCAAACTCGAAATTCATGTTCTTCTACAGTGATCCTAAATTAACAATCGAACTCTCTCAATACTTGGGTGGGCAAGTATTGTATAGAATACTAATTCTTTTTCTTTTTCTCTTTCTGGTGTAGATTTTCTAGGTTAGGAGAACCCCTATTTATAGAGGACCTTTCCGAATTCAAACGGAAGAAGGAAACCCCCTTTTCTTGAAATACAAGAAACCTTCTTTTATAAATAATGGGATTCTGAGTTCTAGTTAAATATGAGCACTGTAGGGACCACATAATTTATTAATGAGGCTTCCTATGGAAATAATTCTTTTTTAATCTGAATTATTCTTACAATAATGAATTATAAATTATTCCACTAAAAATTCGTAATTGCACAACTCCATTTATATTTCAAAATTTCCCATTAAACACTTATGTAATTCCCCATGTTAAGACAACGGATACTAATCAATAAATTAAATTACTGACAAATTTAATTTAATGATTAATTTCCTTTAGAGCAATGCTTAACTTATTTCATGCGCCAGATTCATAAATCTACCGGCTGGGTTTGCACATAAAAACTTATAAGCTTCTCATAGAAAGATGTATCATCAATCTCTATATTGAGACATGGATTCCATCAATTAACTAATTATTTCACAAATATATATTATTATCATCCAACTTACCAGACATATTGACCCATCTCAGAATCTCACCTTTTAGTAAATCAAAATGATAAGTAATATATACAGCTCATAATCGTTATATCAGGATTAAGAATATAAGTACATTTAATAGTTTAGAGAACATGTTTTTATCAGTCAGTCGAAAACATCTTTCTCTACTTAGTCCCGTTCAATACATATAAAATGTACTAATACGAGAAGTTAGAACTATACCATTCTCGTAATCAAGTTAAATTACATATAATTTCGTGCTACAATCTACCCGATGGTTTGTCCAAATTTTCGTCTAGATTGTGAACTATAATTTCAACTTATAAGAACCTACAATTTGATCTTCTGTGTATAAGCTCAAACTCTATACACCAAATCATCTACTATATAAGTTGAGGACACATATATGACAAATTGATCTATTTAAAGTAACACTTTATTGAATTGAATAAATAAATAAACAATTGTTCAATAAATAATAATATATCTAAATGCATGGTTAATAGTATATCCTAACAGATTCATCTTGTAATCAAATTAGTTAATTGAATTTGATTTGATTGCAATTGAAGTGGTTAATTTTAAATCAATTTTCCCTAAACCCATTCTTTCAATTTTAATTTCAACCCACTATTATTCAAATACCCAACCCAAATCCTAAAACCCTAAACCAGAAATTCGAGCCCAACCCAACTCCCCCAACTCGGCCCAATTCGGCCTACACATATGTACTCCTACACGTCCCTACACTCGTCCCTTTCTTTTTCTTTTTCTCTTCTTTCCTCTGGCACACACGCACACTCTCATGTCCTCTTCTTCTTCAACCAAACGCAGCAACAAACCTAGACAAGCGCCCCCGACCAGCCATAACCAACCTGATAACCCTTAACCAATTTTCCTTCTATGTGACCTCGTTTAGGCTCCACAGTACGAGAAACGTTTTCAACCGCCCCTAGAACCTTCCAGGTGTCGAAATCGCGCTTCCTCTCCATGAAATCAATGGCTCATCACTTCAATCTGTTGAAGATTATCCAACAACTCGAGAATATTCCTTGTTGTTGGGCTTCTTGTGCCAGCATTTCATATTAATCTTTGGAAATAACGCCTTGAAAATATAAGACCTAATTTCAGTTTCTTATGTCTTGTTCGAGGAAAGTGTTTCTTCCTTATTGTTCTACGTATGAGTTTGTTTGTTTAATGATAAGTATCTTTAAGGTACACCTTTTACTTTGACTGACACTTGTGAAGTGGATCATTATGCCTAGATCTTAAATTATCTAAGGATGACTATTAAAGTCGGGTCCAAGATATCACAGTGGCTAAGAATAAGAGATTTTTGAATATTTTAATATTAGTTTGGTACTCTTCTTCTTCTAAGAAATATCACGTTATGTTGATGCTTTGATGTCTTTCCCGGGTGGGTTAATTCTTGTTTTATAATTATGTTTTAATATACGAATTCTAATCTTTATCTTCTTTTACTTTATGTGAATTTACCTTCAAGTCCACGATGGACTCTCCTCTTGTGCATCTGGGGTTGAGACAAAACCCCAAAATCAATTTCTTTGATCAAAATTATACTGTTCAACTAAAAGGGAAGCTGTGATACAGGGATATACAAGAAAATCAGTGTGTATACACCCATATACGTGATATATACACTAATATACAACCCGTGTATACAACAGGATATATGGGCCAAAAGCTCAAATTCAAAGCAGCAGCTGGGCAGATTCTCAATGGGCTGAGCAGGCCCAAATTTTAGAATTAGGACAGGTTATTGAAGTTGGGCCTGCCAAAGCCCAACCTTATTTTATTTCTTGTTTATTGTATATTTATTTGCTTGTGATACATGTTATTTGTTTAACTCTAACTCTAACTTTAATTTAGTGTTTATTTGTTTTTAATCTAATTAAATTCCCCCAAAGTCCACCATTTATGTTCATTCTAATGATTTTGTGAAGTTTTCCTTTAGTATTAAAGTCATTTTCTAGAAAATTTTTAGATTTTGTGAAACCCTCTTTTAAAATGACTTTAAGTATTTTTCCTTTGAAATTATTCATGAAATATTTCCCTTTTTATATATACTTGGTCATTTTAACTTAAACGCTTTACTTGAGCTTTTCTCTCTTAAGTTCCATTTTAAATCTTTTCAAAGTTAGTCAAATATGCCCTAGTCGTCGTATAACTACGTGTTAGTGGTCATTTCGAGTGCGTAAAACCTTTTCGAAGTGGAAATGTGAATTCGGACATTATCTTTGGATTTTAAAAGGATTTTTTTGTTTACATCTTTTTAAAATGATTTTACTTCGTTTTACTTGATTTTTCCTTTAAAAATCAAGTGGCGACTCCGGATTTTTGAAAATTTGGTTTACTTAAATCAATTAAGTAATAAGTAGAATTTTCGAAATTCAGGTCACTTTTTCCAAATAACAATATATATACACACATATATGTATATATATATATGTAGAGAGCTCATTAGGATTTGGCTTTAGGCCACAAGCGTTATTGAGCCGCCTGTCGCGCCCCATTTTTCCTCGCGGAGAAACGGGAACCTGGACGACGTCGTGGCAACGACTCTTTTGGGATTTTTAAAAAGAGAGTCGCCACCTAATGATTGGGTGCATTAGGACACCATTCTAAAACTAAGGGTCAAAATTTAACCAGAGAATGGGTAAGGGCTCAAATTACTTCGAAGGGAAGGTGTTAAGCATCCTTCGAGGTCCGCAAAGGCGGGTCCCGACCGTGTCTCATATTTTTATGTGGGGTTTTCTAACAAATAAGGTCTCCATTTAAGGCTTAGATCAAACTAAGTGATAAAATATTTACTTTATTTTACTTCATTTTATCTAAGTAGGGGACAAGAAAAGGGCTAGAATCTAAGTGACGCATTTATTTTAATTAATTAAAACTAGAAAAAGAGAACCCGATTATTCACTTATAACTAAGCAATTAAATAAGACCCAACGATCGTTTTTTACTTATGTTTTAATCTTATTCTAAGTGAACATGTAAATTTTCTTTATTATTGTGTAGAAGTAGTGAGAGCACGTAATATTGATTAATAAGACAAGTATATCACATAATTAAGTGAGAATGATCTATACTACCTAAAATAAAATAAAAGAATATATTGTTCTCTTTTTTTTTTTTTAATTTAATTCAACCTCTTTTTTCAAGAGAGAGATTTAAAAGGATTTTTAAAATATTTTTTTCTTGCGGGTGCGAAACTATGATATTTTTTATCATAGCTCTTTCCCTAGAAACATTTTTATTTTGAGACCGTCTAAAACTATTTAATATTTTTTATTTTTTTAGAGAAAAAAACGAGTGAAAATAATATAATATACATATAAAAGTATTTACATGTAAGTATACATTATTATTTTATTTTTTATATTTTTATATTTAAAAAAAAATGGAATTAGGTCTCGTAATTCCGTTTGGCTCCCTCACTAATTATAGGTTAGGAGGTAGCCTTTTCATATATACACATTGTCTAACCCAAGTTGGGAAAGAGGTTAGACGATGTTTTTAGAATAGAAAAGTTTTCATTAATTCTTGTTTGAATGATCGGAATTAAAGAACGCGTATTTTCCCCCGCCCCCGGTCAATAAATACCCCAATTTCACTATTATACTTTGTTACATCATGAAAAAATAAAGAAAAAAAATAATGAACAATAATAGAAATAACAGAATCCTCAAAATCATCCTTCCTCTAAAATCATCCCTGTCCCCGGGCGACTCTTTCCTTTTCATTTGCGAAAATTAAAGGAGGGCCTGCAATACAATTGATCCAATAATGATTTGAGACCAAACTTGATCTGAAACTTAATAAAAGAAGGTTGCAAAGAACGTAATATATATTTTCGCGATTGAGAGAAGAAGAGTCTGACAGAGAGTTATCTATTATATGGAGAAAGGTGAGTTGTGAGGCAGTGAAATTATGAGAATATTCTGTGTACAAAGTCTTGAAAGTGTCTTCAACATGGGAAAAGAATGAAAAATGAATCTTCTTATATAGTGGTTAGATGACCAAGTAATTAAAGGTAAGAACATAATAAAGGATACTATTCCCTTAATTTGATTAAAAAAATTTACCATAATAAAATAAGTACAAATCAGTCAACTCCAAACAAGGCAAGAAGTACCAATTAGTATACAATAAAATCTATTTTAGGCAAAGAGATGTCATATATTAAACAAGAGGATAAGTCATGTAATCCTTTCCTTAAAATAGAGAAGGAGAATCAATTGTGTCAAATTTACCATAAAAGAATAGGTAAAAATCTGCTAAAAAATCCTTTAACCATTTAATCTTACCATAAACGAGGGGACTAAATAATGAATTAGGATGATTTGAACAAATTGTCATCTAATAAAAATAATCTGTTCAATATTTAAAAATAATAATTTTGACGTAATAAAAATATGTAATATAATTGTTGTACAAAAATATTAAAATGTTATTTTTTAATAAACTGAACATGGTAAAATATGATGATAATAATAATAATAATAATAATAATAATAACAATGAATATATTAAAATATTGAAAGTAAAAAAATAAAATTAGTTATAAGGGTTATGAATGTTATATTGAATACAAAAATAATAATAATTCGTATCACACGAACAAGTTTCGAAAATTTTATTTTATTTTAATTATGTTTTAAAAATACGTGATTATTTCGATAAAATTACAGATAAACTTATTTATCTATTTTTTAAAGTTAAAAGAAAAAGATATTTGTATAATTAGATGACGATCCGAAAATGGGTTATAGGTCGGTCAAAATTGGGTGTCAACACCGCCCCTTCATTCACAAAAATTCATGTAATGTTTTAAAAAACATTAAAGGTTAATGTAATGATTTTTCAAATTCTCATTGTCTAGTATACTATAGAAAAACATTTCATACAACTTTCACAAGTTATGAAAGATTTGAATTTAGTAAACTAATCAAGTTATGCTTTTCTTAAGTAGTCCGTAAATATATGAGTATCAAAAATATATTTAAACTATTTTTTTTTAAGTTTTATACCTAAATTATTGAGAGTATGAGTTTTATACCTAAACTATCACTTATTAATTTGAAAAACGCACCTCTTTATTTTACTTCACTATCATCAGGGTGTGTATACTACACACTTTCTTTTTTATTTGAAATAATTATCATACCACACTGAGGCTGGCAATGGAACCGGTACCTACTGGTTCCGGTCCGGTTCCGCTACCGGTTTAGTGTCGTTCCGGTCCCAGTACTATACTGGTTCGTACCGGTAAAGGGGGTACCGGTAGGGGTACCGGGGCATTTTACCGGTAATTACCGGTACCGGTTTACCGGTTTCAGTCCGGTATCGGACCGGTAATGCCGGTTTTAATTTTTTTTTAATTTTGTTACCATTTGGGGTGGGGCCCACCAACGGTAACAATTTTATTGGACCCATTTTCTAACCGTTTTTGACCGTTATTACACATTTTTTAATTTTTTTTTCCAAAATTCAATAATTTCTCAACTATAAATACCCCTAAATCTTTCATAATTTTTCACTTTAATTCTCTCAATCTAATTCTCTCAATTCAATCCAACTCTCTCAATCCAATTCTCTCCACTTACTATTACAAATTGATAATTATATTATACATATTACGTACTACTCTCAAATATATTATATATTAATTATTTACTCTCTCAATTATTATTTAAAAATATTATTTAGTTTGCTGTGTTAATTCATAATTGCAATTTGGAGCAAATTTTGGTGGATCAATTTGGAGCATATTCAAGCTTCAACATTCATCAATTTCGGCTTCTACGTCTGTTTTTACACAGACGTTTGGTACCTTCGTTCCTACTTATTTGTTCTTCTAATTACTTATTTGATTACTTGTCTAGTTGAATTAATTTTTTTATATTCATAAATTATAAGTTCATATTTCATAACTTGAATTTTTGCATATAATCGTTATTTGTTTAATTAAATTTAACATGGATTCCGGTGGAAAAGGAAAGGGAAAAAGTACATTTTTGGTGGAATAAAAAAAGCTATAACCGGTAAAAAATCCGGTGGTAGTTCGTCTAAATCTACAAGTACAAGACAACCACCACTTAGATTTAATACCGAAGATTTTAGTCACGTAGACGACACATGTTTTAATATTGACTCTAATACAGAATTAGAGCACGAATTTCTTGAACAAAGATTTGGCTTTAACGAAGATTTACAGGAAGATGATTTTGAAATTAATAAAGACGAAGATATTTTTGATGACGATGAAACTCAACCCCCATATACTGCTACTACTCCCCCCCTCCCGCTCCCGCCCCCCTACCGTTCCCGCTCCCGCTCCCCCCGTATAACCTTCGTCATCTAATAGGCCTAAGATGGAACGCGCTAAAAAATCTGTTGTTTGTCAATTTTTAACTCAAAATGAAGATAAAATAAAAGCAATTTGTAACAGATGTAAACATGTTTTAAACCATAAAACTTCGGGAAAGGGGGACGGGATGGGTCATTTGAAAAATCACCTAATGCATTATTGTAAATTGGAATTTTTGCATGCCCAAGCCATTGCGGACGCCAAAAAATTTGGAACTCCCATTCCCGATGAATCGGTGGGAGGTTCAAATATGGTGTAATCGCAATTAAACCCTAGTAATATTTCCGGTCCTAGTACACATAGACCTTATAATAGACAACGTGACCTAGATGAGCTTTCTAAAATGATTGTTGTTACTGGTTTGCCTTTTAGTTTTGCTCAAAATCTAGATTTTGTCCATTATATTCAAATTGTTTATAACCCGTCTTTTAATGGTTTTTCTAGAAATACAATTAAAAAAACTATTTATGATTTTCAAGCACGACATGTACAGTGTCTTAGACGTTTATTTGTTTATAATAATTGTAGGATAACAATAACTTCTGATATGGGATGTAGTATGACCGGTAACGATTACTTTACAATTACCGCCCACTAGATAGATGAAAACTGAAATATGCAAAAAAGAATTTTAGGATATAAAAGTTGTGAAATACGCAAAACAGGTTCTTATATTGCACAAACTATTCTTGATGTTTTACAATTTTTTGGTATACCTAGAAAAATAATTAGTGTAACTTTTGATAATGCTAGTAGTAATAAACGTGCTGTAGATTTTTTAAGACCTGTTATTTGTCCAACTTATGAAGATGGTTTCCATATTAAATGTGCTGCTCATATTTATAATTTAATTGTTAGAGATGGTGTTTCTTTATTTGAAAACAGATGTAATAAAGTAGAATTAGCATGCCAATTTATTTTTAAATGTCAAGTAAAGGTTAGGCGTAAGGAATTTGAAAGTCGTTGCATTGAATATAATTTGCCTGTTTGAAAAATTCCTAAAACCGTAGTTACTAGGTGGAATTCATTGTACGAAATGTTAAAAGTAGCTTACGAATATTGGAGACCGCTTACAATGGTCTGGAATGCACATAATGTAGATTCCACCAACCGGCAAGATGAAAATGACTGGATTGATACTAGGGATTTAATTGAATTTTTAAAAGTTTTTTATTTAGCAACTAAACAAATATCCGGTCTTTACTATCCTACTATTTGTTCTGTGTTGCACAATATTTGTGCTATTTGTAATAAATTTGCTTTGTTTAAAAATAATACAAAATTTAGAGAACCTGTTAAAAAAATGATAGAAAAATTTAGGAAATACTTTTTCCCAACCCCTCAGATTTATTTAACTGCTTGTTTATTTAATCCTGCTTATAAAGAATTAGGTGTATCTTGAATGGTAGATATTATATATACAGACTTAGAAATAGAATACGATGAACAAAATCAATCACATAATTTAGACGTAGTTAAAAGTAACATTAGATCAGAAGCTAGAAAACTATATGATTTAGAACAATATAATTTAGTAGAAAATGTACAATACCAACCACAACCTACTAGGCCTAGATACGATGATGATATTGACACAATGTTAGAATTTCAGCTTGGACTAACCGCTAACGAAAATAACGATTTTGATGAATATCTTAACCAGACACCAGAAAGCATCAAGGATGCAGAGGGGAAGCAGTAACTTTTGGCGTGGTGGAATAATCGTGGAAAAACGTTTCCAAGACTTCAGCAGTGGTTCGTGATGTCCTCGCAATTCAAGCTTCTTCAGTGGCTTCGGAAAGGGCTTTTAGTGCTGTTAGGTTCCAATTAGGAGACCATAGGCATTCACTAGCAGCTGATAGCTTGGAAGTTTCAGTCTTATTTCGAGACTGGATAAATGCGGAGCGCAGGAATTTAGGGCGTCCGACATTGCCTTCTCAGTTTGAAGTCGATATCGATAATGTAATATCGGAATCAAGCGAAGATGGCATGGACTTTCTGGAAGAACAAGCTCAAGAGCCGATTCCAGAAAATGTCACATTTGAAATGTTAGAAACTCTTAGACAAGAATTTCAAAGTAGTTTAAGATATTAGTGATTAAATTTTATTGTATTACGTATTTACAATAAAAAGATCTAGTTGAAACAGAACTCTTCCTAGAAGGTGGCTGCGTAAATTAGGTTGATTTCTAATATCTTACCTCACTACATTGTACGATTTAAATTTTAAAATTACATAATGAAATTATAGGCTATTCGCCTTATTTCTTTTTTTAATGTTATTATCTTCACTTAATCTTAATTTAAGTTTTGACTTCTTTTTAATATATTTGCCCCCTTATTTCTCAAATCTTTATTAACTTTAAAGTTTAAAATATAAAAAGAAACATTCAAAATTTAATCATTAAAAATAAACTTTATAATTTTATATTTAAAAAATTAGAAATTTATACTTTTATAGTAGAAAGATTGAAAATTTTGATTTTACACTTTAAATGTTATAGTTATATTATATAAAACTTTTATACTTATATCTTATAACAACTTTAAATTCAAACTTCATTTTAAATTTTAAAAAATTTATACAATGATTAATGAATAATAATACTATTTTAAAATTTTAATTTAACCTTTAATATTTTAAACTTCAATTTAAATTTTTAAATATTAATATTACTTTAACATATAAAAATTACACTTCAAATTGTAAATTTGTAATATATTAATTAATTTTTTTTAATAACCGGATTACCGGTTCGGCCCGGTCCGGTACCGTACCGGTTGGTACTAGACCGGTAAGGTAACTGGGTATTTTCCCAAAACTGCCGGTACCGGTTCTGGGAAAAAACTACCCCACTTTATTGGTCCCGGTCCCAAACCGTTAAATACCGGTCCGGTGGTGGTGGTGTCGGTACCGGACCCGGTGCCACTCTTATACCGCACTCTACATTAATTAGAGTGTACAAAAATCGAACCGACCAATAAATTGAACCAATAATAACGTTATTAATTTATTGTTATTGGGTTATTAGGTTATCAAATGTTTAATGTTTTTTTCTTTTAAAAAATTATTGGATTATCGGTTCGATATCGATTTTTGCTATTGGGTTATTGGGTAAATCAATAACCTATCAAGATTATAATAATTTACTATTTTACCCCTTTGTAAATATTAAATATTAGTAATTTAATAGTAATAGGATACAACAACAGTACTTCACCTATTTGAACAACTTGGTTTCAGCTTTAATTTTAGTTTATAGTTAACTAATTATAGCTTTTGCAAGTTTGTAAACATAGTCTTCGTACTCCATCTGCTTTTATTAATGCAAATTCTCATCATCATTCTTATCTGGTAAATCAGAAATCGAACCATTAAGGACTTAAAACCAATAAAAATTATTTTATTAATTTGTTATTGGTTTAGCATATTTAAAAATAAAAATTTAATAAACCAAACAAATAATACATAAAATCGAACCAAACCGACTGATGCACGCCCCTACGCTACATGGACAAAATATTCCACCTTGATAACAATTAAATAAACTATTAATATTTGTAAAATTAAATATTAAAATATTACTAACTAAAAAAATCTAAAATATTTTCGTACCCCGCTTCACTACTTTCTCTCACCATACTACCCCCCCCCCCCCCTTCCCCTCAAAAAATAGTTTTTGTTTTGAAAAAAAAAAAAGACTTTATAAGAGTTTTTAAAGAAAATTCTTACTTTATTTCCATATCCACCCCTTCAAATAATAATTTAGATATATATTATTTTAACTTTTTTAAAAAATAATTCTACTTCGGGCACCTAATTCTCCGCTTTCAGCTTCTTTTTTCTTTCTTTCTCATTTTGTGTTATATATATAGAAAAATATTTTTTTACCTTTCGTCAGACTTTTTTAAAATAAAATTTTATTTTTGTTATATTTGGTACGCAAGTAAGAAAATATATTTTTATATTTTCTGAAAATATATGTACATATCTAATAGAAAATGAGAAAAATATAAAACAATAAAAATAAATTAAAAGCATAGGATTAAATGAGGTAGAGTAGAAGTTATTTAAAAAAAATGAAAATAGTATTAATTTTTTTAAAGAAGGAGAAGGAGAAGCAGTGAAGTCTGAAATTTTTAAAAAATTATACAAATTTTAAAAAATAATAGGGCCGAGGGGGAGGGGTTGTCAGGCGGAGGGTGTGAGGGTGGAGAGGGGATCGGAGGTGGTGGAGTTTAGTGGTAACCGATTAAGGTATTCACAATTTAATTTTAAAAACTATCTAAAATGATAATCGAACTAAATTGATTGAGTAAATCCATATTTGTTTGAGTTTAGTTTGGATTTAAATTTTTAAAAATAAATAATATATTGTTTGATAAAATTAAAAACAAATTAAAAAAATCGGACAGAACCAACCATCTTATACATATTCTTATTACTATATATTTCGAATATATTAATTTTTAAAAGTAATTTTAAATACTTTGTAAGCTTTTTCATAATTTTTATTCATATCTAGTAGGTTAATAAACTCACCCCCTTAAGCTCCTTTTTTTAATTAGTTTTTTTTCATAAATCCAAACTCATTTGTTAAAGAAAATAACTAGAAAACTTAACTAATTCCTTTTTATTTCTTATAACTTTATTTTCTTGATTAAGCTTATACATCTTAAAACATATTCCTTATTAGTCAAGAAAATTATAACCACCATAATAACAAAAAAAAAAGATAATAACAAATTATAAGCGTGAAAAGATTGAAAATTCTTTTTTAATTATAAGGAATAAAATAAAGAAATATACATCATAAAATTTTTTAAGAGTCAAACCAAAACCGATAAAACACAATTTTTTTTTTTTTAAAAATTTACGTTATAGAAAATAACTTGCAAGAAATTTAAATAATTTTTGAAAAAATTAATGTTTGGATTACTTGAAGGTAGAGCAATTAAGTAAACAGATTGATGGACTAAACCAATAGATTAATTTCCGCCTTTGTTTTTCCAAGTTTCTCGGTCTTATTAGGAAAAAGAAAAAATTGTGAAAAATATTCAAAAGAAAAAGAAAGTTTACCAAAAGAAAAAAAAGAAGAAGAGAAGCAACAATGGCATTTGAACGATCATGCTTCTTCTTGTTTTTCTTCTTCCTTGCTGTTGGCTTGGCCTCCTCTTCCACAAATCACATCTCATGTAATTAATTATTCCTCCAATTTTTATTTTATTTTATTTCTTTCAATGCTTTTGTTTTTCATGCGGCATTTATTTTGAAGTCTGATTAATATAAATTTAAGCCTTCGAGAACCTCTCTGATTAATACAAATTTAAGCCTTCGAGAACCTCACTTTGGGTAGTAACACCCTTTGATCCCTAATAGGGGACTCTATTTCTAATTAGGCTGGTATTCGAGATTTTGATTAAGAATGAAGGGTTTTTTACTATTTCATCATAGCCAACATCCATCATTGGTTCTCCATTTTTGTTTCATTCAATCCACTAGATTTCAATAGAGAAAGATCCAGATTTGAAGTTTATCGGGTCTTTTAATGATTCAGAATCAATTATCTATAAATATTTTGTGGATCTATTAAAAAATATGAATCAACTATGAAATTTATCAGTAATTTTAGCTAATTCATCGCTTAAAAAACTTGTAGCTAATTGAATTTTCTTAAAATACATCACTAAATGAGATTAACATAAATTTTTTATTATTTAGTTATAAAATTTTATCTGTCGCTAATTCCTTATTTCCTAGTAGTTTCTTAATACAAATACATACATGATCAACAAAAGTTACTAGTTTTGCATGAAAGTACTGGAGTGGAGGCACAGGGAATTCAGATGAACCCCCCTTGATGAAAAATTATATGATTTATATATGATCAAAATTATTTTTTATTTATATATAGTATATATTGAATCTCCTTTGACTTCTTGTATGCTAAATCCTTCATATTTTGAAACCTCTTAATGAAAACCCTAAATCCACCATGACGTAAAACCGTATACCAAAGTAAAAAAAATAATAGAAAAAAATAATGTAGAAAATATAACAACTAATAAGGGAAGCAATGCAAAGCCTATAAAAAGGAACATGAATATAAAATAGTGTGATTAATCGAAACATAGTAAACAACACAAGATAATAGATATAAAAAACATGAACTATAATAAGACGATTAGTATAACGACAAACACCAACAAGTCTAAACCCTCAAAAAGCAAAACAATCCTCCTACCTACTAACCTTTTATCCCAGTACATATTCTTCACACCCTCTGTTTATGTGATCAAGCTAAAAATATGTCAAATGTATAGAAATGTTATTTAATTTTGTAGTCTTAAATATGTTATATGAAAAGTTGAAAACTGAAGTTTGTTTAAAAGGGAAAGAGTCCTTCCCTTTAAAATGGGCTTAAAAAGAAAAGTAGGTCAAACAAATTGAATCTCGAATACAAGTAGGTCTTTTTAAAGCCCAAAACTTCTTAATGGGCCAAAGCTAAATCCACTCATTCTGCTTTGAAGTCTAACTAATCCAAATTTGCATAGAAAAATCTCACTATGAAGGTAAAATATCCTCATGCGCCCTTTCTATAAGTAGACCAAACCCAAGACCTTTTGTTCATATTTTGAACTCACTGGTGTGGAATAATTCTCACACCTGTGGCACCCATCCAGCGCACAGTTTAATGTTATGGTGCGACTCTGGTTGCATCACCTCTTATGATTCCACTTTAGGATAATGAATCTCCTCCCTAATTTCAAATCAAAATAATGCTAAGCATTAGGATATAAAAGTGACCATACCATGTATCCCACCCTATCTCCCTACTTTGAGGATTTGAATCTCTTGACCAAGTCCACATCAAGACTTCTTGTTCATATTATTATTACAACACTAACAAACATTTATGTTGAACTAAATCCCATTTTGTGTATGTTATTTACAGATGACGCACTAAACATTCACATGCTAGGAGGCCGTGGCCTACTTGAGAAGTTCTACGTCAAGGATAATTGCCCCGTTGATTTCGAAAAAGAGGACTTTTCAGCTGTCACAAGGGTATGCAAAGGACCTTTCTACAACCCCCTTGTGTGTTGTAGTGGATTCACACAAATAGCTTGCAAGTATGCAGAACTTATTAACAATGTGGACAATGGATGCTCCACTGGCCTATTTTTCTTCTTGAATAAGCAAGGAGGTTACCCAACCAATCTTTTTGGACAAATTTGCAAAGGAGATGATGAAGGTTTGGTGTGTGAAAAGCCAAAAAGAAGACCAAATGGTAACAGGCCTGGTAGGCATTGAGTTGAACTAGACAGGTTTGAGGGAAAAAAAAATTTGCTTGGATGGATTGTAAGAAATCAAAAAAAGAAGCCAAAATTACGCATGCTATGATATTGATTTTTTAATAACCTTTCTCATTCATTTATAAAACTCTGGTGTTGTGCATGGTTGAAAATTTAGCATTGTGTTTTGTGATACAAATTTAACATTGAAAAATATCATAACAATTCTAGTATTTTAGTTTAAATGGCAAGTGTTATGGTTGTTAGAATGAGAATAATAAAATCTCTCAACGATTTTGTTGAGAAGAATCAATAATCAAGCTGATTGAAGTTAGTTAGAAGGTTAAATAGTTAGTTAGGAAGTTGTTAAAAGGTGGTTAAGTAGTTAAGAGTTTGTTAATGATCTTGTATAAATACCTTTGTACCCTTATTAAATTCAATAAGAGAGATACAGGGGAGCTACTGTAGAGTAGACTCCTTTGAGTGCTTTCTTCCACAATATCACCTTCTTCTTCTTCAGTTACTTTCCTCATTTACAGAAGCTGAGATCGCAACATGGTATCAGAGCGTTTGTTCGAAGAGTGCTAGATCAAGACTAAATCGATCTCTAGAGAAGCTGAATTTCAGCTGCAAATAAGAAAAAACTTCAGATTGAAGTGTTCAAACTTAGAAGAAAGTGAAAATGGCGATTGGAAATACACATGCAGAACCAAGTTCTTCAGGAATCAGAAATGGCAGTCGAGTGGAGATCGATCATAATCATCCACTATACCTATACCAGGCAGATACTCCAGGTAGCTCGCTAATTTCATTCAATTAACTGGTTCTGAAAATTACGCCCTATGGAGTAGATCCATGACCATAGGGCTGTTAGGGAAGAGTAAATTGGGGTTGGTAGATGGTAGACATGCGAAGGAGAAGTTTGATTCATCATTGCATGACCAATGGGAGAAGGTGAATGCAGTAGTACTATCCTGGATTATGAACTCTGTAGGGAAGGACTTGTTGAGCAGCATCATATATGCCTCTAATGCTCACAAGGTATGGCTTGATTTGAAAGAACGATTTGATACAGTTAATGAATCGAGGATCTTCTATCTACACAGAGAAATAGTAACTCTAGGACAAGGCACTATGGCTGTGGCTGAATACTTCTCTAAGCTAAGGAATCTATGGGATGAATATAATGCCCTTATGCCTTGTCCTGGATGCAATTGTACTGAATCTAGGAGTTATGCCCAACACCATGGGTATCAAAGGCTGCTACAATTTCTAATGGAGCTGAATGAAACCTACAGTCAGTGTAGGAGTCAGATTTTAATGATGTCTCCTATTCCTACTCTAAACAAAGCATATTCCATGGTAGTTGATCATGAAAGTCAGAGAAACATTGCTAATGTTGCAAATGTAGTGAGTAATACACTGGAAGGAGCTGTATTCTTTAGTCAAAAAGGAGGCACTGGAGGAGGTGTTAATACCAATAGTAACTGGAACACCAAGACAACATACACAAACACTAAATTCCAGAAGAAGATACCAGTAACATGTGAGCACTGTGGATATAATGGACATAAAAAGGATAGATGTTACAAGCTCATTGGATATCCACTTGACTGGCCCAGGAATAAAAGGAAGACAGGGGTTCAATATGAAAATTTTGCTGAGAGTGATGCGAATCTTACAGGAAGTGGTCAAGAAGATTGTAACAAAACCACTAACAACCAACTACCTCCCTACTTTACTCAAGAACAATATCAACAAATTATTCAGCTGCTGAATAAAGGTACAGAGGAAAATGATCAAATTCCTACAGCAAATGCAGGTACAATATCTTATCCAAATCTTAACAAAACTCACTCTAAATGGATAGTGGACTCAGGGGCCACTAATCATATGACTTCAAGTTCTGAGTTGTTATATGACTGTAAAAGGACTCCACAACATGCACATAGCTTTGTACACCTACCAACAGGTGATGAGGTTCAGATCACTCATTCTGGAAAATCATGTGCATTAGAAGGTCAACCAGTATCAAATGTTTTATTTCTGCCAAATTTTAAATGCAGTCTATTGTCAGTGTCTAAGCTAACCAAGGAATTACAGTGTTCAGTAAATTTTTTTCCTGACTTCTGTATATTCCAGGATCTTTACACTGGACTGGTGAAAGGGATTGGTAAAGAAGAACAAGGGCTATACATTTTGAGAGAGAATACATCCAATGTACAGACATCCCATTGTGTAGTAAATCAAGTTGATTCACCAATTCACTCTGTGATTGATTCACCAATTCATTCTGTGAATGCATCCTCCACTCTTTGGCATAGAAGATTGGGACATGCTCCAACTGATATCATCAAAAGGCACAAGTCTCTTCAACACCTTGCTCCTGAAGATCACCAGTGCACAGTTTGTCCTCTTGCTAAACATACTAAACTTGTTTTTCCTTTGAGAAGTTCTAGTACTAAGTCAGTTTTTGAATTACTTCATTGTGATATATGTGGTCCTTATAGAGTTCCTACCTACAATAACAAAAGGTTCTTTGTCACTGTAGTTGATGATTACTCTAGATTCACTTGGGTTTTTCTCATTCAATCCAAGACTGAGGTGTATGTAGTGTTGAAGGACTTCCTTACAAGAATAAATAATTTTTTCTCTACATCTGTAAAAACACTCAGAACAGACAATGGGTGTGAATTTTTAAGCACTGAGTTCAAATCTCTTTTATCCACTCTTGGCATTCTTCACCAGACCTCTTGTATCTATACTCCTCAGCAAAATGGAGTTGTAGAAAGAAAACATAGATCCATTCTTCAAGTAGCAAGAGCACTTAGATTTCAAGCTACAATACCCTTAAAATTCTGGGGTGAGTGTGTTATGACAGGAGTGTACCTACTTAATAGAACCCCATCCAGAATACTCAACTTCCTATCTCCTTTTGAGCTACTGTTTAACCATCCACCATCACTCAATCACCTAAAAGTGTTTGGTAGCCTAGCCTATGCATCAAATCCGAAAGTGTCTGATAAATTCTCTCCAAGAGCCATTCCTAGTGTATTCATGGGTTACTCCTTAACACAAAAAGGCTATATTCTATATAATATTCACTCAAAAACCTTCTTTGTGAATAGAAATGTGGTCTTTGTGGAATCAATATTTCCTTTTTTACATCTGAAATCTTCAGGCACTCCTCTATTTCCAGTTCTAGACTTGTCAGTAAATGACTCTTCTTTACCTCATCTACATGTATCTCCTTCTAATATGACTCAAGGTGAATACACTACTTCTCCTACTTATTCTGATTCCACTGTTCCCAATCAAGACCCTCAACCATCTCTTAGAAGATCATCAAGAGTTAAACATCCTCCTATATGGATGCAAGACTTTGTTACTCCTTCAACAAACTCATGCTCTTATCCTGTATCATCCTATATCACATACTCTCATCTTACACCTTCATATCAAAAGGCTCTAGCAGCCTTCTCTTCCAGTGTAAAACCAACTTCTTTTTATCAAGCTTCCCAGGATCCACACTGGACCCAAGCAATGGAAGCTGAGATTGCTGCTCTAGAAGAGAATAATACCTGGTCACTAGTTGATCTTCCTGCTGGAAAATCACCAATTGGATATAAATGGGTTTACAAAATCAAATATCAAGCATCAGGAGCTATTGAGAGAAACAAAGCCAGGCTAGTAGCAAAAGGGTATAGTCAGAAGGCTGGACTTGATTATTCTGAAACATTTTCACCTGTAGCAAAGATGGTTACTGTGAGAGCTATAGTAGCACTTGCTGCATCTTGTCACTGGTCCATTTATCAAATGGATGTTCATAATGCCTTCTTAAATGGGGATCTACTTGAAGAGGTTTATATGACCATTCCTGAGGGGTTTGCTAGATAGGGGGAGAATCAGAAAGTCTGCAAACTCAACAAATCATTGTATGGCCTCAAACAGGCTCCTAGACAGTGGAACAGGAAGTTAACAGATGCACTTATACAGATGGAATTCAATCAAAGTCATTATGATTACTCACTATTCACAAGAACAGTTGGTGAAGAAAGAGTGATCTAACTAGTATATGTAGATGATCTACTTATTACTGGAAGCAATCAGACTCTTATAGAACAGACAAGGCAGAACCTGAAATTGAAATTCAAAATGAAAGATCTTGGGGAGTTAAAGTTTTTCTTGGGTATTGAAGTTGCTAGATCACAGGAAGGTATAATCATGTGTCAAAGAAAATATGCACTAGAGCTTGTGTCTGAAGCTGGACTTAGTGGAGCCAAACCTGCTACAACACCTATTGAAGGAAATCAGAAGCTTACATCAGCTGAGTATGACAAGCATATTCCAAGGAAAGAACCAGGTGAAGATGAAGAACTTCCTGATATCTCAGTATATCAAAGACTAGTAGGAAGACTATTATATCTAACAATGACAAGACCAGACATTGCTTTTGTAGTACAGATGCTGAGCCAATATATGCATAATTTAAAAAGATCACATATGGAAGCAGCATTGAGGGTTGTAAGATATATAAAAGGGACACCTGGGTTAGGATTGTTCATGCCTGCCAAAACAACAAACCAATTGGAAGCCTATTGTGACTCTGATTGGGGAGCATGTATAGAAACTAGAAGATCTGTGACTGGATATGCTGTAAAGTTAGGTGGTGCCTTGATATCATGGAAGTCCAAGAAACAAGAGACTGTTTCTAGAAGCTCAGCTGAGGCAGAATTCAGAAGCATGGCTGCTTGCACAGCAGAAATAATCTGGCTTACAACATTACTAAAAGAACTAGGAGTACAGGTTCAACAACCTATTATGTTGATGTGTGACAGCAAAGCTGCAATTCAAATAGCAGCAAATCCCATATTTCATGAAAGAACAAAACACATTGACATTGATTGTCATTTTGTGAGAGAAAGGATCAATCAAGGATTGATTAAAACCATTCATGTATCCACCAAAGAACAACTGGCTGATTTACTCACTAAGGCACTGGGAAGGACATCACATGAGTATCTGTTGAATAAATTTGGTTTGAAGGACCTGTTCAAGCCATCAGCTTGAGGGGGAGTGTTGAGAATAATCAATAATCAAGCTGATTGAAGTTAGTTAGAAGGTTAAATAGTTAGTTAGGAAGTTGTTAAAAGGTGGTTAAGTAGTTAAGAGTTTGTTAATGATCTTGTATAAATACCTTTGTACCCTTATTAAATTCAATAAGAGAGATACAGGGGAGCTACTGTAGAGTAGACTCCTTTGAGTGCTTTCTTCCACAATATCACCTTCTTCTTCTTCAGTTACTTTCCTCATTTACAGAAGCTGAGATCGCAACAGATTTGAACTGAAATATCATCAGATTGTTAGAATACAAATGATAATAACGTCGGTAATCTAAAATAAAACTGATTGTTTTGCTTAGAGGAACGTTAAAGCATTTCTTGGAGATAGATGAAGCCTATAAATAATAAATCTTCAAGATTCAGCTAAAATAAACAAGTAATTTAAGAACGAACATTACTCTTCTATTCTTGAATCAGTGATTTTATTCTTCGATCAATGTCTCTCAAATATTTTCGTGAGAAAGTATTTGTAAAACATTTTTTCTTTCACAAGAAAGAAAGAACAATTTATAGGATAATATTTATCGATAGATACACAAATTTTGTTAGATATATGTGATTTCCAAAAGAACTTAATATTAAATTAAATGAAGTGAAACTCATGTATTCACATTCCTTTTGTTTTGTGTTTATTTTTAAGGTTGGTGTAGTAAAAAAGAAAATCAAGACAAATAAAATAGATTAAGTTTCTTTAATTTATTCATTATATAAGAGATAGTAATTTTATGTTGAAAAATGTACTTTTACTGGGGGAGCTTTGTATTTTTCAACTAGTATGAAGTTGTTTGAGTCTTTTGACATTGTTGGCCTGTTGAATCTTAGAGGTGGTTAGTAATCAAGAGTGATGTTATTGGATCGATGTAGATTCTATCACAATAAATTTGAATAAATAGGGAAAACTAAGCTTGTACTCCTATAAAACAAACTATTTATATTCATATACTCCCATACTATTAAAGTTTGCCCCCCTCATATTAAAATTCACGCGCTGACTTCAGAACCCGCTTGTATGATATATATATATATATATATACCGATTGAGTATCACAAAAAATATATTTTCTACTAATTTAAAATTTAATAAATAAGTTTGTAACTTTAATAATTTTCTCTTAATTATTTTATTTATTAAAAAAAGAGCTCAAAATTATATAATACCGATATGATATCAATATACCGATGGAGTATCACACGAATAGATTTTCTACTAATACTTTAATAATTTTCTAGTCCTATACGATACCAATATGATATAAGTATACCGACGGAGTATTATAACGAATGTATTTTCTACTAATTTAGAGTTTACTAATATTTTTAATTTGTTTCTTAAAATATATCATCTTTTATGATATCAATTGGGTATTAATATACCGCCGGAGTATCACAAAGGATTGACCTCATTCTATATGATACCAGTATGATATATATACAATCGAAGTATATTTCATTGTAGTTATGCTGACGTTAGGCGCGAAATAAAAAGGGATAAGTGGGTGAAAAGGTAAATAGTTTGGGTTATGGGTCCATTAAGGGTAAATGGTTTAGATTGAGTCTATTAAAGGTAAATAATTTTAAATTAGGTCTATTTTGTGTACTTTTTCCAATAAAATATTTTATAATATTATGATAAAATGATATTATCCTAAAAAAGGAGGTGTAACTTGGGCGATATTAAATAGCATAAGTAATAAATAAAGTACATGCTTAAAGTGAAAACATATGTTGAAACTCTATATGTAATAATTAGTTTACTTTAGCTTGGGGAGTCTCTCTAACTGACAACCATTAGTATCAGCTTCGTGATGATAAAGCCTCTTGCCCACTCTGCCAGAGCCATCCTATACTTTGCCAGGGTAAAGGATGTAAACTAAGGGAGTGGATCCATCCCAAAATTGGGCTATCTCAATGGTAGTGAGGAGTTGTACTTTTTGTACAATCCTATCCTACGCCGGCTACGAAGTTTATGAGTTTAAGTTATTATTACTCTCACTCATATGGGTGCTCAATACTACTCCGAAAATAACTTTTATAATGCTCATAACTTTAAGAGTAAGAGTTCTCAAAAATGCCTTTTTAATCTTTTAGGACTTTACCCAACTTTAGCTTTTCTTAAACTTTTCTCAACTTATCTCTTCTCCCTAACTGATGTTGTGTCAATGCAAAGTGTCTCAAAAACATAATTTTATTACTCAACCATTTTGTAAATACAAAATCTTTAAATACTCTTTAAACTCAACTCAAAACTGTGAACATAATGGTTTTCATGAAATACCTAGGGTTCTTACAATTGCAACCTTAACCATGAAACCTTGACTTAATGACTTAATCTAGTAGTGGAATCAGTAAAGACCATGATTTTTATCAAGAAAAATTACATAAATTAGTATTTCAATGAAATTAAGTAGTAATGGAGAAAACTTGATCTCAACTCATAAACATGATTCTTGGGTAAATATTGGTAGTTGAAGATACTAAAATAATTGTAGGATAACTTTTGGAGGGCCTTACATACCTAGGGAATTAGTTTCTTGCAGAATTCGAAGAAGGTTCTTGAAAGCCCTAGCTTTTACCCTTTTGAAACTACGTTCTGAGTTTGGAGAGGGTTTGAACGTTAATGATTTGAAGAATCACGTTTTAGGGGTTTAATTAGGTAAAAACTGACAAGTTTAGGCATAAAGAATAAGAAAAGATAAAAATACCCCTCTTTAAAATCATTGATCGAGTCGGCTACGAGTCTATCTATGGCCCATAGAGACCCTTCCATAAACTTTTGGGCAAATTTGGGGTTCTCTAGATCACTTTCATGAACCCAATCTACGACCCATAAAAGTTTCTACGACCCATAGATTGGTCAATAGAGTCTGGGACCAAAAATGTGGATTTTTAGGATTTTTTCCATGAGTTAGTAGGTGGGTCGTACTTTTTTCCATGATCCTTAATAGGTTTCGTAGATGTACTCTGCATCTGGAGGTCTCCAGTAAAATGGTCATAACTTTTGACTTCAAACTCCAAATGAGGTGAAATCAGTTGCGTTGGGAAAACTAATTCAAAGACCTTTCATTTGGTAGGTCATAGGCTACCTAATTCTTTGTGTGTTAAGAGTTATGGTCATTCAAAGTTGACCCTTGCATAATCCAAAGTCAAAAACTTAACTGGTAGGGAGGTTTTGAACTCAACTAAGCACTAGGGGTCTCTCATGACATTCACTTCCAACACACTTCCCACTTATATTAATGATACTTAAAATATAGGTACAAGTAAGATAGTACTAGGTTCAATCTTATGTATTTGCGATGACGAATTTTCAGATCTTAAGAGTTGAATTGTAAGGTGTAACAATATCTCCCCCATAGGATCATTCTTCCTCGAATGAAGGTCAAACTGGGGAATATAAGAATGTTTGCTACTCATGGACTAGTTTATCGACATGAAGCAATCTAGATATCTTATTTCTCATATTTAAGGATGTATCTCAACTCAATGTAGGAATAAGGAATATTACCTTCATGCTCGTCATTGAAAGGCACCAATAGGTGAGAATATCTAGCTTTCATATCTGCCTCAGCTTTCCAAATGGCTTCTTCGGCGAACTAGTTCCTCCATAATACTTTAACAAAAGCAATTTCCTTGGTCCTTAATTTACGAACTTGATGATCTAGTATCTGAACTAGGACCTCTTCATATGACTAGCTGTCTTTGACTCCAATATTCTCTATAGGCACAACCAGTGCGGGGTCACCCAAACACTTCTTAAGCATAGAAATGTGGAATACTGGATGAATAGCAGCTAGCTCTGGTGGCAATTCTAATTCGTAAGCCACATTACCAATCCTCAAAATAATTTGGTACGGGCCAATATATCGAGGACTGAGCTTCCCTTTTTTCCTAAATCTCATAACCCCCTTCATCGGTTAAACCTTTAGGTACACCCAGTCACCTACCTCAAATTCCAAATCTCTCCTTCTAACATCATTATAAAACTTCTGTCGGCTTTGGTCCATCTTTAGTCTCTCTTGAATAACTTTCACCTTCTCCATAGTCTGATGGACTAAATCAGGTCCTATCAATCTTGCCTCACCTACTTCGAACCACCCAATAGGCGACCTACACCTCCTCTCATAAAGGGCCTGATATGGTGCCATTTGTATGCTAGCTTGGAAACTGTTGTTATGGAAAAATTCAATCAAAGGTAAGTGGTCATCTTAGTTACCTTTAAAGTCTATAACACATGCCCTCAATATATCCTCAAGAGTTTGTATGGTCCGCTCTGCTTGCCCGTCTTAAAGATTCACCTTCGTACCAAGCCCTTTCTAAAAGGACTTCTAAAATTGTGCTGTGAATTGGGCTCCTTTGTCTGAAATAATAGATATGGGAACCCCATGCAATTTAACAATCTCCTTAATGTAAAGTCTGGCATAGTCCCCGCTATATCAGTCGTCTTGACAGGTGGAAAGTGATATGACTTGGTGATTCTGTCTACTATTACCCATATCGAATCATGCTGTCTACGAGATCGGGGTAAGCCTATTATGAAGTCCATGTTAATCATTTTCCACTTCCACTCTGGAATTTCAATATTTTGAGCCACATCACAAGGCCTTTGGTGCTCCACTTTAACTTTCTAGCAATTCAAACATCTGGACACGGACTCTGCAATGTCCTTCTTCATGTCACCCCACCAATAAACCTCTCGTAAGTCTTTATACATTTTTGTCTGGGTGAATAAAGTATCTGGCGTTATGAGCCTCAACTAGAATCCTGTCTTTAAGTCCATCAACACTTGGTACACATAGTCTACCTTGGTATCTCAGGATTCCATCACCCCCTTTTGCAAACACTAATACCTTCTGTTTATGAACATCTTCTTTCAACTGAGGAAGGATGAGATCCTGATCTTGCTTTTCTTTCACCTCCACCACTAAGGACGACTCTGCCCTATTTTTGATAATTGCACCTCCTTCGTCAGAATCTTCGATTTGTACCCCAAGCGTGCCTGTCTGTGCACCTCCTTAGCTAGTTCATTATTTCCATCCTCAATATGCGGTGCTCCCCATTGTCAGCCTGCTAAGAGCATCAACAACTTCATTAGTTTACCTGGGTGATAAAGTATGCTCATGTCAGTCCTTCAACAGCTCCAACCACCTGCTCTGCCTCAAGTTTAGCTCCTTCTGGCTGAATACATACTGCAAGCTCTTGTAGTCAGTAAACACATCCAAATGCCCACCGTAAAGATAGTGTCTCTAGATTTTGAGAGCAAACACCACAACATCAAGCTCAAGATCATAAGTTGGGTAGTTCTTCTCATGAGTCTTAAGCTGTCTGGAGGCATATGCTATCACCTTACCTCTTTGCATCAACACGCATCCCAAGCCAACTCTGGAAGCATTAAGTATACATTTGTCACACCCCTATTTTTCCTCCGTGTGGTGTTTTGGAAAATAGAGTTTTTCAAACTAAAGTAACATTTTGTAAAAGAGATTATTTTATTTATTCAGAGTTGTCACTTGGAATTGAGTTTTGGTGTTCCAAGTCACCTAATTTAAATCCCTAATCAAAAGAAAATGACTCTTTATTTTTTTGTCTGCTAAAACAAAGATCGGGTGAGGAATTCTATTTTCACGACCCGGACCTAGGGTCTAGGAGTGACATGGCGATGGGAACCCGAGGGTCTCCAGACAAGCCTCAAAGTATCCAAATTCACATCATCGGTTTGAAAGTGTATTCAAATTATAAACACATAGGTCTAAGGGACGGGAAAGTAGGAATCACGCTATGGGGATATCATAGGGGAAAGAGATTAAAATGAATTCACATAACACGTAGCACATAAAGTCTAAGAGGTGGGTAAGTATGACTCACGCTATGTGGGCAATTCAAGACTTAGGATCTTTCACATCATATCATGAATCAAGACGTACGTCTCATAGACAAAACACATAACGATATCCACTAAGTACCAAGCCAAGCATAATCTTTCTTCATAGCAGTTAGCACATAAATGTTAAGGAGTGTACAGGATGTCCAACAATGGCTCTAGTCATAAGATAGGACGAGGGACAAGACATACCCCGGGCTCACCCTCAAATATAGATAACCTAAAAAAAGAACATAGGTAGAGGATATGTGGCTTGTCCTTGGAATATAGGACTCACCACAACAAGCAAAACTTGAGAACCGAGCTAAACGTCGTGCGGTGGATAAGTGTCCTCCGTCCCTACATGGTGAGATCATGTAGTCAAAAGTATGCTTTAGTACATTTGAATGTACTAAGTATGCGGGCATGCAATGCATATGAGTTATCAACCTGTAGTTCAATATTAGATGACAAGGGCACATAATATAGGAGAAGCATATATCAAAATAAGATTAGTATAATGATATGCTATGAAATTCATGATGCATGAAATGCAATAATGCTCATATATAGTGGGGATGTGACCTCAACTGACAATAGTAAGACCAAGCGAGCTATTACTTGGAATCCCGATGAAATCCCCTCGTAGGTAAAGAGGTGGTCTACTTGACAAAGGTAAAACATACTTCACCTTACGGGAACAACACCCATTTCCTATGAAGCAACCCTCCTTACGAGATCTACACCCATTTCGGATAAGATTTTCACATAGCATATCATATCACTTTATACTTCACCTTATGGGAACAACACCCATTTCGTATGAAGCAACCTTCCTTACGAGAACTACACCCATTTCAGATAGGATTCTCATAACCTATGTTAGGCACATAGTTCAAGTAGTGAGAGTGAACCCTCAATCCATCGGTGCTAAGTCGGCATCCCACGAGAATACGTGTATATATATATATATATATATATAAATGGTTTCAAAAGACAATAGTCATTTCCAATTCTTTCAATACACATTTAGGCTCAGAGGCCAAACATCATTCGTAATAGATCGTACTTAGGCTCAAATGCTAAGTCATAACTCTTATTCAAAATACTCATGCATAGGAATAACTTATCTACATATATGGAATGGTGCAAGCATCCAAAATGCTCAAAGAGCCATAAACATTGACATATATGTGATCATATTCTTTTTATAACCATAATCTTATCAAAATTATTTCAGAAAACATAATTGGGCTTAACCCACTTTATAATTTTCATAAATAATAATGTTCATGAATGCATATGACATGGATAATGTGAGAATAACATGGGTTATTGAGATTCAATCTAAAATCAATAAAATAATATGAAATTGAAGTAAATTCATAATTAAATCCACATTTAAATCATAATATAAATCACCCATGCATAAATCATGCTTTAAAGGGGACATGCATGTTTATAACTTCGTAACTTCAATGTTTATCAACATAATAGGAATTAAAGTAACTTAAAATCATAGCTAAGGTACAACCCATACATATGTTGAATTTAATAAATCATATAATGAAAAACCCACATTTAAAGTAAGCTTAATTTCATGAAAATCAATTGAAAAGAGTTTGGGTCTTTTTGGTTTAAAAGGATCAAAAATCAATCCCACATACCGTAATGAGGAAAAGGAATTTGAGAAGAATTGAGCTTAAAGTTGAACTCCAATTGAATTCTAGTTTGAGTCTTGAAAGAAAGACTTGGAGAGAATTTTGAGAGAGTAAAGATGTGAGGAGTGAATTTAGAGTATTATGAATAGGGTTTAGGGCATTAGGGAGTCTTAAGATAGTATAGGAAGTCTTAACAGACCATTAGGGTAAACCAAATTCATAAAAACACCATTAATGAAATGGATAAAAAAATGGCCTGTCATCACTTCATTGGAGGCTACACGGCCCGTGAAGCACGTCACTGGCCGTGAACAGTGCTTGTGAACCAACACTTAACCAAATTTTCCTGACGGAGGTCCGAAATTGAAATTCAACACTTAGAATTTTTTGAAGCAAGGTTAGCTGCACGGATGGGCCGCACGGCCCGTGTGAAGCTACATGGGTCGTGTAGGTGGCCGTATGCCTAGACTTGGAAAAATTTTCTCATGAAAAGTTATGAGACAGTGATTCCATACTTAGAAGAAAGTTCATGCCGAAAGCCTTACGGCCAGCCACACGACTCTTGAGCCTTCACACGGCCCGTTAAGGTGGCCGTGTGACTTCACTTGGCTTCGATTGTTGACCGTTCAACCTCAAGGTTATCATACAACCCTCCACATGGTCCGAAAGTGCCACACAGTCCATGTGAGGTCCAAGTGTAACATGCCTTAGTCCAAAATTCTACACCAAGGTCTCGCACTCAAATGAGGCCAAGTGTTACCTCACTGGAGGCCACACGAGCCGTGTGACTTCACACGGACCGTGTAGGTCTCCCTTGAGGAGACACTTGGTCAAATTTCTTGCCGAGACGACATCTAACATTCTGAGGAAGTTGTACAAAGTCCGGGTTCTTACATCTGTTTATCGAGGGGAAGGTGTTAGGCACCCCTCGAGTCCCCTGGTTTTAACACGGTCGCTTTATTGACTTATTTATGGCTTAACTCAATCTGAATATATTATATTGATAAGTTTTACAAAAATATGGTATTCACCCGCCTTCTTTGATTTATTTGAAACTAGTTTAAAACTATCTTATTTTATTTGTGTGGTGTATTGGTAGCAATACTTTCCAACCTTACCACGAATTAATTATCACTTTGTAGTTTCCAAAAGAAAGTTTATTTAATAAAGTTTGAGTCCTAATGTTCGCTTATCATTATTTATCAACCTAATCATGCTCTAAATACAAGGACAAAAAATTTATTTATTTATTTATTTTAGTCATTCAGATCAACGAGAAACATAATTTAGCTATTCAATATCAATTACATGGATCAACATAAAAGTGTTAATAGCATTCTAAAAGTCATTACTCAAATGAGATGTAAAAAAAGTTACAAGCTTTTCGTTTTTATTTTATTTTTTTTTAAAAAAAGTGAATACAAATATATTAGGAACACAAAATATATTTTTATACAAATTTTGTACATGCAACACTAATATGAACATGCAAAGAATTATGGCTAATCTTTTTTTTATTAGTTTTAATTAAAGTGAAAAGAAAAATATATGTTAATTGAAACAAATATTTTACATAGTGAACCAGTCATTGATTATTTTCATCATTTATGTTTATTAAATTGTAAATACACACAACACCACAAATCAATTGACTATGAAAATAAGAGTAAAGTTGGACAATGGATTTACTCAAGATGAAGTAAACTATCTAACAATTTTACGCTAAATTTAACAATAAAAAAATATCTATACAAAAAGTTGATTTGAAAGGTTTGAACACAATGTCAAAGAATATTAATGGGTCAAACACATACAAAATTTGACAATTTTAATGTATTGTGATCATATTAAATTAAACAAGAGAGACAAGTGTTACCTCTTGTGAAGAATAATTTACAAAGCGTAGACTACAATAGGAACCACCAACGCGAAATTCCAAAAGCAAACCTTAAACTCAACTTTTGTTTTCTCTAATTGTGTTTCTGAGAGTTTTTTTGTGTGTATGTTTTTGTAGAAACTTTTTTTCCAAGTATGTGTATTTTGTGTTTTTCCAGAATAAATTGTGAGGGAGTTGGGTTGGTATAGTTTTGGGGCATGTAGTGGGTAGTTTAGTGTGTAGTGAATTTTTGGTTAGTTTAGGTTTTTATTTTAGTTTTTTATTTTAGTTTTGGAAAAAAAAAATAAAAATGTTAGAAAACTATTTTAAATTAACAAAAATAAATAGAAAAGTTAATTAGCTAAAACTAAGATATAATTAAGAAAAATACTAACAGTGCTAGATTATTTATTTGAATCAAAATTAAAAGGGAACATATGTTCTTAGAAATTTTCTCTTCTTTAAAACAAAACTTACACTAAAATATGACTCTATTTTTGTAGTTTTCAAATAAATTTTTTATAAATAAGATTAAAAATAAAAAAAATCTAATTTAGATTCAAAAAGTATATATTTAAATACCAAAAGATACATAACTTAGGTTTGGTTAAGAATTAGGTGCTAACAGAATGCCCCTCTTTGCTTGAGAACATGAAGAGTTTTCAAGCAAAGAAGTGAACGTGCCTAATTTTTGACCTAACCATTATTAAAGGGTAGAAAAATGAAGAGATACTAAGAGTGACTGAGCGTTGGCTTTGGGCAGTTTACTATCTCAGGTTATGAGAGAATCAGGTCACGTGTACTTCAAATAGGTGCACAGATAGATGGATGGATTAGAGAATTGAGTCTTGCCTTGTCGAGATCCCAGTCCGTGGTTCTATTATTACATTGAAGATAATAAAACTGAAAGGAAACAATACAAGATCTATTCTATTCTATTTGTCTCGTCTCTTTCTTTCTTTCTTTCTTTCTTTCTTTATTTCTTTCTTTCTTTCTTTCAAGTCTTCCTTTTGGATCTTCATTTATTACCTCACCTTCGTTTGGCGGGTACCTTGATCTCAAAATCTAATCTTGGAGTTTGAGTTTGAGGCTTGAACTTGAAATCTCAATTGAGTTGTCAATGCCTCCCCAGAGGAAAGTTAGTAAACTATTCTTGAACACTTGTTTCCTGAATTGAAGTTGGAAGTTGAATCTTCAAATATTGAGTTGCTACATGAGTCCGTACTGACTCTTAATGCCATTCTTCACTTCTAAAATTGGACAAATGTTATTCCATTATTGATATCCAGATTTGTGGTTGCAGAGGGACCCACCTGCAATCAAAGACAAACAAAACAAAATAAATTTTTTTTGCCCCAGCTTGTGCAAATAACAATTTTATGGGTTATATCGCTTGGCGTGAACATCATACTAGAAAAAAAATAATAAAATTAAAACAGGAAAGAAAAAAACAAGGATTCTGATTTCTAATGAAATCATATTTAATAATTTATGAGAAATAAAAATGGGGGGGAAGGGGGGGGGGGTTATCATGCTCTATAAAGATATGGACGAATATTATGAGGGTTCGTACCCTAAACAAGTATTATGAAGATTCGTTCCCTAAACGAATATTATGAGGGTTCATTCCCTAAATGAATATTATGAGGGTTCATTCCCTAAATGAATACCAAGAGGGTTCATGCCCTAAAAAAATATTCAGAGAGTTTGTGCCCTAAATGAATATTATGAGGGGTTCGCTCCCTAAGCGAATGTTATTAGGGTTCGCTCCCTAAACGAATATAATGAGGGTTCATTCCCTACACGAATATTATGAGGGTTCGTGCCGTAAACGAGTATTATGAGGGTTCGCTACCTAAACGAATATTAGAGAGTTCGTGCCCTAAACAAATATTATGAGGGTTCATGCCCTAAACGAATATTATGAGGGTTCGTGTCCTTAACAAATATAATGAGGGTTTGCTCCCTAAATGAATATTATGAGGGTTCGCTCCCTAAATGAATATTATGAGGGTTCGCTACCTAAACGAATATTATGAGGGTTCGCTCCCTAAATGAATATTATGAGGGTTCGCTACCTAAACGAATATTATGAGGGTTCGCTCCCTAAGGAATATAATGAGGATTCGCTCCCTAAACGAATATTATGAGGGTTCGCTCCCTAAATGAATATTATAAGGGTTCGTTCCTAAAAGTATATTATGAGAGTTCGTGTCCTAAATGAATATTATGAGGGTTTGTGCCCTAAACGAATATTATGAGGATTAGTTCCCTAAACGAATATTATGAGGATTCGTTCCCTAAATGAATATTTTGAGGTTTTGTGCCCAAAATGAATATTATGAGGGTTCGTTCCCTAAACGGATATTATGAGGGTTTTCTCCCTAAATGAATCGAGCCCTCAACGGATATTATGAGGGTTTTCTCCCTAAATGAATATTATGAGGGTTTGTGCTCTAAATGAATATTATGAGTGTAGCACCCGATAAAATTACCAAGATACCCCTAGGAGAAAAGTGCGCATAATGCATCTTCTAATGCTCGTATGACAGATTCAAGGTCGGATTTATGATCAGAACAAAAATTTGAGTAGGGAATTGGTCTCAATCGATTTTTAGAATGACCTGATCAAAAGATAAATTTTCGATCCGAAGCGCAAAACAGTGTTGGTGCGCGACAAGATCGCGTCGTACCTCTATCGCGGACCAACACTTATATCTTTTTGAAAATTTTTGACAAGATTAAGAAAACTCGTTCAGAAACTTGTTCTAAAAATACACAGTACGTGATTAGTCCGCGATGCAGACTGGGTTTTTTTCGAGCTGAAAATTTCTAATCTTTATGAGGGGAATTCTGGTCAATTCTCAACCCCTCCTAAACTCTATACACGATCTAATAAGGTCGTTTTGACATAAAAAAGGTCTAAAACCCCTATGCTAAGTCCTATTCCACAATCTAACAAGGCTAGGGCTTGAAGAAGGAGTGGAGAAAAGCTTGAGGTTGAGTAATTCGAGCGGAGATCCTTGATGTGATTGATTGACAACTTCTTTCCAGGTATGTAAGGCTAAGCTAAAAGAATGATATTGTTCTCTCATGTGCCCCATAGGAGGTCATAGATGAGTTGATGGTTCAAGAGTCTACATGCATGAATACTTGATGGGTTTTCTTGAAAAATTGATTTATGTTACATGTTTTCCTATGTTGATGATCATCATACTAATTGTTTTCTTGAATTGAACATTTTTATGAGAATTTGCATAACCCTACATGGCTAAATTGAAAAACATGCGTAATCACCTTGAGAATTAAGTCTAGAGCCTTGAGTTGAGATTGTTAATTGTGATGAAAGAGTGATGATAAGTTGATAGAATTTGATTTTCTCATGGGTCTCTATAAATAAACTCCACCGATGTGTCTATTCGATTGCTTCTTAATGATTGTTCTAAATCTTGAGTTATTGATGAGATTGATTGATGAAAGGGTTCGAATCCCTATGAGTTGAATGATGATAGGGTTTGAGTCCTAATGAGTTGAATGATGACAGGGTTCGAGTCCCTATTAGATACCGATCGACGACAACGTTCGAGTCCCTATCAGATTGGTTGAGATGGAGGTTTTATGAGCATTGAGTCATGGGAGGAGTATCGAGCACCAAAAGAGTGAGAGTTAGTCCAACTTGAACTCGTCAAACTACGTCGTCAAACTACGTCGCCGCGGCTTAGAACCATCACATATATTATGGTTCCCTCGTGAGTAACAGTCCCTGAAACAATAGAGGACTTATTGATGACTGACTCCATATTAGGTGAGCTGATATGGTTTCAATTCGTTTCCTACCTGGCGAGTTTGGAACGCCTGTGGCAACATCAACTTTACTGTTTTACATTCACTGGGTCATAAGTGATTGTTGTTCGATAAGAGAAACTCCCATAAATTTCCTACCTTGAGTACTCTGAGTTGAGACGAGAGGAGGTGAGCTCCCTTGAGATGAGTTTGAGATGATTGATGAGTTTGATTATTGACGGATCACTTGTATACTCTTTATTCTTGCATAGATAGACATTTGATGATTTGATGTTATTTGATGGTTACTTTGAGTTGATGTTGTTTCCATACTATTCTACCTTTTTCTGTTTCACTATTTTACACACCAGTACATTCCAAGTACTGATGTCCCCTCTGGACTGCATCGTTTTATGATGCAGAGGCAGGTACTAGAGATAGTTAACCAGCACTCCGTTGAAGATATGAGATTCGCAGCTGATTTGGTGAACCTCCCATACTCCAGAGGATCCACTATTATTATTTCGTCTTGCTTTAGAGTTAGATTTTGGACTATTCTTTTATTTTGATTTGGGTAGCCATGGGTCTGTTATTGGCACCACATGATTAGTGATAGAGGCTTCATAGACAATGGTTGAACGTTGATGTTGAGATTGTGAACTAGTTTCTTTCTACCAGCCTTTATTATTATATATATTCCATTGAGACTTTAAATGAGATGTGTCCATTACTTACTTACATTTTCCGCTATTCAGTATAGTTTATTCGATTGAATGATGTGATGAGGCTAAGTGGTTCTCATAGGGACTAGCAATAGTCTCTAGGTGTCGGCCACGCCAAAGGTACCCTCCTAGGGCATGACAAACTTGGTATCAGAGCACAGAGTTCAAGTGTCTTAGGGAGTCTATGAAGTTGTGTCTAGTAGAGTCTTGTTTATGTGTTTATTGTTGACCACATTTCATAAGTAAGAGGCTATAGGACATTAGGAACTTTTACACTTCTTTTTTATACCAAATTCGTGCGATAGAGTTTAACTTTAAGAAAGCTCTCTTCTGATTCATGTGTTTTGCATTTTTAGAATTGTGACCATGTTTCGAAGAAGATCCGATGCAGTGAACGAAAGCCCAGCTAGGCAGAATGCTAACCAACCCGAGCCCCAGAACCAGGATGGACCCATAGGCCTAGCCTTCCCGGCCGTGCAGCCACTGCAGGCTGACACTAACAATGTTGAGCTTTGCTAGGCCCTCCAAACTATGGCCCAGGCTGTGGCAACACTAGTTGTTAGACAAGGAGCATGCAGGCGGTGTATTGTGAATAGATCTAGAGATTGTGAGTTCTTGAGGGTGAACCCACCCGGGTTTATAGGGTCGAAGAGGAATAGGAACGAGAGTCACTTTCAAGTAGAGCCTTATAACTTTAAAGCTCAGAAATCTAAGTCACAGGCTATCGTAGTTAGAGTTCCCCGAGGCAAGCCACCTTGTGGCATGTGTGGCAAGTTTCACTTGGGGAAATGCCATAAAGGGAGTGATGGATGCTATAAATGTAGTCGAGAGGGTCATTTCTAGAGGAATTATCTACCCTGGCAGTCACAGTTAGAGAAGATCAGGAAAGTTCTCAAATGTCACCCTAGATGTTGTGACGGGTATGATTCGAGCCTTTACTTGCTTTCATGTTATCCATGAGAGAAAAACATATACCCCTAAAGAGTTTAATGTTACCACCTAAGAGTAAGATGTGAGGTCTCATACCACCCCGAGTAGAGCTATCATTCCAGAACTTGAATGATGACAATAGAAAGGAAAGGATGAGATAGTGAGGGTGATAGTCGATTGGGGCTTGTAATTAGAGTTATATACCCATTAGGTAAGTAATGAGATGACGAGTCGATTTCCATAAGTTATATGAAAGAGTGGTGAATGCGCATGATTGTCGTAGTGAGGTAAATATAGAGAGAGTTAGTGCTAGAATGTATTCAGGCATGCTCAAAACTAGAAAGAGTTCTATGTTGACGTATCCCGATATTTGTACTGTAAGAGTGAGACGTAGATGTTGAATAGAGGGACAAAGTGCTTTCAATGTGATAGATCTACACTCGGCTTATAATTCTGAAGAAATAACCCCACGAGATTTATATAGTTATGAGCTTAGCTAGGTAAGGTGAGGTGATGAGTGAGTACTGGCTATGGGATTTTAGTAGGCATGCTGCGAAATTTACCTAGTAGTTGTAAGATTGGTGTGATATTGGAGAGGTGTGTGATAGATGCATGTGATAGAACTAGACTCCAAGCTTGAATTTTGAGGAGTAGTGGTAAAGAAGAGACAACATTGTACGAGTGATAGTCTAAGCTGGAAATTTTCCCTAAGAGGTTCACCATAGTGTGCGTTTGAGATTAAGGTGTTAACCAGCAAGGAGTGTAATGTTATGGGTAGGGTATAGTTGCCGTTAGATGGAAAGAGAGAATTGAGGACGAAACATTTGAAAGGAGAGGTTAGATTGTAAGAGCTGGGGGAAGTGGTTAAGTATGCCATTAGAGCAGCAAATATAGAAAGATTTCCTTAGTGACAGGAGGAAGCTAAGAGTGGTATCTTTGAAGAGAGTCTTAGTGGCTATTTTATATATGCGACTATAGTGTGATAGAAGAACTTTAAGATGCCTATTCTCGTTCATAAAACTTAAGAGATGACCCTTGAGCTAAGGGAGAAATGATGAGATGATAGACCTAAGTAAATCTTGAGGTTTCGATAGAGATGGGTTGATCTAGATGAGACGTCAGTTCCTCGCCATATTGTACGTGCCTTATTCTTCCATTGAGGTGATTCCCTATTCCCATCTAGTATACAACTGTCGTGCCTATGGCTTAGTCCTGTGTACCACTTGTTGACTGTTTTTCATGTTGAGCTGTGAGGGTGAAAATCGATAAATCCATTCAGTAATTTTGATCTTACCCCATGGATCGAAGAGCTCCTAATCCTATGTTGAGTGAGATGTGACTTGAGTTTTACACTATGTATAGTTCTGTGAACCCAGAATAAGTCTTGGCAGACAAGGGAGATTGTACTTCATTATGAATGTTTCAAGTGATATGTCTCGATTGAATCGTGCTAATGATCTTCGTTCCAAGTTCTTTAAGTGGTCCTGTTTTCCATGTCATGATAGAAATGTTGATGAGAATAGAGGAGTGAGGGTTCCTCATTCTGATATCGTCTTACGCATGCCCGACCTTCGGTATATTATGCCATTGTTGATGGTAGGATGTAGAATATCAAGTTTTAGATGTGCTTATTTGGCATGAGGAGGTAGTAGTTAGGGTTTCGCCAGAGAGGGAGATGATGAGTCCCCTTAGGCCCAAGTAGTGATGCTAATAGTAGTAGATGGAGAATGAGGGAGATGAGGAGGAGTGGAGGTATCCTTGTTATGACATTGGTGGTGTACTTGTGTCATGTAGGGATGGAGATTGGGAGGAGGGGAGAGATGAGACATTATGATATACAATAGATAGGTAAGAGTGAATTAGAGTGTCTCTAGATAAGAATATGTTGGTGTATCTTTGAGTGAGAGCTCATTAAGTGGCGAAAGTAGAAGTGCTTAGTAGGTTTGAAATCTCTTAGATACAGTTGAAGTGGTTAGATTGATAGGCTTGAATGCATGGTTGTTATTATGCAAGTATTGATGACGGACTGTTGAAGACTTCGTGACGAGGGTTTCAGGTAAGGATAGTGGGGTAGCAGAGGGGACTCGTGATCTCTTGGGGGAAGTCCCTGTGAGAGTATAGGACTTGAGTATTGAGGGGTAACCTTGTATGTATATGGCCATCTGAACAATAGCACCGTGAGGCTTAGAAGTAGGCTTGAATGAAATAAGAGAATGTGGATAGGTAGGGAGTTGAATAGGAGTTATAAGTTTAAGTGATGGGTAGAGTGCCTTGAAAGGGAGCACAATGGAGGTGGAGAGTGCAGCTTGAGAATGTCCATAAAGACTTGTATAATACGATGTTTCCATTCTTGATTAGAGTTGACAACTTCCTTTTTGAGTTCAAACAACTGATATACGAAGTGCTTAACATATTCGAATTGATTAAGTTTCGATGTTCTACTCGTGTTTGATGATTAGAATGTTGAAGGTAATGTTCCTATATTTGATTTAGTTGTTGTTTTGTCCTTGAACTGATATGTCTATTCTTGAGTCTGAATAAAGTTGATCGAGATTGATGAGGAGTCGAGAGTTTGATTGGTGGACGTGAGTATTGAGATTAGTCTTGAGTCTATTCGTGCCTTGATATCCACCTTTACCCATCATTCGAGGATGAGTGATCCCAAGGGGGAGATAATGTAACACCCGACAAAATTACTAAAATATCCCTAGGAGAGAGAAGTGCACATAACACATCTTCCAATGCTTGTATGGTAGATCTGAGGTCGGATTTGTGATCAGCACAAAAAATTGAGTGGGGAAATAGTCTAGGTCAATTTTTAGAACGACCCGATCAAAAGATAAATTTTTTATCCGAAGTGCAAAACAGTGTTGGTGCGCGACAAAAGCGCGTCATGCTTCCATCGCGGACCAACACTTATATTTTTTTGAAAATTTTCGACGAGATTGAGAAAACTTATTCAAAAACTTATTCAAAAACTTATTCTAAATATACACAGTACGCGACCAGTCTGCATCGCGGACTGGGTCTTTTCTGAGCTGAAAATTTCTAATTTTTACGAGGGGCATTACGGTCGATTCCCAACCCCTCTTAAACTCTATACATGATCTAATAAAGTCGTTTTGACGTTAAAAGGGTCTAAAACCCCTATTCTAAGTCCTATTCCACAATCTAACTAGGCTAGGGCTTGACGAAAGAGAGGAGAAGAGCTTAAGGTTGAGCAATTCGAGTGGAGATCATTGACGTGATTTATTGAAAACTTCTTTCCAGGTATGTAAAACTAAATTAAAAGCATGAGATTGTTCTCTCATGTGCCCCATAGGAGGTCATAGATGAGTTGATGGTTCAAGAGTTTACATGCATGAATACTTGATGGTTTTCTTGAAAAATGATTTAAATTACATGTTTTCCTATGTTGATGATCATCATACTAATTGTTTTCTTGAATTGAAAATTTTTATGAGAATTTGCATAACCCTACATGACTAATTTGAAAAACATGCATAATGGCCTTGAGAATTGAGTTTAGAGCCTTGAGTTGAGATTGTTGATTGTGATGAGAGAGTGATGATGAGTTGGTAGAATTTGATTTTCTCATAAGTCTCTATAAATAAACTCCACCGATGTGTCTATTTGATTGAATGATGTAATGAGGCTTAGTGGTTCGCTTGGGGACTAGCAATAGTCTCTAGGTGCCGCCCACGCCAAGGGTACCTTCCCGGGGCATGACAATGAGGTTTCATGCCCTAAACGAATATTATGAGGGTTGTTCCCTAAACGAATATTTTGAGGGTTCGCTCCCTAAATGAATATTATGAGGGTTCGATCCCTAAACAAATATTATAGGGGTTCATACCCTAAATGAATATTATGAGGGTTCGTGCCCTAAACGAATATTATGAGGGTTCGCTCCCTAAACAAATATTATGAGGGTTCGCTCCCTAAACAAATATTATGAGGGTTCATGCCCTAAATGAATATTATGAGGGTTCATGCCCTAAACGAATATTATGAGGGTTTGCTCCCTGAATGAATATTATGAGGGTTCTCTCCCTGAACAAATATTATGAGGGTTCGTTCCCTACGAATATTATGAGGGTTTGCTCCCTAAATGAATATTATCAGGGTTCGTTCCCTAAACGAATATCATGAGGGTTCCTGTCCTCAACGAATATTATGAGGGTTTGCTCCCTAAATAAATATTATGAGGGTTCGATCCCTAAACAAATATTATGAGGGTTCGCTCCCTAACCGAATATTATGAGGGGTTTGCTCCCTAAATGAATATTATGAGGGTTCGTTTCCTAAACAACTATTATAAGGGTTCGCTCCCTAAATGAGTATTATGAGGGTTCACTCTCTAAACGAATATTATGAGGGTTCGTTCCCTAAACGAATATTATGAGGGTTCACTCTCTAAATGAATATTATGAGGGTTCACTCCTTAAACGAATATTATGAGGGTTTGCTCCCTAAATGAATACTATGAGGGTTCGTGCCCTAAGCGAATATTATGAGGGTTTATTCCCTAAACGAATATCATGAGGGTTTGTTCCCTAAATGAATATTATATGAGTTTGTTCCCTAAACGAATATTATGAAGGTTCGTGCCCTAAATGAATATTATGAAGGTTTTCTTCCAAAGCAAATATTGTAAGGTTCGCTCCCAAAATGAATATTATGAGGGTTCGCTTCCTAAACGATTATTATGAGGGTTAGTACCCTAAACGAATATTATGAGGGTTTGTGCCCTATGAAGAATGAAGGAGTTTTATTTTATTTTACTTTTATTTTTTATTGTTAGAAATAAAATAAAATAAAATATGCCCCAGTTTTGAAACTAAGAAATTTTGAAATATTTTTATTGGTGAATTTATTTTTTTATTTTATCTTTTTTTTTTGGAATAAAAATGCCCCAGTTTCAATTTGTTAGAAATAAATATGTTTTTATTTGAGACCGAGCCCGTTAGTAGGATTGCCTACGTATCTCACCATAGCAAGAATCAGGTCTAACATTGTTCATACGAATCAAAATTTTTTTTTTTTTGCAAAATAATATTTTTTGAAAAGATTGTTAGATTGAAAGAAATTGACTTTTGATTGATCATATCTCTGCTTTAGATGGTACCAACAATTAGTATTATGCATATAAATCACCTTTGAGTACTTCTAGGCAAATTTAAGGCCAACTTTGAAGTAATTTCTGTAGTTTCAAATGATACCTCAAGCATAGTTAAGTATTAACAAGATCTATTTTTCTTGGATCAAATATGAGGTTAAAATTATTCATGTCCTTATGTTTCAAGTGCCTTACCGAAACAAAGTCCTAATTCACACAAAATAGAAGAGTGGAGATTGTGGAACATTTTGAGAGTCACTCACACTCAGAAAGATGTTCAATGCATGAGATTGAGATACCATATGCTTGACCCTCATGTAAGTATCCACTAATGTGAGAACATCGAAAATGAAATCAAGTAGGACTTGTATTCGGCTTAAAATGTAGGTTTGGAATGGGTAAGATAATCTTTTTGGATAAAGCGACAATTTCCTTCCCAAGCATTGGACTATGCTCTCAATTTAGTTTTTTTTCATTTTCACATATGATCTTTTTTTTTGATTTTTTTCGGACTTTCTCCTTTTTTTGAGTTTCTCTCCTTTTATTGGAGTTTTTTTTTCATGGACATATTTTCCATCTTTCGCTTTGTCATCCAACTTCGGACTTTATCAGTGCATTCTTTGTCACGCCCCGGGAGGGTACCCTTGGCGTGGTTGACACTCAGAGACTATTGCTAGTCGCCGAGCGAACCACTTGGCCTCATTGTCACCTCATACTCAACAGCGGAAGGAACATTCTCAAGGAAAAGACTGTAATGTAATTAAAGTAATCAAGACTTTATATAAAAGTTAATATCCAAGAAAGAAGAGTTGGAAAAAACAATACATAACATCATCTACTCAATGTCTATGAAGCCTCTACCTCTAACATCTAGATGGTACCACGAAAGGCCATGGTTACCCAACTCAAGGAAAATAAAGTACTAACTCAAGCTAGATGATAATAATATGAAAATCCTCCGAAAACAAGGAGGTCTCACCGATAAGCTAAATGCGAATAGATCTTCAACGAAGCACCTGTCGATAGTCTCTAATATCTGCCTCTTCATCATATAACGATGCAGTCCTAGAAGGGGACATCAGTACGTGAAATGTACTGGTATGTAAAATAGCTGAATGAAACAGAAACAGGTAGAATAATATAGGAATAACATCAACTCAACATCATACTCCATCCCATCAGAATGTCAATTGTCTATCTAAAGAAGAATAAAGAGTAGACAAATGACTTATCAACATCTCATCTCAACATCATCAATACATCAAACTCATATCAAGGAAACTCAACTCAAATCAACTCAACTCAAAGGACTAAAGCCCGTCTAGGATAAGGATAATGAGTGGACAATAAATCATCAACATCCATCAAGACTCATACCATTACATTAACATTAGAGTTCTATCAGTGAGGAACCTAACTGAGGGTTTCTCTAATCGATAACCATCACCTATGAGCTGGTGATGATACAACGAAGCGATGTCGTTGTCACATCCATCCAGTACCCTGCCTGGGGTAAAGGACATCAGCATTAGTGGATCCACAAGAAATAACATCAGTCCGCTTTTGGGACAAGGAAATATCTGCATTGCGGTTCAATCCTCTCTCCTACGCGGGCCGCGTAGTTAATGAGTTCGAATGAGACTCACTCTCACCTATTTCGGTGCTCAATACTCCTCCCAGAACTTGATATGCTCATAAAAAATCATCATCATCAGTCCCATAGGGACATAGTACATCAACATCAACATCATCATCATCGGTCCCATACGAACATAGTACATCAACATCATCATCAACATCAACTCATCAACATCAACATCAACATCAACATCAACATCATGGACTCGAAACAATCTTTTAGAATTTAGTTTCAAGTTTTAAGACTTATGAACATCACTCTCATCAATGTCATCAGCAAGACTCTTAACAATTTAGACCATAATCACAAATCACAAACATCATCATCGTCAAGGCTAGACTCATCCCCCTAAGTTCATTCTTTTATTCTTGAGTAAAATAGACATAAAATTTTGTAAAATCATTCATGAAAACAATTTATACAGTAAATCAAGTGTATGATGATCATCAATTTAAGAAAAATACATGTAATTTCAAATCAATATTTTTGAGAAAAACCCTCAAGTATCATGCATGTAGACTCTTTAACCATCAACTCATCTATAACCTCTATGGGGCACATGAGAGGTGAATCTCATGTTTTTAGTTTAGCCTTACATACCTGAAAAGTTGATGTTACAATCGAAATTGGATGAATACTCGTTTTCTTGGAGAAAATCCTCGATCTTGGTTGTTCTTTTAGAGTAGAAGAACTTGGAAAGACATTGTTTGAAGGGCTTCTCTTTGATTCTTGAATTCTTGACTTAGAATCTTTAGAGTTATTGATGAAGAACCCTAATTCATGAAAAAAAGAATCAGGAAATCCTTTTTCGGGATTCTTGAATTTGTTTTCTTGAAACCCTAGGTTATGATTTAAAATTCTATTAGGGATTCATGAATAGATAAAGAAATTTAGGTTGGGTAGCTTAAAATTTATGAAGATTAACTCACCTTGATGATGAATCTTGAAAGTTTAATACTAACTTGATGACTTTCTTTATGATTCTTGAGAGTTTATGTTTAGGAGTGAAGGAGAGGGCTTTACTTATGAAAATTGATGTTTTATGTGTTTTGGGACCTCAAATAGACCCCTAAAGGTTTTAGGATAAAAGTACCCTCAAAATAAAAGAAAAGGACGTCGTTTCGCTTATCCAGAAAGGGTTTGCGATATGTCCGCGATGCGGAGCTATCGCAGATCTTCAGACAACTCTGCATAGTCTTCAGTAAAATGATCATAACTTTCTACTCCGAACTTTGATTAAGGCTAAATAAGATGCGTTGGAGATCTAACTCAAAGATCTTTAATTTGATATATTATGGGTCAGCTAACTCATTATACTTTATGAGATATGGTCATTTGAATTTGACTCTTCTATCAACTCATACGAAAACTTTGTCGGTAGAGATTCCTTGGACTTGACTTGATGTAAAAGATCCTTTATAACTCTAAATCACATCTAATATACTTTAAATACTTAGGAATTGATCCTAGAATATATATACTACCTAAAAGTCATTGGTCCATCTAACTTTGATAAAATCTTACATTAGAACTACGACCTTTTATCATCTCTAATTCTATTCCCATTTTAAGAAATTAACTTTAACATCTATGGTCAATTAAGAATTATCAATTAAAATCGTATATCATATGAAGAAAGGCTCAACCTTAGAAAAAAAGTTGGGGTGTTAAATTATCTACCCTTGGGATCATTCGTCCTCGAATGATGAGTAAAGGTAGACATTAAGGCGCGAATAAGAATCAGAACTCTTCTCAAAACTCACTCAATCAATCAAATCTCGACTCCTCATCAATCTTAAACCATCTCTATTCAAACTCAAGAATTGACACATCAACTCAAATAGACAAATCGGTTCAGATAAAGAATATAGATATTATCTTAGACATTCTCACCATTAGGCACGAATGGAACGTCGGAACTCAATCAATTTGGATCATTTGAACTCGAAAATCAGTCTTTCGAACTCAGGAAGGAAGCCATCAACTCTAATCGAGAATAGGACCATCATATAAACAAGACTCTAAGGACACTCTTATGTTCAAGTCCCCACCTCAATTTTGCTCTTTTTCACGACACTCTACTCCATCAATGCAAGCTCATAGCTCTTATTGAAACCTCAACCTAACCACCTCATCTTCTTCCATTCAAGCCTAGTTCTAAGCCTCAAGGTGCTATTCCTAAGATGATCATATTCATACAAAGCTAATCCTCAATACTCAGCTCTATGTTCGAAACCCTTATTATGAAGTATTTAATAGTCTATCATCCATACCCGCATAATAACCACACATTGAAGCCTATCACCTTAACCACTTTAACTATGTCTTAGAATTTTTCAAGCCTACTTGTCACTTCTACCTCCACCATTCAATGAGCTCTCACTCAAAGTCACACCAACATACTCTTACCTATCTATTGCGCATCATGCGATCTCATCTCTTTCCTCCTCCCCATCTCTATCCCTTCATGACACAAGTTTAACACCGATATCTCAATGAGGATACATTTACTCCTTCTCATCTACCCTCACTCCCAGTCTACTATTATCAGCATCACTATTGGGATGTGGAGGAACTCATCATCTCCCCCTTTGACAAAACCCCCAAACTACTATATCTCCATGCAAAATAAGCATGATTATACCTCTAAAACTTGATACTCTACATCATACCATCAACAATGGCATAACAAGCCGAAGGCTAGTTCACGTGTAAGATGACATCAGAATCAAGAACTCTCGCTCTATAGTAACCTGTACTTAGAGAATACTGCTCGCCCTCATCACTCTAATACACTCGCATAATAGAAACCACACATTTAAGCCTACCATAGCATCTTACACCCTCGATTACATGAACTCTAACCACGGGAGATACTAATATGATTTTACCTATCTATTAGACTCCTCACGATTTCTCTAACTCCTCCTCCTCTTCTATAACCTTAAAAGGAAATGGAATCACATCATCATCAAAATTAAGAACTCTCATTCTCTCTTGAATCCTTCCATCTCAAGCTCTTCTCCTCTTCTCTCAAGCCCTAATCTTGTTAAACTGTTAGAAAAGGACTTAGGATGGGATTTTAGACACTTTTTACATTCAAACGACCCAATTTGATCATGCATTGAGTTTAGGAGGGGTTGGAAATTGACCGAAGTGCCCCTCAAAAAGTTTAGAAAATTTTCAGGTTCGGAATAACCCAGTCCGCGACGGGGACTGATCGTGCACCAGTGTATTTTTTTTCAAAAATTTTCTGAATGGGTTTTTCCAATCCCTTCCAAAGATTTGAAAAAAAACATAAGTGTCACTCCGCTACAGGTTCACGACGCGCCTCTGTCACGCACCGACACTGTTTTGGTGTTCGGATCAAAAAATTATTATTTGATTTAGTCTCTCTAAAAATCGACCGAGACCATTTTCCCACTCAATTTTTCATGCCGATCACAAATCTGGCCTCGAATTTTTCATACGAGCATTGAAAGATGCACTACACGCATATCACTCCTCTGGGGGTATTTTATAAATTTTACTAGGCGTTACATCATCTCTCCGTTAGCTCTCAAGGCCATACTCTAAGTTTGTAAATCGATTTCCTCTACTAGGCTATAAGCATATACCTTCACACGGTCAAGGAATCACTATCCACAAGAATATCTTAAACTCTTTTGTTATGCTATAGTCGCATACATATAACTAGCCACTCAGACTCTTTTCAGCGCTATCATTCTTAGCTCCTTCCAGTCTTTATGGAAATCTATCTATATTTGCTATTCTTATGGAGTACATAACCACTTTCCACAGCTCTTACAATCAAACCTCTTCTTTTGCCTGCTAACGCTCAACTAGGCTCCCATAAATTTAATTGCACGAGAATTAATCTATCATGGAAAACTTTTCATCATCTATCGATAAGCCCTAAATCAACTTAGCTACTCGTGATGACAAAGATTACTTACATCAGTCTACTCCATATCAATAACTCTAATATACTATCTAGATTCTTATAGCAGTCATAACTTAGAGCTTTACACATCTTTATATAATTATGGATACATATCTTAAGCCTCTTCTTATTTATTGAGATATTCTTGTCTCACTCGTCTTACTTAAGGGGCACTTGTACCTTGCCCATAGCATCACTTCCTCACAAATCAGCACCTTCTTCTCGAACATACACTATGGAAAGCCTCTTAGAGAAAATCTCCAACTAAGACTATCATTCTCACGATGTTGTCTCCTCTTTAACACTACTTCTCTAAATTCAAGCTTAGGGTCTAGCACTAACATGTACATCACATACCTCTCTAATGCTAACTTACAACTACTAGGTAAAAATTTAGGGAACATAAGCCCACTAATATCTCATAACGAGTATTCGACCAACACGTCCATTCCTCACAACTCAGTACCACTCACCTAATCAATCATATCTTCTTATTTGACTAAGCTCATAACTCAATGAGTCTCATGAACTCTCAATTAAAAATCGTAAGCCTAATTTAGATCTATCACATTTAAAGCACTCTTTTGCCCTATTCAACATCTACACTTCACCCTCAATAGTATGAATACTACAACACATCAACATAACTTCCTTCTAGTTTGAGCATGCTCTACCACATTCTGACAATAACTCTTCCTCTTTGCCTCATCATGAAAATCATAGGGTACTTACGACTCTTTCATCAAACTTATGAAAATTGACTCACCACCTCATTACTTACCTAATAAATATCTAACTACAAGCCTCAATCAGCCATCACTCTTGTTATCTTGTCCCTTTCTTTCCATCATTATCCTTCTAACTTTGGGATGATTAAATTCTACCCAAGATTGATAAGACCTCACATCTCACTCTTAGGGGGTAACATTAAACTCTTTAGAGACATAAGTTCCTCTCTCATGGGTCACGTCGGAACCAAGCTTTGAAAAAAAGGGTCAGGGTACATCTAGAGATAACTCAAATGCATGATTTATATGAGCAATAGTGCACTCTTTCTAGTCAATCAACTTCACACACTAATCGACTTCTCTCAAGCATGGTGCAGTCTCTCTACCATTCTGATTACTTTATCTCAGAGGATCTCATCTGTAAAAGTTTTTGAACATTACTATCTCTATTGCCTTGTGGATGAGGCATAGTCGAAAGGTTTAGAGCAATGCATGAATCATCGTAGATTTCTTAGGAAATAGCTCTATCGCACGATTCAGAATCTAAAAGAAGGGAAACTTCTCCTAATGCCCTATAGCCTCCCTATTATGGATGTGGCACGCTTCACACCAATAATAAGGACCTACTAGACACGGCTTCACAGACTCTCTAGGACACTTGAACTCTGTGCTCTGATACCATGTTTTTCACGCCTCGGAAGAGTACCTTTGGCGTGGCCGGCACTCAGAGACTATTGCTAGTCCTCGAGCAAACCACTTGGTCTCATCGTAATCGCATACTTAATAGCGGAAGGAACATTCTTAAGGAAAAGACTGTAATGTAATTAAAGTGATCATGTCTTTATATAAAAGTTAATTTCCAATAAAGAAGAGTTGGAAAAAAACAATACATAACATCCTCTACTCAATGTCTATGAAGCCTCTACCTCTGACATCTAGATGGTACCACGATAGGCCATGGTTACCCAACTCTAGGAAAATAAAGTACTAACTCAAGCTAAATGATAATAATATGGAAATCCTCCGAAAACAAGGAGGTCTCACCGATCAACTGTATACGAATAGATCCTCAATGAAGTGTCTGTCGATGGTCTCTAATATCTGTCTCTGCATCATAAAACGATGCAATCCTAGAAGGGGACATCAATACGTGGAATATACTGGTATGCAAAATAATTGAATGAAATAGAAATAGGTAGAATAATATAGGAATAAGATCAACTTAACATAATACTCCATCCCATCTGAATGTCAATTGTCTATCTAAAGAAAGAATAAGGAGTAGACAAATGACTCATCAACATCTCATCTGAACATCATCACTACATCAGACTCATCTCAAGGAAACTCGACTCAACTCAACTTAAAGGACCAATGCTCATCTAGGACAAGGATAAAAAGTAGACAATAAATCATCAACATCCATTAAGACTCAATACATCACATTAACATCAGAGTTCTATCAGTAAGGAACCTAATCGGGAGTTTCTCTAACCGACAACCGTCACCTATGAGTCGGTGATGATACAACGAAGCGATATCGTTTCTACATCCATCCAGTACCCTACCCGGGGTAAAGGACTTTACCATTAGTGGATCCACAAGAAATAATATCAGTCCTCTTTTGGGATAAGGAAATATTTGAATTGCGGTTCAATCCTCTCTCCTACGCGGGCCACATAGTTAATGAGTTCGCGTGTGACTCACTCTCACCCATTTCGGTGATCAATACTCCTTGCAGAACTCGAAATGCTCATAAAACATCATCATCATCAGTCCCATAGGGACATAGTACATCAACATCAACATCATCGTCATCATCATTATCATCGGTCCCATAGGGACATAGTATATTAACATCAACATCATCATCAACATCAACTTATCAACATCAACATCATGGACTCGAATCATTCTTTTAGAATTTAGTTTCAAGTTTTAAGACTTATGAACATCACTCATATCAACATCATCATCAAGACTCTTAACAATTTGGACCACAATCACAACATTACAAACATCATCATCATCAAGGCTTTAGACTCATCCCCCTAAGTTCATTCTTTTATTCTTGAGTAAAATAGACATAGAATTTTGTAAAATCATTTATGAAAATATGTGATGCAGTGATGATCATCAATTTAAGAAAAATACATGTAATTTCAAATCAATTTTTTCAAGAAAAAGCCTCAAATATCATGCATGTAGACTCTTCAACCATCAAGTCATCTATGATCTCTATGGGGCACATGAGATAACAATCCCATATTTTTAGTTTAGCCTTGCATACCTGGAAAATTGATGTTATAATAGAAATTTGATGAATACTCGTTTCCTTGGAGAAAATCCTTGATCTTGGCAGTTCTTTTAGAGTGGAAGAACTTGGAAATACATTGTTTGAAGGGCTTCTATTTGATTCTTGAATTCTTGACTTAGAATCTTTAGAGTTATTGATGAAGAATCCTAATTCGTGAAAAACAAAAATCGACAAATCCTTTCTTGGGATTCTTGAATTTGTTTTCTTAAAATCCTAGGTTATGAAAAATTCTACTAGGGATTCATGAATAGATAAAAGAAATTTAGGTTGGGTAGCTCATAATTTTTGAAGATTAACTCACCTTGATAATGAATCTTCTAAGTTAACCCTAACTTGATGACTTTCTTGATAATTCTTGAGCGTTTATGTTTAGGAACGAAGGAGAGGGTTTTACTTATGAAAATTGACATTTTTTTATGCGTTTTGGGACCTTAAATAGACCCCTAAAGGTTTTAGGATAAAAGTACCCTCAAAGTAAAATAAAAGGACGTCGTTTCGCTTATCCAGAAAGGGTTTGCGATATGTCCGCGACGCGGAGCTGTCGCGGATCTTCAGACAACTCTGCTGGTCTTCAATAAAATGATCATAACTTTCTACTCCAAACTTTGATTAAGGATAAATAAGATGCGTTGTAGTGCTAACACAAAGATCTTTAATTTGATATATTATGGGTCAGCTAACTCATTATACTTTAGGAGATATGGTCATTTGAATTTGACTCTTCTATCAACTCATACAAAAACTTAGTCGGTAGAGATTCTTTGGACTTGACTTGATGTAAAAGATCCTTTATAACTCTAAATCACATCTAATATACTTTAAATACTTAGGAATTGATCCTAGAATGTATATACCACCTAAAAGTCATTGGTCCATCTAACTTTGATAAAATCTTACATTAAAACTGTGACCTTTTATCATCTCCAATTCTATTCCCACTCTAGGAAATTAACTTTAACATCTATGCTCAATTAAGAATTATTAATTTAAAATCGTATATCATATGAAGAATGACTCAATCTTAGAAAAAAAAAGTTGGGGTGTTACATTATTGGAGATGAGAGAAAAATAGAATGGGTGCATTTGTGTAGTCAAAAGGATATGAGCAAAAATATGGTTATCGAAAAAAAAAATAGTTTAGGCTCAAAAAGGAAAGCACTAGGGATCATGTGCCATTTGGTAGATTACAGGCACAATTAAATCAAAGAAAACCTACAAACCTTTTTAAAATTAAATGTTGCTCAAAATTTTGCCTCAACAAACATTTGGGTCAAGTTCTAGATCAATAAGTCATGCTATTGATCTTTATATCTAAAGCTCACTACACAATGCATGAAACGGTGATGTCAAAACTTTTTTACCCTTAACTTTGAGCAAGAGAATTTTACAAGTTTAGCATAAGTATAATCAAGAGGTACCAAAAGAATCTATATGAATCACAACAAATTTAGTTCACTCTATTATACCAAATAGTTTTAATTTTTTTCATGCACACTTCTAAGTATGTTGGTACCAATCATGACCCAAAAAACTTCTTTTTATTTTTATTATTTTGAAAAAGGGATAATTTTTTTTTGAATAAGAATGAGAAAAATATTTTTCTTTTCTGAACAAAGAAATAAGATCTTCCTTTTTGAGTTTTTTGAATAAGGATTTTTTTTAATAAAGAGTAAAATCTTTTTTTTTTTTTGGATAAAGAAGTATTATTATTATTATTACTTTTAAATAAGAATCAATGAACGTAAGGAGAGTTGCCTACGTATCTCATCAAGGTGGAATCAGGTGCATGTAGTTCTGGTGAATTTTTTTTTCTTTTTGAATTTGATTTTGTGAATAAAGATTAATAATTTTTTTAATACGAATTCTTCTTGTATTCTTTTATTTTATTTTTTGATTAAGAATCACCGAACCCGAGGACGGTTGCCTACGCATCTCATTTAGATGAGAATCAAGTGAGCGTAGTTCTCAAATCAAAGAAATATTCATGTTTATTTTTTGTTATAAGAAATAAATACTTTCTTTTGCTTTTATGAATAAGAAGAAAATAATTGTATTTTTTACATTTAATAAAAAATATATTCTTTTTTTTAACAATTTTATCAATAATGATCACTAAATACAAAGAGGCTGCCAACATATCTTATCGAGATAAGAATCAGGTGTCCGTAGTTTGACCTTTCTAAACAAACTTTTTTTAAAAAAATTTAATAGTAAATGGTTTTTTTACAAGAAATGTTTTTTTCTATAGTGACAATTTTTTTTATTTTTTAGATGTGCTTTGGGATGAGAAAATAAAACTAAATTTTGATAAAGAAGGAGTAGTATAATTGATAAAATCTAAAAATGATGATAATGACTTTTTTTAACTAATTGGCCTTATAGCGGTCGACATTTAATATAGTCTTCCACATAATGTGACGAGTAGCACAAAGAATGCACATGATGGTTTCAAAAAAGGGTACTTGTCTCATACGGACTTGATCCTAGTGCTAGGTCTTGTCAATTTAAATGCTTATGATGCAAATAAACGTACCTTATTACAAATAAACATTGTATGAGGCTGGTTCAACTAGATTTTAAGTCTTAATGAATTTGGTGTCCCCTAGGAAACAACCTCTCTACATCTATGAGATAGTAGTAAGGTTTGCGTACATTCTACACTCCCCAAACCCGACTTATGGGATTCCATTGGGTATGTTGTTGTAATGAATTTGATGTCTAGACCGGGTGTAAAACGAGTGGAGAACTAGAGTTTGGAAAGAACAACTTATCAGTAGCAGGGCTTTCCGACCTCACTATTTGGATCTTTCCATCCTAAAACATGTGTGACTAAAATCCTTCTCAGGAGCGTAATCACATCTTTGGTATCTCAAAGAAAGGTTCGGGAGTGTACTCACATCTCCGAAAAAATGTATCTTCAGATAGGTGCATGAGAGAAGTAGTTTATATCACAGTTTAAACAATATCAATGCGTAAATAAGCAGGCAAACATCAAATTAAATCAATGAATACAATATTTCAAAGAACAAAGCCATATATAAGTCAACATTGACAAGCTCAAATTCTGGTTATCTCTATCAGAGTCACCATCTGTCACACCCCCTGTCCCCCCCCCCCCCCCCCCCACATGGTGTTAAAAAATAGAGTTTTTTCAACTAAAATGACATTTTGAAAAAGATATTACTTTATTTCTTCATAGTCGCAACTTGGAATTGAGTTTTGGTGTTCCAAGTCACCTAAATTAAATCCCTAATCAAAAGGAAATGACTCTTTATTTTTCGGTCTGCAAAAACAAAGATCGGGTAAGAAATTCTGTTGACCGAGGGGAAGGTGTTAGGCACCCCTCAAGTTTCGTGATTCTAGCATGGTCGCTTTATTGACTTATTTATGGCTTCACTCACTTAGAATATATTATCTTGATAAGTTTTACAAAAAATATGTTATTCACCCGCCTTCTTTGATTATTTAAAACTAGTTTAAAACTATCTTATTTTATTAGTGTAGTATATTGGTAGCAGTGCTTTCCAACCTTGCCACGATTAATTATCACTTTGTAGTTTTCAAAAGAAAGTTTATTTAATAAAGTTTGAGTCCTAATGTTTGCTTATCATTATTTATTAACCTAATCGCTCCTAAATACATGGACCAAAAATTTTATTTATTTATTTTAGTCATTCTGATCTACGAGAAACATAATTTAACAATTCAATATAAATTATATGGATCAACATAAATTTTTTAATAGTATTCTAAAAGTCATTACTTAAATGAGACGTAAATAAAAGTTACAAGCTTTTTTTTAATTTTTATTTTAAAAAAAAGTGAACACAATTTTATTAGGAATACAAAATATATTTTTATACAAATTTTGTACATGCAACACTAATATGAACATGTTAAGAATTATGGATAATCTTTTCTTTTCCTTATTTAGTCATTAAAATGAAAAGAAAAACATATGTTAATTGAAACAAATATTTTACACAATGAACAAATCATTGATTATTTTCATCATTTATGTTTATTAAATCGTAAAATACACACAACACCACAAAACAATTGACTATGAAAATAAGAGTAGACTTGGACAATGAATTTACTCAACATGAAATAAACTATCTAACAATTTTACACAAAATTTAACAATAAAAATTATCTAAACAAAAAGTTGATATGAAAAATGTGAACAGAATGTCAAAGAATATTAATGGGTCAAACACGTACAAATTTTGACAACTTTAATGCATTCTGATCATATTAAATTGGACAAGAGAGATAAGTGTTACTTCTTGTGAAGAACAATTTATAAAGTAGACTACTATAATGACCCTGAACATGGTTTTGAATTTTTGAGCCCGAAACTAGTTTACATGTGTTTTCTCGGTTTTTGACCAAGGAGACCTCAAATTCAAATTCTGATGATTCCGTTGGATCCGGAACATCAATTTTGGTCTAGTAGGACCCTTCGTTCAATTTTCGAAGCTTCCGGGTGTGTTTCGGTCCTTTCGGTAGTTTTCGATATTAGGAAATGGGACCCACAGTGGAATAAAACGACCTCCGGTGGGAATTTCGACTACACCGTTGAGTTCGAAACATTGTTTCCGATCAAATTTCATATATGAAATGTATTTTTCCGACTCCGAATGAGGCTGGAGCATTGAATTTAAGTTTGAGAGTTTGTTGAAAATACTGAAGCGGGGTGACGTGGCCCAATTAGGTGCTGCCACGTGGCAGATGCAATATATTTTTAAAAAAAATGCAGATTTCTTCCCAAAATTTTCTGGGTTTCTCACAAACTTCAATCAACGATTTCTCCCTCGATTTTGGTCCGTTTTGGGTGATTCAAAAGGCTAAATTGCGTAATTTTCCGAGAGGAATGCCATGGGAGTTTCATAAATTAATTTTGGTGCACCGTTCAAGGTAAATTTTGCTGTTTTTCGCTGGTTCAGATGTTTTTTTTTGAAAACTTTAAATATGAGATTTCTACCTCGTTTTAGCTCCGTTTTTTAAACGGTTTTCGCCATTGAATTCTTTATGACCGGGAGAACATTTTCATATATAAATTTTCAGATTTTTGATGAATTTTTCCGATGACAAAATTTTTAGACCATTTTGCCCTTTTCACCGAATTAATTGATTTTAATATCATTAGATTCGTTATGTGATTGTGATGTTATACTTGAATAGATTTTGGTGATTTGGAGTATCGTAGAGAGGGAAAAGCTTCAGAATTGACATAATTCGAGACTTTATATAAGACAAGTGGGATTCTAATCTTTTGTTAAATATGTTGAACCTTGTATGCTCTAATGTATATAGAATTGAATATTTTGGGATAGAGATGGGTTAATGTAGGCTTTGATTGAAATATTTTGAATTGGGTAATTATTCTTACGGCGATATTGTGATGCCGAGGTCTTTGCCGGCGATATTGTGATGCCGAGGTCTTTGTCGGCGATATTGTGATGCCGAGGTCTTTGCCGGCGATATTGTGATGCCGAGGTCTTTGCCGGCGATATTATGATACTGAGATCTTTGCTATTGATATTGTGATGTCGAGGTCATTGCCGACAATTATTGAATAAGCATTGCATCTCATCCTTGCATATTGTTGTTGTGATGTCGAGGTCATTGCCGACAATTATTGCATAAACATTGCATCTCGTCCTTGCATACTATTATGTCGCATGGTGTTATGCATGTGATTGATTATGTTATCACTTGGGAGTTATGGCTTGTGATTTGATAATTGTGATATACTGAAAAACTATCTTTATTGTGTATTATATGTTGCTGGACTGGGACTTTTCTGAGTGCAGGTTTGTAGTTCGGCGGTATGTGGTTGGGTGTGAAGGAGTTACTTGGTTCTTCATTGTTTTACTCTAGGGTTAGTTCCATCTGCTGAGTACCGTGTTGTTTTTGGTACTCACCCCTTGCTACATTTTTGTAGGTTGCGAGCCCGGTCTCTTTAGTTAGAATTTTCTCATTGCAGGACCGAGCTTCCGGATTATCCTTAAGGTAGCTGCTTATCTCATCGGTGGACCTTAAAGGAATCCATTATTATGTTACGTTCTATTTGAGGACTAGATATTTGAGACATTTATTTTATTCGAATACTATGTATTTGGAAGCTTGTACATGTGACACCAGTTCTGGGATAGTTGTAGTTTTGGTCTTCCTATGATTATTTGTCATATTAGACTACTTTCTCTTCCGCTATTATTGTTATGTTTGGATCAATAGGTAGTTGGCTGACTCACCTTGGTGGGTTAGGTGAGTGCCATCACACCCGAATTTTGGGTCGTGACAACTACAATAGGAACCACGAACCCAAAATTCCAAAAGCAAACTTTAAACTCAATTTTTGTTTTCCCCAATTGTGTTTTTGAGATTTTTTTTGTGTGTGTTTTTGTAGAGACTTCTTTTATAAGTATATAATGTGTGTGTGACGGATTAAATGTAGTACTTTTTCCAGGTGTGTTTTTGTATGTGGGAGAAAGAAAAAAATATAATGTTGGATTTTTTTTTCTTGTTTCCTTTTAGCCGTGTGTGTGTGTATAGAATCTCTTGTGGATTTTATGTTTTTTCCAGAATAAATTGTGAGGAAGTGAGGGAGTTGGGTTGGTGTAGTTGGTGGGCATGTAGTGGGGTAGTTTAGTGTGCAGTGGGTTTTTAGTTAGTTTAGGTTTATTTTAGTTTTTCATTTTTATTTTGAAAAGAAAAAATAAAATGTTAAAAAATTATTTTAAATTAAAAAAATATAGAAAAGTTAACTAGCTAAAACTAAGATATAATTAAGAAAATACTAACAATACTAGATTATTTATTAGACATGAAATTAAAAGAGAACATATATTTTTAGAAATTTTCTCTTCTTTAAAACAAAACTTACACTAAAATGTGACTCTATTTTTGTAGCTTTCAAATAAAGTTATTATAAATAAGATTAAAAAATAAATAAATCTAATTTAGATTCAAAAAATAAATATTTAAATACTAAAAGTTACATAACTTAGGTTTGGTAAAAAATTAGATTCTAACAACAACGAAGCTATCAACTCCCTCGGGTAAGAATAAGATCAGAGCTGTAGTCAGCCTAGTTTTCAACTCTTGGAAACTCTTCGCATAAGCTTCAGACTATACAAACTTAACCTTCGTCTGAGTTAGCTTAGTCAAGGGAACTGAAATAGAAGAAAAACCCTCTACAAAACGTCTGTAATAACCTGCCAAACCCAAGAAACTCCTTATCTTTATTAGAGTTGTGGGCTTTGGCTAGTTCTTTACCATCTCAATATTTTGAGAACCAACTTGAATGCCCTCGCCGGAAACAATATGACCCAAAGACGTGGCATATGCTAACCAGAACTCACATTTGGAAATTTTGGCATAAAACTATTAGTCCTTAAGGGTCTGAAGGATAATTCTAAGATGGTTGGCATGCTCCTTCTCATTATGAGAGTAGATCTGGATGTCACATATGAACACAATTACGAACTTATCCAGGTACAACCTCAACATCCTATTCATAAGATCCATGAAAGTTGCTAGTGCATTTATCAGTCTAAATGACATGACCAACAACTCATAATGGGTTCTGAAGGCTATCTTAGGGATGTCACTTTCTCTAACTTTGAGTTGATGGTACCCAGATCTGAGGTCTATTTTGGAGAAACAAGTAGCACTTTGGAGTTGGTCAAACAAGTCATCAATTCTGGGAAGATGATACTTATTCTTTATGGTGACCTTATTTAACTGGCGATAATCTATGCACATTCTAAAAGAACTATTCTTTTTATGCACGAAGAGAACTGGAGCACCCCTAGGTGAGATGTGCGATCTAATGAAACCCTTATCTAGGAGGTCTTTTAGCTGCGTTTTCAACTCTTTTAACTCTGAAGGAGCCACATGGTACGGAGGAATAGATTTAGGCTGAGTATCTAGGAGGGTATCTATCCCAAAGTCTATCTCCCTGTTAGGAGGGACCCCAAGTAGATCATTAGGAAAGATTTCTAGGAACTCATTCACAACTGGAACAAACTGGAAAGATAGTATCTCGACACTAGAATCTTTGACTCTGATAGGTAGTATCTCGACACTAGAATCTTTGACTCTGATTAGATGGTATATACATCCTTTGGAAATAAACTTTCTGCTTTGAGATATGAGACAAATTCACCTTAGAATGAACTGAGCTACCCCTCCATTCTATGACTGGCTCATTAGGAAACTGAAACTTGACCACCCTGGTTCTGCAGTCTATGGAGGCATAACAAGCATGAAGCCAATCCATGCATAGAATGATGTCAAAATCTATGATGTCTAACTCAACTAGATCAACTAGTGTATCTTTATGGTAAATTGACACTGGACAACCCCTATAGACTCTTTGGGATAGAATAGATTCTCCAACAGGAGTGGAAACACTAAAAGGCTCAAGAAGACATTCTGGATTGATCTCAAACTTCGTGGCTACATAGGGAGTCATAAATGACAATGTGGCACCTGGGTCTAACAATGCATAGACATTATAAGTAAATACTTTGAGCATACCAGTAACCATATATGGTGAATTCTCCTGCTCTTGTCTGGTGGACATGGCATATAAACGATTTGTGCCCTCGTCTGTCCCTGATGTAGCACCCTTCTGAACTGGCTTACCCTATGGTGCTGAAGAAACTAACTGAGATTTGTTATCCCTAATGTTCTGCCTCCCCATAGGAAAATCCTTCAAAAAGTCCCCCACCTGACCATATCTAAAACAACCATTTGTGTCCACAAGGCACTCTCCTGGATGAGACCTTCCACACTTACCATAAACTGGATAACGAGTCAATCCTTGAGCTACACTCCTTTGTGATTGGCTGCCCTGAACTCTACGGCTCTGTGATCCCTGCTCATTCCTGACACTCGGTGCAGGCGCACTAGTAGATGAAAGTGTTGGTCCAGATATCTTAGGCTGAAAGAATGAATGATCGGCACCTCTAGCCCCCTTCTTACCTGTCTCCTACCCTGCTGTCTTGACTCTCTTGTTTCTGAACTCCTCCCTATCCTGCATTTTCTCCTCCTCCACTTGTTGCGCATAAGTTATTAAGAAAGCTATGTCCATATCTTCGACTAGCATAGCATTTCAACCCTCTCTTTTAGTCATCTGAGAGAGCCCTGATACAAGTAAATCCATCCTAGTATGCATGTCTGCCACCATAGTCGGAGCATAACAGGATAGGTGAGTGAATTCGAGGCTGTACTCTTGTATACTCATAGCTTTCTACTTCAAATTTTTAAAAACTCCCTCACCTTAGACTGTCTCAACTCTCTAGGAAAGTACTGTCCCAGGAAGGCCTCCTCGAACACTGCCCAACTCAAAGTTGGCACCCCTTCTGCTCTACCTCCCTTCCACTGATCAAACCATATCTACTCCCTTGAGCTGGAAGGCAGCCAACTCAACTCGCTTTGCATCACCTGTGTGCATAACCTGAAATAATTTTTGGGGCTTCTCAATGAAGTTCTCGGGATTCTCCTTCACATCAGACCCGGTGAACTCAGGTGGTTTCATCCTTAGAAATTCACGAACCCTGGTGGTATCTAAACCATTATGTCTGCAATCTCCCTGTCGACCTTCTTGTGTGGTGACTGTATGTGCCAAAATTAGATATATATAGCTGCACCTTTAGGTCCCTTAGCAAATAGTGGATTAAGCTGGTTTGCATTCTACCCGACTGGGCGTCCTCTATCCCTGGCTGGTCTGACAGCTCTAAGTTGAGGCATGATCTAAAAAATAGAGCATGAACACATGAATTAGAATGGACTAAACAGAGGTAAAATCTGAAGCACGAAAGGGAATAACAATTGATAATGACACTTCCTAATGCTTTGTAGCCTCCCTATTATAGATGTCGCGTGTTTCACACTAATAATACAGACTCTACTAGACACGGTTCTATAGACTCCCTAGGACACTTGAACTTTGTTATCTGATACCAAGTTTGTTATGACCCGAGTCTACACCCTGGATGTGGCCGACACCCAGAACCATTTATGGTTCCAAGTGAACCACTTGGCCTGGCTACTTTACTCAAGGGAAGACTCAAATAGTAAACAATGGGCGTAAATATAATATACTAAAGAGACTACAATAGTCTGAACAATCTAAACAGGGTAAATATCTCAACAACAACTTAAAATAAGTTTAAAACTCCTGTTATACAATCTATGGAATCTCTAACTAGAAGAATCTGAATTAACAATCATGACAGGCCCATGTTAACCACAACTAAAAAGAAATGCTAAAAACATAAATAAAGACTCCAAAGCCTTTGACTGGTAATAGGCCTCACCAATGGCTGAATGAAATGTGGGTCTGTTCAGGAACTCTGTCACCTGCTTCTACATCATAAAATGATGCAGGTCCAAAGAACGCTAGTACATGAAATGTACGAGTATGTAAAATAGCCAAAATAGGTGTCACGCCCCGAGAGGATACCCAAGACGTGGTCAGCACCCAGAGACTATTACTAGTCCCCGAGCGAACCACTTGGCCTCATCACATCCATTCAATCCAACAATTCTACAGATCAGCGGAAGTAAATGAAAATAAATGGGCTCATCTCATCTAATGTCTCAAATAATGATAGATTAATAATAAAGGGTAGTAGGAAGAACTAGCTCACAATTTCAACATCAATATCCGATTATCATCTATGAAGCCTCTATCACTAATCAAGTGGTGCTAATAATAGACCCATGGCTATCGAAATTAAAATATAAGACTAGTCTAGTCTGACTCAAAAGGATGATGAAATAAATAATAGTGAATCCTCCAGAGTAGGGGAGGCTCACCAATAAGCTAAATGTCCTGGATCGTTAACGATGCGCCTGTTGATGATCCCTAATCCCTGTATCTGCATCATAAAATGATGCAGAACCGAGTGGCATTAGTACGTGGAATGTGTGGCATATAAATTAGCTGAATGAAATAGAAACAGGTAGAATAATATGACACGACATCAACCCAGAATAGTAAATAATCAACATGTCAAGTGTCTATTCTAAAGCAAGAACAAAGAGTAGATAAGTGCCCTATCAACACCTCAACCTCATCAATCAAATCAGACTCATCTCAAGGGAACCCGACTCAACTCAACTCAATGGAACTCAACTCAACTCAACTCGGAGTACTCAAGGTGGGAATTTTAGGAGTTTCTCTTATCCGACAACAATCACTTATGAGCCAGTGATTGTACAACAATCCCGCTAATGTTGCCATAACTATTTCGTACTTGCCAGGTAGGGAACGACTCGAATCCCCTAAGGGGAACGACCTTAATAAGTCCTCTATTGTTTTAGGGACATAAACTCAACTCAAGAGGGAACCATAATGTAATATGATGGTTTTGGTCCTCACCTACGTTTGGCGACGTAGTTTGATGGGTTCAAGCTAGACTAACTCTCACTCTTTCGGTTCTCAACACTCTTCCCAAGACTCAATGCTCATAAGACCTCCATCTCAACCAATCTCATAGGGACTTTAACCCTGCCATCGATCAGTATCTCATAGGGACTCTAACCCTATCGTCAATTAAACTCATAAGGACTTTAACCCTTTCATCAATCAAGCTCATAGGGACTCTAACCCTATTATCAATCAAACTCATAGGAACTTTAACCCTTTCATCAATCAATAGCTCAAGGCGTGGAACAATTGTTAGGGGATAGTCAATAGACTATCATTAGAGTTCATTTATGAAGATTCATAGGACTATCAAGCTTTATCAACTCATCATCGTTCTCTCATCACAATCACAATCACAATCAACCATCTCACATCAAGGCTCGAGACTCAAACCCCTAGATTCATTCATACATGCTTTCAAAAGTTAACATGTAGGGTTATGCAATTTCTCATGAAAATATTCAATTCAAGAAAATAAGTTTGTGATGATCATCAACATACGAAAATACATGTAATTAGATATAATTTGTGAGAAAACATTCAAGAATCAATTTAAGGAACATGTATAGGGACTCATCTACTTAACTCCTCTATAAGCATCTATGGGGCACATGAGAGAACAATCTCATGCTTTTAGTTTAGCCTTACATACCTGGGATGAAGCTCTCCACAATCACTTCAAGGGTTTCCTCTTGAATTCCTCAATCTCAAGCTCTTCCTCTCTTTCCTCAAGCCCTAGTCTTATTAGATTGTTAGAAAAGGACTTAGAATGGGGGTTTAGACCCCTTTTTTATGTCAAAACGGCCTGATTAGATCGTGTATTGATTTTAGGAGGGGTTGGGAATTTATCGGAATGCCCCTCACAAACTTTAGAAATTTTTTTAAGCTTCGAATAACCCAGTTCGCGACGCGGACTGATCACGTTCAGTGTATTTTTCTCCAAAAAGATTTTGAATGAGTTTTCTATATCCCATCGAAAATTCTTTTTTAAAAAGTAAGTGTGGGTCCGCTACAGAGGTGTGACTCACTCTGTCGCGCACCGACACTGTTTTTCATTTTTGGACCGAAAAACTATCTTTTGATCCGGGTGCTCTAAAAATCAACCGAGACCATTTCCCCACTCATTCTTTCGTGCTGATCACAAATCCGCTCTTGAATTTACCATACGGGCGTTGGAAGATGTGTTATGCGAATACCCCTCCTATAGGGGTATTTTGATAATTTTACCGGGCATTACAACAGGGGACTTAGGATAAGGCACTATACTCAAAGTAGCTAAAACATGTCTAAAAATAGGATAGCATAAGTAATAAATAAAGTGCATGCTGAAAGTAAAAACATATACTGAAACTCTGTATGAAGTAATTAGTTTACTTTAGCTTGGGGAGTTTCTCTAACCGAAAACCATCACAATGAGCCTCGTGATGATACAATGCCTTGCCCATGTGTCAGAGCCATTTCCATACTTTGTCAAGGTGAGGGATGAAAACTAGGGGAGTGGATCCATCCCAAAACTGGCCATCTCGGTGGCAGTGAGGAGTTGTACTTTTAGTACAATCCTATCCTACGCCGACTACGTAGTTTATGAGTTCAAGTTATCATTACTCTCACTCATATTGGTGCTTAATACTACTCCCAAAATGACTTTTATAATGCTCATAACTTTAAGAGTAAGAGTTCTCATAAATTCCTTTTAATTCTTTTGGGACTTAGCCCAACTTTAGCTTTTCTTAATCTTTTCTCAACTTATCTCTTCTGTATCTATGCAAAGTGTCTCAAAAACATAATTATATTACTCAGCTATCTTGTAAATACAGTGTCATGCCCCGAGAGGTGCCCTAGTCGTGGCTGGCACTCAGAGACTATTGCTAGTCCCCAAGCGAACCACTCAATCTCAGGACAGTCATTCAACATCAAGCATAGCAGAAACAATATAAATAGGTAGTGAGCTACATCAATAAGAAGGGCCAATGGCCACTAAACTCTGTCTCAACATCGATGATAAGTAAATAGTATTACTAATTCAACTCTAAGAGAGAGAAACCTCACGTCAAATCTTAACTCATGTCTATAAAACCTCTAACTCAGCTAGACAGTCTAAGAGGGTACCATGACAGACCATGGCTTCCTATCTCAATAAACAAAATAACAGATAAAGAAAAAGGGCTCCTCTGAATAAGGAGGGTTCACCAATGACAGAGCTCAGAATTTCTGAACCTCAATGATGCGTCTGCTAAAGTCCTCTAACTCCTATATCTGTATCATGAAATGATACAGCGCCGAGTAGCATCAGTACGTGGAATGTACGATATGCAAGATGGCTGAATGTAACAGTACAATATAACAGTATAGGGATAATATCAACTCAACATCATACTCCATTGAAATGTCAATTGTCTATCTAAAACAAGAATAAAGAGCAGACAAATGACTCATCAACATCTCATCTTAGCATCATCAATACGTCAGACTCATCTCAAGGAAACTTGACTCAATTCAACTCAACTCGAAGGACCAATGCTCGTCTAGGACAAGGATAAAGAGTAGACACTAATGTAACGCTTGGTATTACCAAAATACCCCTAGAGGGAGGGTATGTGCATAACACATCTTCTAATGCTCGTATGGTAAATCTGAGGCCAAATTTGTGATCACCATAAAATATTGAGTGGGAAAATGGTCTCGATAGATTTTTAGAGCGACCCGCTCAAAAGATAATTTTTCAATCCGAAACACAAAACAGTATTAGTACGCGACAAGGGCACGTCGCACACCCATCCCGGACCATTTTTTTCTGAAAATTTTTGATGGGATTGAGAAAACTCATTTAGAAGCTTTTTCTAAAAGTACACAGTACGCGACCAGTCCACATGGCGGACTGGGTCTTCTCTGAGTTAAAAATTTCTAAATTATTTCGAGGGGCATTCCGGTCAATTTTCCACCCCTCCTAAACTCTATACACGATGTAATAAGGTTGTTTTGACGTAAAAAGGATCTACAACGAGCTTGAGTTTGAGAGAATTGAGAAGAAATCCTTGATGTGCTTGATTGATAGCTGCATCTCAAGTATGTACGGATAAACTAAAAACATGGGATTGTTCTCTCATGTGCCCCATAGAGGTCATAGATGAGTTGATGGTTCAAGAGTCTACATGCATGAATTCTTGATGGTGTTTCTTGAAAAACTAATTTAAATTACATGTTTTCTACGTTGATGATCATCATACTATTTGTTTTCTTGAATTAAACATTTTCATGAGAATTTGCATAACTATATGATTATTTGAAAAACATGCATAATAAACTTGAGAATTGAGTCTAGAGCCTTGAGTTAAGATTGTTGATTGTGATGAGAGAATGATGATGAGTTGACGAAATTTGATTATCTTATGAGTCTATAAATAAACTCTACCTATGTGTATATTTAATTGATTCTTAACGATTGTTATAAATCTTGAATCATTGATGAGATTGATTAATGAGAGGGTTAAATTCCCTATGAGTTGAATGATGATGGGGTTCGAGTCCCTGTGAGATACCGATCGTTGACGGGGTTTGAGTACCTATGATATTGGTTGAGATAGAGGTTTTATGAGCATTGATATGGGAGGAGTATGGAGCACCAAAATAGGTAAGAGTGAGTTCCACTCAAACTCATTAACTACGTCGCCAAATGTAGGTGAGGCATAAAACCATCACATATATTATGGTTCCCTCGAGAGTAACAGTCCTAGAAAGCAATAGCGGACTTGTTGAGTATTGACTCCATATTGGGTGAGCTGATATGGTTTCGTAGCGTTCCCTACCTAGAAAATTTGGAACGGTTGTGGAAACATCAGTGAGATTGTTGTACATTCACTAGCTCATAAGTGATTATTGTCGGATAAGAGAAACTCCATAAATTTCCTATCTTGAGTACTCTAATTCGAGATGAGATGAGAGGAGGCGAGCTCCTCTGAGATGAGATGAGATGAGACAAGATGAGGGGAGGTGAGCTCCTTTGAGATGAGATAAGAGAAGGTGAGCTCCTCTGAGATTAGATGAGATGAGAGGAGGTGAGCTCCTTTGAGATGAGTCTGAGATGATTGATGAGTTTGAGTTATTGATGGGTCACTTGTCTACTCTTCATTCTTACATAGATAGACATTTGATTATGTGATGTTATTTAATGTTTATCTTGAGTCGATATCGTTTTCATATTATTCTACCGGTTTCTGTTTCACTCAACTATTTTACATACCAGTACATTCCAAGTACTGATGTCCTCTCTGGACTGCATCATTTTATGATGCAGAGGCAGGTACTAGAGTTCATTAACAGGCGCTCCATTGAAGATCTGAGATTTGCAGATGATTTGGTGAGCCTCCTCTACTCCGGAGGATCCCCTACATTTACTTCATCATGTTTCAAAGTTAGATTGAACTATTTCATTTATTTTGATTTGGGTATCCAATGGGTTTGTCATTGGCATCACATGAGTAGTAATAGAGGCTTCATAAACTATGATTGAGCGTTGATATTGAGACATGTGAGCTAGTTCTTTCTAGCCTTTATTTTTATATATTTATTTGAGACTTTAGATGAGATGTGCCCATTTACGTACTTATACTTTTCGCTTCAGTAGAGTTTATTGATTGAATAATGTGATAAGGCTAAGTGGTTCACTTGGGAACTAGCAATAGTCTTTGAGTGTCGGCCACGCCAAGGGTACCCTCCCGGGGCATGACAAACTTGGTATTAAAGCACAGAGTTCAGTCTTAGGGAGTCTATGAAGCCGTGTCTAGTAGAGTCTTGTTTATGAGTGTGTTGTCTACCATATTTCATAAGCAGAAGGCTATAGGACATTGGGAATTGTTACCCTTTTTTCTCATTCCAATTCGTGCAATAGAGTTAAGCACTATGAAAACTTTGTTCTAATTCGTGCTCTATGCGCGTGCAGAAATGATAACATGCCTCCCAGAAGAGTTGTTAGAGGACGGCGATGTCCTGCCAGGTAAGCTGTTAATCTACCTGAGCCTCAAGTACCCGAGGAGCCCATGATCAAGCTGTCCCTGTTGCACAACCCCCTCAAGATGAGGTCTCTAATGCTGAGTTACATCGGGCTATTCAAGCTCTAGCCCAGGCTGTCGCAGCACCTACTGTGAGACAAGGAGCAGGTAGACCAGATGCTCATGATATCTCTAATGTCCGAGAATTTTTTAGGATGAAGTCGTCGGAGTTCACGGGGTCGGCATCTATTGAAAATCCAGAGAACTATGTGGAGGAACTTGAGAAGGTGTTCCAAGTGATGCATGTGGCTGATACTGATAGGGTTGAATTGGCTGCGTACTAACTCAAGGGTGTGGCCAGACTGTGGTTTGACCAGTGGAAAAAGGGTAGAAGGGATGATGGCCCATGTTTGACTTGGGTAGTGTTTGAGGAGGCCTTCTTGGGACGCTTCTTCCCGAGGGAGAAAATAAAAAGCTAAGGTGAGAGAGTTCTTGAATCTAAAACAGGGCTCTATGACCGTGCAAGAGTATGGTTTGAAGTTTATACAACTATCTCTCTATGCTCCGGACATGATTGCTGACATGAGGGGAAGGATGGGCATGTTGATGGGTTGAATAGAGAACCCAAGAGAGATAGGAGAGGAGCCATGCTTGTGAGTGATATGGAGATCGGGCGACTGATGACATTTGTGTAACAAGCTGATGAGGAGAGACAACATGACAAAGAAGAGTTCAAGCGTAAGAGAGCTAAGACACCTAGCAATGAGGTTGGAAGGAAAGGCAATGGTAATCAATTTTCAGCACCATCATTTGCTAGTGCACCTGTGCCTAGAGGCAGGTATGATAAAAGATTTCAGGATGTTGGAACCTATGGATCCCAGTCACAAGCTAGTGTGGCTCAAGGTTCGCAGGGTAAGCCATCGTGTAATAGGTGTGGTAAGCTGCACTTAGGGAGATATCATGACGGGAATGATGTGTGCTATAAATGTGGCCAAGTGGGTAAATACAAGAGGGATTATCCAAAGCAGGCTTACCAAGCCCAGTCTACTACACCAGCCCCTCCAGTTAGAGGAAACCAGAAGGCCACTATGTCAGGCGCAGGCGGGGCAACAAATCGCTTGTATGCCATGGGTAGTCGTCAAGATCAGGAGAACTCCCCCGATATTGTGATGGGTATGATTCGAGTATTTACTTTTGATTGTTATGTTTTGATGGCTCTAGGTGCCACATTGTCGTTTGTATCTCCTTATGTGGCCAGTAGACTTGATAAAACCCCAAAGAGTCTTCTTGAACTCTTTGATATTTCTACTCCAGTGGGTCAGTCTATTTGAGCTGAGAGAACCTATGGAACTTGTGTATTTCCATCAATCATAGGGATACTCTTGTTGATTTGATTGAGTTGGAGATGGTTGATTTTGATTTGATTCTTGGCATGGATTGGCTTCACACCTGTTATGCCTCTGTTGATTGTAGAACCCAAACCGTTAAGTTCCAATTTCCTAATGAACTGGTCTTAGAGTGGAAGGGTGATTCTGTTTCACCTAGACGAAAGTTTATCTCATATCTTAGAGCCAGAAAGTTGATTCCAAAGGTTGTATCTATCACCTCGTGCGAGTTAAATCTGATGATGTTGAGTCCCTAACTCTTAAGTCAGTCACGATTGTAAATGAATTTCTAGAAGTGTTTCCTGATGATCTACCTGGAGTCACTCCTGATAGAGAGATCAACTTTGGGATTGATGTTCTTCCCGATACCAGCCTATTTCGATTCCACCTTATAAGATGGGCCCCGGTGAGTTGAAAGAGTGGAAAGAGCAACTAAAAGATTTGCTAGAGAAGGGTTTCATTAGGCCAAGTGTTTCACCTTAGGGTGCTCCGGTCCTATTTGTGCGAAAGAAAGATGGGTCTCTCAGAATATGTGTTGATTATAGGCAACTAAACAAGGTCATGATAAAGAATAAATATCCTCTCCCAAGGATAGATGATTTGTTTGACCAACTTCAGGGCGCCTCTTGTTTCTCCAAGATAGACCTTAGATCTGGCTACCACCAATTGAAGGTGAGGGAATGTGACATTCCAAAGACAGCCTTTGGGACTAGACATTGTCATTTTGAGTTCTTGGCCATGTCCTTTGGGTTGACGAATTCATCAGCCGCCTTTATGGACTTGATGAATAGAGTATTCTAACAATATCTTGATATGTTTGTGATTGTTTTCATCGACGACATTTTGGTGTATTCGAGAAGTGAGGAAGAGCATGCAAACCACCTCAGAGTTATCCTCCAAACCCTTAAGGGCCATGAGTTGTATGCAAAATTCTCAAACTGTGAGTTTTGGCTTAAGTCAACGGCTTTCCTAAGCCATGTTACTTCCAGTGATGGTATTCGAGTGGATGCCCAAAAGATTGAAGCAATTAAGAACTGGACCCGATCAACCACTCCGACTAACATTAAAAGTTTATTGGAGTTGGCAGGCTACTACCGCAGATTTGTTGAGGGATTTTCTTCCCTATCCGCGCCATTGACTAAATTGACTCAGAAAAAGGTCAAGTTTCATTGGTCCGAATAATATGAGAAGAGTTTCCAAGAATTGGAAATGAGATTGACTACTGCACTCGTCCTTACCTTGCCCGACGGGACAGAGGACTTTGTAATTTACTGTGATGCTTCGAGGTGATAGCCTATGTTTCCAGACAACTTAAGGTTCATGAAAGGAACTACCCAACCCATGATCTCTAGTTGGAAGCAGTGGTGTTTGCACTTAAAATCTGGCGCCACTACTTGTATGGAGTGTATGTGGATGTGTTCACTGACCACAGGAGCTTGCAGTATGTTTTCAGTCAGAAAGAGCTCAACCTGCGACAGAGGAGATGGTTGGAATTTCTCAAGGATTATGATATGAGAATTCACTACCACCCAGGTAAAGCTAACGTTGTTGCTGACACTCTTAGAAAGTTGTCAATGGGTAGTACAGCCCATGTGGAGGGAGGAAGGAAGGAGCTAGCCAAGGAAGCGCATCAGTTGGCTCAATTAGGAGTTCAACTTGAGCAGAATAATGAATAAGGAGTTAATATTCAGGATGGGTCTACTTCATCCTTAGTTACAGAGGTGAAAGAAAAGCAAGACCAAGATCCTGTCATACTCCAACTGAAGGAGGTTGTCCACAAACAGAAAGTGATGGTCTTCTCCAAAGGGGGAGATGGAGTGTTAAGGTATCAAAGTAGGTTATGTGTTCCATACATTAATGACATTCGAGATAAAATCATGATAGAAGCCCACAACACCAGATATTCCATTCATCCAGGCTCTACCAAGATGTACCATGACTTGAGAGATGTCTATTGGTGGAGTGGAATAAAGAGGAATATTGTTGAGTTCGTTTCAAAATGTCCGAATTGCCAACAGGTGAAGGTTGAGCATCAAAGGCCATGTGGATTGGCTCAGAACTTTGAGATTCCGAAATAGAAATGGGAGATGATTAATATGGACTTTATTACTGATCTGCCAAAGTCCTGAAAGCCACATGATTCGATATGGGTAATCATGGATAGAATGACTAAATCGGCTCATTTCTTGGTAGTTAAGATAACAAACACTGCGGAGGAGTACACCAAGTTGTACATCTAGGAGATTGTGAGGTTGCATGGGGTTCCCTTGTCTATCATCTCGGACAAAGGAGCTCAATTTACCTCCCAGTTTTGGAGATCGTTTCAAAAAGGATTGGGTACTAAGGTGAACCTGAGCACAGCCTATCATCCACAGATAGATGGACAGGCAGAGGGTACAATTCAAACATTAGAGGACATGTTGAGACCTTGTGTTCTTGATTTCAAGGGGAACAGGGATGATCACCTGCGATTGGTTGAATTTTCATATAACAATAGTTATCAGGCAAGCATTCAAATAACTCCTTACAAAGCATTGTATGGGAGGAGATGTAGATCATCAATTGGGTGATTTGATGTTGGAGGAGCGGATTTGATTGGGCCTGATCTTGTCCACCAATCGATAGAGAAGGTCAAGGTCATTAGAGAGAGGTTAAAGACTGCCCAGAATTGCCAAAAATCTTATACCGACGTGAGGAGAAAAGACTTAGAGTTCGAGGTAGATGATTGGGTATATTTGAAAGTGTCACCCATGAAGGGTGTCCTAAGATTTGGGAAAAAGGGAAAGTTGAGCCCATGTTATGTTGGACCATATCAGATTGTGAAGAGGATCGGGAAGGTTGCTTATGAGTTAGAGTTACCTTCCAAGTTAGATGGAGTGCATCCGGTATTCCATGTGCTGATGTTGAAGAAATGCTTGGGAGATCTTGCCTTGGTAATCCATATTGATAGCATTGGAGTGAAAGATAGCCTATCTTACGAAAAGGTTCCGGTTCAAGTCCTTGATCGTCAGATTCATAAATTGAGAAACAAAGAGATAGCCTCAGTTAAAGTCTTGTGGAGAAATCAATTCGTTGAGTAAACCACATGGGAAGCTGAGGAAGATATGAAGGCCAAATATCCGAACCTATTCGTGCCGAATGATGAGAGTGTTGAAGGTAAATTTCTTACCCTTCACTAAATTAATATATCTATTCTTGATGTGACTTTCTATTCTCGAGTCTGAGAAGTATTTATTGAGGTCGAGGAAGAGTCGAGTGATGAGATGAGTCTTGAGTCTATTCGTACCTTGATATCCACCTTTACTCGTCATTCAAGGACGAATAATCCCAAGGGAGAGATAATGTAACGTCCGATAAAATTACCAAAATACCCCTAGAGGGAGGGTATGCGCGTAACACATCTTTCAATGCTCTATGGAAAATCCAAAGTTGGATTTGTGATCAGCACAAAATATTGAGTGGGAAAATTATCTCGATCGATTTTTAGAGCGACCCGATCAAAAGATAATTTTTTATCTGAAACACAAAATAGTGTTAGTACATGACATCTTTTTCAGAAAACTTTTGATGGGATTGAGAAAACTCGTTCAGAAACTTTTGCTAAAAGTACACAATACGCGAGCAGTCCGCATCGCAGACTGGGTCTTCTTTGAGTTGGAAATTTCTAAATTATTACGAGGGGCATTTTGATCAATTCCCCATCCCTCTTAAACTCTATACACAATCTAATAAGGTCATTTCGACGTAAAAAGGGTCTAAAACCCCCATTCTAAGTCCTATTCCAATATTCTATTAAGGCTAGGGCTTGAGGAGAGAAGAAATGAGCTTGAGTTTGAGAGAATCGAGAAGAAATCCTTGACATGCTTGATTGATAGCTGCATCCCAGGTATGTAAGGATAAACTAAAAACATGGGATTGTTCTCTCATGTGCCCCATAGAGGTCATAGATGATTTGATGGTTCAAGAGTCTACATCCATGAATTCTTGATGGTGTTTCTTGAAAAACTGATTTAAATTACATGTTTTCTATGTTGATGATCATCATACTATTTATTTTCTTGAATTAAACATTTTTATGAGAATTTGCATAACTACATGATTATTTGAAAAGCATGCATAATAAACTTGAGAATTGAGTCTAGAGCCTTGAGTTGAGATTGTTGATTGTGATGAGAGAATGATGATGAGTTGACAGAATTTGATTATCTTATGAGTCTCTATAAATAAACTCTACAGATGTGTCTATTCAATTGATTCTTAACGATTGATATAAATCTTGAGTCATTGATGAGATTGATTGATGACAGGGTTAAATTCCCTATGAGTTGAATGATGATGGGGTTCGAGTCACTGTGAGATACCGATCATTGACGGGGTTTGAGTCCCTATGAGATTGGTTGAGATGGAGGTTTTATGAGCATTGGGTCGGGAGGAGTATCGAGCACCGAAATGGGTAAGAGTGGGTCTCACTCGAACTCATTAACTACATCGCCAAATGTAGGTAAGGCATAAAACCATCATATATATTATGGTTCCCTCGAGAGTAACAATCCTAGAAAGCAATAGCGGACTTGTTGAGTATTGACTCCATATTGGGTGAGCTGATATGGTTTCGGAGCGTTCCCTACCTGGAAAGTTTGGAATGGTTGTGGCAACATCAGATAGATTTTTGTACATTCACTGGCTCAATAAGTGATTGTTTTCGGATAAAAATAATTCCCATTAATTTCCTATCTTAAGCATTCTGATTCGAGATGAGATGAGAGGAGGTGAGCTCCTCTAAGATGAGATGAGGAGAGGTGAACTCCTCTGAGATGAGATGAGATAAGATGAGGTGAGCTCCTATGAGATGAGATGAGGTGAGCTCCTTTTAGATGAGTCTGAGATGATTGATGAGTTTGAGTTATTGATGGGTCACTTGTCTACTCTTTATTCTTGCATAGATAGACATTTGACTATTTGATGCGATTTGATGTTTATTATTTTGAGTTGATATCGTTTCCATATTATTCTACCGGGTTCTATTTCACTCAGCTATTTTACATACCACTACATTCCAAGTACTGATGTCCCCTCTGGACTACATTGTTTTATGATGCAGAGGCAGATACTAGAGATTGTCAACAGGCGTTTTGTTGAAGATCTGAGATTTGTAGATGATTTGGTGAGCCTCCTCTACTCCGGAGGATCCCCTACATTTACTTCATCATGCTTCAGAGTTAGATTGAACTATTTCCTTTATTTTGATTTGGGTAGCCATGGGTTTGTCATTGGCACCTCATGAGTACTAATAGAGGCTTCATACACGATGGTTGGGCGTTGATGTTAAGACTTGTGAGCTAGTTATTTCTAATAACCTTTATTTTTATATATTTATTTGAGACTTTAGATGAGATGTGCCCATTTACGTACTTATACTTTTCGTTGTTTAGTGGAATTTATTAATTGAATGATGTGATGACGCTAAGTGGTTCGCTTGGGGACTAGCAATAGTCTCTGAGTGCCGGCCACGCCAAGGATACCCTCCCGGGGCGTGACAGGTAAATCATCAACATCCATCAAGACTCATAGCATCACATCAACATCAGAGTTCTATCAGTGAGGAACCTAACTGGGAGTTTCTCTAATCGACAACCATTACCTATGAGTAGGTGATGATACAATGACGCGATGTCGTTGCCACATCCATCCAATACCCTGCCCAGGGTAAAGGACATCACCATCGGTGGATCCACAAGAAATAACATCAGTCCTTTCTTGGGACAAAGGAAACATCCGCATTGTGGTTCAATCCTCTCCTACGCGGGCCACGTAGTTAATGAGTTCGAGTGCGACTCATTCTCACCCATTTTGGTGCTCAATACTCCTCCCATAACTCGACATGCTCATAAAACATCATCATCATCGCTCCCACAGGGACGTAGTACATCAACATCAACATCATCATCAGTCTCATAGGGATGTAATATATCAACATTAACATCATCATCAACATCAACTCATCTCATCAACATCAACATCAACATCATGGACTCGAAACATTCTTTTAGAATTTAATTTCATGTTTTAAAACTCATGAATATCACTCTCATCAACATCATCATCAAGACTCTCATCAACTTGGACCACAATCACAACATCACAAACATCATCATCGTTAAGGCTCTAGACTCATCCCTTAAGTTCATTCTTGCATTCTTGAATAAAATAGACATAGAATTTTGTAGAATCATTCAAGAAAACAACTTATGCAGTAAATCATGTTTATGATGATCATCAATTTAAGAAAAATACATGTATTAAGGAGAATGTCAAAAAGAAAATACTCAGGGATTTTCACATATAACTCATCATCTCCAATCATAGACTCAATTTACTCAAAAAGGGGCACATAGAAGAATAATCTCATGTTTTAGGTTAGCCTTACATACCTGGGATGATTTCTATCAACACAATTCCCTTGGAACTTCCTGTCGACTCCTCAATCTCGACTCTCCTCAAGCCCTAGCGTATTACCGTTGTTAGGAAGAGGATTTAGAATGGGGTTTAGACCTTTTCTTCGTGAAAATAACTTATATTGGTTGTGCATGGGTTTTAGAAGGTGTTGGGAATAGACTAGAATGCTCCTTGAAATTTTAAAAAAAATTCAGTTGTAAAATAACACAGCCCGCGACGCGGACTGGTTGCAGACAGTTCATTTTTGGCAAAAATTTTCCTCAATGAGTTTTATCAACCCCGTCAAAACATTTAGGAAAAACATAAGTGTGCCTCCGCGATGGGTCCGCAACATGGCTCTATCGTGAACTCTTACTGTTACTCATTTTGGAACGAAAAATTATCTTTTATGTAATGCCCGATAAAATTACCAAAATACCTCTAGAGGAGAGAGGTGCGCTTAGTGCGTCTTCTGATACTCGGATGAAAAATTCGAGGTCGGATTCGTGATCAACATAAAGAATTGAGTGAGGGAGAGGTCTTGGTCGATTTTTAGAGCGACCGAGTCAAAAGATAATTTTTTGTTCCAAAATGAGAAACAGTGAGAGTTCGCGATAGAGCCACTGCGCGGACCCATTGCAAAGGGTGACTTATGTTTTTCGTAAATGTTTCAACGGGGTTGAGAAAAATTTTTGCAAAAAATGAGCTATACGCGGCCAGTTCGCGTCGCGGACTGGGTTATTTCGCGGCTGAAAATTTTTATAATTTCGAGGGGCATTCTGGTCCATCCTAGCATCTTCTAAAACCCATGTACGACCAATATAAGTCATTTTCACGAAGAAAGGGTCTAAAACCCCATTCTAAATCCTCTTCCTAACAACGCTAATATGCTAGGGCCTGAGGAGAGTAGATGAGAGACGAGATTGAGGAAAACAGAGGAAGTTCCAAGGGAATTGTATTGATAGCAATCATCCCGTGTATGTAAGGTTAACCTAAAGCATGAGATTGTTCTTCCATGTGCCCCCTTTGAGTAAATTGAGTCTATGATTGAAGATGTCGAGTTATATGTGAAAATCCCTGAGTATTTTACTGAGATTCTTCTTAATTCGTGTATTTTTCTTAAATTGATGATCATCATAAACTTGATTTACTGCATAAGTTGTTTTCATGAATGATTTTTACAAATTTCTATGTCTATTTTACCCAAGAGTAAAAGAATGAATTTAGGGAATGAGTCTAGAGCCTTGACGGTGATGATGTTTGTGATGTTATGATTATGGTCCAAATTAATGAGAGTCTTGATGATGATGTTGATGAGAGTGATGTTCTTGAGTCTTAAAACTTGAAACTAAAATTCTAAAAGAATGTTTTGAGTCCATGATGTTGATGTTGATGTTGATGTACTATGTCTCTATGGGACTGATGATGATGATGATATTTTATGAGCATGTCGAGTTCTGGGAGGAGTATTGAGCAGCGAAATGGGTGAGAGTGACTCCCACTCGAACTCATTAACTACGTGGCCCGTGTAGGAGAGAGGATTGAACCGCAATGCGGATGTTTCCTTGTCCTAAAAGTGGACTGATGTTTTTTTCTTGTGGATCCATTGATGGTGATGTCCTTTACCCTGGGCAGGGTAGTAGATAGATGTGACAACGACATCGCTTCGTTGTATCATCACCAGCTAATAGATGATGGTTGTCGGGTAGGGAAACTCCCAGTTAGGTTCCACTGATAGAACTCTGATGTTGATGTGATAATATGAGTCTTGATGGATGTTGGTGTTCTATTGTCTACTCTTTATCATTGTCCTAAACTGGCATGAGTCCTTTGAGTTGAGTCGAGTTTCCTTGAGATGAGTCTGATGTATTAATAATGTTGAGATGAGATGTTGATGAGTTATTTGTCTACTCTATATTCTTGCTTTAGATAGACATTGACATTCTGATGGAGTATGATGTTGAGTTAATGTTATCCCAATACTGTTATACTTCTACTGTTATATTCAACCATCTTACATACCGTACATTCTGCATACTGACATCACTCGACGTCGCATCATTTCATGATGCAGATACAGGAGTTAGAGGACTTCAGCAGACGCATCGTTGAGGTTCAGAAATTCTGAGTTCGGTCATTGGTAAGCCTCTTTGCTATTCGGAGGAGCCCTTTTTCTTTATCTATTTATTCTGTTTATTGAGCTAGGTAGCCATGGCTTGTCATGGTACCCTCTTAGATTGTCTAGTTGAGTTAGAGGCTTCATAGACATGAGTTGAGATTTGATATGAGGTCTTTCCCTCTTAGAGTTGAGCTAGTAATACTATTTACTTATCATCGATGTTGAGATGGAGTTTACTGGCCATTGGCCCTTTTTATTGATGTAGCTTACTACCTTATTTTAATTGCTTCCGCTATGCTTGAAGTTGGACGACTGCCTTGAGATTGAGTGGTTCGCTTGGGGACTAGCAATAGTCTCTGGGTGCCAGCCACGCCTAGGGTACCATCCCTAAGCGTGACAACTCGGTCACTCTAAAAATCGACTGAGACCTTTTTTCCACTCAATTTTTTGTAATGATCACGAATCCGGCCTCGAATTTCCCATTCGAGCAACAGAAGACGCGTTATGCGCACATCTCTCTTCTAGGGGAATTTTGATAATTTTACCGGGTGTTACATACAGAAGCTTTAAGTACTCGTTAAACTCAACTCAAAACTGTGAACATAATGATTTTCATGAAATACCTAGGGTTCTTACAATTGCAACCTTAACCATGAAACCTTGACTTAAATAATTCAATTTAATAGTGGAATCGGTAAAGACCGTAAATTTTATCAAGAAAAATACATGAACAAGTATTTCAATGAAATTAACTAGTAATGGGGAAAACTTGATCTCAACTCATAAATACGATTCTTGTGTAAAGACTAGTAATTGAAGATACTAAAATTAATCGTAGGATAACTTTTGGAGGGCCTTACATACCTAGGGAATTAGTTTCTTGAAGAATTTGAAGAAGGTTGTTGAAAGCCCTAGCTTTTGCCCTTTCGAAACTACGTTCTGAGTTTGGAGAGGGTTTGAACGTTAATGATTTGAAGAATCACGTTTTAGGGGTTTAATTAGGTGAAAAATGACAAGTTTAGGCTTAAAGAATAAGAAAAGATGAAAATACTCCTCTTTAAAATCGTTGATCGAGTCAGCTACTAGTCCATCTACGGCCCGTAGAGACCCTTCCATAAACTTTTGGGCAAATTTGGGGGTCTCTAGATCACTTTCACGAGCCCAATCTACGGCCCGTTGAAGTTTCTATGACCTGTAGATTGGTGCATAGAGTCTAAAACCACAAATTTAGATTTTCGGGATTTTTTTGCAGGAGTTAGAAGGCGGGCCGTACTTTTATCCACGGCCCATAATAGGTTTAGTAGATGCACTTTGCATCTGGCAGTCTCCAGTAAAACAACCATAACTTTTGACTCCAAACTCCAAATGAGGTGAAATCAGTTATGTTGGAAAACTAATTTAAAGACTTTTCATTTGGTAGGTTATAGGCCACCTAATTCTTTGCGTGCTAAAGAGTTATGGTCATTTAAAGTTGACTCTTGCATAATCCAAAGTCAAAAACTTAACGAGTAGGAAGGTTTTAAACTCAACTAAGTATTAGGGGTCTCTCATGACTCGAGTTCACTTCCAACACACTTCCCACCTATATTAATAATACTTAAAATGTAGGTATCAGTAAGGTATTACTAGGTTCAATCTATGTATTCGCGACGACGAATTTTCAGATCTTAAAAGTAGAATTGTGAGATGTTATACTACGTTAGGGTCAAAATTGGAGGTTAGGACCTAGGTCAAAATTGGGGTCAAGAGTTGGATTGAGGTCAAGGTCAGGTTCTAGAGTTAGATATCAGAACCCAACCCTAGCTTAACCTAATATCTATTTTTTGATTGCAAACAAGGACCCAACTCTCGATCCCAAACCCGATTCTTGAACTTAACCCCAAACTCGACCAAGAACCTAATCTTGACTCGAGACCCTGACTTACACCTAACTTGAGACTCTTAACCTAAACCAAGGCTCGACTCCTAACCCTTCAACTTGAGTATCGACTCACAATTTCGATGCAGGTCGACGTCGGGTCCTAAGTTGAGTTCAAGAGTCATGTCCCATTATGAATGTTGTTATATTCATCAAAACAATATACTAGTATGATATACAACACAATATAATATGATATAATATAATACTTCCTATGTTCAACATAATTGTCACATTTCATTGTTCGAAAAGTTCAATTTGATTAATTTCTAAAGCTAAATTAGATTAGATTAATTCGATACTTTAAAATTAAAATTCAAATATTTCAAAAAGTTATATGAAAAATACTAGTATAAATTATTATTTTTTTCATACTATTATATAAAAAATATATAAATATTAGCCAAAATTTATATTGTTTAAATTTTTAAAAAATTGTACTAACAGATATTTTGGAAGGGAGCAAGTGGATGCAATAGAAACACCATTAACCTCTATTCAAAGTGAGTAAATAACAGAATCTTAAAATACCAAACTTTCAAAAACGCAGCTCCTGTTTCCCATCCACGCGCCGCCGTTCACCACCACCAGAGTCATTAGAAGGAAGAAAAAAGGCACTTTCTTTTTTATGAATTCTATGCTATTATTATTAAGGTCCTCTTCAATATGGGAGGTGTGACGTCATCCATCGCCGCTAAATTCGCATTTTTCCCACCGAACCCTCCGTCGTACATGGTTGTACGAGTCATGTGGTGGTGAGTTATGCATACATGAGGTACCCAGGAGGGAAAACATCGACGTTTTGAAGCTTCGCACTTACCGGGGAAACGAAATCGTCGCCGTATACGTGAAGCACCCAAAGGCATCTGTTTCCATGATTTATTCTCATGGAAATACTGCTGATTTGGGGCAAATGTTCCAACTCTTTGTTGAGTTAAGCCTCTGTCTTCGGGTCAATCTCATGGGGTAAACTCTGCAGAATTGCTTAACAAAATTACCCTATTTTTTTTTTCTTTTATTCTTGTTTCTCTGTTTGTCTTCTGATTCTGAGCTTTAAATTACACATTTTTTCTTTAAACTTTGCTCTTGAGTTTCTGTTATGGCATTTCTTAGAGAAAATATTTTGTTTTGGACACAACAACATAGCAGTGTAGTCCCACCAGGTGAGGTTCTACCTTGTGGAGGTAGAGAGCCTCTTTCTGAAAGGCACTTCCCTTAGGTAACTCATAATGGAGCAATTTTATGAAATAACATACAGATGTAAATCAGATATAATAAACAATAACGAAATCATTACATAGAATTCAGAGAACTGAGATTTAACTATTGAGGCCAAAATAGTTAATGGAGCATACATAAAGCACTTAGTAAAATCTAACTTTTTAATCCTAACAATTGTATCTTAAAAATATGACCTTGCAGTGTCATATTGATTTGAAAGATTTTAGTATTGACTTTTGCAATTGAGCGTCCTAACTTAAAATTGGATGGAAAGAGTTTACCTACTTCCTCAGAGGCTTCTAATGATTGGAAAAACATTTACCTGCATGAACCATGTTTCTGCCTCTTTATGCAACGCATAATCTAGATTTTTTCTGGGGAGCTCCACAAATACTTACGTGAACCACATGGAGGGAAAGGCACGGAAGAGTCTTTGAAAGAATGCAAAGGAGGAACATATAGCAGCAGCATACAATATCCTACTTGTATCTATTAGTAGCTTAGCAATGAAATCCTTATAGTTATGTTTCTTTGAAATCTCTTCTAATATGAGTTCACCCCCTTTTTCTATGAATTTGGATCTTCCTTTAAGAGTCATACTGTTAGAAAGGAATGAATACCATATAAAACACATCAAGGACTTAGATTAATTACTTTGAATATTTTATTACAAGGAGCTGGATTATGAAGTTCATAAAACCACCGTTGCTGGACTTTACTTAAAAGTTGCTTTAGTAGAATTTCTTTGTTTGGTAGAGGGAGGAACACACATAAAGATGATGTTTTTCTTTTGTTATAGGTTAAGACTCAGTGCTGCATCAGAATTTGTCTATTGAATACTAATATTGAAGTGTACTGCAGCTCAAATGAATTTGCAAATCATTTGTTTTCACATGATATTATGGCTAAATCCTTCTCTTCTTTCTTCACCCTTTCTTCTCACTTTTTGTATAGGAATTTGTCAAACTAGACAACTGCTATTCTCCATTGTTTCTTTTACTTCACTGACTTGCTCATGTGTGCTTCTTTAGGTATGATTACTCTGGATATGGACAGTCGACTGGAAAGGTTAGATATCTATTACCATAAGTGGCATTACACAGTTGATGACAGCAGAAAGTCTGTTGGAATGATGATGTATATAGTGGCTTTTATCCTTTGTAGTTTTGGTTGGGGGAAGTGGAGGAGAGGGGTTAGTTTCTGCAATAAAAAATCAACAAAGGCAATTTTCTGGACAACATTCAGCCGCCTTAAAAATCCCAATCTTGGGGAATTTCCCATCTTATCAGACAAAATGCATTAGTGAGAACTGAGAAGTATAAATCAGCAGAGTTTTCTACATAAGCATTCTATCATCTACTTGTTTGAGCAACCACATTACATGTCATTGAACCGTGAGCTTAGATTCTCTGTTGGCATGATAACTATAAGTTGAGAGCACCTTTTAGAACTTAGCAAGCTTCTGTTCTAGGTCTAGTGAATTCTCTTGTACCTTTCGAAATGCAACTTGGCATTTTCAGCGCTACTTTGTGTTTTTTGAAAAAGTAGAATTTCCAGTCTTTTCCATTAGGAAGACATGTCCTAGCTTTGAGTAACCAATGCCCTGAGGTATTAACCTCTTTTTAAGCAAGAACAGTAAATTACTTCAAAAAGTTCTGTGCAATAGCCTGTATGTAAATAGCAAAGGCTTGAGTAATTTGTTTTTATTACTCAAGTGAAGTTCCTGAATTCAATATGCCAGGGAGATCCTTCGTGTTTGATTTTTGTGTCTTTTGTGTGTGTTATAGAGCCTCTGTAGTATGTTTATGTTGCAAAAATGGATGATCACCTCTTGATATCTTACAACGTATGATAATTAAGTTGATAGGTTTTTCTTGAGAAAGGCAGCTAAACACCATTTAGTTGATAAGTTATTGTTCATTAAGTATACTTTAGGTGTATGTTAATATAGAGAACCATCTTACCATACAATAAGGTGAAAGCCTTATCATAAGCCTTTCCGGTACTGCTGGACGAGCTAATTTCATCAAATCTTCATGGATGTCCAGAAAATAATTTTCTTGTTTCCGTACTTCGATAATTTCTCTGTGCGCCGGGTTCTATTGAAAACAACCTCCCTACCCCACAAAAATAGGGGTAAGGTCTTCGTACATCCTACCCTCTCCATATTCCACTTTTGGCATTACTCTGGATATGTTGTTGGATGTCCAGAAAATACTTTCATGGGTTCTGCCCATAACTTGTCTTTTTATTTTTCATTTTGTTCCGCGCCTACTATAGTAGCTGTAGCTATTTGATTTGGTTATTAGAAGTGTAATTAGGATGTTTGGGCTCTTTCTTTTGTTTCTCTTCTTCCTTTTCTGTCATAATATCATAACTTACTTGTTTTGAAGTCTCAAATAGATATCTAAGGATTTTATTGGAAACACGAAATAAATGAAGTATTAGTAGAAAACCTTTCATTTCTGGGAATGTTTTGTGACAGTATTTAGGTTATTTTATGGTTATACCCCTTATTGTTGTCAGCTAGTACTCATTATATGGAAAATTATCCTTCTCTGAACCAGCCATCTGAGTGTAATACGTACGCGGACATTGATGCAGTATATAAATGCTTAAAGGAGCAGTATGGGATCAAAGATGAACAGCTTATACTGTATGGTCAATCTGTTGGCAGTGGTCCAACCGTGGATCTTGCATCACGCACACTCATTTTAAGAGTTGTTGTGTTACATGGTCCAATATCGTCTGGTCTAAGAGTGTTGTACCCTGTCAAACACACACATTGGTTTGATATTTATAAGGTAAATTTACATCCTTAACTGGTTATAGTTTGATTTTTGTTGTTGTTTTTTCCCCTATTTTCTTTCATTCAAGCTGATGATTTTCCTCCAATTTATTTCAGAATGTCGAAAAAATCAATATGGTGAATTTTCCTGTTCTAGTCATCCATGTGAGTTCTTTTTTTTCATCTTTTTAATCTTGCCATTCCCTAATTTATTTTACTTCCTCTAAGCTCTCAATCGGTACAACCTTTTAGTCTGTATGAAATCCTTGGAGGATTGTGGGGAGGAAAAGGTACGGGGACTGCCATTTTACTAGTTTGACATGGTTCTAGTTTCTTCTCTAGAGATTTGCTTTTTGATGGATCGTGTTTTTTCGTTTCAACTGAATATTTTCCATGCCACTAGAGTTTTGGTTAACTTTCTGGGTTAGTCATGCTTATTTTCTTTCCTTCTAATATAAATGCTATGAAAAATAGTTCGATCCTAGAGGAACAGAATTGTATCAGAATTCAACTAGCTCTGATGATGTCACTATAACAAAGGGCAACCAAACATTGCAAAATACACAAGTTACGAACGTATCTAGAAAATCCGTCGACATACCTTCAACTTTATTGTTGTCCCCTCACCCTTGCTATTCTTGATTATAGTGCTACCATCTTCCTGTCTGACCCAAAACCAGCTGCATGTTGTGCGGTGGATGGGTGGGGAGTACATGCATTCCACATTAACTTTCCACAAATGGAAAGCTTTAAATTCTCTTTCTTTTACAAAATTTTCCTGTTCCATCTGCTTCCTTACTCGCATCCTATCAGTTCATGCTCTATTCCAAAAGAAATGATCTTTCAGAGACAGGTTTTCCATGTTCTTTCTCAAATCCAATGCTAAATTTCAAATTTGGGTTCAAGCAAAGAACCTCCAGCCAGCTTTGGCTGGGAAAAAATCTCAGGCGACCTTTTATTATACCACCATTCGCCATCTAAGAATCTTCTCTGTCCATCCATCCCTTCCCTAGGAAACCCCCCTCCAGAACCTTGAAAATAAAACTGAAAGAACTTCAACTATATATAATCTTACCGTACTGTAAGGGGTCGTTTGGTAGGTGTATAAGAATAATGCTAAATAGAGTGTACTAGTAATGCTTGAAGTAGTTACGCTTGTATTAGTTATACTTACATTAGTAATGCTTGCATTTATTATGCAAAGATCATTTCTTATGCATTATTTAGTTTAATGTATAAAAATAACACGTATTCCGTAGTTTTTTTTTTCAAAAATATTTATTTACAAAGATGTGAAAAAGATGTAAAAGAGTTTTGGAGGGGTAACTGAGTCTTTAACCATGCTAATGCATGGAATAAATCTCTTGCATTACTAATACTATAGATTTCCATATATTAGTAATACACTCTTCAATACACGATAGAGTGTATAACTAATGCAAGCATTAGTTCTATATAGCATGAAAAAACACAACAAACAAGGTGCTACTAATATGCAAAGCTAATGCATGCATTATTTTTGCTAATACACTATACCAAATGACCCCTAAATATGATGGGGCTGAGAAAGGAAGCTGCTGCTGGGTGTTGATTATTATGGTTGTCTCTGCTTGTTTTTCTTCGAATAATGTGGGATGGATTCTGGAATCTTAGGCTGAGAGGTGAAGTTGGTGGCTAGTTTTTGGGATGTGTAGGTGGCATTGATTGTCTCTGGCAGCTTGTATGAGGGATAACGTGGAGATTAGGGAGATGTTTTTTTTTTTTTTGGATAAGTGTGGTTGTATATAGATTTTGTGTTTAAAAAAGGGGATGGATATGGTGGAGATGGAAAACTGTGAAGGAGGTCTTCTCTGGTGTTGGTGGAGGCCATAGCAGCAATGGTGTTGGAGAATGGTGTAGGCTCTAGTGGAATGAAGCAAAGCAAGAAAGAGAGAGAGAGAAAAAAGGAGCAAGAGAATGGAAAAAGAATAAGAATAACATACTCGGTGTAATCCCACGGGTGGGTTTGAGAGGGTTGATTATATGAAGAATTTAACCTAACCTTGTGGAGGTAGAGAAGCTCTTTTTAAAGACTCCCGGCTCAAATAATGCATATTAAAGTAGTTTTGTTTAGGAAAATACAAAAATAAAGAGTACATATCAAATAGTAGAGAAAACATGACATAACATTTAGAAAACAAGGAACAATAACAACCAAATAATGTGACAACCAAAGCAGAGGAAGCAACAGTTAGTAACAAATCATGGATTAATGCTACTACTGCTGGTATGAAAGGAGAAACATGTACGGTGCACAATAGGAAAAAGAATAATGAGTTTTTTCAACTTAAGTGTAATTAGTTGGATAATATCCAATTAGAAAATAGCAACTGTATAGTTTAGTGCACTTTAAACATTTTTCTTTTGTTTCACACGCTTTTTAGAAGGTGAGCACTTTCTCTATCTTGTCACGCATGTAAAGTTGAAGTGTGTAAATGACTTTCTGAATGAGTTTGTATGTGTAGGGTAAGGGTGGGGTGAGTAGGTGAGGGGTTAACTAATTATATACATTGAATGAATTAACTTTTTTTCTTTTTCTGCATCAACTGGAACAATTTTCTTTTCTAGCAAACCTTTGAGCTAATAAAACACTTTTCCAGAATGTTAAGAACACTTGTAAATTTGATGTTATGTTCTTTCTTATTAAGGATAGAAACTGAATTTCATGTGGCCATTTTAATCAGTGACCCAATAACAGCCAGAATCATCTGAATGTGACAAGTTTGAGTGTACAAGTTATTGTCTCCAACAATTTACTCAAGTATTAACATATCCATGTGTAGGGAACAGTGGATGAAGTTGTTGATTGCTCCCACGGAAAACAACTCTATGAGCTATGCAAGGAGAAGTATGAACCTTTGTGGATAAGTGGAGGTGGGCGTTGCAATCTTGAAATTTACCCGGTGTACATCAAACACCTAAAAAAGTTTGTCCTTGATCTTGGCAAATCAAAACCTACTACAAATGGTTCTCTTAAAATGTCTTTAGTCTCTGACACCCACAAACCTGCTGAAAGTGGTGTCTCATATACGCTCAATCTGCATTCTGACCTTCCAAAAATTTCTAGAAATAGTTTGGATAGTTGAATTGATAATTCAAAGAAGTCGAACAAACCTGATAAGTCTCGGATGAGCACAGGTTGTGTTGACAGGATGGGTATGCTAATCGCTTTTGTATACGAGGTAATCCTGTCATTTTATAAAATGTTGGATTGAGATATGCTTAAATGGAGCGACATGGACAGTGAGAATTCATATAGCAGACTCCAACCTGCTGGGATTGAGGCATTGTTCTTGTTGATGGCACCACGCTAGAAGGAACGTGGTGTTCTAACGGGGGAGCTCTAGCTCCAAATACTATGTTGAGTGTGATTATATGTGTAAATGATTGCATTATCTGTATCATTTAGAAGTGAAGTTTGATTTCTTTTGCCCAAAAACTTGTTGCGTCCCTAGCACACGCAAGTGTACGTGGTCAACTCAAGTAATACAGTGGCTCTTCTTTTTGAACCGGATGTCGAACCCAAGGGATTTAAACACTACTGGTTTCTCTTCAAGTTATTATGCTAATTTGGTGTCCAAACAATTGGTGATGAGAATTATGGAAAACAACTTTTATTAAACTCTAAAATAATATGGAATAGCTATTTATCAATTTAAAGGTGATCCTGAGATTATAGCCACAACGACTTCGTGTTTCTCAATCCGTATTTATGCACCTGGGTTTTCATTTATTAGTTCACAGGGTTAAATTTACCTAACAGGGTTGCACGCCTCTGCAGGCCTACTTCTATGGACTGCCTACCTACATCGTTGAGCGGGGATAGACACATCAATAAAAATGCTTTAACGTTATCTTCCTGTATTTTGAACCAAGCGAGGTGTAAGGGTAGTTGTCACGGGTCTCCCTTACACGAATCAATCTAGTTTCCTAGTTGAACAAGCTCCTTGTCCACTGTGTTCTTATTATTTCAACATCTTTCGAATCCAGAATCACTAACCCGTTTCCTCCCTAGTTGATCAGGCTAAGAAATAATAATTAAAGTGGCACGAGAATAAATAGTCAACCCATCATGCATAAACTAAAGATTAAGAAATCACATTGTCTAGGGCTACAATTCCAGAATATGGGAGAACTAGCCTCTCATGATTTGTTCCCACATCACGAATAAGTTGATAAACATGAATATGCAAGAAAACAAAGATAAAAATCAAATCAAAGTAGACCTAGGTTGTCTTCTCTAAGCCTTCGTCTATTCTCTGCTAAAATCCCCGCTCTAAAAGACGAATAATCCTATAATTAATAGTCTCCTTTTTTCTAAAACCCGTAACTCGTCTTTTCGCTTAAAAACATGCAGTCGGCGACGCGGACTAGTGTATATTGACCCGGTCTGTTAAGTTGATGACTGGACAGATTCTCTTCCTTTCGCACACTGGTCCGCGACGCGGACCCTGCAGCGCACTGGGCCTTTGTGCATTTTTCCTCTTCTTTCCAGTTGTGCTGGTCTGCTGCCAGGTCCGCGACGCGGACTAATGTATCTGCTGCATCCTGTTTCTTTTCTTCTTCGCTTTCTGAGCCGTTTTCATCCTTCCCCTCTGCACATGACTTCGGACTGCTATAATTTGACCAATCTCTGCAAAATGCAACCACATGGAGTACTTGACCCCTAGATTAGACAAATAACGACAATCACATTAAAAACGACTGTTTTCTTTATGTTTACCCTCTGATTCAACTCCTTTTATGGGTTTATTTGGCTAGTTAGGCGTATAAATACGCCTAAGATCACCTGTATATAATCTCAAATGTTCAACGGTCATTTTGATATAGAAAGCTTATAATTCTTGTACATACTAGGTATGGATTCATTAATAATGTATTAGCTGACTTTGGTTTTTAATTAATGAAGCTGAGCATCTTTTGGATCTTTTCCAACAATTTTTGTGTGTAAGAATGAAATAAGATTTTAATGTTAAACTTTATTACAGATGTATAACAACCAAATAACTCTGAAAAAGATGGAATATACGTAGATTTTATCATATTATGCATCATATAAGTGGAATAAACGTGTCATTCTCAATTAAAAAATATAGTATCAAAGATAAAACCTATTATGCAAATTTCAAATTATGCTTTTATAAGAGCAAATCTCCTCCATCTATGATCTCATTCTACACAAAATATCAATTAACAATATCATTTACACAAGTTAGGTAAATTTGTATCTTTTTTATCAAGTCAACTAAAAATCAACAAAATGCAATCCTTACGACAAATTAGTTCTACCTGGGTTAGACTAATCAAATCTCGAAATAAAAGTTAGAATCAAATTACTCATAAGCGTATGATTCAAATTCTATAATTAATTATTGATTTTGACTTGAATTGTAAGGTCAGATTTTCAATTCGTATATATCTCAAATATCATGATTTTGAATTAGCGAAATGACCTAAGAGACCCTTGTACTTGGCTTGGTTTGTGCGATGGGCCTGTGTACTTATGACTTTGGCCAGCTGAACCCCTGAACTCATTAAAACACAATATTTTAAGCTCGTCCGACCTTTGATCAGTTCACCCCCCCACCCCCCCCGTCTTCTTCAACCCTAATCCTGCCCTGGCCCCATTGCTATGGCCACTCCTTCTCTCTTCTTTTCCAGCGTACTCACCCATTCATTCATCATATTTTCTATCTCATCCCTCACTCTATCCTACTTTCTTCTTTTTCTAAAATGAGTAACACTCTTGCACCATAATCATAAAAAAATTAACAAAAATTTTTGCTAGAAAATATATCTATTTTACCATTTTTATAATTAATAATTATGATGTAACACCCGGTAAATTACCAAAATATCCCTAGGGAAGAGGTGTGTGTAAAACGCGTCTTTCGATGCTCAGATTGAAAATTCGAGAGTGGATTCGTGATCAGCACTGAAAATGGAGTGGGAAGAGGGTCTCGGTTGATTTTTAGAGCGATCGAGTCGAAAGATAATTTTTTGTTCCAAAACAAAAAACAGTGTGCCTGCGCGATGGAACTCATCGCGGATCTGTCGCGGAGCCACACTTATGTTTTTCTGTGATTTTTGACAGAGTTGAATTTTTCGAAAATACACTGTCCGCGACAGGTCCGCGTCGCGGACTGTGTTATTTCAGGTCGGGGAAAAATTCTTTTAAATTACGGAGGGCATTTTAGTCTATTCCTATTTATCCTAAACGTGCCCCTACGACTAATTAAAGTCAGTTTCTAAGAAAAGGGTTTCAAAAACCCAAATTCTAAAGCGTTCTTCCTAAAGGTCACTAAGCTAGGGCTTGAAGGGAGTTGAGATTGAAGAGATCAAGAGGAGGTGGTGCATAATTGTGTTAGCAAAACATTCCAGGTATGTAAGGCTAACCTAAAGCATGGGAATGTTCTCCCATGTTCCCTTCTGAGTATTGAGTATTGTATCTTGACATGATGAGGTTAATGTGAAGAGTTTGATGCATGTAAAAGTCTATGTTATTTTATGTATAAATAATTTTCCTACAGGAATTGATGATCATCACTATTTTGTTTTACATTATAATTCATTTTCATGAGTGCATTTTAAAACCCTATAATTATTGTGTTTTGGAAAGAGCATACATAATGAAATTAGGGGATATGTCTAGAGCCTTGATGATGATGATGTTATGATGATGTTGATGAGAATGATGTTTTATGATGTCTTAGCATTGAGATTTAATTGCTAAATGATGTCTCTTGAGTTCTGATGTTGATGTTGATGTTATGAGGTGAGGTACTATGTCCCTATGGGACTGATGTTGATATTGAGGTTTTATACTATGTCCCTCTGGGACTGGTGGTGATGTTGAGGTATTATATCATGTCCTTATGTGACTGATGATGAGGTATTATGTCCCTATGGGACTGATGAGGTTGATGTTTTATGATCATGTCGAGTTCTGGGAGGAGTATTGAGCACCGAAATGGATAGAGAGTGAGTCTCACTCGAACCCATTAACTACGTAGCCCGCGTAGGAAGAGAGGATTGAAACGCAATGCAGATGGCTCCTATCTTGTCCCAAATGAGGACTGAGGTTTTTTTTGTGGATCCACTGAGGTTATGTCCTTTACCCCGGGTAGGGTATTGGATGGATGTGGCAACGGCATCGCTTCGTTGTATCATCACTGGCTCATAGGTGATGGTTGTCGGTTAGAGAAACTCCCAGTTAGGTTCCATTTGATAGAACTCTGATGTTGATGTTAATGTGATGTTTGAGTCGAGTCCTTAAGTCGATATGATGTTCCCTTGAGTCAATGTGATGTTCCTTTGATGTGAGTTGATGTTGAGGTTCCTTGAGATGAGCTTGATGTGATGTCGATGATTGATGAGAGGTTGATGAGTCAATTGTCTAATCTAATCTCTTGCCTTAGATAGACTTTTGACATCCTGATGGAGTATGATGTCGAGTTGATGTTTCTTTATGCTATGTACTTACCCTGTTATTCAGCTATTTTACATGCCAATACATTTCACGTACTGACGCCATTTGGCGCTGCATCGTTTCATGATGCAGATACAGGAGTTCGAGGACTTCAGCAGGCGCACCGTTGAGGTCAAAGATTTCGAGTTCAGACTTTGGTGAGCCTCCTTGCTATCCGGAGGAGACCCTTCTATTTTATAATCCTTTATTGCATTGAGTCCGGTAGCCATGGCATGTCATGGCACCATTCTTAGATAGTTGAGTCAGGTTAGAGGCTTCGTAGACATAATGTCGAGATTGATGTGGATGTTTCCCTTATGAACTGAGTAGTATTTTACTTACTTAGTTGATGTTGAGATTGATGTTTGGCCATTTGGCCCTTACCTGAGGTTTTCTAATTATGATGTTTCCGCTATGTTGATGTTGAATGATGTGATGAGGCTAAGAGGTTCGCTCGGGGACTAGCGATAGTCTTTGAGTGCTGGCCACGTCTAGGGTACCCTCCCGGGGCGTGACATATGATGTGTTATTAAAAAAGGACATGAAATTTTATGTGGCAAATGAGTTACTACACACACAAATCAGATGAAAAATAACTTTTAAATATTGTGTTTCAATAAGTTTAGACGCTCAGTTGGTAAAGTCATAAGTATAAGGATCTAACACATAAATAGAGTCAAGTATAAGAGTTTTTCAAATCATTTCACTATAAGGATCTAACACATAAATAGAGTCAAGTACAAGAGTTTTTCAAATCATTCCACCTTTTTGAATTTGAAATTTTACCAAAATAACTTCATCCATTCATTATTTACCTTTGGTAACTTATTTCACATCTTTTTGCATTTTTTTAAAATATTTTATTGGTAAAATATGTACATTACTGATATCTCTTATTTTTGGGTGGGAACAATTTTCAAGCACTATGTATTTTCAAAGTTCTTCATATAATAAATTAAAACTTTTGGTGTTGCATTTCAAAATTATGCTTAGTAAAATTAGTAAGCACAATAAATATTTTCTATTTAAATTAAATGTAGATTTTAATTGTAGTTCTCCACTTATAATGGTTCTTTTCAGTTGATCTAATAATTAATTTTTGCTTATTTCAGTACTAGAACATCAAGAAATTTCCAATTAAGTTAAAATTGTAGATTTAATTAACCTTAGTGCACATGAAAAGTTTGAATTTTCATTGTTTTAATTCATTAAAACATTTCTAGTCAAACAAAATTCTTTTCTTTTTATTATGCAAGCTAGAAATTTGACTTTGACTATAAATTTTTTAAGAGATTTTGGTGCATAATTGGTATTGCTTTAAATTATATTCATACTATCTAACCACAATTGACAATTTTATAAATTATCCTAAAATATTTACCATTTTTACCTTAAAATGTCAAATTTCCTTGACTATTTTCAATCACAGGATTTGGTAATAAATTTATTGTGAAGCATTTCTTGATGTATATAAATAATGTCACTTTATTCTTTATTCCTCATAAGTATGATTTCTTCGAAAAACATATTAATGTATTGATAAACTTTTATTTTATTTATGTTCTTTATAATTTTAGCGATGGTGAGCAAAAAGCCTAGAGAGCGAAAAAAAAGTTTAATGCCAAAAACAAAAAGACGAAGTAATCGTAATATTGCTTTTTCTAAACGTCGTTTGCATCTATACAAGATGGCAAGCGAACTTGTTGATCTATGCGACGTCGACATTGGGATAGTACTCTTTTCGCCCAAAAATGAACCTTTCTCATTTTTTCACCCAACAAGTGAAGCAGTCATTGAACGTTTTCAGAACCCTAATTCACAATTAAGTGAAAATACTCGCTTAGATGCAGATAAAGCAAGAAGTAGGGTGAATCAACTCAACAATCACCTAGATGATCTGACGAAAAGGCTTAAGCAGATGGAAGAAATTGAATGTGCTCAAACACTGGTTCAACTTAGTCAAATGAAAGAAATTGGTCAAAGAAGCAAGTGGGAATCCATTGACCAATTAAATGCAAAAGAATTAGCAACATTTGAAGCATGGTTAACTAACACAACCTCTCAATTGATTTGTCATTTAGAAAGGTTGGAAAAGGATGATTTATCATTGAAAAATGCACCTAGCACTTCATAAGTGAATTTTTAAACCATTTATTTAAAATTTTGGGGTATTTTTTTTTTTTTATGTTCTATTTTAGTTTGTTTCAATGGTGCTATAAGTATGTATCTGTTGTGATTTTTTATATTAATATTATAGTATACAGTTTGTCCTTTGTATTTTTTTTTTTTTTTAGTCTAAAATATTAAAGAAAGGATTTTCAAATTTCAAAATGGATAAGAATAGAAGATGAAAATATAGGAATGGCGTCAATCTCGTATTCTAACAAATTTATTTTCTTATTTTACTAGTTACCAGAATATTTTCTGATGGAAAATAACAGATTAAAATATAACATTGGAAGGAACAAAAATTTAAAAAAATAATAACATTTTAAAAGAAAACAAATTTAATTGAATAAATTGTACTTTCTTTAAAAGAAATAAAATAGATACAATGTAGACCTAGTCATGCTATTACGATCAATAATTTAGGGTCAATTTTACAAATGATCATTTATTATGATAAAGTTATTTAATAGAATTCTATCGAAAAAATCCTCAATTTTGTTGACATAATATATAAAATTATTAAATTAAATTTTATATTAACCATAAGAATCCTAGAATTTTATGTATTTCAATATATGAAAAATATAGAATTTTCTTGGGGCTTCATGGCTGAAAGGATGTCTATTTAATAAATTTCATATACATGGAATAAACGTTCTATCTTGAACTCTTGAACAAAAACTTGAAGATGAAGAACTCTAATTCTTGTTGAGAGAAATCTTTAGCATACCAATTTTTTATTCTAGGTGTTCCGTGTGAACGGAGAGGTTTTTTTAAGTTGATTCATTCTCTTTAGTCTGGCTTAGGATAGGCTAAATGACATAGTATAAGAATTAAAAGAGTGAAAAAGATCAAAATGATTTTGATAAAAAACTAACATCGACAATTTCTATGAGACTATCTACAGTTCGTGGATTAATAATATACGAACCCTAGATAGCTCTCGTAGAAACCAAGCCATTTTTAGAGTTTCTAAAGTTTCATCTACAAGGCCCATGTATGATCTGTAGCTCCTACTATGAGTTGTAAACATGATTTGTAAAACTCATAAAAGTTTCAAACTTCATAACTTGTTTCACAAGCTTAATCTACGGTCCGTAAATAAATTTATAGCCAATATAGATTGAACTCGAAAAATTCAGACTAAATTTTTAGTCTCTGAAATTGATATACGAAACTCATTTATGGTCCGTGGTCCCATTTACGGCTCCTAGATGACGTCCGTATATCCCTAAATTTTTGCTTATTTTCGTGTTAAAACATCAACAAATTTCCAATTAAAGTTAAAATTGTAGATTTAATTAACCTTAGTGCACATGAAAAGTTTGAATTTTCATTGTTTTATTCATTAAAATATTTCTAGTCACACAAAATTCTTTTCTTTTTTGTTGTGCAAATTAGAGATTTGACTTTGACTATAAATTTTAAGAGATTTTTGATGCATAATTGGTATTGCTTTAAATTATATCTAACCACAATTGATAATTTTACGATGTATACTAAAATATTTACCATTCTAGCTTAAAATATCAGATTTCCTTGACTATTTTCAATATGACTTGGTAATAAATTTATTGTGAAAAACTTCTTATATAAATAATGTCACTTTATTCTTTGTTCCTCGTAAGTATGATTTCTTCAAGAAAAATATTTATGCATTAATAAATTTTTACTTTATTTTTGTATCTTATAATTTTAGTGATGGTGAGCAAGAAGATTACGGAGGTGAACAAGAAGACTAAAGGGCAACAAAAAATTTCAATGTCAAAAACAGAAAGACGAAATACTTGTAATATTTCCTTTTTTAAACGTCGTTTGAATCTATACAAGATGGCAAACGAACTTATTGATTTGTGCATGTCGACAAAGTACTCTTTTCACCCAAAAATGAACTTTTCTCCTTTTTTCACCCAAAAAGTGAGCGATCATTGAGTGGTTTTAGAATCCTGATTCACAGTTAAGTGAAAACACTCGCCTAGATGCAGAAAAGCACGGAATAAGGTGAATCAACTCAACAATCGCCTAGATGCTCTGACGAAAAGGCTTAATTAAGCAGATGGAAGAAATCGAATGTGCTCAAATACTCGTCCAACTTAGTGAAATAAAAAAAAAATAATTAAAGAAGCGAGTGGGAGTCAATTAACCAATTAAATACACAAAAATTAGCAACATTTGAAGCATGGTTAAGTAACACAACCTCTAAAATGATTTGTCATTTAGAGAAGTTGGAAAATGATGATTTATCTTTGAAAAATGCACCTAGCACTTCATAAGTGAATTTTTAAAGTATTTATTTTAAAATTTTGGGATATGTTTTTTCTTTTATGTTCTATTTTAGTTTGTTTCAATGTGCTATAAATATGTATGTGTTATGATTTTTATATTAATATATGTTGTTTCAAATTCTTAATAGTATAATCTTGTCCTTTGTGTAGATATATTTTTTTAAGTTTAAAATATTAAAGAAAGGATTTTCAAATTTCAAAATGGTAGGAATAAAAGATGAAAATTATATGAATGGCATCAATCTTGTATTCTAACAAAATTATTTTTCTTATTTTACTAGTTACCAAAATATTTTCTAATGGTAAATAACAGATTAAAATATGACATTGAAAGGAACAAAAAATTTAAAACTAATATTTTTAAGCAAAAAAAGTTTAATTGAATAAATTGTACTTTCTTTTAAAGAAATAAAATAATACAATGTAGAATTAGTCATGCTATCACGATCATTAATATAGGGTCAATTTTACAAATGATCATTCACTGTAATAAAGTTATTTAATAGAATTGTATCGAAAAGATCTCAATTTTGCTGATATAATATATAAAATTACTAAATTTTATTTTGTAACGAAAAGGTTACTCAATTTTGCTTGTGTATAACAAAAAGTCACTAGTAAACTAAAAGTCGCTTGATTATGCTTAAGTAACATATAAATGTCTTGTCTCTTTTGTCCTGTGACTTTTTGTGAGATTTAGGCAAAGTTAAGCAACTTTATTGATTACCAAAAAATAATAATTCACAACTTTTATGATACTTAAGAAAAATTGTGTGAATTTTTTCATTACAAAAATAATAATTAATTTTGGTTTAAGAAAATAATGGTTGAGTAACCCTATATTAAAATAAAAACTCCAGAATTTGCTATTAAATAAAACTATAAACAAAACTAACTAAAAGGGTATTTGGATGTACTTAAAAGTCGATCAAATTTATTTTTAGCTCTTTTTAGCTTTTGGAAGTGTTTGACAAATTTTAAAATAGTTTAAAATAAGTTAAAAATAACATTAAAAAGTGAAAAGTTAAAAGTAGGTTCCCCTACGTTTTTATTTTTGGCTTAAAAGTCATTTATGTTTGACCAACAATTTTACCTTTTTATCTTAATGTTTGTTTACAATGTTTATATTATTTTGCTCCTACTTTTTTCTTTCCTATTTTTTTCTTCCATTATTTATTTTTTATTTTGCTCTTTCTCCTTTTTTTTTCTTCTTGCTCTTTCATTCTTCTATTATTTTCCTTCTTTCATTTTTTTCTTTTCTTTTGTTTTATCTGTCATGCCCCGAGCCTACATCTCGGATGTGGCCGACACTCGAAAACTATTTCTGGTCCCAAGCGAACCACGTGGCCTGGCTAACTTACTCAGCGGAAGATATTAACATCATAATAAATTAGAACGGGCTCAATGTTCATGAACTCAGACATACAATAATATAATATACAACTTTACTCAAAGCATCCAAACAACTCCAAGTAAATAACAAGAACAATATCTTTCTAGACTATGAAGCCTCTAAAGTACTGACTCTAAACTAGGCACCGGAGTAGGCTCACGGCTACTTTAACTAAAATAAATAGAAGGAAATAAAGACTCTCGAGCTCCTTTGGATGCAAAGAGGTCTCACCGACTGTTGATGGGGACTGTCTTACTGAACATATGCTAACATGAGTACCGAAAACTGCATAAAACGATGCAGCATCAAAGGCGTCAGTGCGTGGAATGTACGATATATAAAATGGCCAAAAAGTGCTAAGAACAGGATACTCAACTTTTCTTTGAGATAGTCATATGAGAAAAATATGTCATGCAAGTAAAACATATATTTAAAACGCATTTAAAAGTACAACTCAATATAAAAGAAATACTTACTTTAATGCATTAATGAGCACAACTAAATATATAAAAATAGAATACTCATATGCTTAGCTCTGCAATTAGCTCAACTCAATTAAATATGCAACATAATAAAAGGAAGTACTTTGATAAATAAATAATAAATCTCAATGTATAGGATAATAAACTTTAGTTCTTGGGGAGTTTCTCTAACCGACAACCATCACTCTGAGTATCGTGATGATATAATGTCTTGCCTACACTGCCAGAGCCATCCCATACTTTGCCAGGGAAAGGGACGAAAATTAGGGGAGTGGATTCATCCCAAAACTGGAATATCTCAATGGCAAGTGAGGAGTTGTGTCATGCCCCGGGAGGTTACCCTAGGCATGGCCGGCACCCAGAGACTATTGCTAGCCCCTGAGCGAACCACTTAGCCTCTTCACATCACTCAACATCAACATAGCAGGAAAACATCATAATAAGAGGAACTCAGGAAAGGGCCAAATGGCCAATCATCAATCTTAACGTCAAATGAGTAAGTAAAATACTCCTTAGTTTATAAGAAAAACATCCACATCAACTTCAACATCGTATCTACGAAGCCTCTAACCTGACTCAACTGTCTAAGAGGGGTGCCATGATGTGCCATGGCTACCGACTTAATGAAATAAAGGAAAATAACATAAAAGGGTCTCCTCCGGATAGCAAGGAGGCTCACCAAAATCTGAACTCGAAACCTTGGACTTCAACGGTGCGCCTGCTGAAATCCTCGAACTCCTGTATCTGCATCATAAAACGATGCAGCGCCAAATGGCGTCAGTACGTGGAATGTACTAGCATGTAAAATAGCTGAATAACAAGGTAAGTACACAACAATAAAGAAATATCGACTCCACATCATACTCCATCAGAAATATCAAAAGTCTATCTAAGGCAAGAGATTAGATTAGACAATTGACTCATCAACCTCTCATCAATCATCAACATCATAGCCAGCTCATCTCAAGGAACCTCAACATCAACTCACATCAAAAGAACATCACATCGAATCAAGGGATCATCACCTCGATTCAAGGAAACATCCGATCGACTCAAGGAAACATCACATCGACTCGAACATCACGTCAACATCAACATCAGAGTTCTATCAAAGGAACCTAACTGGGAGTTTCTCTAACCGACAACCATCACTTATGAGCTAGTGATGATACAACGAAGCGATGTCGTTGCCACATCCATCCAATACTCTGCCCGGGGTAAAGGACATCACATCAGTGGATCCACAAGAAAACATCAAACATCAGTCCTCTTTTGGGACAAGATAAGAGCCATCCGCATTGCGGTTCAATCCTCTCTTCCTACGCGGGCCACGTAGTTAATGGGTTTGAGTGGGACTCACTCTCTACCCATTTCGGTTCTCAATACTCCTCCCAGACACTACTAAAAAAACTGTGTTTAGCGACGTACAAAATTCATCGCTAATCTGCATATATTCGTTGCTAAACAGTTTTAGCAACGACTTAGCGACGGATTATCTTCTGTTACTATTTATGCGCGTTGCTAATCCCTTAGCGACAAAAAAATAAATTTCATTTCAGTTTAACGACGTCCCAATAACAAAATATATTTGTTGCTATATTCGTAGCAACGAATAATTCGTTGCTATATTTTATACTGTTGTTGCTATTTTTACAATTTCATTTCGTCGTTTGAATAATTTTGCGACAAGAGATATGTCGCTAATCTGTTGTAATGCATTTTGTCGTCCATGCCACTTTTTCATGGCTACCAAATATCTTTTTTCTCAACTCGTCGCAAAAGTTCTCTATAACTACAATTTAAATCGTCGCTTACAATTTTCTTCTAAATTTTATTTTAAATATATTTTCAATAAAAAATATTGAAAAATATTAAATGCAAATCATAAAACAACCTTACAATAATCACGAATTGTATAAAATGATAATTATAGAACATTCAAACTACATAGATAGCAAAATCTATATAACATAATTATATCAAAAACATCAATAACACAAGAATCTACCAATAATTCTTAAATCAAAAGAATCCACATCTATCAAGTATTGTGGATACACAATTAATACTTTTCAAAATGAACAATATCACAAAATTATAATGCAAATTGCATCAAGGGCTATGATCATCATCTGAAACTAAAGGACCAACTTCCTCAGCATTAGTAGCAGGAGGCACTATTGGTGTCACAACTGATGGATCATTAGTAGTTGATGAAGAAATCACTTCATGTACCCGCTGAAGAACTATAGGAAGAAAGTGATCAGTAAGTGCAGGAATCAGTTGGTTCATAAACTCAGACATATTTGTTAGCGGTGTTGATTGAGAAATTGAAGGTGATGTTGATGATGAAGTATTAGATTCCGAAGAGACGGAAAATTTTGACGCACAGTAACTTTTTGCTTCAGATCCAAGACCATATATTTTTTTCTCTTTTCTCCTCCCGCAGCTTCATAATATGCTTCACATTGATCAGTATCTGTCTGAGATTGTGTTTTTTCCCTTAGTATTTCTTCAATTTTTTCCTGTAATAAATAGTAAAATTAATATTTATTGTATCAAAGGTAATGAGAAATAATAGGACGTGTGCTTTATATCAAAACAAAAATAAAACTTATGATTGTTGTCCTGGTATCTCAAGGTTATGAAAATTGTAAACCCAAAGTATTCCCCATTCTCAACACATTCTGCAGAGGAAAGAAATGAATTTGCAATAGATATGTTCTCTGCAAGGAAAGATAGGATGATGGATTTATTCATTGTAAAGTTACATCTTAACAATGGTTGATCTTTCTGAATATACTAGAAGTGAAATAGTGTATTCATAAATCCCCAAAGAGCTACTGTGATGTAGGAACAGAAGAGGCCCTCCACAAAGCTGCAAAGCTCCCCCCCCCCCCCCCCCCATAGCAGAAACCATATGGTGGGTCATATGGAGAGAGAATCAGTAACATTTTGAAGAAAACAAGAGAACACTTTTAATGAAAACACAGATGCATCTTTAATAGCTTTTTGGAGCAAAAAAGTAGTTCTCAACAAATCCAAAATGAAAAAGGTGATATTTTACGATTTCAACATCCATGTATTTAATGTTATGACATTTTTTACATGGACATCTGATGTTGTTACCACTCATGCGATTTAGTTGAGAACATGCAAATTGGATAAAGTTATTCACGCCGATGACAAAACTAGAGTTTATGCCCCCTCGGCCATCCAACCTATCATACATCCAACCACGCTCTAGATTCATGTTCCTAAAAATGTTAAATAAACAAAACAATTAGAATTTCTCTTCTTAAAATTTGAAATATAAGGGCGTAGGCATCATATGTTTGAAATATGATACAGGAACATCATAGTGCCCAAGAAGAGGATAAAATTTACAATGTTTTACAATAAATGGCCAGGTTCTTTTTTATTCGACACTCATATTAATCATGTTGTAAGTATTATATGTAGTCTATAACTACATGTCACTCTAGCAATCAAAAAATAAATATATTACAATACTTTCAACTACTAGATTTGTTGTCATGAATAAAACTTTCAACGATCAACTTTTTCCTCATTAGATAATCTTTTTTCTTGTACGGATGTACTTTCTCAATCTCATCTAAAACACTAGATAAAGTAAACTAACTAAGAATAAACATGTCCTCTGTCTACATCTTAATAAACGATGATAATGCATCTTTATTGTTCAAGTAAACTCACAAATAAACAAAGAGTATGTCCTAGCATAATAGATATGACTTGCAAATTCTATATATAAAACAACCAGGTTGCAAGAAGATCTATATAAGAAGATCCATTCATTGTACGTGATCTTAAGGTTGAGGCGTTTTACTCTACGCATTGATTTTGTTGGATTCATTACTACTTTTTTAAATATCTGAGTGCTAAAGGATGTGCTACTATGTCTATAGCAATGTAAGTGTGTTGAAATTCACTGGAGAAGAAACAAACTGATCCTTTGAGATTTTCAGTTGGACGTGGCAGTTTAGATGATGTTTTAATTTGTAGAGTTTTTTACAGTTCCATTGTTGCAGTTGGCCCTTTTAAGCACTCTGCTTCATGTCTGGGCTATGGCTAAGCTATTTGATCTACTTACACACTGTTGGTTAGTTATACAATTGGTTCTCTGTATAGTGCCTAAAGATATTGGTACCTCTATAGTTATGTGTTAGTACTGAATGTGTTAATTACCAGAATTTCCTTCGCTTTAGATGTCAATATTGGGTAAAATAAAAAATTCATTCTTGATTGGAGTGGTGGGTGGGTGCGGTGGGGTGTGTTGGTTTGGTGATACTTATTTGAGAGCCAAGAACAAATGGTCCTTGTTCTTGGTGGGGTTTTCAATCGATTTGAGATTTAATGATGTCACAAGGGTTTATGGTTCATAAATTTTTGCTGTTAAGTACCCTTTTTAGAATGTAGGTTATCTTTACTAGCATTATTTTTTGCTGAAATAGTATGGTGACAACATTTTGATTTGTTACTGAAACTGTTTCAGTGGAGGCTAACACATAGTTTTGTTATCTCAGTACTGTCGTTTGAACAACGTACCAGTTACTAACCAGTATAGGAGCAGCGCTGCTGCTACAAGCTCAGCTGTTACTGGTGGTGGTGGTGGTGGAGGGAAGACGGTGGGTAGGTGGTTGAAGGATAAGAGGGAGAAGAAGAAAGAGGAGATGAGGGCACATAATGCACAACTTCATGCTGCTGTGTCAGTTGCAGGAGTTGTTGATGCTATTGCGGCAGCCACTGCAGCCTCCTCTGGTAATGGAAAGGACGAGCAGATGGCGAAAACTGATATGGCTGTGGCCTCTGCAGCTACGTTGGTGGCAGCACAGTATGTTGAAGCTGTTGAGCCAATAGGAGCTAAACGCGAGCACCTTGCAATAGTTGTTAGTTCAAATGTGAACGTGCTATCAGCAGGGGATATTATGACATTAACTACAGCTGCAGCTACTGGTACACTCCTAAATTTCTCAATTATGTCAACTTTGTGGGATCATACATAGAAATTAATAATATCGTTACGTTTGTGGTAGGTGGTGGTCGATTTGTGTTATATGTATATTCTTTAATTTGCAAATATTATTTTGTAGCCCTACGTGGTGCGGCTACATTAAAGGCTAGAGCATTTGAGTACTTTAAGAAAAAGTATTATCCTAGATGGTGTTTCTTAGTTTGTTAGATAAGTATTATTTTAAGAAGTCTTTTTATTCACATTCTGAATGATTTGGTGCTTGTCTAAAGAACAATTATATTTGCTCCACAGAGCTATGCTTCTGTAACTGGCGTAGAGGTTTTCTCTCCTGTGAGCCATACCCTCTATAATCCTGCTAATATAGTACAAAAGGTAAGTGCATTATCATGTAAGTTTTGAAAATTTCAGAGGATCAGTTTGTTTTCCTGGAGATAAACATTCTTTTTGAGGAATTTCATCAAACACCTTCTAGGCAAGTGCTAAGTGATTAGTTTTTTTATGTAAAGATTTTAAACCCATCTCTAAATCTGCAAAATATTGAATATTTTCTTTTCAACATCATCAAAAAAGTAAAACAACTACCACAATCTCGAGATGAATTAAAGCATATAACTAGAAAATCCCCAAACTCAAAACAAATCAGAAACCCTAGAAAAAAACAACTTTTGAAGCATACACTACCTGAAAATAAAATCTCAATTCACATACCTCAAAATATGAGAAGAAAACAACTCTATGACCTGTGCTTGTCTCTAGTCTAGAAGATAGTTACTCCACCACTTCTGCTTGTTTGAAGCCCCAAATTTCTTGTGTTATTTGAAACCCCAAACTCCAAGAACTTATGTCTCAACAAGAAGATGAAAAAGAAACGAAGAGAGTGATCAAGGAAGACACATTGTTTTTATTTTGAAGAAGACAAAGAAGGAGAAAGAAGAGAGTGTTGATGCTGCTGTCTTTCATAAGTTTTGTCTCTTTCCTGTTTGCCCTATTATTTAACTTTTATAGCAACAAATTTAGCTACGGATTATTGGTTTGTTGATATATGTATCTTTTTTTATAAAAAAAAAAAAGTAACGACGAATTATTTTTGTTGCTATGACTTTGAAAATATACTTTTTAAAATAAAATACTTTAGCGACATATTTGTCGTCTTTAAATTTGTCGCTAAGCTTTAGCAATAAATATATCATCACTAAATTTGTCGCTACATCTTAATAAAATATTTTCATAAGGCGCCAAAATTTAGCGCCAAAATATAGCAACGAAAATATATTTTGTTGTCGCGAATTCGTTGCTAATATGGATATTTTTAATATTTTCATTTATTTAGCAACATACATATTATTCATTGCTAATTCATCATTATTTTGCAACGAAAATATGGTTGTCGCTAAATATTCGTCGCTATTTGCTGGTTTTTTTGTAGTGAGAACTCGATATGCTCATAAAACATCAACATCATCAGTCCCATAGGGACATAGTACATCATCATCAGTCACATAAGGACATGATATAATACCTCAACATCAACATCGGTCCTAGAGGGACATAGTATAAAATCTCAACATCAACATCAGTCCCATGGGGACATATTATAAAACCACAACATCAACATCGGTCCTAGAGGGACATAATACCTCAACTCATAACATCGACATCAACATCAGAACTCAAGGGACATCATTTAGCAATTACATTCTAATGCTAAGACATCATAAAACATCATGCTCATCAACATCATCATATCATCATCAATACCTCATCATAACATCATCATAACATCATCATCGTCAAGGCTCTAGACATATTCCCTAACTTCATTATGCATGCTCTTTTCAAACACAATAATTATAGGGTTTTAAAAATACACTCATAAAATGGATTATAATATAAAGTAAAATAGTGATGATCATCAGTTTATGTAGGGAAATTTCGTATAAATAAGATAAAGCAGATTTTTTTTTCATGCATCAACTCTTCATATTAACTTTGTCACATCAAGATATGATATTCAACATTTAGGAGGGCACATGGGAGGACATTCCCATGCTTTAGGTTAGCCTTACATACCTGGAATGTTTTGCTAACAAAATTATGCAACACCTCCTCTTGATCTCTTCAACCTCAACGCTCTTCAAGCCTTAACTTTAATGACCTTTAGAGAGAATACGCTTTAGAAATTGGATTTTTGAAACCCTTTCTTAGAAACCGACATCTATTAGTCGTAGGAAAACGTTTAGGATAGTTAGGAAAGGACCAAATTGCCCTTCGTAATTTTAAAAAATTAATCCCCGTCCTGAAATAACACAGTCCGCGACGCGGACCTGTCGCGGACAGTGTATTTTCGAAAATTTAACTCCGTCGAAAAATTTACAGAAAACATAAGTGTGGCTCCGCGACCGATCCGCAACGCGGTCCTATTGCGCAGGCACACTGTTTTTCGTTTTGGAACGAAAAATTATCTTTCGACTCGATCGCTCTAAAAATCGACCGAGGCTCTCTTCCCACTCCATTTTCAGTGCTGATCACGAATCCACTCTCGGATTTTCAATCCGAGCATCGGAAGACGCGTTTTCCGCACACCTCTTCCCTAGGGGTATTTTTGTAATTTACTGGGTGTTACATTATCTCCCCCTTGGGATCATTCGTCCTCGAATGATGTGTAGGAACGGTACATGGCACGAATAGACTCAAGGCTCACCTCGATACTCGCTCATTAACATCATCACCTCAATTTCTCATCGACCTCATTATCATGTAAATGTACACAGACATCAATGCCATAAACAAACATCACATCATGGTGAGAACATCAATTTACATAAAGGTAGGAATATTACCTTCCACACTTTCATCACCCTCAAGCACGAACAGGTGCGGGTAGTTAGCTTTTATCTCTTCCTCAGCTTCCCATGTGGCTTCCTCAACAAATTGATTCCTCCACAGGATTTTGACAGAGGCTATCTCTTTGTTTCTCAATTTGCAAATCTGCCGATCAAGGATCTGGACTGGAATTTCCTCATAAGACAAACTGTCTCTGACTCCCGTGCTTTCCACAGGAATTATTAAGGCAGGATCCCCCAAACATTTCTTCAACATCGAAATATGGAACACTGGATGGATTCCATCTAGTTAGGAAGGTAAATCTAGCTCATAGGTAACCTTTCTAATTCTTTGTACGATCTGATAGGGGCCAATATAGCGAGGGCTTAATTTTTCCTTTTTCCCAAAAGTCATGACACCCTTCATGGGTGATGATACCTTCAAGTAAACCCAATCGCTTACCTCAACTCTAGGTCTCTTCTCCTCACATCTGTGTAAGATTTCTGACGGCTTTGGGCAGTCTTCAATCTTTCTCGAATAATTTTCACCTTCTCCATGGACTGGTGAACAAGATCAGGACCGATCAACTCTGCCTTTACAACTTCAAACCACCCAATAGGTGATCTACATCTCCTCCCATACAATGCCTCATAAGGGGCCATTTGGATGCTCGCAGATAACTATTGTTATATGCGAATTCAATCAATGGTAAATGATCATCCCAATTTCCTTTGAAATCAAGGACGCAGGCTCTCAACATGTCCTCCACCGTCTGAATAGTGCGCTCTGCCTGACCATCCGTCTGTAGATGAAAGGTTGTGCTTAAACTCACTTTGGTACCCAATCCTTTCTGGAAGGACTTCCAGAATTGAGAAGTAAATTGGGCTCCTTGGTCCGAGATAATGGACAAGGGAACTCCATGCAACCTCACAATCTCTTGGATATACATCTTGGCATACTCATCTGTCGTGTTGGTCGTCTTGACCGCCAGGAAGTGCGCTGACTTCGTCATCCTGTCCACAATCACCCATATGGAATCATGCTGTCTCCGGGATCTCGGTAGTCCAGTGATGAAATCCATGTTAATCATCTCCCACTTCCATTCTGGAATCTCAAAGTTTTCGGCCAAGCCAATTGGCCTTTGATGCTCAACTTTTACTTGTTGGCAATTTGGGCACCTTGAAACAAACTCCGCGATGTCCCGCTTCATTCCACTCCACCAATAGACCTCTCTCAGGTCGTGATACATCTTGGTGGAGCCCAGATGAATGGAGTATCTAGCATTATGGGCCTCAGCCAGGATCCTCTCTCGGACACCATCAACATCAGGGACACATAGCCTACTCTGGTATCTCAATACCCCATCTCCCCCTTTGGAGAACACCATCACTTTTTGCTTCTGAACATCCTCCTTCAATTGGAGTATAACAGGATCTCGATCCTGCTTCTCTTTTACCTTAGTCACTAGGGACGATGCAGACCCATTCTGAACATTGATTCCTCCCTCGTCGTTCTCCTCAAGCTGGACTCCCGATCGAGCCAACCTATGCACTTCCTTCACTAACTCCTTCTTTTCTCCTTCAACATGGGTTGTGCTACCCATAGACAACCTGTTAAGAGCATTAGCAACAACATTAGCTTTACCTGGTGATACATGATGCTCATGTCATAGTCCGTGAGCAATTCCAACCACCTCCTTTGTCGCAGGTTGAGCTCTCTCTGACTGAAGACATACTATAAGCTCTTGTGGTCCGTGAACACGTCCACATGCACTCCATACAAGTAGTGACGCCGGATTTTAAGTGCGAACACCACTGCCGCCAACTCAAGATCATGGGTCGGATAGTTCTTCTCATGAACTTTAAGCTTCCTGGAAGCATAAGCCACCACTTTACCTCTTTGCATTAACACACATCCTAATCCAACTCTTGATGCATCATAGTATATTACAAAACCTTCCATCCCGTTAGGCAAGGTCAAGACAGGTGCAGTAGTCAACCTAGTCTTTAGCTCCTGGAAACTCTTCTCACATTCTTCAGACCACTCAAACTTGACCTTTTTCTGGGTCAGTTTGGTCAATGGGGCGGACAGAGAAGAAAATCCCTCAACAAATCTGCGGTAGTAGCCTGCCAACCCCAGGAAACTCCTTATGTCAGTTGGAGAGGTCGGTCTTGGCCAACTGGCAACCGCTTCAATATTTTGACCATCTACTCGGATCCCATCACCTGAAACCACATGACCTAGAAAGGCCACTGATTTGAGCCAAAATTCACATTTGGAGAAGTTCGCATACAACTCCTGGTCCTTAAGAGTTTGAAGGACAACTCTAAGATGTTTAGCATGCTCTTCCTCACTCCTCGAATATACCAGAATATCATCAATGAATACAATCACGAACATATCAAGGTAGGGCCTGAACACCCTATTCATCAAATCCATGAAAGCTGCAGGTGCATTCGTCAACCCAAAGGACATGACCAAAAACTCAAAGTGGCCATATCTTGTCCTCAAAGCTGTATTTGGAATGTCACATTCTCTCACCTTCAATTGGTGATAACCCGATCTGGGGTCTATCTTTGAAAAGCATGAGGCACCTTGAAGTTGGTCAAACAAGTCATCTATCCTGGGAAGAGGATATTTATTCTTGACTGTGACCTTGTTCAATTGCCTATAATCTATGCACATTCTCAGTGACCCATCCTTCTTTCGTACAAACAGAACGGGAGCACCCCAAGGAGAAACACTGGGTCTAATAAAACCTTTTTCTAACAGATCCTTCAACTGCTCCTTCAACTCTTTCAACTCAGCAAGGGCCATCCTATATGGTGGAATCGAAATAGGCTGCATCTCAGGATGTACATCAATACCAAAGTCGATCTCCCTATCAAGAGGGACTCCAGGTAAATCCTCAGGGAACTCATTCACAATTGGGACCGACTCAAGAGTAGGGGACTCAACATCATCAGATTTAACTCGTACAAGGTGATAGATACACCCTTTAGAGATTAACCTCCTCGCCCTTAGGTAAGAAATAAATTTACCCTTGGGTGCAATATAACCTCCCTTCCACTCTAGGACCGGTTCATTAGGAAAATGAAATGTAACAACTCGGGTCCTACAGTCTATGGATGCATGACAAGCATGGAGCCAGTCCATACCAAGGATCACATCAAAGTCAACCATCTCCAACTCCACCAAATTGGCCAAAGTGTCCCTATGATGGATAGACACTATACAGTCTCTATAGATCCTCTTAGCCAGAATTGACTCACCAGTAGGAGTCGAAACAGTGTAAGGCTCAAGCAAACACTCAGGAAGAATCTCAAACTTATTGGCCACATAGGGTGTCACAAAAGATAAGGTGGTACCCGGGTCAAGTAATGCATAACAATCATAAGAAAAGATTCGGAGCATACCCGTAACAACATCTGGAGCAACCTCTTGGTCCCGTCGATTTCCCATCGCATACAGACGGTTCGTCCTGCCTCCTACATTTGTAGTAGTTGCCTTCTGATGATTACCCTCGGGGGGCGCTGTAGAAGACTGAGCTTGATTACCTCTATCACTCCACCTCTGATTTCTCATAGGGCACTCATTCTGGAAGTGACCAGGCTGTCCACAGGTAAAGCAAATACTATTGCCATCACGGCACGCGCCAAGATGCAGCTTACCACATCTGCTACAAGGGGGCTTTCCCCTCGGACCTTGAGCAACACTGGCTTGGGACTGAGATCCCTGTGCTCTGAAGTTCTGATGACCATAGGATCTCTGATCATACGTTTTGCTGAACAGGTGCACTCGCCATTAAAGGTGCATGGCTAGAAGACTTCTTTTGAAAGAAGGTCCTATCACCTTTATTCTGCTTCTGCTGATTAGGCTCATGCCCTGCCGATTTAGCTTTCTTCTTCTGCTGCTCTTCTCTGTCCCTCTTTTTGTCCTCCTCAGTCTGCTGAGCATAGACCATAAGTCTAGCAATATCCATGTCTGGAATCAGCAACGCTGCCTTGCACTCCCTCTTCACATGTGTGCCCAACCCATCAAGGACCATCTCTGGAGCGTATCTGGACAGCTGGATGAACTTCAAGCTGTACTCTTTGACCATCAGCTCCTCTTGTTTCAGATTCACGAACTCCTCGACTTTTGCCTCCCTCAACTCTTGGGGAAAGAAGTGATCGAGAAAGGCACTCTCGAACTCCTCCCACTCAGCTGGTTCAGCATCATCACCTCTACCGTCCTCCCACTGGTTATACCAGACATTGGCAACATCCTTAAGCTGGTAAGAGACCAGTTCGACTCCCTCCACCTCAGTCGCATGCATAGCCCTCAAGATTTTACGCATCTCATCAATGAAGTTCTGTGGATCCGCCTCAACCTTTGACCCCGTATAGACTGGTGGGTTCATCCTCAGGAAATCTCGGAGCCTGGTTGCAGCCGTAGGCTCTTGGGAACTGGAGCTAGGGGCCTGGGGACCGCAACTGCTACTCTGAGAGGCCACTAACTGGGTAAGCATAGCAATAGCTCCCCTGAAGTCTGCTTCGAAAGTGGAGGCTGACTGAACAGGAGGTGCTGGCGAAGCCTCAGTAGCTCTATTAGGTTGTCCCCGTCTCCTTGTCCCATGCTGATTTGGGGCCTCGGGTAAAGGATTCTCAGTATCAGGGACTGAGGCATCTCTTTGGGCAGCAGTACATTTGGGAGGCATTATCTGCAAACGCGTAACGCACGAATTAAAAAGGGCTTCATAGAGCCAAGCTCTAACGCACGAACTCAGAACATCAAAGAAGGGTAACCATTTCCTAAATGCCCTGTAGCATCCTGTTTATGAAGTGTGGTGCACAACACACGCATAAACAAGACTCTACTAGACACGGCTTCATAGACTCCCTAGGACTCTTGAACTCTGTGCTCTGATACCAAGTTTATCACGCCCCGGGAGGGTACCCTAGGCGTGGCCAGCACCCAGAGACTATTGCTAGCCCCTGAGCGAACCACTTAGCCTCGTCACATCACTCAACATCAACATAGCGGAAAAACATCATAATAAGAGGAACTCAGGAAAGGGCCAAATGGCCAATCATCAATCTTAATTGTCAAATAAGTAAGTAAAATACTCCTTAGTTTATAAGGAAAACATCCACATCAACTTCAACATCGTGTCTACGAAGCCTCTAACCTGACTCAACTGTCTAAGAGGGGTGCCACGACGTGCCATGGCTACCGACTCAATGAAATAAAGAAAAATAACATAGAAGGGTCTCCTCCGGATATCAAAGAGGCTCACCAAAATCTGAACTCGAAACCTTGGACTTCAACGGTGCGCCTGCTGGAATCCTCGAACTCCTGTATCTGCATCATAAAACGATGCAGCGCCAAATGGCGTCAGTACGTGGAATGTACTGGCATGTAAAATAGCTGAATAACAAGGTAAGTACACAACAATAAAGAAACATCGACTCCACATCATACTCCATCAGAAATATCAAAAATCTATCTAAGGCAAGAGATTAGATTAGACAATTGACTCATCAACCTCTCATCAATCATCAACATCATAGCCAGCTCATCTCAAGGAACCTCAACATCAACTCACATCAAAAGAACATCACATCGAATCAAGGGATCATCACCTCGATTCAAGGAAACATCCGATCGACTCAAGGAATAATCACATCGACTCGAACATCACGTCAACATCAACATCAGAGTTCTATCAAAGGATCCTAACTGGGAGTTTCTCTAACCGACAACCATCACTTATGAGCCAGTGATGATACAACAAAGTGATGCCGTTTCCACATCCATCCAATACCCTGCCCGGGGTAAAGGACATCACATCAGTGGATCCACAAGAAAACATCAAACATCAGTCCTCTTTTGGGACAAGATAGGAGCCATCCGCATTGCGGTTCAATCCTTTCTTCCTACGTGGGCCACGTAGTTAAGGGGTTTGAGTGGGACTCACTCTCTACCCATTTCGGTGCTCAATACTTCTCCCAGAACTTGACATGCTCATAAAACATCAACATCATCAGTCCCATAGGGACATAGTACATCATCATCACTCACATAAGGACATGATATAATACCTCAACATCAACATCGGTCCCAGAGGGACATAGTATAAAACCTCAACATCAACATCAGTCCCATGGGGACATATTATAAAACCTCAACATCAACATCGGTCCCAGAGGGACATAATACCTCAACTCATAACATCGACATCAACATCAAAACTCAAGGGACATCATTTAGCAATTATATTCTAATGCTAAGACATCATAAAACATCATGCTCATCAACATCATCATATCATCATCAATACCTCATCATAACATCATCATCGTCAAGGCTCTAGACATATTCCCTATCTTCATTATGCATGCTCTTTTCAAACACAATAATTATAGGGTTTTAAAAATGCACTTATAAAATGGATTATAATATAAAGCAAAATAGTGATGATCATCAGTTTATGTAGGGAAATTTCTTATACATAAGGTAAAGTAGATTTTTTTTTCATGCATAAACTCTTCATATTAACTTTGTCACATCAAGATATGATATTCAACATTTAGGAGGGCACATGGGAGGACATTCCCATGCTTTAGGTTAGCCTTACATACCTGGAATGTTTTGCTAACAAAATTATGCAACACCTCCTCTTGATCTCTTCAACCTCAACGCCCTTCAAGCCTTAACTTTGGTGACCTTTAGAGAGAATACGCTTTAGAAATTGGATTTTTGAAACCCTTTCTTAGAAACCGACATCTATTAGTCGTAGGGAAACGTTTAGGATAGTGAGGAAAGGACCAAATTGCCCTTCATAATTTAAAAGAATTTATCCTCGTCCTGAAATAACACAGTCCGTGACGTGGACCTGTCGCGGACAGTGTATTTTCGAAAATTCAACTCCGTCAAAAAATTTACTGAAAACATAAGTGTGGCTCCGCGATCGATCCGCGACGCGGTCCTGTCGCGCAGGCACACTGTTTTTCGTTTTGGAACGAAAAATTATCTTTCGACTCGATCGCTCTAAAAATCGACCGAGACCCTCTTCCCACTCCATTTTCAGTGCTGATCACGAATTCACTCTCGGATTTTCAATCCGAGCATCGGAAGACGCGTTTTCCGCACACCTCTTCCCTAGGGGTATTTTTGTAATTTACCAGGTGTTACAAGTTGTGCCCTTGGTACAAATCCTATCTTACGCCGACTATGTAATTTATGAGTTCAAGTTATTATTACTCTCACTCATATCGGTGCACAATACTACTCCCAAAATAACTTTTATAATGCTCATAGCTTTAAGAGTAAGAGTTCTCAAATAGTAAGAGTTCTCAAAATTTTGGGATATGTTTTTTCTTTTTTAGTTTGTTTCAGTGGTGCTATAAGTATGTATCCGTTATGATTTTCGATATCAATATATATTTTTTTTTTCAAAAAATTGTTACAGTCTACATTTCTCCTTCGTATATTTTTTTTTTAGTTTAAAATATTAAAGAAATAATTTTCAAATTTCAAAATGGATAGGAATAAAAGATGAAAATTATTGGAATGGCATCAATTTTGTATTCTAACAAAATTATTTTCTTATTTTACTAGTTACCAGAATATTTATAATGGAAAATAACAGACTAAAATATAACATTGGAAGGAACAAAAATTTAAAAAAATAATACTTTAAAAGAGAAAAAGTTTAATTGAATAAATTGTACTTTCTTTTAAAGAAATAAAATAAATACAATGTAGAACTAATCATGCTATCATGATCAATAATTTAGGGTCGATTTACAAATGATCACTCGTTATAACAAAGTTATTTAATAGAATTGTATCGAAAAGATTTTCAATTTTGCTGACATAATATATAAAATATATAAAATATATTTTGCAACAAACAAAATCACTTAATTTTGCTTGTGTACAACAAAAAAAAAAATTAACAACTTTTATGATACTTTAAAAAATTATGTGAATTGTTTTTATACAAAGATAATAATTAATTTTGGTTTAATAAAATAATGGTTGAGTAACCCTTTATTAAATCAAAAACTCCAGAATTTGTTATTAAGTAAAACTATAAACAAAACTAATTAAGCTATACACTATTTTTGTTATCGAGGGTCAACAAAAATATATGCATGCACGATCAAAGAATAAAAAAGAACTTTCCACTTTGGTAATAAATTTATTGAAAGAAGTTCTTGATGTATAGAAATAATTCCACTTTATTCTCTATTCCTCATAAGTATGATTTCATCAAGAAAAATATTTATGCATTGATAAATTTTTACTTTATTTTTGTTCCTTATATTTTTAGCGATTGTAAGTAAAAAGACTAGAGGGCGATAAAAAAATTCGATGTCAAAAATAGAAAGACGAAATAATTGCAATATTGCCTTTTCTAAACGTCGTTTGAATATATAAAAGATAGCAAACGAACTTGGTGATCTATGTGATGTCGACATTGGGATAGTACTCTTTTCATCCAAAAATGAACCTTTCTCAATTTTTTCACCCAACAAGTGAAGCAGTCATTGAGCGCTTTCAGAATCTTGATTCACAATTAAGTGAAAAAAACTCGCTTAGATGTAGATAAAGCACGGAGTACGATGAATCAGCTCAACAGTCGCCTAGATGATCTGACGAAAAGGCTTAAGCAGATGAAAGAAATTAAATATACTCAAGTACTGATTCAATTTAGTGGAATGAAAGAAAATGGTCAAAAAGTAAGTGAAAGTTAATTGGCCAATTAAATGCAGAAGAATTAGCAACATTTGAAATATGGTTAAATAACACAACCTCCAAAATGATTTGTCATTCAGAGAAGTTGGAAAATGATGATTTATCTTTGCAAAATGCACCCAGCACTTCATAGGTGAATTTTAAAGCATTTATTTTATAATATTGGGATATAATTTCTCTTTTATGTTCTATTTTAGTTTATTTCTATGGTGCTATACGTATATATCTCTTATGATTTTCGATATCAATATATGTTTTTTTTTTTTCAAAAAATGGTTACAGTATGCATTTTCTCCTTTGCGTATTTATTTTTTTCTAGTTTAAAATATTAACGAAAGGATTTTCAAATTTCAAAATGGATAGGAATAAAAGATGAAAATTAGAGGAATGGCATCAATCTTGTATTCTAACAAAATTATTTTCTTATTTACTAGTTACTATTTTCCAATGACAAATAACATACCAAAATGTAACATTGGAAGGAACCAAAAAAAATATTTTAAAAGCAAACAAATTTAATTGAATAAATTGTACTTTCTTTTAAAGAAATAAAATAGATACAACGTAGAATTAGTCATGCTATCACGATCAATAATTTAAGATCAATTTTACAAATGATCATTCATTATAACAAAGTTATTTAATAGAATTGTAGCGAAAAGATCCTCAATTTTATTGACATAATATATAAAATTACTAAATTAAATTTCATGTTCATCATAAGAATCTTAGAATTTTATGTATTTCAATATTTGAAAAATATAGAGTTTTCTTGGGGCTTGATGGGTGAAAGGATACCTATTTGATAAATTCCATATACATGAAATAAAAGTCCTATCTTGAACTAAAACTTGAAGATAAAGAACCCTAATTCTTGCTTGAGAGAAATCTTGAGCATATCGATTTTTCATTCTAGGTGTTATGCGTGAACGGAGAGGTTTTTAATCGATTCATTCTCCTTAGTATCAAATTAGGATAGGTTAAAATGGCATGTATAAGAATTAAAAGAGTAAAAAAGATCAAAAAGATTTTGACAAAAAACTAACATAGACATCTTCTATGAGACTATCTACCATTCGTGGATTAAACTATGAACCCTAGATAGCTTTCACGGAAACCAAGCTAGTTTTAGAGTTTCTAAAGTTTCATCTACAAGGCCTATGTATGATCCGTAGCTCCTACGACGAGTTGTAAACGTGATCTGTAAAACTCATAAAAGTTTCAAAGTTCATAACTTGTTTCACAAGCTTAATCTACGATTCGTAAATAAATTTATAGCCAATATAGGTTAAACTCGTAAAACTCAGGCTAAAAATTTTTAGTCTCTTAAATTGATACACGAATCTTATCTATGATCCATGGTTCCATTTATGGCCCCTAAATGGCTTCCATATATCCCTAAATTTTCGTAGACTTGAACTTTCTGAACTTCCAAGGTCATACATATATGATTATTCTAACTTGTAGTAGCTGAATGATAGTAGACAATAATGTGTGAATCAGGCATATGCTTAGTAAAATTAGTAAACAATAATATTTTCTTATTTTAACTTAAATTTAGATTTTAATTGTAGTGATCCACTTATAATTGACACACTCACGCAAGAATTTAATCCATTACTAAATACACTTTGAAAAACAAGTATTTAGTTCGCAATATCTCCGTTTTCCTAAACATACATTAAAAGATAAGTCCTACTTGAACCTATGTGAAAGCCTTTATTTATTTGATAAGTAATGCCATGACTAACTACCTTACATGAAAAGGATATACTCACAACATTTTCATTTGTCGGATACAATCATAATAAGTTCATTCTTCAAATTAAATCCTACAAACCTCAAGAATAATTGTATCCATTCCAGTATAGGTAGAACCTGTTGAGAAATTTGAGCTTCCCTAAAGAAAGAGAGTCTCTTAAAGTCCTCTGGAACTAAAGAAAGAGTCTCCAATTCAAGCTTTAAATCTTCAACAAAGCCTTGCAAAAAAAAATCAGTCATAAAGTTCTGTACATATGGCTCCACTTGCAGCTTTTCTAAGAGGCTTTTAGTACTCTCATTTCTCTGTGTATTCATTTCTGCTCACACTCAGAGCAATGCTTCTTCAACAAGAAGAATGCCAGGGCTACACGTTGAATGACAACATATTAACTTTTCACCTTGCAAACAAAATTTCACAAGATTTAAGAATCTCCTTCGGTCTGAATTTAAAGATTAGATTGGACAGCTTACCTAATTCTTTGTGTCGAGATCCAAGAAAGAAACTGCACTCAAATTTGTCCTGTTGTCATCTGCAAAACAATTATATCAGAAATTAAACATTTCCAGAAAAAGATACTAAGCAACGAATTAGTGTAGATCATTAAACAACCACTAAGTATTAAGGAGAAGAACTCCATTCTTCTTTGTGCAATTCGCTCGCAATTAGTCTACAGCATCTCCCATTCCAGAAAGAATTACATGCTATTTGTTGTGCATAAGCCTCTACGCACAGATAGGTACAGCATAAAATCATTCCCTCGCATTCTAATTGTATATATATGTAATACTACATACAATTACACTGCCATTAAAAAGCATAAGCGAGTTTGAATTTACTCAAAGCTAGCTACAGCCAATAATAACTACTCAAAATGTTTTAAGAAAGAATGATGAATAGGAATCATTGTTATCTTAAACAAAGATCAAAATTCAAACGGAAGAAAAGTATGTTACAGCCTTTTTATGCTCCCTCACGTCTGTTGCTTCTTGTCCTTGGATGTCCCATACCTATGATGTAAAACCGTCAGATAATTTCAAATTTAACACATATGAGCCCCTTAAATACATATATATCTAGGCATAATTCATCACCCCAGAATACAACTTATCAAGAGGTCATTATCCTCATTATTAATGTGAACCACGAAATTAGAGGCAAGAAATATGAAGCACACAAAAGTGGCTAACCTTGATTGAACCATCTGCATGTCCACTATAAAGCTCTCTGTTGTAATAGGTGAGCTATGTTATTACTCCAGCTACACTACCTGTTATCCAAAGAGGAATCCATCTAATATGTAGTATCGGCCATTTACCCCACTTAGTCGGTTTTGACATATTATCGAACACCCTCAATGCATCAATGTGCAAATTGAATATTATTGTCCAAATGCATGTGAATTCTAATGAGAAGTAATTTGAAGTCACAAAGAAATTACAATTTTAGAATCTCGTTGGAAACTCATTACATTACAACAATAATAACATACCCAGTGGAATCCCACAAGTGGGGCCTGAGGAGGGTAGAATGTATGCAGACCATACCAGATGTTATTTTCTGGAAACCCTCGTCTCAAAATCCCATAAGCAGAATAAACTGGATATGACAAAAAGCATATGTCAATATGTAAATACGATAGAATTAACACTCATCTACCTAACCCTACCAACCAATTTAGCATGTTACTCTAATTTGCAACCTCTATTCCTTTCTATCTAAGGTCATGTCCTCGGTGAGATCCAATTTCGTCATATCTTGTCTGATCACCTCCCTCAAATACCTCTTCGGTCTACCTCTACCCCTCCATGTAACTCCCAAAACCAATCTCTCGCACCTCCCAATAGGAGCATCGATATTGGGTACCCATTACCAGAAAGACAAAATTTTCATGCAAACTAACCAAATCAAAATCTTAATTGACCCAAATTACCGATGAATATTAAGACAAAAAAGAAAATCACACTCGCTGAGGCAACAAACAGACAAGAATTACGGTTCATTATCAAATTTGTTATGTTTAATGTTCTGGATTGGTGAATATACCTGAGCTGATTTCAAGACTTCATAAAAGGGATCTTCTTTGAGCTTCACACAAGCAGTGTCATCACATACAATATTGTCCAACTAATCAATTAAGTGGTGAGGTTGCAATATCCCCTTCCCCTGCGCTGCAACAAATATGAGGATGGAGAACCAAATAAATTAAAGAATTTGAAGAATTAAGAACATAAATTAAATTTAAAAAGAGAAGTGGATGAAGAACTCAACAGTGCAGGCAGAAAATGTAAATGGAAAAGGTAGAAGACAATCTCCTAACAATGGACAAATGTGGAGGATGAACTTAGGAAAAATAACATAATTAGGCAAACATATAATATGTATTTACATTATATAATTATAGTTTAAAAAAATTACAATTTATAGTTATGGTTAGGATGTTATTGCTATAATTAGGGTTTTGTTGCTATTTTCTCTCTCCTCTTTTCCTCTCTCTCGCCTCTCTCTTCTTTCTCTCTATCTCTGCAATTTCTTGTAGATATACAATTACAAATTTATATCAGGTATATATATATAATTATTTAAACAGATATACATAGTCAATTTGACGGATATACATATACAATTCGTCTCTCTCCACTCTCGCTCGCCTCTCTCCTCCCTATGTCTCCTCCCTATTTCAATCTCGCTTACCAGATATACAAATATATATATATATATATATATATATATATATATATATATATATATATATATATATATATATATATATATATATATATATATATATATATATATATATATATATATTACAGATAGACAATTATTTGACAGATATACATATACAATTTGGCAAATATACATATATAGTTCTCCTCTCTCCTCTCTCCTCTCTCCTCCCTCCCTCGATCTCGCTCCCCTCTCTCCTCCTCTCCAGGTCACATTGTCGAGGTTATATTGTGTAATTATGTAAAATATAGTTATTTGATCATATTAAATTTCAAACTTAGGCTATTTATGAAAGTTTCACATGAAGTTACACGTGAGATTTTAACATGCATAGAGCCAGGTGTTATACTGATATATCTGTGTGAAATTACTAAATTGCCCTCTATTATTTGCAGTACCATAAAAGTTTCACTTATTATAAGGTAGAAATTAGAACATCAAAAAAATTCCGATTAAAGTTAAAATTGCAGATTTAATTAACCTTAGTGCGCATGAAAAGTTTGAATTTTCATTGTTTTAGTTCATTAAAACATTTCTAGTCAAACAATCGTTTTTCCTTTTTTATTATGCAAGTTAGAGATTTGGCGTTGACTATAAATTTTAAGAGATTTTGGTGCATAATTGGTATTGCTTTAAATTATATTCATACTATCTAATCACAATTGATAATTTTATAATGTATCGTAAAATATTTACCATTTTTAGCTTAAAATGTCAAATTTTCTTGACTATTTTCAATCACAAGATTTGGTAATAAATTTCTTGTGAAGAAGTTCTTGATGTATATAAATAATATCACTTTATTCTTTGTTCCTCATAAGTATGATTTTCTCAAGAAAAATATTAATGTATTGATAAAATTTTACTTTATTTTTGTTTCTTATAATTTTAGCGATGGTGAGCAAGAACCCTAGAGGGCAAAAAAAAATTCAATGTAAAAAATAGAAAGATGAAGTAATCGCAATATTCTTTTTTCTAAACGTCGTTTGCATCTATACAAAATGGCAAGCAAATTTGTTATGCTCGACAATTGCCTAGATGCTTTGACGAAAAAGCTTAAGCAGATGGAAGAAATTGAATGTGCTCAAACACTGATTTAACTAAGTAAAATGAAAGAAAATGATTAAAAAAACAAGTGAGAGTCAATTGATCAATTAAATGGAGAAGAATTAGCAACATTTGAAGCATGGTTAAGTAACGTAAACTTTTAAGAAAATATACAACTTTGCACCATTAAATTACGTTTACCAATTTATTTACGTATATACCAAATTATTTACATATTTACCGAGTCCATTTTTTGACTTTTTTAATTAAAATATTTAGTTTTCCTCATTTTTCTATGTATATCCGAGCTTGACCTGACCCGCATTAAATGCGGTCAGGCGGCTCATTAATGAGCCATTTAATGGAACCAATTTTTTTTTTAAGGAAGAATATTTGTATTATACAGCGGATAAGTTATATTAGACATACAAGAGCATTAATTAGTGTAATATTTTATCTCACACGTTTCATTATTTCCGAGGTGTCATTAATGGCACAATTAATGCCACTGACAGACGCGTCTGAAGTGATTGACGCGCCGGTCCGTCAGCCGGCGTGTCTAATCACTTCAATAAAAGTTTTATTTTTTCTTCTTCTTTCTTGTAATATTGTTTTGTTTAGCACAAATTATAGTTCTTCTTCTTCACAAATCTCCTCTATTCCGGCCATTTACAGGTATGTATTTCTTCCTTTTTATTTTTTTTTTTCGTTTTGAATTCGTATTCAAGTAATGATTTTTTTTGAATTACTTCATTAAAAGTATATTTTTTCTTCTTCTTTCTCGTATTTTTGTTTTGGTTAGCACAAATTATTGTTCTTCTTCTTCACAAATCTCCTCCATTCCCGCGATTTAAAGGTATGTATTTCTTCTTTTTTTTATTTTCCTTTCTCGTTTTGAATTCGGTATTGTAAGAATCATGTCATCCCTTTCCATTTGGGTATTTTTTGCCCCCAATGTTTTTTTCCTTTCCCACAACTGATTTTTTTTGTTATTTTTTTTGCTTATTTTTTCTTATATTGTTGTTATTTCAGTGGGTTTACTGGTAAATGGGGGGATGGGTGATGTATTTGGTTTCTTCATTGTCATCATGGCATTATCTTTGGATTTTGTCGTAGGCAAATTTGGGGGTTTCTACTGGTATGCATTTGGGGTTTTTTTTTTTGAGGCATGCAATTGTATGGTATGCATCATGGTATGCAACTATGTATGCAATTTTTGGTTGAGTTGCATCATGGGTTTGTCATTTTTATGTTGGCATGTTATAGTTTCTTCGGATGGGCTTGTTGCATGGTTGCTGTTTTTGGTATTTATATAGGTATTCCTTTGGTTTTTTTTTTCTTTTATGGATTGCAACTGGGGAAATGGGGGAGGGGTGATGTATTTGGTTTCTTCACTGTCATATGGCATTATCTTTGGCGATTGTGGTAGCCAGTTGTTGGGGTTTCTACTGGTATGCCTTTTGGGTTTTTTTATGAGGGAATGCAATTTGTATGGCATGCATCATGGTATGCAACTAGTATGCTATTTTTGGTATTTATATTGGTATTCCATTGGGTTTTTTTGGTGGCATGGAATTCGCACGCAATTGGTATTTATATTGGTATGCAGTTGATATTTTTTTTGGGGGCACGGATTTGGTATGCATTTTGGTATGATGTTTTGTGGGATTGCGCTGTTTTCATGATGCTGTTGTTGGTATTTATATTGGTATGCACCTGGTATATATATTCTTGGGGGGGCATTCAATTGGTATTCATTTGGTATGATGTTTGGGGGGGTGGCCTTTGTTTTCAGGGATGCTGTGTTTGATATTCCATGTTGGTATGATACATGGTACAACTCTGAGGGGTCTGTAATTGGTATGCATTTTTGGTATGCTGTTGTGGGATGGTGTTTGTGTTTTTTATGTGTGTTTGGTTTTTACCTAGATTTCTTATTTGTGTTATTATTCTTTGTGTTTAACAGGGCTAAATTAACATGGAAGTGACACCACCCAGGAAGAGCCCACGCTTTACTAGCACAATTCATTCGCCATCCAGGCCAAGCTTTGACCTGAATGCGTACACACCATCACCCCCCAAAAGGGCCTCTAGCAAAGTAACTTCTGACAGTAAGGGGAAGCGTAAAATGGCAGACGTAGATTTGCCACACGACAGCGACTTCGAGGACGAAGTTCCTCTGTCAAAGAGGGCTAAGTTGCACAAAGCGCAGAATTCGCCCCCTGTTGCGAAGGCAAAGGTATTCAATTTTTGGTATTTTTGCGTATATACACATATTCAAACCCATGTAATATTTCCTTCTAATGCTGCCTTTTTTTTATAACAAGAAATCTGTACGGAACAGCAAGCAGCCACCGTCTGCCAGCAAAAAAAGTAAACAACCAAAGGGGACGAAGGCAGAGAAAAAAGAAGTGCAAGTGCAGGTATAATTATAAATTATTTTTTATTCTCCATGTTTATGTTGGCTGTTTTTTTTTTTCTGGGGGGGACAATTCTTGTAAATACATTTTTTTTTTCTTTGGACATTTCTCAGGACACAAAAAAAGCTACTCGATGGTGCTCGTATGTTAATGTGAAAGTTTTTGAGGAAATTTCTGAATTTTTGACCAAGTTCGGTATGCTCGATCGCTTTAAATCCGGTCCTTTCGGTAATTTGCTTGATTTGGCTCAGTTGTCAGTCCAACCTCAGGTTATCCGAGCCATGATTCATTACATGACCAACAAGGATAATATTGGCGATTTTTTTATTTTTAATTTGAATGGGGAAGAGTTAACCTTTGGGTTAAGAGAGTTTCGGGCCGTCACCGGCTTGAAGTGTGGACCCGTTGATGACTATACCATTAACTTGTCGGGGAGGTCGAGGCTTATCGAGCGATACTTCCCGATGGTGTCTGATAGGGGGCTGGAGAAGCACTTTTTAATTAGTGCTTTTCGGGAAGGGTTGTTTGAGGAGGAGGATGTTTTACATATTGCAATTATTTATTTTATCAGTACTTACATTTTGTCATCTCCACCCAAAAAACACTTTATTCCGATAGACCATTTTTTGTTGGTTGAATCGGGGCAGTACCAGTCATACCCATGGGGTCGCCGGTCCTTTTTTGACTTGAGGGACTGCATTGTCCGTCAGCTATCCGGGGACCCCGACTATTTCAAGTTTTGCGGATTCCCCTTGGCTTTGCAAATTTGGCTTTATGAGTGCTCAAACAAGGTGGACCCCATGGTTGCTGTCAGATTGGGAAATCGTAGTCCGCGAGTTTTTAATTGGACTACGCCTGATTCTAGGCTGTACTACGACAGGCTGTTGAGAGGGATGTTTCGCCGTTATGGCAGTCAGGTAGGCCCCTTTTCTGGTTGGTTTTTTTTTTTTTTTTGGTGTATTCGTGTTTTTTCTTAACTAATATTTTGATCTCTTCTTTATAATTGAAGTACAAGTTTCAAAGAATTCAATTTCATGCGGAAGAGGTTGCTGCTTTCGAGTATGAGCAGTTGGAGGAATCAAAAATGGATGATCCCGATGTCCCCCAAGCCTCTGCACATCCCGCTGAAGATGTTGTTTCACGCAACATCAAAAAGTTATCCGAGGACATTGTGTTGGTAAGTAGTTTATTTCCCTTTTCAGTTCCGGAATCCTTTATTCACTTTTTTATCTTTACAGCCCCTTTTTTCTTTCCATAGGTGCGCCAAGACTTCAAAGATCTTGAATTGAAAGTTGAAGCGCAGATTGGGCAACTGAAGGCGTACATTCAAGAATGCTTTCAGAATCTAGTAAACGAGTTCAAGTTTGTGCGGACCGAAGTATTTAATAAGCAAGGAGGAGTAGGAATTGAGGTACAGTATAAGCTATCCTCAACACTTCTTAATGTGAACTTTGTTTATCTTGGTTTGGTAATAGATATGGTATTTATTTTGGTTTTTTGGCAGACTGCATGTGTGGTATTCTGGTTTGGTGGTTTTTTTATATCTGTGTGTTGGTAGTAATTATGGTATTTTTTACTGGTATTGTCTGAATGTTATATCTCTGTTTGGTAATAATTGTGGTATTTACATTGGTTTTTTGTCTGTATGTATGTGTGGTGTTCTGGTTGGTAGTTTTCTAAGTAGGAGGCTTTGGTTAGGGTGAAGGTATTCAACATGGTATCCAATAATGTTTTTTTTTTTTTATGAGTTATGCTAGACTCCAAGGATTGGTTAATTGGTTTCTTCTTTTTCATCCTCTATGCCTGCTATTGCTGCTTATTCTTTTGGCTATTATAATGTGTTGTCTGAATGTTTTTCATTTCTCAATCATTTAGGTTGATGATGGTCATAATCCGGTAGGGGTTGATGCAAATGTGGGTGATTTCGCAGGAGTAGGTGTTGAGGTACCATAGAAGATAAATACATGTCTGTTTTTTTAATATGTGTGGCTGGTATTAAAAATGGTATTTTATCTCTTCATACAGTCTGTTTGTGCTGGTGGTATTGTGACTGGTAGTTTTTATATGTATGAGATATTGGTTTTTTTTAATATACAAATTTATGGTTCAAATAATTATTTTTGGGTTTATGGCCATGTGTGGTATTTAAGGAAGAAGGTGTATACCTTTTTTAAAAAAAAAAAGAGATAGCTGTTTCATATATATATCTTATGGTAACAATTGTGGTATGTATAATGGTTTTTTGGTAAGACTGTTATACCTGGGAATGGTAACAATTATGGTATTTATATTTGGTTTATTGTGCGACTGTATGTTTGGTATTCTGGTTGGTGGGGGGCTATATCTGTCTGTTGGCCATAATTATGGTATTTATACTGGTATTCTCTGACTGTTATATATTTGTTTTTGGTAATAATTATGGTATTCATATTGGTATTTAGGTTGATGATGGTGATAATCCTGTAGATGTTGATGCTAATGTGGGAGATTTTCAAGGAGTAGGCCTTGAGGTACCATAGAAGTGATCCTTCACTAGCTGTTAATACGAAACTTTTTTCAAGATAGATACATGTTTGATTTTTTAATATTTGTGTTTTGGTATTGAAAATGGTTTTTATTTTTTCCTACAGTCTGTTTTGTGGGGCTGGTATTCTGACTGGTAGTTTTATATGTATGACATATTGGTTATTAAGATGGTATTCCATAAGGGTTTCATCAGTTCTGTGGTTGGTAAAATAGTTGGTATTTTTTCCAGGGATGGGGTTGTTTTTATGTGTTTCATAACATGCCATGCATGGGTGCTAAGTCAGTGGTAGCTTCCTAGGTTTATTGGTATTTTTTTATTCAAAGCTTGGTATTGAGAATGGCTGCAGAACTGGTATCCTTTCAATCTTTTTGGTATTCAATCTAGTGGTCTAAATTTTTCGCATTTCACTGTCGTTCTGTTGATTATGCAAATTGACCTTCTCATTTTTTTTAGGTTGACGATGGTGATAATCCAATTGATGTTGAGGCACATGTTGGAGATTTTCAAAATCCAATTCATGAAGTTGCCAAAGATTTTGAGGGCGCATGTCAGTCCACAAAAAATACTGTTTCCCCCGGAGGTAAGTGGGTCAATAATAATTATAATTGCACTTTGTTATAAATTTAGTTCTCACAGAATAACATTCCCCAGCTGAAGGAACATCATCTGCAAAAAAAACTCCCACTTTGGATGATTTTGAGTTACCTGAATATAGGGAGTCGCAGATCGTTGCGCTGGAAAATAAAATTCCATATGTAACCCCAACGCAGCGTGAACGAACAAAGGCTCCGGGGAGGTTTGGGAAGTCACCATACACTGATTTAAGCAGTTCAGCGTGCAAGTCATCAGAGCCGCCAGTATATTTTCAATTGAAGCACCCTTTTGCTGGCTATGGTGAATTTGAGGTTAATCAAGAGTTGGTTGATTTGTTTAACAAGTGGTTTAAAGATAGGTTGTCCAAAAAACGGGGCAGGTACGTTTAAACTTTTTCTGTTACTTCGCTGTTTTTTTTTTTCATCAGTTTCCAGTTATCTTTTTGTTTTTGTTTTATTAGGAGAGCGAGTGCTTTCACGATCAGTTCAAACAAGATTAATCCCCCGTTCGACTTTGGGGTTGATTCTGTCGGATTGATGGATTGGTTTCATGTCATGGTTACAACGGGGAGCGCCTGGACTGATTCGGTAACACTTTTAATTATTTTTTTCTTTGCAAAATATTCTATGGGGGTGTTTGAATTGTTGTTGATGATGGTACTTTTTAGTTTGGCTGTATACATGTTAGGTATGAACATGGGTAGTCAACATGTTTGGTTCTTTGGTGGTTTTTCTGATTTGGCAGTATTAAAAAAAATAAAAAGTTGTTTCCTATATATATCTTTGGTAACAATTGTGGTATTTATACTGGTATTTTTGCCTGACTGCATATCTATATTTGGTAATAATTATGGTATTTTTTTTTTTTTTTGTACATCTCTGTTTTGGTATTAATTGTGGTATTTATATTGGTTTTTTTTGGCTGTCTGTATGTGTGATGTTAAACATGTTTGGTTCTTGGGTGTTTTCCTGAGTTGGTAGTATCTGTTGCTCTTTTATATTTTTGGTGCAACCTCTACTCTTCCAATTGGTTTCATGTCATGGTTACAACGGGGAGCGCCTGGACTGATTCGGTAACACTTTTAATTATTATTTTTTTTGCAAAATATTCTATGGGGGTGTTTGAATTGTTGTTGATGATGGTACTTTCTAGTTTGGCTGTATACATGTTAGGTATGAACATGGGTAGTCAACATGTTTGGTTCTTTGGTGGTTTTTCTGATTTGGCAGTATCTGTGGTCTGTGGCAGTATTAAAAAAAAAAAAAGTTGTTTCCTATATATATCTTTGGTAACAATTGTGGTATTTATACTGGTATTTTTTGCCTGACTGTATATCTATATTTGGTAATAATTATGGTATTTATTTTTGTTTTTTGTACATCTCTGTGTTGGTATTAATTGTGGTATTTATATTGGTTTTTTTTGGCTGTCTGTATGTCTGATGTTAAACATGTTTGGTTCTTGGGTGTTTTCCTGAGTTGGTAGTATCTGTTGCTCTTTTATATTTTTGGTGCAACCTCTACTCTTACAATTGGTTATAATTTTGGTAATTTTTTTCTTTATGTCTTTTAATACAGCATGTTAATGTACTTATGTACTACCTACGTAAGAAATGCAAATACGGCGATGCACCCCAGCGTAGAGTTACCACCACGGACACCTTTTTCATGAACTGGGTGGAACAAATTCATGACATATGGACTGCCAATAACAGGGACAGCACACTCATCACAGAAGATCATGATGTTGCACAGTATATTCGGGGATACAAGATACTGGCGAACACGCCATGGGACAAAGTTGATTATGTATGTATACCCGTTCATGTGCCGGAGAAGTGCCACTGGGTGTTGGTTGTGTTTTATATTCAAAGTAGGTGTCTTTTTATATTTGACTCGCTGAGTGAAGCCGGCTCGATGCACAATTTGGCTGTCATTCGGAGGGTCAAAAAGGTGGCAGAAATAATCCCCTTGTTCTTGGTGAGCACTGGCTTTTACGGCAAAAGGGATGACATTGCTTGGCAGCAGTCCGTGGACTATGCCGAGTATGCGTTATCGGACAGCCTCACCTTTGTAACATGTGATGATATCCCCCAGCAAGATGCTGATTCGAAGTAAGCTTTTTTTACTAATCTTCTTAAATTTTTTATATATTCTTTTTTTTTATATACGGCAGATTTTGAATATACTGTTTTGTAACAGTGATTGTGGTCTATTTACGTGCGTGTTTGCGGAGCTTGTATGCAATGGGTATGATTATGTTCAGATTGGAAAAAAGTCATTTGACCCAGCATTCTGTCGTCTACGTTATGGATCCTTATTATGGGATTATGGCACCAAAAAAATTGAAAATGGTGCCATAAGTGAAAGCGAGGTGACCGGTAAGGTGGTCAGCCGGTTTGGGGGTCCTAGGAGGCAGGTTGAGCACGTGGGACAAAGCGAAAGAGTACCTGCATCAAAGTATGTGCCGAGGAGGAAATCATAGGTTTCAATAGCATTTGTTGGACATGATCTAACCCCCCCCCCACCCCCCCGACAGAATTTTGTAGACAATGTTTGTGTAATTTTAAATTTTCAGTTTTTGTTTCGTACACTAAAATATATGTTATTAATACCTTTGTCCTAAAAAAGTAAATTTTAATGTTTGTATGACTGTTTATATCTGTTACTGGCAATAATTATGGTATCTACATTGGTATTCACTGACTGTTATATCTCTGTTTTTGGTAATAATTATGGTATTTAAAATGGTGGTTATATATGTTACTGGTAATAATTATGCTATCTACATTGGTATTCACTGACTGTTATATCACTGTTTTTGGTAATAATTATGGTATTTAAACTGGTGTTTATATCTGTTACTGGTAATAAGTATGGTATTTACATTGGTATTCACTGACTGTTATATCTCTGTTTTTGGTAATAATTATGGTATTTAAAATGGTGTTTATATATGTTACTGGTAATAATTATGGTATTTACATTGGTATTCACTGACTGTTATATCTCTGTTTTTGGTAATAATTATGGTATTTAAAATGGTGTTTATATATGTTACTAGTAATAATTATGGTTTCTACATTGGTATTCACTGACTGTTATATCTCTGTTTTTGGTAATAATTATGGTATTTAAAATGGTGTTTATATATGTTACTAGTAATACTTATGGTATCTACATTGGTATTCACTGACTGTTATATCACTGTTTTTGGTAATAATTATGGTATTTAAAATGGTGTTTATATATGTTACTGGTAATAATTATGGTATTTACATTGGCATTCACTGACTGTTATATCTCTTTTTTTGGTAATAATTATGGTATTTTAAACTGGTGTTTTATATCTGTTACTGGTAATAATTATGGTATTTACATTGGTATTCACTGACTGTTATATCTCTGTTTTTGGTAATAATTATGGTATTTAAACTGGTTTTTTTGCCTGACTTTCTGTGTGGTGTTCTGGTTGGTAGTTCTCTAAGTACTAGGCTTTCGTTATGGTGAAGGTATTTTTATGTGTTTCCTAAGCATGGCATGTATGGGTGTTATGTGTTATGGTAGCTTCCTAGGTTTATTGGTATTTTTTTTTTTCAAAGCTTGGTAATGAGAATGGCTTCAGAACTGGTATCCCTCACATAGGGCCATGTGTTCCATTGGTGCAATCTTTTTGGTATTCAATCTAGTTTGGGGGACGTTTTTTACGCAATAACACCAAAGAACTGCCAATGTTCTCTTTGACGAATTCCAAAAATTAATAGCCTCATAGTATAATGCCTGCCAAGGATCCAATCAAACTGGGCGCCCGAAACAATTAGTAATAATAGGTATACAAGCGTGTGCCATCAATAATCCATGAAATTTTTTCATGGAAAAAAATACATAAAAACCAATAAGGATGTCATGGTGTACACAAAACCAATAAAGAATCAAAGATCTGCTATTTTGTTCTTTTCAACAATGAGAAGAAAGCAGAAACCAATAGGGATTCCATGCTGTACACCAAAAAAAAAAAAAAAATTAATTCCGACATTTGTTCTCTTCAACAAATAAAGGAAATCAGAAACGAAGAAGGATCCCATGATGTACACCACAAAAAAATTAACATACAACTGATATTGTTTTCTTCAACAATG